>CM057159.1:15803159-16006650 GCA_029962745.1 Echinometra lucunter
GTAATCGATACATCTGCTAGATGGTGAGGGGCCAAATCGGACATTTGACGTCCGAACCTGCTGCTTGAAGACAGATCGTAATGGAATTGAGTGGGAGGAGCAATGTGGCCCATTAACCCTTACTTACATAAAACCCTCACAGGACCAGAAAAAACAATGGTCTACAAAACACTATAATTCCCTCCTATATGCCTTTTGTGTTCTACCCTAGCATGAATATCTAACTTTCTTTTCAGCTCATGGTATGTCACAAGGTTACTCTGTGAGCAACTAAGCATTCCTTCAAAAAAATCTCAATAACTAGTAAGAATAACCAGGCTATTAGAAATTGTAACAATAGCAGTGCATTGCTTCAAACTTAAACATAATTCAATAGAACAGCAGCAAACCTGTAAATAACCTAAATTCAAAAAGATATTACAATTATTTCAATCAACTTTAAATCAATTTCATTTTTTTTTTTTTTTTTTTACTAAGTTAGATGTTCCACTGTAATTCTCAATTTTAAGGCCTTTTCTGTTTCTTAGAAGCCTATGAAGAGAAAAAAACATGATGAATTTCCCTTTGAATGTATCAAAGATACATTCATTGCTATATTCGGATAATTATGTTGTGGAATATTTACTGTAACCAAAGGCAGAAGAATATTCTATTACAATGACAGATGAATCAATAAATGCAATTTGTTTAATTCAAGGACTATGAAATCCTGTGCCACATTAATCATTGGGTTAATAAGAGTCCATTACACAATGGAACAGCAATGGCAGGAATAACAGTGGCATGCAAATATATCAACAGTGCAAACACTCCTGCTTCCTAAACACAACAGCCTTGTTGTCTATAAAATGGAATCTATGAAATAATTCTAAAAGAGGAGAATTCTTAAAACAGGTTGTCCTACAAACCTATGCAGTAATGTCTCTTAGAAAGAGAAGAGCAGCATTAACAAAGTGCTAGAGAATAACAACGTGATAATGAAAGAAGACAGAGCTTAAGAAATTTACAAGGGAAGACAAAAAAAATACTTGGAACAGAAAAATAGCATAAAAAAGAGATGACAATGCTGAATACCTAAGAAAAATGTTAGGCACTTCATGAGCAAAACAAATTGAAGAAGCTATATATTTACAACTCCCCCAATCAACACACTGGAAATTTTCCAATTTTCCAAACGCCATGGGAATAGATGACTTACATGAAGTTGAGATGTAGTCAGCGTATTTTGGAATCAAAGTCACATTCTCACATAAATCTGTGTCAACAGCGGTTGAAGTTAAACATTGGAGCTCCGGAAACTAGAGTAGGAATGATATACCGAGGGCAAAGAGAATGTGAAAGGTCACAGGTGCAACTATTTCAGATTCTAATTTTCGGCAGGAAAGTCGCCGAGAATTGCATGATTCAAAATAATTTCCATCCATAGTAAATCCCTTTTTTCCCAGCTATGAATGTCTTACATATAATGTAATTTTCAAAAAAAACAAATGTATGCCAGGAAAGAAAATACATCATCAAAGGCATATCTAACTTTAAAGAAGCAACTCTCCAAAAATGTTTGTCGTGGACCTTGGCTCTTCAAAAATTGTGGCCATTTAAGCCTACAATGTGCATGCTATAATGTAGTTGTAAGAACATATTTCTGGCCTTTCGTTACCAAACAAAGTAACTATTTTACAGATCATCATGACTCTCTTTTAAAGAATTTGATTAAAACCACTCCCACTTCAAGGTATTCTGGTTTAATGATACAAAAACAAATTGCAAACTCTCTTTTCTCCGGAGGTGCTATATAAGGTGTATCTTGGATTTGAGCCAATTCCAGAGAGTGGAAGAAGGCTTGCTGTTGATTAGGTAAGCCTATATGTAAGATCTCTCAGGCCAATGCGGGTCATCCCCTTTTTAGATTCTTTCTGAAGACAAGCTACCCTGGATCTCAGGGGTAGAGCAGAGGTGAAGAAAACTTAATGACGCTATTCAATAAATCCTTGTCTAAGCTCTGAATAACTTGATTGGCTGCAGTCCGTAAGGCAATGCAGAGCATTTGAGCCAGATGATGATTTTTAATAGCTGACACCATAAGCCAAAATACCTAAATTGAAGAACTTTAGAAAGTGAGCATCTATAGAGATCGTACAGTATTAAAAACAACAAACAAACAAACAAATTTACAATTTTTAATTGCTCCATATGATAACTTTAATACATACGTCAGGATATAAGTTTTTTCAATCATACCTTGAACATGCAGACCAGAGAACACTTAGCTCTTCAGTCATCGCTACAAACCTTGTAATTCTAGCATCATGGAGAAATGGGTTCTATTTTATAGTAAACAACTGAAATGATGTTTTGAAACAAGAGTCTCATCTTCTAACATGTAAAAATATACAGTGTGTATCAAAAAAAAAGTGTATCAACTTTGACATCTTTTAATTAAAAAGTATTATCTTGTCGGATTCCCAGTAAAAGCCACTAACGCGCATGTGTGCGAAATGTACATTTTCGAGAGAAAAACGCGAATGAAGTTTGACCTCATTTGAGCTTTTAGCAGCTAGTTTATTATTTTTCCATCCTAACTCTCAACTTTCTGACAGAGCAAATTTTTTTCTTCAATGTATTTTTTGCTTTTATTTAAAACACTCTAAAGGTTTCAATCATTATCATTTTTATCCTTAATGGCTTTTTTTCCGGAACAAAATATATTGCGTGAGTACGTACATCCAGTTCCCGGGAAAGGCCGCTAACGCGAATCGGTCTATGTGTGCAAAGCACGTTGAGCGAATAATTAGTGTCTTTCTTCCGGGAACAAAAATGCGCAATAGTTCCAGAAAAAGGACGCTATTGCGAATCGGTCTATGCACGTAAGCATGTTGAGTGAGGAGGAATTCACGTGCTCGCATAATTTTGTTTTTTGGCTTATTACGTCATAATGACGTCAAATTGAGGTTCGGAATGGTACGGAAGAAAGCTTAGACATGCTTTTTCCATTTCTGCATAAAAAAAACTGGTGGGAAATTGAGGAAAAGGTCGATAACGGCCTTTTACCGGGAAAGCCGACGATCTATGAGACCCAGAAATTATGTCACAGTAAAGCAGAACTAATATTCTGTCTGAGGATCCCTTGTTCGCAACTGTGTAGCCATAGGTAACTGATTAGCAGGCTTTTCAAAAGTATTGGCAAAAACCCTCATTCCAAGTCTAGGATGAAGCAATGGCTGCAAGTCAAAAGCCCCAATATGCATATGTTATTTCAATCTGAAAGCTTCAGGTATTTGATTTTGTGCACTTTTGGTAAAGAACCGAAATTCAAGAAAATGTTTCTTTCAACCACAGTTCATGATATTCTCTTTTTTGAAACGATATAAAATGTTTTAAAACGATTAAAAAAAACTTTTTGTTGTTGTTTTTTGTTCTAAATAAAAAATGTTTTTAATCACAACCCTGGTCACTGGTCAGGATGTATCATAATATTATTATTGCAAATTGTCCAGATTGCTTACTTCCAGACATCTTAAAAAATTGTTGGTAAATTCAAGACATGTTATTGACAACAACCCTAGAAATGGCATCAAATTCAATTCTGGTTCAGACAGCTGAAGCAAAATAAATGGAAATACAATAGAAACAGTTTTACAGATCATAGCTATATCAGGCCCAAATTGTAATGGAGAAGAATCAATGGAAATTGTATAAGCAGCAAATTTTATGGTCACTTGCATTAGTGTGAAAATTTAGACTTTTAGACTTAAGAGAATAGTCCAAATGACTTATCAAACTACCATCCTCCATAAAGAATTATCACCATTCCTGCCTTATACAGAGAGGCTCTTTAAGTATGGTGTATTATCTAGTTCGATTATTTTCACGCCATGCAGACAACACAATTTGGGGGATGAAAGCAGTAGTGCAAGGCACATGATGCGCTTATGGCAAATTATCTAACAAGTCCCCGATGAAGGCTTAGAAGGTTCCAACCATTAAAGTGAAACATATCTATTTGTTGGCACGAGGTCCTTTCGAATTTTCCAAAGAAAAGTATTAATTTCCAAGGATAGGTAATTGATTCTTTCTACTGGTATAAAATAATTTTTGAAGAGGTTTTCCTTTTTTTAAACTGCTGAGGTATGAGGTGTTTTTTCACACCTGTAACAAGATAGAGAAAGACAAACAGCAAGTCACTCAATATTGGTACCTATTACAAAATTGAAGCAAAAATGAACAGAGGTTAATAAAATTCAAGGAAATGTTTATGGAATACCAATATTTTGATTAGATATTATTCATCAGAAAAAGAGTTGAATGAACTTGTAATATGGTCAAGTATTTTAGAAGCCTATTTCAAGAGAAACACCCAGGCAACAGGTGCTGATTTCTTGGAATTTGAGAGAAGTGTAACTGACTGACTCCAGGGTAATACAGCCTATCAACCATTCCAAGAATAGCATAACAATAGTCTGGCGAACAAACCGGCTCTGTAGGAGAATGCTCCATTTTCTTCTGGCTAATCATCTTACGGAATCCGTCCAGGCACGAGCCTAGGGTATCCTTTACGCAATAATTGTCCAGGAAATTGAATTAACTATTCGGGAAGGAGAAATTAATGTTTGACCTGAATAGGTTTTTTCCAAGAAAGAAAGAGAGGTTATAACAAGTGACCTAATAGTGATCCTTACAGATCTTTCCTCATTCGTCTTCAGCCTGACAAAGAAAATTAAGGTCTATCAAGACAAGGGAGGTATAACGAGTAGAGGCCATAAACTGCTGAACATACAATGACAACATTCTTGCTCTGATTCGTTAGTATGGAGAATGCTGTGACTTGACCCTTTGATGCGGTTGAGATCACTCGTTCCTTTCCAGATACAAAGGGGAGGAAATTGATCATCCATTATTGTCGCTTATTCTGCATTCTTCTACAGCTGTGTTCACAGTTTAGATAAAACACCATCCTGACAACAATTCTGGGGAAAGACCGAAGGCATAATTGATGGCAGAAATAATTTGATCACCACACATTCATCAAATATTCACCTGCAGGACATACCAGCCCAACTGAATGTAACTGAAAATCTTGAATCCCTGCAGTTAAACGATTGACTACTGAATTTTTTCAATCCCATTGGCTTATACAGGGGTCATCCTGTTCCATTAGCCAAAGAGTTTAGCTATTTGATACTAAGCGAAAGGTAAATCAGCCTGGAAATCTCTAGAATGTGTGCATAATACACATAAAAATTACGCTCCATCAGGTTAATCACCTCAATTCTTACACTGTATTGCTTTGAGTTTAAGGAGAGTTCCGGTTCTGCTAAAATAGAATAACAAATGGGTTCTTAATTCATGAATAGTGAAGTTTGATACAAAACATATATTATCCCTATCAGAATAAACAATGAAAAGGAAAGTCTTTGTTGTGATACACGCTTGCAAATTGGTTGACTTTGACTTGGATGGTAGGTATATTTGTAAGATGTCCTCTTCATCACTTTAGTTCTACTTAATGGCTGTTGCATTAAAAGATATTATAATTACAGAAAATATCCTGTTAAGAATGACCACATTCAGTCTAGTAAAAGAACTGCTCAAGTGCAACCACGGCTTATGCATTATTACGAAAATTACGATTATACAGAGATCTAATATGGGTGAACTCTACAAGCCTGAAAAAAAGCCACAAAATACTGGAGACCCATTTTGTAAGCTCCAAAGCCTGAAACAGCCTGAAAGGGAGGTGAGAGAACTTGAGTCGGTCAAAAACCTGAAAACTTGCAAACAGGTCTTTAGTTTTCTCCAACTTTCTCATTCTCTGTCTAATAGCAGGATCAAGAGATCATTTTCTTTCATGACCCTTCAATAACCCCAATCGCCTCCTTAAGTTGGATCTTGTCTTCTTACAATGCGTATATCTACATTATACAAGAATAAACTGCCCATATCAAATCATGATAACAGTCTAAAACACATTAAACAGAACTCAAGGGGCTACCTCAACGATCACAATGATAAAGAACAGGAAAGTCTGAACATTATACATCACCGTTGATATGCTTATATTAGATTTGATGTAGAGGAAAAGCAATGGTACATCACGTGATCCGTTTACGCTCAAAATTGCACGTAGCCACTAACACACTGTAAGGGTTAGAAAATATGTATTCTAAAATACACATGTATATATATATATATTGGGGTGAAAGGATGGGCAAAAATATGCAGTTACAATAGAAGTTCAAATAGTAGTAGACTTTGTGCAACTGCTTGCTCCTATTTCGATGACTTTTATTGATACTTTGCAGAAAGGAAGAACTTGGGATTCAGCTCGAATGTAATCCATTCATAATTTGCCTTACATCATAAACTGTCTTTTTCAAGGTCTTGTCAAACAGTTGCGAAAGATAATTTTACAATATGCCACGTTCCTTAAACATAGTAGATTGAATGGAGTCATTCGAAGAAAAGAATAGAGAAAAATGTCACTGTGATGTACCTCTTGCAACTTTTAAGAAAAGGAAGTGCCTTTGGAATAAAGATTTCTAACCAGATTTGTATGAACTCCATGCTCTGATTCAGCTAGTCCAATCTCTGGGACAATTGTGTGAGGTACAAAAGGACGTAATACAGGCTGTCAACTTTGTACACACTTCAAGACCCTCAGGTTCAAAGTCAATAATAACTAATGTGTCACAATGGATCACAAATAGCTTCTCCATGCATCACTCAACTGAGACCCAGTCCAGATGGATATTTTTCTCCCAACTCCAACTACGCAACCTGGATATCTGGAATTTATGGAATTCCAGCTTTTAAACAAACAACCTCCCTCCTAAAGGAAAAAGAAAAGAAAAGAAGGCAAGGAAAGAAAAGCATCACTTTACTATAACACCTCTGAAATGAGATCTTCACAATCGCTGACATGGCACAGAAACAAAACGGTTTTGAACACTACTGAGAAACAAAGCCACTAAAGCATGACCTGTCATAGGCTCCTCAATTAATCACCAAAATAATAGTTCAATCGTATGTCAGGAGAATATTGTTTCCCTGGTCCCTATCTTTGTGGTTGAAGTAAAGGTACATCCCTCTTTGCTCTGAGAGATTCTTGGCATGTCAGGTTCAACCAAGAGTCAGGTGAAGAGTTCAGGTTTTGACAGCAGGGATACCCTCCCAGCTCCGGTTGGCGGAGAAAGACAGATAGAGGAAAAACAAGAGAATAATTGGTAACCTGATGACTAACTTCACGCAAACCACAAAATACCAATGATATAGATGCCCGCTCTGTCGGAGTATTCTCTCAGTGGGGAATGCTAACTTCCAATAAAGAACTGTCGTAAACAATTAGTTCTAAAAAGTAGATGATTTCTCCCTAATGTAATATATAACTTTTCAACTGGACATGGATTTTCATTAATTTGGGCTGCAGATTTCACCATGAATAATGCTTAGTGATGAGTTCCTTTGAATCTGCAGGAGCGCATCCTGTTACCATGCCAACGGTATTTTTCTTTGATGAGAATTGAAGTTGAATAGCTCTCTGCATGGCATCATCACGTAAATGCTACTTTTGTTTCACTCCCTCTTTCACCTTCTTGGGGAAAGGTCAGAAGCGCAAAATTTCTGTGATATTTTCCTTTCCTCGTTAACCCAGTTTCTGTCTTGATTGACCTAATTCCTGTTTTGGTTTCCATCTTTTTCTCAGTCTATATTTCTCTTTCCCTCTCTTTTCTCCTCCTTTACGAAATCTCTTTTAATCTCCTTTTTTTCTGTCAACCATTTAAATTATCTTCTTTATCTCACTAAAATCAACTTTTTCCAAGCCTTTTTAATGTCTTATACTGTTGAAATGTATTTGTATGAAATATTGGTATAGAATAGCTTGTCACCCTCCCAGAAATATAAAAGATGAAAAAAAGTGGTTGGTAAGTGGCTTGATTCCTGTCACACTGAACTTCTACATTTTTTTTTTTTTATCTCCATTTTTTTGTAAGCATTTAATTGTTAAAAAAACCACCCCAACTTCTTGAACTATTTTCTTTATGATTGAATGGAGCAATGGGGCGATAACATGAAAACAACATGAAATATTTTCTCCCCCCTTTTTTTTTTTTACTGTGAAACCTATAAACGGTAAACGCGTGACATTTAACTGTCCATCAAATCTTGCAGTATTTCATAACACCTTTCTCCTGCCCACAACTACATGTAGAAATAATAAAGCCCACGGTAAAGTCTCAACTAAATCAATACAATTGGTGATGAAACTATCAGAGTATTCTGACATAACGGCTTGATGAAACAAGTGGACCATAAAGTAATGAAACAACCTGACTATAAAGTCATAAAAACAAATGAACAAGTGCTTTGACATGAGAAAAATGACATCATTCATAACAGAGTGGAGGATGCCAAAGGTACTCAAGCAAGAACAACTTCATAAGCAAAAGCGCTCATTACTCAAGCGTGACAAAGTTATGCTACGTCCATAATAGTGGTTTTACAGTTTAGTACCCCACTGACAGACAGTATAACCATGCTTTTACATCCATTTCTCCCGTTTCATTATTCTACCAAAAGGTGGATTCTCACATCAAGTTTACAGAATGGAATGTAAAGCTTATTATACAAACTTTAAGAACATGCAAAGTCAATGTTTGATCTTCTGAACTAAATGATCACTAACTTGATGAAAATATCAATCACAAGTGCAATTTCATTATAGTCCAATGATTTTCGAATAAACTGTTCATTTGAAAATCAATCAATCGTTTAAAACGTAATAATATCAACCTGAATTTATGACTACAGTATAAGATGCTATTTATGCTTGTACATGTAATTCATTGACCTCCCATCTTAAAATTTTTGCCCAAAAAGTTCTGCTTTTGCAAAATGAATTTTCACCTATTCATATCTGCTTTCAATAGCTGATAATTATATTCCTATAATCCATTCGAAAATATCAAAAAGGAAAAAAGAATTTGAAATACCAACAGAGGGATTTTACTACAATAATTTGGGTACTTTTCCCTCCTTAAACAAAAGTTTTCATGTCCCTCTATAAGAAGGTCAAAATGAGTGCCAGTCCAATGCACTATTTTCAAATGAGATCATCAAGCAATGGCAACTAATATGCACTTTTGCCCTTGGTTTCATGTCAAGCTCTAAACACTTTAATTGCTCTGCTGAATGGTTGCCCAATCTCTGACCTTTGTCTGACAACTGTTCGGTAGAAACTAAACTAGAAGAAAAGAGTACACTCTTGTCAATCATCAGAGTGAGGGAGTGAGAGAGAAAAGGGAAGAGACAATTGCTAGGGGCATTTACTCAGCTTTCTGAGAAACGATTGCCCCTTACCTGACCCCATCCCGTCACTGCTTCCTCCCCAAAGCTCCGTTTCACAATTCTCCTAATGAAACACGACCACTGTATCTCTCGTGTCCTCTGGAAATCGTCAAATTGGCAGCACACTTTGCGATCGTGACTGGAAAACGATTCACACATGCCAGGATGACTGGCATGAATCTACCCCTCCTGACATCAATCTGCCCCCTCCCAATGAGGGCGTGTGCCCCCCGAACACAGGAGATGAGCAGGAAGGAGAGGAGAAAAGGGAACGATAAATGGCATCGCTTTTTTCCGTCCGCGTTCCCTCTCCCTCCTGTGTACTTTTGCTAAGCCGATGATGAAACGCTTCCCCGCAATATTTGTGCAGAGCCCAAAATGGTTGTTGACATATGTGTGAGAGTGTCTTCATGACAACAGCAACACAAGATTACTCCCATTCACACCGGAAAATCAACAAGTTGCCAAAACTGACAATGATCTAGACACACAGCAAGATTCGTATCAAAATTGGAAAAGGTTTTTAAGTTCAGATTATCGTACTTTATATAAAGCTCATCTGGTGAATTCTTAATGCCTAAGAGAAGCTCGGTTACAATCGGAGGAATGAACAGCATCTTCCAGATAGTCTGAGATGAGGAAAAAATAACTCTTCAGGCTCATCTACACCTTATTCAGTTACAAATGAATCTTTTCTAAATGTAAATTCAATTTTTATTTACAGAGCCAGTACCTATGCATTTTCTAGAAATTAACTCATCTTTTTCAAATAACAATGAATAACATTTAGGAATCCATCAACGTAATATATTTAGAGTCAAGGTATGAAGATCTAAAAAATTATTTGTTCACAGGAACTCCTTAAACACACAAAGGGCCTCATAAAATTACTCACTTTATTCTACACCTGATGTCCTAGTGTTTCTCAAATAGGTATCTAACAGAATCTCTATAGAGAGAATATGAAATGAATGTGAAAAAATCAAATCATGGCTCTTTATGTTTAATGCTGAACAAAATCATCTGTGTTAATACAAGATTTGATCTGTTAATAGGGCTTCAAAAGAAGTGGTAAAAGAAAAACAAGAAGAAATAAACCACACTTTTTTGATAAGTCAACTGTCCTGCATATTTTTAAGCATTCAAAGCAATGCAGATCTAATGTAAAAAATATGTTGGACCTATTTAGGTGCATTCCAACTCACCCACTTCAAAAAACAGGTCAGGGGCATCTCAAAATGTTGTTAACATTATTTAGAAAGAAATAGTGTCCATGAATAAATAGATTGTGGCATGAAACTGGCTAATATGAGTTTCTGGTATCCAAACAGTATGTTCATGATAATTACCTACACCAGTTTGTGGCATAAAGCTGGCAAAATAGAAAGTTCCAGTATCTAAACAGTATGTTCATAGAAATCATGAACACCAGTGGCCTCAAAACCTCTATAGAGATGATGTAATAATGTGGTGAACCTTCGAACCCTTGTGATAAAACTGGACCACATGCATTCAACATTAATTTATGCTCAAGTACTGTAAACCATTAAAGACCTAATGTGAGCAGGAAAGAAACCTTTCTAATACCAACATTTTTCTCCCTTTTCCCCCCTAATGTTCTCAATGGTAATGCATGCAAAAGCAATGCTTCAAATCTCCAATCACAAGGAACTATGAATAATTGGATAATCAACAGACAATTAAACCTGGTCTTTTAAATGATCTCTAGGTTGAACAGAATTTTGTCTGGGTTATAAAAGCAGCTATATAAACATGGAAAATTGTACTGGACTGATAGTGTGATCGTCATTTGGGATAGGAGGCGAGTTGGCTCAGTCGGTAAAGTGTCTGCCGGTCAAAACAAAGATCATGGGTTCGAATCCAGCCCGAGTGGATGACTGAAGCCTTCATTGTGTGTTAACGTGCCCTTCCCATATCACAGACACAGCTATGTTGCAGTGGAAAACACACTGTACCTTGGGAAGGACATTAAACAGAGGCTCCGTATAGAGGAGAGTCACCACCTTTGCACAATAAGAACCCACTGCACCACTCGACAAAGAGTAGGGGGAAACCCTGGTGTAGTGGGGCACCTGCACATCCCACTCTGTTATACCACTATCTGTTAGACCGGAGGTCACATTTATCAAGTTTGCTTTCCCCACCCAGGAGTAGGTGATGCCAAATACTCATCAAAATTATTAATAACAATAATTTTTGGTTTTGATGAACATTATTGTCTGGATGTGGAGAATAAAACATTGGAAATCTTCGATTCAGAGCCAGAAGGGCATTAATTCTATTCAAAATATTGGGAGTTAATGTACCTTTGGCACCCAGAAGAGGATAGGTTCCAGCGAGTGGAGAAATCAAGCTGATGACCAAGCCTTGAACTGATGAATATCTTGATGTGAAAGGATCTTGGTTGGTGGCCAGAGAAGAAGAGTCAGTCCATGACAAATCTGGCATGTATTTGTCTTCCCCTGATCAGGGCAACAGGATGGGGGGATGACTCTGACATCAGGTTCAGCCAGAGGACAGCCAGAAATGAGAAGAGGATGGGACCCGAAGAGCCACAAGGGACATCCTCATTAACCCATCCAATCCTGGATGGAGGGCCACTGTGCAGCCTAATCTGGGTTCCGAGCTTAAGCTTAGGAAGTTAATTATCTGCTGCAAAGCTGAGGGACATCTTCAGCAAGAGGACAGCCAGAAATATTAAGAGAATTAAACATGAAGGGCCACATGGGACATTCTTGTTAACTCATTCAATCTAGGAAGGAAGGCCACTCATCTAAGCTCCATGCCTGAACAGCTTTGGCACTTAAAAGGTTAATACCTTGTTGCTATGCTGAGGAATGCTCTTGCGTGACAGGAAAGTGAGTGGCCATTCAGCCAGTAACCCCTCCCAAACCCAATATGGCACTTCTTCACTGGATAGATGCAATTTTCATGTCGAAACATGCTTATCAATGTAAGTTTTATTCCTCTCGAGGTGGGAACTTCCCCACCACCTTCAAAAACAGGAAATCACAAACATTCTAACAATGACATTCAAGTTTCCCTAGAAACTTCTATCATTTCGCATTGATGAAAGTGGTGAAAACATTTAACTGGAACAGTGACATAGGTCCTTGAATGCTGTGAAAAGTTCTAGGTAGAACTGTCATACACTATACACATTTCCAAGCACGTGTACATGTACATGTATGCAACCTTTGCAAAAAGGGCATTCTTATTATTCTTTCATATCATATCATTTCTGATATTCAGGTGTTGCAAAATATAGGGAGTGAAAGGTGTATGCCTAAAGAAGAAAAAGTCTGGAAAACAAATCACCAGTTAAAATAGAAAAGTTTACAGGGACAAGCCTACTTTACTTCAAACTGTATTGAATTGAATAATCTTTTATTCATTTATCATTTTTATCAACAAATCATCATTATCAGTAGCACCATCACCATCACCACCACCACCACCACCACCATCACCATCACCATCATCATCATCATCATCATTGTCATCACCATCATCATTATCATCACCACCACCACCATCACCATAACCACATTCCTACTATTACACACACATATGTAAAACCACAATTGGCAATTGTCTAAGAATCTTGAAAAATCAGAGTCCCACTCTTCAGGGAACTAAATGAGGGACAGAAATTTGCCTAACACTACATAATGCCTAATACATCAAGCACTCTGAAGCAAGCTCCAATCATAGAGTTAGGCAACACACAGATTGCTCTTCTCCCACTGATATCACCACATTCTGACAAGTCATAGACAACCTTATAATCAGGCCACTTTTGTAAAATGGCCTGAACTGATGCCTCTGTTTCTAAAGATTTCTGAAGCATTACAGCAGGATTTCAATAACAGAGAAAGGAAAAATTTCCTCCCTCTCCCCCCCTCCCCCACCAAATTTAGGAAAACAACCTCTCATTCCCACAACCTTATAAAGGGAGCATGAAGTTTGCATATAGGTAAGTTGAATATAAGCATGAGATTGAGAGAGTGGACTTACTTGGGTGGATCAAGCTTGGGGTTGGCGTTGGGTTCATCTCTGGCGTTACCTGCTGGTCTCTCCTCTGCTTCCTGTTCTGTCAAGATTTCGAGCTCAAGCTCAAGTTTGCCCTAGAACAGGATCAAACGAGCACAAGTCACGTCCAGGTCAAAGATTTTAGATCTACCTCTAACACAGCCCTCAAAGCTCTTAACCCACTGACAACTGAATTCTCTAGTTCTCATACACTTAATCTGTTGATCACCAAGCCCGAACTAAACTCAGACTAGGGTCTATGGATAATGCATGTTATACTGAAATCAACTTGTGCCCAATGGGTTAACAAAGGAAAAAATTTATAGTTTCCAATGAACAATGGTTGAAAGAGATATATCCACATAAATGTACATGTAGGTACAGAGCACACAAGTCTAAATCCATTACAAAATATACCAAGGTACAAAAATCTTTGTCAGATTTCTTGAATGAGATAAACATTCTGTTCCTTTTATCACAGTATATCTTGCCATTGCTTTATTAGAGCTTAAAAGTTCACTTTGACATGGTTTGAAGCATGTTATTTCTGTTCTATGATTCTTCACTGCTCACCTGACAAAAACAGAAATGCTCTTTATATATCGGTACTCATTCAGATGATTAAAAACCTGGCATGTGACTAGGACCCCAATATTTCAAATTCAGTGTTACAAACTACATAACTGTACATGTATTTGTTGTAACAAATCTTTAGAAGCCTTTCTGGAAAGAACATCACTTACAGCTGATTCATTCAAAGGGCGTATATGGGAGATAATTTTATGGCTTGTTCAGATATGGCACGAAAACCCCCAAATCCCCGCAACATTTTTAGTGTACAAGTCAATGGGATATGTGGCGAAAAAAAAAATGTCTTTAAGGCAGGAGATATTTTTTGCTGCCTGGCTGCAAAAAACTATGACCAATCGAATTCCTAGAAAGTTAGCGCAAAGTATGATGTCATGAGTTTGCCTATGCAAGTTTTGACAAAGATCTCTTTTATTTGAGAGTTATGCGTTAATGCGCATTCATTAACATGGGGTGGTTTGTCGCAGGAGACATTTTTTGCTGCCTGGCTGCAAAAAGCTATGACCAATCAAATTCCTAGAAAGTTAGCGCAAAGTATGATGTCATGAGTTTGCCTGTGCAAGTTTTGACAAAGATCTCTTTTATTTGAGAGTTATGCGTTAATGCGCGTTCATTAACGTGGGGCGGTTTGTCGCGCCATATCCAAACACTAAAATGTTGCGTGGGTTTGTTGCATCACATGTGAACAAGCCTTTATGATCTAGAATGTCTTTCCCCTCTCAACATGATTGAGGAACAATGGGGGTAATTCATGGGTTCTCTCTAGAGGGAAATGTGACTCTTGAAAGTTCATTGCTCAGTGAAAACTGTTTGACAATCTAGCGGCAATGAAGGGTTACACATTACGAATGATCTCTCCACTTACAGTGATCTCCCGTTCTCCCGACTCCTCGCTGATGACCGGCCACCATCCTTTGAGCCTCTTGGCCTCAAAGAGAGAGATGAGTGGAGCCTCCTTGCCCTTGGCTTCATCAGGCAGCTGTTTGAGAGAGCACCCTCGAGCCTTCTTTTTAGGGTTTGGCATGCCGTTCAAGTTCAGCTCAATTGAACCTGAAAATACAATGGAAACATCATGGAATTAATGTAACATACCGTAGGTGAGGCCATTCAAGCTATGGAGGGCTTGACACAGTCCAGTGGCAGATTTAGGGAAGGGCACAAGTGCCACTTGCCACACCTTAACAAGTTGAACACTAAGCCCAAGAAACCTCAGGCCAGGGTCTATGGAAAATGTGTGTTATACCAAAATAAAGTCATGCTCAATGGGTTAAAGCCTTAAATGTAAGTACACAATGAGTTTTGTCAAAGAGAACTGCATACAAGGTTCTGACCCTGGTCTACAAAGCACTGAACAATGTTCCTCGCAAGTATACTAAGGATCTTCTTGTGCCACTATTCTCTTAGATCTTCTGCCTCCACTACACTGATGCAGAACCATCCATTAGGGACTTAAATTCATTTTTGTGATATCCACAACATATGGGACACAGAGCTCAAAATTTGAAATGGCACTGTGCCCTGTTAATTCCCAATAAAAATCTAAAATTACTAGGGTCTTCTTTTTGTTACAAATAAACATTTAAGATAAAAAAAATCTGCAATCGGACCTTTTTACAGAGAATAACATAAACAAACAAAAATTTGCAAATATGGGACTATGGTCAGGGAAATGTGCTTTAAATGCCTCTTATTCTTATATTTAGTCATTTTTCAGATTTTTTTTCATTTAATTGATTTTAATTACTTTAACAGATTTTGGGTAGTTAATGAGTGAAACACTAATGTAAATGTGTCATTCACAAAACTACAATATAGACAATGCCACTAGTACTCTATCTTGGTATCATCGGTTACTGTGGAATTGCCAATATGCTCTTTACAAGAATGGTCCATTATTATCATTATTATCATAGGGATTGGGCTTTTGGACATGTGGCACCGGTCATGAGGAATAGACTGCCCAGTGACATTAAACACATTACTTTTCTCCAAACATTCCAAACCAAAATCAAACAGCTCCTTTTCACCCAGAGCTCCTAGGGATAATTTCTTCTTTTTTTTTCCTGTTCTGTTGCTCTTTTGTACATTTTTTTGATTTGTCAAGACTACACTTAGGTATTCTTGTTGACATTATATTTTGTAGCACCTTGAGTGGTGCTATACCAGAAAGTGGACTCTAGAAATATTCATTACTATTATTTATCATCATTGCGAGCCAATACTCTTGCTTTTCTCCCCTCTTCTTCAAGTCTAAGATCCAAGAGTCACCCAAGAATTTTTTTTTTTTTTTTTTTGGGGGGGGGGGGGGGTGTGCTTTCTTCCTTGCTTGCTTGCTTATTAGAGATATATTGGAATAGTTCCCCATCTGCCCTTAGTTTGACATGCCATTCGGCTCAACTGGATTCGAAAATTCAATGAACCTACTGCGACGCTCCCTTAATGCTGCAAGGGTAATGTCTTGGATTTGACTTTTTAAAATATTACATCCAGGAGAAACCTAGTGCAGCCAAGAGATGAAGGAGCATGACCCCCTAAGACAAGACAACTTTAGACACTTCAATTGAATCAAGGGGTATTATTTGGACATTCCAAACACCTGACTACAGGAATATCTTCTACAATTCATGTGGTTTTATTGTGTCTGACTGTCATCTTTCCTGTTCCGAGCATTGTCCTTTAGCTTGATAAAAATCAAGTGCTACTACTGAAATTGGTCCAAATTGCTGGAATTAAATTATGGGGGTTTCATGCTCTATATTCAAGATGGAAGATTCATAACCTTAAAGGTTGCAATCGCTTAATGTATATACAGATTTGATACTATTGATTAATTTTACTGAATATATCAAACAGCAATAATGTGAACCTTGTTGCAGAGAGTGGAATTTACAAATTTACCCTTGAAGAATAACAACTCAATTTACAGAAAAAAACACATGCTATTATTCTTAAAATACAACTGTGCCAAGCTATGCCACATAAACTTATATGGTGGACTAAATGTAGTTAATTTCAAGCATTTACATATATTTTCCACAGTAAAGAAAGATATTAACATTAATCTATTGGAATTGTATTTGTATAATTTCCAGGATGGTCAAAAATGCATGTACATGGTTTACTTCTTAAAACCTTACCTAATTTTTTCAATTCACTGGACATGTCATCTACATTTTCATACTTGCAAGCCCCTTTTCATGTCCCAAATACACAACAATAAAACTCTCATAAGAAAAGTATTGGATGTTCTAAAGATAATTAAAGATTTCCTTTAATGTTGAGAGAGTTTGGATGAACTAACCTAGGAAGTCATCGGGAGAGAACTTGTCATTGTCCCAGATCTGACAGATGAGAACAGGTGGAACATGGGTCTCTGTCTTGTCCAAACTCCAGAAGTGTTCCTAAAATGGACATAAAATCAAACAAAATATAGTTACTGTGATTTTGAATATGTACAGGGCATACCAATGACATAAATTGCTAATTCGCCACATCAGTGCAGAAATGAAGAAAGAAGAAAATTTGCCGTAAAACTCTTTAAAATAAAAAATAAAAAATAAAAAAAAACTTATTTCTTAAAAATCTATCCAGAGAGAAGGTAACAGTAACTCCAAAACAACAGACAGTGTCACAACTGGATTTTCATCTAAAGAACTTTAAAATGCTTTATGTTTGTTAAGGTCTTTCCCCACACAATACCTCTAGGAGCATTTCTGTGCTGCTGCAACGGATTGATACAGATTTGTACAAAGTACTACTTTCAATGCAGTGGATTTTTTATCAACAGTTTAACCCAATGACTACTGGATTCTCTCATCCCCATCAGGTTTTTACAAAGACTTTCCACTTACAATAGGCAACAGATATACAGATTCTTTTTGAGCAATATATTTCTTCTTCCCAAAATTAAAACCTACTTTCTCACTAATGATCCACGCTAAAGTAATGGAAGGGAATTCTATACAATGCCAAATATACAATGGTCGCACAAACAGCAACAAAACTGTTTCCACTAGTTCCGCATGCTAGATCTGTTTCGAAATTGTATATATTGATATTCAAAGCTATTAGAATATATCAAAGTAACCTAAACAGTAGTAGCATATTCATTACAGTAATCATTTCAGCAGACCACTTTCAAACAATTCTAATTATACGCAAAGTAATTTCTTCAGTGCTGTCTGTTTCTTGCCCTCTGTTCTCTCCTCATTAATCACTTATCTAATAAAAGACAATAATTGGTAAACTAGGCAATCAACTCTAAAGGATTAGGCTCCTTGTAAACAAAACATAATTATATTCTCTTGTCAAGTAGAACCAGGCAAGGCATTAATGGATTTAAAAAGAAATTGGGGTGTACATTTCTAATCCACAAAAAGAAAAATAGTTCTCTCCCTAATATAAAGATCTATGCAAAATGACATTAACCTACATACCATAAATTTCTTTCATTGGAGTGCAATACTTTTCCACAATAAGGATACTAATTCTCACTAATTGTTGTATCCATTTTCAATGACATTCACCTTGAACATATGTTTAACCCACTTGTAATAGCATACCTATATAATTTGAAGTATCCCTACCTACTTATTGATTTGTTTGTCCTTGTTAAACATCATATGGACTTAAGAATAAACTCACATTTCGTCAGCAGTGAAAACTCCTTGTCAGTTAATACAATCCGTTATCATCACTTGAATTTAACACCAGCTAGTTGAAACCATATTGCTACTATCTTAACATAATAGATAAAAATTGCATTCCCTCTGCCCAAATTATCAACGATTACGCCGCCCCCCTCTCACTCTCTAACAGTAAAAAAAAAAAAAACGTCTTATGTATGACCTCTAAATGGCGTCATAATATCATTCCCTCCCAAATATGTTAACAACATGTTACCTCCTCCATGACAAGTTGACGTCAACCCTTCACAGGTTACTCATATGAATCAACCTATATATGACAGAGGCCTACAATATATGGTTTCACTCAAAAAATTTTGATGGACAGCTATAATAACAAGCCAATAGCAAGATTGTGTCTCGCCCACCCGTGACTAAATAACACGAAAGTTTCCCCAAGTACATCCCTAACCAAGTTTGATTCACAAGAAAGTCTTGCAGGTAAACTTTAATGTTTGACCTAAAATGACCTTTAACCTTACCATGTGACCTGATGGCACAACAGCATGAATGTACCCCTAGTGAATCTATCATCCAAATTTGCTTGCTACTGCAGCAACATGTGCCAAGTTATGTGTCATAAGAGAGTCTTGCAGGTAAACTTTAACGTTTGAAACAAGAAATGACAGAGGAAAAGCAAATTCAAGAATTTGAAAACATCTGTAACATATGACCTCCAATGACCTTTCACCTTATCATGTGAAGTCCAACAGAATGATAACATGCACTTCCCCTTAGTGATCTGCAACCCAAGTTTGACTGAAAAGTGTGACACGGTTGCAAAGTTTTGTGTCATAAGAGAGTCTTGCACGTAAACTTTAACCGTTCAACGTTTGACCTGTAATGACCTTTGACCTGACCATGTGACCTCTGACTGGACCATAACATGCAGGTCCCCTTAGTGCATCTACAACCCAAGTTTGATAGATAAGTGTCACACGGTTGCAGAGTTTTGTGTCATAAGAGAGTCTTGCACGTAAACTTTAATGTTTGACCTGAAATGACCTTTGACCTTACCATGTGACCTATGACTGGACCATAACATGCAGGTCCCCTTAGTGCATCGACAACCCAAGTTTGATAGATAAGTGTCACACGGTTGCAGAGTTTTGAGTCATAAGAGAGTCTTGCACGTAAACTTCAACGTTTGACCTGAAATGACCTTTGACCTTACCATGTGACCTCTGACTGGACCATAACATGCAGGTCCCCTCAGTGCATCTACAACCCAAGTTTGGTTGAAAAGTGAGTCACGGTTGCAAAGTTATGTGTGATAAGAGAGTCTTGCACGTCAACTTTAACATTTGACCTGAAATGACCTTTGACCTTACCATGTGACCTCTGACTGGACAATAAGATGCAGGTCCCCTTAGTGCATCTACAACCCAAGTTTGATTGAACAGTGTCACACAGTTGCAGAGTTTTGTGTCATAAGAGAGTCTTGCACGTAAATTTTAACGTTTGACCTAAAATGACCTTTGACCTTACCATGTGACCTCTGACTAGAGCATAACATGCAGGTCCGCTTAGGGCATCTACAACCCAAGTTTGGTTGAAAAGTGAGTCACGGTTGCAGAGTTTTGTGTCATAAGAGAGTCTTGCACGTAAACTTTAACGTTTGACCTGAAATGACCTTTGACCTTACCATGTGACCTCTGACTGGACCATAACATGCAGGTCCCCTTAGTGCATCTACAACCCAAGTTTGGTTGAAAAGTGAGTCACGGTTGCCAAGTTATCTTTCATAACGTTTGTGACGGACGGACGGACGACGGACGGACAACGGACGGACGACGGACGGACGACGGACGGACGACGGACGGACGACATTTGGATCCCTTAGTCTCGCCTTCACCTCCGGTGGGCGAGACAAAAATACCAAATACATGGACAGAAAGAGCAGAAAATTCTAAACATATATGCCAAATTTTGGTTGCGTCAGTATTTTCTATTTGATACCGAAAGATATTCAAAGAATAATGCCTCCGGCAACCACCTACGGTGGGCGGAGGCATAAAAATAAGCACTAAAATCCTTACAACTGGCAATGTGGTGGAAAATTCAAATTCACTTTTTCACTTCTCAACATATTTGCGGTCAATCTATATTCATTTCAGATACATGACAATTTATGGGAAAAATGTAGTAATAAAAGAAAGATACAAGTGTTGCTGATTTGAAAAAGAAAAAGCAATCAAATAAGGCTTCAAATAATTCCTGTCATTAATAGGTCGACACCAGTTACACTGTAGCTCTTGCCTAGCATATACCACATTGCAAGTATGCTTCCCAATGACATGTACACATACATGTGTGTCAGTACATTAATGAACATAAAAAATTATCAGATAATGGGGATCGTATAGTGTGCAGTGGGCTTTAGGGAACCTAGGCTCCGTTTCATAAAACTTGTTATCAATAATAAGTTGCAATAACTGTTATAAGCTACTGAAATCCTGGCATATGACTGGCTGAGAGCAAATTTTGTCAAAGAAATGTGGGAGTTGTTACCGATAAGACGTTTTATGAAACAGGGCCCTAGTGGTCCCTGTGTTAAGTCTATGGAAATTTGAGAATGAAACAGGTTAAGTATAAAGGGTATTACACACAGACAAAGAGGCAATGCTATTAAGTTACACTTCATGTTTATAACATGAGACTAGGACATAACTTAGGACGGAACTTAGTGGAAAAAGAAGGAAAGGGGGACATAAATGAGAGGATGGTTGTCAAGAAGATACTAGTTAGGTGTAGAGTAAAACGGTTTTGTTAGGATTCGAAGAAAAAACTGACCTTCCCAATATACCCCATCTATTGAGCAGTATATTAAGAGCACTGCTAGTTTAGACAAATTATTAGTAACTTGCTTATCCAGGGAATTCTATGTCACCTGTAAGTTCACATCGGGAAGAGTGAGGATACAAGGTTTCGGTTTTCTTGTACATCGTGATAACCTGATTAACTAATTACTCTATTAAACTTTATTTTCAACAATTGGTACTGACAACAACCATCCACCAAAATACCTTCACTTCTTGGAGAATTTTAGGCCCCTGGAAATAAAAAGAAATTTGCTTTTTAATTCTTTTTTATTCCTTTTTTAAAATTTTTGATTTCATTTCATTCACAATATCCCAAGATTAAACAAGTCTATAGTTTCATTTTTTAAAGATTAAACTAAAGCACAAAGCTACATATAGTTTAGAATTCAGTAATTTACAAAGACTATTGCATATTTTCATCTTTTATAATATAAATAGCATCAAAGTATGACCAAAATCCTACACGTGAGAACAAGAGAAGGAATTCAAACTGATTGTAAAAGACTGCTTCATTTTTTTATTACCTAGAAAATCATTTTTCAGACGTTATTAAGGATTGTGAACTTCAAGCAAAGTATAATCAGAATTCTACTTGTCAGGAAAATTGAAGGAGTCCTGATAAAATACAAAGTACAAAACTACAATTTTTAAGAAAATTAGGAAGCAAAGTATAATCAGAAATTTTTGAGTCACTAATAGTGAATGAGTCCAGATAATGTGCATGGTGCAAAACTACTATTCTAAAGAAGGAGAAAATTGGGAAGCAGATTGCAATCTACAATCTAAAAAGGTGGAAAATATAGGAAGTTCAGAAAAAAAACATACTTTCCAACCCTGACAGCCAAGAGATAGGAACAAATTACTATTAAAGAAATTTTCGAAGATAGGAACATTCCTAAATTTCCTATTCAATACAACAGACAAATTTGTACAGAAATAGGAATACAGGGGTTAAAATGGCAATTTTCTTTTCCCCAAAATAGGAATATTTCTATTTGATAGGAACAGCTGGCAGGTACATGTATGATAATCATGTAAAAATGTGTACCTTCTTCTTAATGACAAGAACTTGTTCAGGAGGGATGTACTCGATGGGGAAACAGAATCTCCAGTTGAAGTTGCCTTCACCATTGAGCGACCGGTAGTGGACATCGGTCTCCTGCTTCTCATCTTGGCCAGCCATCCATCTACACAAAAAAAAGAGAATATGAACAGACCTTCTAAAGGAGAATGAAACCCTGGGGAAAAATCAATTTTAATGAAAAGAGAGGATAGAGAGAAGCAATTTAAAAACAGTTCCATCAAAAATGGTTACAAAATGAAAAAGTTATGAAAGTTTGAAAAGTCTCAATTTACTTTCTATGGCGATCATCAAATGGGCAATGTTGCTTCAAGATGGCAGGTTTAGAAGAACTCTTTAATATGTTTTGTACACAGAATTTTATATTTTCTCCATTATCTCTGAAGGTACAGCTTGTCACCTTCTTAGCTCAAGATATATCATGGGAAAATGTATTTGACACAACATATGTTGAGTTCACAAAGAGACAAGCAGCATCATTAAAACTGATTTCTCCCAGGTTTCATCCTCCATTAAAAACCAAAGTGTGAGGTACAGAATGAGCACTGTGGACCTCCCTGATTTTCTTATAGAAATTATTTGTCTAATCACACGAGTGTTATTTAAGGTAGCTTGGAAAAATATAATGACACAAAAAGACATTTCCACAATGCAAATTGCATAATGCTGTCTACATTGTCGAGATGTTGTGGTCTAGTGGATGTAAACCACAAGATGCAGGGTTTGAATCACTGCTGTAGAACCACCATTCTTTAGTAAGACACTAATCTACATTTCCCCCACTTGACCCAGGTGAGGTAAATGGGTACCCCGCAGGAATCAATTCCTTGAAATGACTGAGTGCTTTAATGGCAGCTTGGCTATAGCCGGGTAATAATAGCCAAAGTCCTCTGGAAGCTACACAAGAATGGAATATTATCATCATTGTTTGTGTTCTGAATGTATCTTTTTGTACTACTTCATTTCGCTCTGCTACTTCAGTACACACAGCCTGTATCTTGCAGCTTACAACTAGTGGCTCATAACTATTAGCTTAAAATTCTAGGTTTAAAAACTCATGGCCTGCATATTGTTGCTCACAAGAAGTGGCTTGCACCAAGTAGCTTGGAAGCAGAGTCTTGAATGATGGAACTTACTAATAGAGGATTGTAACATGTCACTCACAACTAGAGGCCTTCAACATTATTACAACTAGAGGCCTATAACATGTCACTCATGACTAGTGGCTTGCAACATGTTTCCTACAACTAGTGATTTGAAAAAAAGTTGCATACCACTAGTGGCTTACAACTCACCCCTTGATGTAAATATCACTCATCTTCTCTCCAGTGATGGAAGTTTCATCTAGGATGACATCCTTAGCATTCCAGACGATGCAACGAACCACATACCTAATGAATTATAAAAAATCATCACAATAAGTGCATCCATGATATATGAAATTATAATTCAGGTATTTCTGGTCAATGTTTGCAAAACATAAAGCTTCCATATGGTAATGATTATTTCTTAAATTAACAGACAAATGTTCCAGGTTATCTGGATGATTGTTTTCACCATCATTCATTTAGATGTACTTTGGAAACAAATCCCAAAAGACTCTTCACTTTACTGATCAAGACATACTTTTCTCACTGTCGCCCTCTGTTGACAGCATGTCTATCCAACTGAATACTAAAGTCCTACAAAGTATGATTAACTTAGAACATTTCTCCTCATATGGTTGCTCTTGTTCTCCTTGTCTTGCATTATCAGAAATTTAATCTGGATCTAGAATTCATGTGCAAATTTTTCATTCTGCTGTCCAGTTTTATCATTCATCAGAAAACATTCAAAATGCTTTGCCCGTTGAGCATGATTGGATTTCAGTATAACATGCAGTTTTCACTGACCCTAGCCCAAGTTATCTCAGACTTATGGGGTGTTGCAAGAAAGTTGCAATCAATTGCAAGTTTCAACTGATTGTCACTGGTCAATCAAAATCATTGTTGCATGCATGTCTTCTTAAAACGGCAGACCCTGAGACAATCAGAATGGTTGTTTCAAAATTAGCAATTATTTGCAATTGATTGCAACCTTTCTTGCAACACCCCATAGTGTTCAGTGGGTTAAAACATCCCCTTTATTCATTGATTAAGAAACACTTTTGAATGATCACAAATCTCTTGTTATCCATCTGCAATGTATGGTCATGCAGTCATTTGTAGAACTAATATTCATGGACAATGGATCTTGTGGAAGATCATTCCCCCCCCCCCCCTTCCCATACTATGTGTACCAACCTCACCATGAGGATAAGAGCAAAACTTCACTATGAACACGAAGGACAAAGTAAGCGGACAAAATAAACAACCCCTCATTCTACCCTTCACAATGGTTCTGGTAGTCAAAAGAACATCCCTTCACTTCTATTGCCTAAAATATGTGGAACAGGTGTCACATGCATATTCACCTGGAACTACATGATTAAACATAATAGCTGTGAAGGGATGTTCTTTTGACTACCAGAACCATTGTGAAGGGTATAATGAGAGGTTGTTTATTTTGTCCGCTTTCTTTGTCCGCCATGTTCATAGAGCTTACTTCTTGGGCTGCCTGGGGGTGATGTCACAGGGAGGACCTGGTGGCCCCATGGTCATGGGGAAGATGTCCACCCACATCTGGAGCTTGCCCTGCTCAATACCAGGCAGGAGAGGGCTGTAGAGCGGGCGTGTCTCAATGTGTTCCCTCACCAGGGGGTAGCTACGAAGAGCATGGAGGGCCAGACGCTGGTCCTGTGGACCCTCATGCTCACTGTGCATCTTGCTAGTCTCTGTGAAATAAGAAAACAGAATTCAAAACGGAAGTAGTACAGGAACTAGGATCACAATTTACATTGGTAACAGAGTTGAATTAAGAAAAAAAAATACAATTATAGCAGTATCAGATAATTAATTTCAAAATTTACACTAGAATTTGAAATTTGATCTTTGTAAAAATCTGTTTTTAATAGTGTTGAGCAGTTTTCTCTCTTTTCCTTCACAGGCAGAAAAACCCCATTCCAGTTTATAAATTAGTTTTCATTAGCATATTTTTCAAAAATACCACAGAACACTCAGGATGGAGACACAGTTTGTGACTTACCAAAGTCAGCCAAGTTGAACATCTTGCCTTCCATGGTGAGCTTGGTGGACCCATAGAAGAATGGACCAGGGATCTTCTGTTGCTTACAGTAATCCTCAAGCAGTTCTCGTGGCGTCTTCTGGTCGCGCCACTTGTTGGGACCAGAGCTGACAAGTGAAATAAAGATTGGAATCAACTTCACAGTGCAACATTTGATCAACTGAAAAATACCCAAGATGAAAATGCAATGGAAGGACAAAAAATAAAAACAGCACCTCTTGCAGTAAAAAACACTAAAGGCAGAAACAGATTGCCACTTAGAACTACTGGTGATTTTATATTCTTTAAAAAGAAAATTTTAATTTCTATCTCAATGCCAATATCATTCTTGATCCTCAAGTGCCAATCAAGAAAATGCTAACTGAATTTTCTGCGAGTGTTCAAAATAGTTGACTTACACTTTAGGACAAAGATTACATGTACCTGTATGCAACCATTACATTTATGCAACAAGGAAGGAGGTTAAAAAAAAAACAATTAAGAGGAAAACAGGACATGAAGGCAAACAAACTGCAAGAGTACACTAGAGAAGTGAAGTGAGAAAACAGTGAGGTGAAGAAAAATGTTGAAATCACCCTCCAAACTGCGAAAAGATACCAATATAGACAGAAATATGCAGTTAGACACCACAGAATAAAGGCAAAAAAAAATTTGGTACTAACATGTTGTAGGTTTCTGGCAGTCCGACCGTTGCACGGAACTTGGTGAGGAAGCGGTTCTCCAGGTCTATCTCAGTCTCACCAATGATGTCATCTTTACTCAACAAGTCTTTGTCCATGACGGTGATCTTCAGATCCTTGTGGACAGGCAAGAAGGTCTTGATCTCAAACATCCTAAAATTACAAGAATAACATCAATTATTTAAACATTTACAGAAAAAAGACCCCCCCCCCCAAAAAAAAAAAAAAAAATGTACTCCATGGTGTACAGAGCATCCAAACCAAAAGTATAAGGAAAGAATAAATATTTAACAATATTCACCCTATAATACACATTTCATTCCCTTCAAAAGTACATGTAACTTGTCCACATTAAAATCCTAAAGTGAAATCTTTGAACTACAGTTGTATTTTGTGAATGGTAGGATGTATTTTGCCAAGGTACTTGTAATTACTTTTTAAAGGATGAGTTGAGGACACTTAAAAGTTTTGACAGAATGTTGACATAAGTCTACATGTAAGTCAAATGTAAAGTCAGAAGGGATAACCATAACTTGGTAAGGCGTCTTAGGACAACACAGTGGTGCGAAAGATGCATCCGAAACCCCAAAAAGGAAAATTGTTGGAAATCAGGATTTTCAAACGCAGATTGATAATTACATGGATAGCATGTAGACCTTGTAAATGAATATACAATCTTGCTTTGGAATGATATTGGCTTAAATTTCTTTCAAATATGTCACAATAGACATTTTAATTTTTGCATTTTTGCATTTTGCGATCTGGATGCGTTCTTCCGCACCACGGTGTTTTCCTAAGACGCCTAACCAAAGATTGGAAAAAGGGTTGGAAAAACTAAACACCCTGAGTTACATGTACATGTATGTCAGAAACCTGGATTTAAACTTCTGAGGTTATCATTCAGAACCATGGTGCAAATGCATTAAACCACAGAGGGACTAATTCTCCAGTGACTAAATGTTGATTATTTGGAAATACAAAATGCATTGTATGGTGTGACACAAAAAATAGATATGTCTAGATTTTCAGTCTGAAAAAGAAGTTTGAGTTTTGGGAAAGGCTAGAATGAATTTGTGGGCTTTCTTATTGTTTTCACATGTATGTGAGTTATAAAAAAAATCTAAGTAGAAAGGTTCACTTAACCCAGCGACTGCTGAATTCTCAAAATCCCATAGACTCAATACAGGGACCACCCGGTTCCCATATGTAAGGAGTTAAAAGAATTGCTCTTCAAACACCATCATATTCAAAATGAGACAAGAAATAGCTGAATTGCACAGGCTAAACATTCATGTCACATTTGTGTGTGGTCCCGTAAACTCATTTCTGTGTGCCATGCAAGTGCCTTTGCGGGAAAGTGAGTGGAGTTCCTATCAATTTGATAATCCCTAATGTCATACTATACACCTGTGTTTATTCACAACTTATCTACAGTACTTCTCCCAGTTACTTGAAGACAGTTTCTTTCACAGTGTGATTGCATGACCAGAACTCAAACTTAAAGGAAAATGGAACCCAGGCATCAGTGTCTTTTTAGTGCATCAAGATGAACAAGAAAGAGTATACACTGAAAATTTGAGCAAAATCGACAATCTGTTCAAGAGTTATGAATTTGAAAGTTTACGTAAATCCCTATTATAAAAATCCTTAAGTTGGCAACTTTGCCAGCATCTATGATGTCATCATGGACAACTCTCCATTCATTTTGTGCACGATTTAAAAAAAAATTGATTCATATGAACTTTTAAGTCAGGAATCAACATAATTCTTCCCACAATACTTGCAGAAATGATGTAGCCATGACATACTCAAAGAGTAAAATCAAAAGAATTTCTATTTTTCTTGAAATTCAAGAAAATGTTAAATTCTGTGTACAAAATGAATTGAGAGTTGTCCACAATGACATCACAGATGCCTGTGAGTTGCCAATCTAAGGATCCTCATAATAATGATTTATCTGAACTTTCAAAATTATCAACTTTTGAACAGATTGTCCGATTTTGCTCAAACTTTTACTGTCTATTCTTTCTTGTTCTTCATCATTCACTAAAAGCACACTAATGTCTGGGTTGCATTCTCCTTTCATTTTTAAGATCCTTAGTCAGGGTTAAGATGGGGGCTGATATATGATACAGAGGTACTCACTTTCCAAAGACTGGATTGAGAGTGTTTGGGATGTAGTCATCCTCATCATCGATTTTCTTCTTGCCAAGTTTGATCTTCAGGTACGGATCAGCCTGAAACACACAAAAGAGAGATTTCATCAAATAAATCACTTTGAATTCTTGCCATTACACACAAGAAAAGGGGGCTATATCACTTAACCAAATGACTACTGAATTGAAGGAGAAGAGGGAGACTGTCTTGAAAAGACTTTCTTTGTCTCTTACATTTCATGTTTAATTATCTGCAGCTGCTCTGTATTTCTGTTTAGATTGTACAAGAATGATTGGTATGGGTATTTATTGGAATTGAATCTTGATTCCAAAAGGCTAAATGCAGGGATACACCTCCCATAGATAATGAGTAAAGACATAACAGTAACAAGTTTGGAGATCCTAAATCCAAGCAAAAGGCACATGAGTTGCGGAAAGTTTGCAAAGTATGAACATCATTGGCTTTAAGTTTTGTTTTTGTTTTTGGTTTTGGTTTCTTATATAACATCCTCTGCATGGAAATTATTGAGTACTATGAGAATGTGATAATAAAATAATGGCCTCTGCCTTAGCAAATAGGTTACACAAAGTGATACCAAACCTTGTACATGAAAATCAGGTTGGTTACATCTAGAACTGAATGAGTGGTTTTAATATTATAGACTCACACAAGATGTTTTTGAACACATGAAAAAGCAAAATTTAGAAGGTACATTAATGCTAGTCGATTTTCAAAAGGCATTCGACACCGCTGAATTTGATTTTATTGAATATTGTTTGCTCAATTTCAATTTTGGTGAAGACTTCCGCTGTTGAATTAAATTGATGTATGAAAGAGTAGAGAGTTCAATACTGATCAATTGTTGGAGAACAACAAACTTTCAGATCGGTTGAGGTATCAGACAAGGCTGCCCTCTGTCGGCCATGTTGTTTATTTTAGTTGTAGAAATTTTAGCAGACAGAATTAGAGTATTGTGATATATTTTCTGTACATTATACAAAAACTTATTTTTTATAAATCAGGGATGCAATTAGGCATAGTAGCAATGCAGGGGAAGAATTGGGAATATTCATTCAACCTTTATCCATACTTCTCAAATCAGCTACAGAATCCGCAGTTTCTTTAAATACTTTGTTCCTAGGACTCCTGTCATTTCAGTGTGCTAATTTATATGGACAATGAGGAGAATCTTCATAGAGATTAAAGTGAACAGAGTTCCCAGAATACCACCCAAGAAATGCCATGGTTCCAATCTTACCAGTCCAGAGGGGTCCTGAGGCTGAAGGTCGAGAGCCTTGACGATGTAGACTCGGATGACACACTCCACTGGAGCAGATGGGGGCAGGTGACTGAACTGCTTGGGGGGTAGTTCCGCCTTCAAGTCTCCGGGCAAGGGATAGATCCTGAACAGACCCTGTTCACAGGAAAGATCATAACAAATGGATTAATTAAAGTGACAGCTAAACTAAACCAGATGAGAAGGCGGTGAGAAAAGTCTTCTCTTCTCATCGCCTTCTCTCCTCATTGTCTTCTCAACTGGTTTACAGTCCTTTTTAGGACTTTACCCAATCTCAAGAAAGATACTCTCAACTATCTCCTACTCTATCTTGCCTCTCCATTTCTCCTCCCCCTCAACTTTCCCCCACTTCCCCTCTAACTCACAGTCCTTTTCAGGACTTACCACATGGTGAACTGTAAACATTATCCACATTAATCATTTTACTTGCTAGAATAACTTGAAACCATTCAAAAGTTGTATTCATATTCTATCCATGTACATGTCATATACATGTAGAGAAAAGAATACTACAAGGAGAAAGACAAAGTTTATCATTACTTCAAGAATCCTTTCCATTTAACCTTCAAGACATGTTCCAGACTGACCGTGGTCCACGGCTGTAGGAGTACTGATGAAAACAAGACGAAACTTGATTTCACCTTAAGTTGGATAGTACCAGCTGGTCAGAAAATGATGCCAAAAAAACAGATGTGACTCATTGAGACAAGCCTAGACATGCTAGAAAAGTAAAGGGTGTTTTCCAGGCCCCTAAAGCTCCGCCATTTTGTCCAGATCCATTAGAAGGCCGACCTAAGCACCCATCAATAGTCATGATCAAAAATGAATAATTCATTTTGTAAGATGCTTCCAACTAGTAGCATTTGTTTGTACGTGTTATGAAACATTACACGCATCAGCTTACCGCATGCGCAGTTAATGCACAATAAATGCGCGATAAATGTGTATTAAATCAAAGTGTCACAATAAAACAGATACGCCCAAAATATATGAATAATGCAACAGTGTTATCAATATCATGGCGATAATGGGTGCTTAGCGGCCCCTTCAAATGATCCGAAAGAGGTGGGGCCTAATGCCATTCGCGTAATGATAACCACGCATGCTGCTTTTCGTCTAGTAAATTTATTATATGGCTATGGTATTTTCTATATAATATCAAAATCTAATTAACCCTACCTTCATATCCACTTCATAAACAAATCTATAAATGATATTTCCAAAATAAACAACCTGGGTATGAAAGTTAGCCTTTTATTTTCCATTGGCAGAATATCTCTGCATTTTTTTTTAGCATATATCATATCACATCCTAATTAACCCTACCTTCTTACCACTTCATATACAAGTCCATTAATGATATTTCTACAATAAACAATTGTACATATTTTCCACTGGTACTACATCTTGGTCAAGATTTGCATTTTTTAGCACTATGTGAAGGGTATGACTGTTATATCATATCAAAATTATTAACCTTACCTTCTTACGACTTCACATAAAAGTCTATGAATGATATTTCTAAAATAAACAACCTGTGCATAAACATTAACTTCTATTTTCCACTGGCACAATATCTTGGTCAAAATTTGCATTTTTAGCACACTGTAAAGGTATAATGACTGTTATATCATATCATAACCTAATCGATGCTGCCTTCTTACCACTTTGTATACAAGTCCATGAATTATATTTCTAAAATAAACAACCTGGGTATGTATGTCAACCTTTTATTTTCTATTGGCAGTATATCTTGGTCAAAATTTGAAATTTTAGCACAGTGTTAGGACTATATCAAAATGAAGTTAATTTCTTTTAAACTTGTATCTTGTCCTCCTTGAACCACCAAATAAATCATGTAAAGCTGCATGAACTTTCCAAAAAGTTTCAACAAGTAGAAATCTTACAATTTTATTATACTAGCCTAGAAATCTTCCTGAAATGGTATGTTATCTTGATATTCTGTCAGTGACATCCCAAGGATCCAATGCAGCATTATTCCCACGCTACTGCACTCGGTTACTTTAGATTCTTAAGTCTACGACTGGGAGAATAACCCTTCAACCCCAAAATGCAACAGTATTAATCTAAGCATTAACTTTCATACATAAATCCATTGGGAATCCCCATTGACAAAGCCCAAGTTTTTGGAAAATGCTTTCAAATCACTGGTCGCTAGGGAGCTGAGCTGCGTTTCACGAAACCGTCATAAGTCTAAGTTCATGGACATCCCATTGAAACGCGTGTTAATTCTACAGCACACGTTTCAAACGGATGTCCGAGAAGTTAGACTTATGACGGTTTCGTGAAACGCAGCCCACATCATAATTGATACTGTTCTGTTGTGCTACTTACATGTATGTAGCCTATTATTTCCATTTATTTTTGTAGTTTCAATCTTCAATTCTCCAAACTGTTTCACTTCTGATGATTTTGCTCTTCTATCTTCTCTGCTTTCCATCTCATTATGCTCTTTCTTCTCTGACTTTCTCTCTCACACTTCTGTTCTCTACTTGGCTATCCCGTTTAACTGTTTTTATGCCTTTGTTTACCGGGGTTGAAATTCCTAAGATAATCCCACCATCTTTAATTTAACCCCCACTCATGTCCCATTTAATGTATGTCTATTATTCTTATGAATGTACATGTATATGTCTCATTTTATTCTCTTTTTATCATGTTTTAACCCTAAACCTAACCCTCTGGTGGACACTATGCTCGTACATGGTCTTTCAAAATGGACCCTAAACAAGTATTATCCTTCGATCTCAGAATACCCTAAACAAGTATTTTGTCATGTTTTCCCCACCCTAAACAAGTACACGCACCCAAGCTGTTGTAAAAGTATACCCTTTTTTCCTGATTTTTGCAATTTTAATACCCCTTTCACTGTATACGCTTACATCGCCCATCCGTGAAAACCAACCCTTTTTGCGCGTTTTTGTGTACGAGCACGGTGTCCACCTTGTAATGCCAGTGGCCTGCCCCCCCCTTTTTTTACCTCCTCATACCATTAATTTACGTGGGTTTACCACAGGGGTATAGCACTGTGTATGTGAACAAGCTTGTATAACTCTCATGTAACCATCTATCTTCTGTTCGGAGTTTCTTGTAATGCATACCTTGAATTCTCCAACCCCAGATGATTCCTCATCCTCGTCTTCTTGCTTTCCACGATTCAGCTCGTAACAGTTGCAGAAATCCTGGAAGGAGTCATTGGTTCCCAGAATCTCCAAAGGCTTGTTGTAGATCTTCAAAAAAAATTGAAATAAAATTTGTCACTACTTCATCACTTTCAGTTCATTTTTCATCACGCTATACATTTCAAACATCATAAAAAAGTAACCAAAATTGTGTGTAAACCAAAGAAATTCAATCAAATTCATGTTATTTTGCTAAATTGTCAAAATTGCTCATGAAGCAGGAAGGTTCAATTCATTAGAATTTACAGTGCAATTCAATTTATTTATTCACAGGTGATCCTTTAAAGTTTTCCATGCTTACATCTAACTTTCGGTTGTTCACATTCTCGTCACGCCATCGTACTACACAACCTTTCATGAATGGTAGGCCCTAAATCTATGAAGTGTTGGTCCAGTATACCCAATTCTTTATGAAAAAAACTATAGCCAATCTACGAATACTCACATCGTGAACATGGCACTTCCTGAATAAAAGGGGCATACATGTATTTCACAAACAGTGAATTTAGGGCCCATCATTCACTAGAAGTTGTGTAACACGACGACTTGATGTGATTGTGATCACCCGATGGGCCGATGGTTCGAAGTAAGTCAGATTTTCATACATATATGGTATTTTCTTTAATTTGCTTTTAAATCTTATTTCAAATGTAAATTATTTGTTATAATAATAATAATAATATTCTGCATTTATATAATGCCTAATACATGTCTCAGAGATGTGTCTATTAAGTGCTTTACAGAAATATTTTTAAAACATGTCAATCTCATTTCGATAGTTTTATGCTACTATTTTTTAGTAGTTTACATTTTTCTAATTCATCTTATTTACTATGATTTTATCACTATTGTTTTCTTTTCTTTCTATCACATATTTTTTTTTGTTTACTTTCATGACAACTGAATGTTTTCATTGGTTATCCCCTTATCTCAGATTTTTTTTTTCAATGATATAGTAAGCAGAAGTTGCTGAATGTTTACTACAAAATATTGTATACAACCAACAACCTCCCTGTTTGCTGTGTATATGATTCGTTGCCTCTTTAGTTTAATTTAATGTCCACTGTAATTGCTTATTAAATATAAAGACTATCTTACCTTGTCAAATGATTTGTAAATTTGTTGCCCATGAAAAGTAAATTTCGGAATGGACAATAAATGCTCAATTTCTTTTCAATTTTACAATTATAAATATATATCACATTTGTAAAAACAGCCCTGGCTGATTATGAGCCTTGTGAATAGATAAACTGAATTATACACCACTGAACTGGACCTTCAATCTTTACATGCAATAATTTAGCATATTTACAGGCAGCTACACTTTTCATGAATACTACAATTCTAAGTAAAATCAAAATTATTTTAAAGCACTTTTACATAAAATGAAAGCATCAAAAGTATAATTATTTTCTACGTATAGAAATCATTTACATTCTTATCAATTTTACATACCCATTCCTCAGAAAGCATCCACTACAGATATACAACAAAAATAAACTGTCCATAGGTTTTAAATGTCTGTTGTGTCTAACAGTAAAGAATATCCTTTTTCCCAATATAAATAATATAAAGCAAAATCATAATATCCACTAGTCATAATGAAGCACTTTTGATATTTTGAACAATGTTTAACCTTTTTAAATTGGCTACTCCAAACCAGAATAAAAATAACCTATAATTTGCCATTGATAAATGATGTAGCCAAATTGTAACACAATAGAACATGGCTGCCAATTGATGTGTCTACTTCCAGGACAGATAGTCAATGGTCGAAAATAGAATTCTGTATGGTTTTAAGGTGAAATATTGATTCCCAGTGAATATGCTTGCATTCTGGGGTAAACGGTAATTATTCAACTTTTCTGTGTAATGAAGATTACAAATTAGAGCTGCATGTCCACTGATTCATTACAAAGAAAATACATTCTTTCTTGTTTGAGTAGTGTTTTTAATGTTCATTTTTGAAACTCTATCGCTTTTGTTCTATTTGTAAATTTCTAAAACAAAGAAGAAAATGCAGCTAATAAAAATCTGAAGAAGAAAAAACTTTTCCATCCAATTTCAACAAATAAATTGGTTGGAAAAGAAAATAAAGTTGCAAAAGAATCAACTTTTGTAAAATAGAATAAATTTTGGGTATGAATAAAAAAAAAAAAATGAAATTTAGACAAAAAAACAAAATATCCCTTATGATACAACAAATGTAAAAAATAAAAAAAACAAAACGATACCTCAATTTTGTCATAACCCCTGTCCAGATAGTCACCACACTTCTCAGTCTCACCCGTTGAGGCATAATATTTAGACCACCAGTCAATCTCATCTTCAAAGATGTCCTGCCATGGAGAAACACCCATCGTGGGAAAAAGTAAGGGTAGGTTGGGAATAAGCAAAAAAGATAAAACACAAAATTACAACAGGATCTGGTGGAGGATCAAGATATAAACACTAGGATAGAACTCAGAAATGTTTAAAATTGAAGAATTCACTCTTGCTCTGGAAATAACAATCGTTTGGGTAGAAAAATTAGGTGGAAAATATCTGAAAAGTTGAAAAAATGCGCTATCGGCTGCTGGAGAAGATGATTGCGATGTTTCGACGGAAGTTGACGTAGTTGACGGCGGCAAATATGGCGGCGATTTCTAAAGGTGTCCTTTTATAATCAGCATCTCAGTGGGATGAGAATGATAATAAAGATAAAGATGAGAAAAGCATGCCCCCCAGTTGACCCCACCCCAGCCTGCCCTACCCCACATCATCTTCTCTCCCCTAGACCCTCTGGCGCTGCATCTCCATCGCCCTTCTCTTTGTTTTGAAATGGCGTCGACATCCCCCTTCCCACCCCCTAGACACACACCTGCCTCTACAAAACACAGACATGCTCAAACACGAAGCAAAGGGTGACAACGAGAGCAAGAGTAGGAACGACCTTAATCTGATTTCAAAAATAGCCTGACGTGGATTATACGTTTCTGTATCAAACCATATAAAAAATATATTCCAGATCGTGTTAAAGAACAACATAAAGAGAAATCCATGGCACTTTGCCAATACTTCGACAGGATGTCGAGTAGCAGTAACTTCAAATAAAAAGAAAAAGAATAACCAGGGACTTGCAAACAAGAAGATACAAAAGGGAGGATGGTGATTGGCTGCTTACACTTGGCTAGGGATGCTTTGTTTACATTTCAATGTATTTCTACAAAAAGCAAAACCAAAACAGTGGTGCTACAAGGCATGAGTAGAGCATAGCTTCTGATTGGCTGAGCAAAGTTTGCCAAAGACTCCTCCCTTTGTTTGCAATTTCATGCCACAACCACATCTCTCCCCTTCCCCCTCCTCGACCTCTCTTATCACAAAATCGCCCCGCCCTCTTCACACCATTCTCTTCCCTGTGACATTTCAAATGACCTTCAAAGCAAAAAAGCCCATGTTCTGCTGTCTGTTCTGGGCAGGAGCATGGTAAGTCCATAATTATGATACAACTCTATATAAAGTTGATACCCCCTTAGACTTGTCCAAACATGTAAACATCCATCAAAGGTCACACCCCTAGTACTTCCTGTCATGTCACAGGCTCCAACGAGCTCTCCTAAAACGCTGTTAATCTGACAGGAAGCTATCGAGCTTTAACAACCCGGCAGGATCTGTCTACGAAGACACTAGAACACCTGTATAATCTCAATGATGCTCAGTTCACTTGCTTCATAACTTGAGAGGAATTATGACAAACTTGTTGGCACACTTTGCTAAAAATATCTCACCCTTCAGAAACCTTTACAAAAACAAACAGTTCAATGATGGTGACATCACAAGAGGTACTACATGTATGATGCAAAAGTTTGCCTTAGATACAAGCAAAACCAAAACAAACTTTGCAACTTCACACAGAGCTTTCTCTAAACATAAATGCAGAAATTTCATTGACAGGGATAGCTGTAAGCATATCTAATTGCTTGCTCTTATTAGAACTTTCAAGTGAGCTGGAGTTCCATGTAAATGCTACAGAAAGAAAAGAGCATAGATTTCTTAAAGATAATATGCCACATAGGGTATTCAAGAGTCCTTCAAGCAACTTGGTTTTACAAATGAAAGGTACAAAAGGATAAGATAATCTCTAAATCGGAAATTCAATGTTGTCAAGTATTTCACAAATCTCTGTAGCTCATCCGTTTGCCAAGGGCTGAACTTGGGCTAATGCCAGTTGAAGCTGGTTTAATGCGCTTTACTCGATCACCATGGCAAAGAGCTAAATCAAAACAAACTGCTAAGGAAGGTAGCACACGGCACTCTTTGCTGGATGCGTGGACGACATGAAGAAAGCTTCCTCAAATTGGCAATGTGCCAAATTAGCAAGCTTAATGCCAAATTTTTTTCACTCCATGATGACAGATTTAATCGATGTCAAAGCTTGACAATTTACTGGACTGGGAATACTAGATAATGCCAGAGAGATTTAACCAAGACCAGACAAATGTGGACGGCTTCAGATCTCCTGAACAATAGGTCAAGAAAGATTCAAGAATCTCCAAAGCAGACCTTTTGCATTCGCGTCTCATTGAGTCACAGTGCCAAGTTGATGAACATTTCATGGAAGTGATAGCTATGAAAGAATTTTTTTTAATTAGTTAATGTCCTGAAATTGCTGCTTCCTTAAATTTGAACTGAAATGACCCCAGCATCCCAAGACAACATCATACATGTATGATCTCATTACAACAATAAATGCAAACATCAATATTGGTAGTATTGTTGAAACACATGTACAGCTTTACCTGGGGAAATTTTTGTTAGGTAATAGAAGCATTTCTCTCATTTTTCTGGTACAGTCAGCATTAAACAATTACCTCAGAAAACCTTCTTCAAAATATGACCAAACATCCAGGTTGATCTTTTTTTTCTTAAAATGGAAAGAAATAATCAATCTCTTTTACAGCTTAATACAAGACATTTCTTTGATGACTTTACTTCCTCCTTTATTAACAAGGAATCATTTGGGCTTTTTAAAGATGATTTCATTAAAATGTAGAACAATTGCTTATATGTACATTTGCATAGATTTCACATTTGACATGGTTGGTTTAAGCCAGCACTGTCATTTTCAACTGTCCTCATTAATTTAACTAAAACGCGTAATACAAAAGTCGAAAGAAAAAGACATTTACAAGGTGAAATACTATCTGGAACAAGGCCAACCGTAACCAGCTGTTTCTACTCATCATAGTAAAAGATAGGAGGATCAACAAAAAGTGGATTAAAAAGAAAATAAAAACATATCTTCGCACGACAAAATAGAAAATTTGATTCGACAGCCAAAATCTCTGATCCAGGGTTTTAATTTTACATCCAAATAAAAATTTGGCTGAGCATCTTGACTTAATCCTACCCAGAATGCACTGCCCTTAACTTGCGTTATGAAACAAACGGAAGTGCCTTGAAAATGAAGCGCACCCTCAACCCTGGCTCACTGGCTACGTGTGCTCATGTACAAGATATTTCTTTCATCAGTAACATAAGCATCTTCTTTGCAAAAGGGACCTGGAGTTAGCCTTAAGGATTCAGACCTCTCAAGTGTTTTTCATAAAAAATGAAAATTTACTGAAATCCCAGCAAAAGGCAGATTGGATGTATAATTACTTAAAATCGGTGCAAAGACTTTCCTGTGCATTTCTAATACTGCTTTCATTTGAATATGAACCTCTAATGAAGCCATCAATTACACAACTCCATTTGGTTATGAAGATGGGTCTGATTTCAAAGACTGGTAAGAGGAGAAGGGCCAACATCCATCGGCTGCGTGATTCTTAGTCATCAAGATGCCACGTTTTTTTCCTCTCTCCCAAAACTTTCCAAGTCAGAATGGCCACGCACTACCTGCCTCGCTGGCACAGCTCTTCGTTTGCCGTGCCACATTTTGTTTTTGTTTTGGTTCGGGGCACAGCCGGGGTTGCTAACGCTGCGTCGAGAAGCCGATAGTCAATGGACGTAGTAAAATTTGGTAGTAAACTCAGCTGTAGAGTGTGCGTCACAGGCAGACTCGCAGCTGATCGAGAGGCTAAATTTACAAGGGAGGGTATTACGGCAGAGGAAAGGAGGCAGGAAACTATCGTAGTAAATATAGGCCAGTAATGTCAGAAGAAGCTTAAAGGGGCATGCGGTCATGTTGTTTGTATCCTATACTTAGCTCAAAAGCCTGTCTAAAGTCTCCTTAGGGCTGAGCCCGGGAAGCAGGCTTGAAAACAGATGCAGGTGCAAGAAAAACGGGAAATCATAACAAGCTCAGAGCGCACGTCCAAATTTCATGAATTCTGGTTACACGTTTTGTTTCCCACCAAGTATCCAATTCAGAACACAAAACAAACCCTCGTAATATATCCTGACTGACCACATAATTTTTTCCATCATTTGTTCCACTTCTTTATGTCTTAAAATCATAACACTGCCTGGCTGGCAGATGGGTGGTAGCTCAAGTGCAATATAATAATAATAATAATAACAATACTATGTTTTGTTTATCTAGGGTAGCCTCTTCAGTACTATGTATTGCTCTCCCACAGGGCCCTGTAAGCATATTATTACCCCGGCTTTAGCACGGCTTCCGTAGTGCTCAGTGCATTCGCTTACTATACCTGGGCTGAGTGTGGCAAATGTAGATTAATGTCTCGCCAACTGCATACCTGCCAACCCTGACAGCCAAGAAACAGGAACAAATTATCAAAAATTTTCAAGAATAGGTACTTTCCTAAATTTCCTATTCAATAGTACAGACAAATTTGTACAGAAATAGGAGCACGCGGTTAAAATGGCAATTTTCTTTTCCCCAAAATAGGAATATTCCCATTTGATAGGAACAGCTGGCAGGTATGCAACTACCTGGCTTGCAAAAGGGCATTAACTTGAGCGAGCACTACACGAAAAGTCCAATGTAGTACTCAAGGTAACACCCTTCTGCCAGCCAGGCGGTTCGCATAGCTCCCTTCTGCCAGCCAGACAACGATAAGTATACTGTTTATATGGCCACAGAGTCCTAGAGTGATACTATAGAGGTGAGGCATGGAGGAAATCAACTGATTAAGATGACTCAGCCAAGTAATTTTGAAAAGACAACAACAATCCTCACGAAGTTATCATCTGACCTAACCTAATCTAAACTATCACTGTGCAAACAAATTTGAAGTGCACTTTGAGTCGTAAAAGATAGTTCAAAAATGCAGAACTGAAGGGCCAAGTACAAAAATTGAAAAGTCCACCTTTCAAACAAAATGTTTGCAATTATGAAACAGAGAAATGACAAGGACAAGGAAAAAAAAATATATCACTTCCAGCTTAAAGTGATTACACAATGGTAAATTTTTTTTGATATATGATCGAGAATAGAATTCTAAGAAGAATAACATTAAAAATATGATGATTTTCAATCGAAATCAGTGCATTTTGGCTAATTTTCTCATAAAAAGTCAAGAGTTGACCAAAAAATTTTAGTATGAGGTATGATGTAAAAGTGGTTACCAGCTTCGCGCATTGCAGTTGTGGTGCGCGCTAGACTGTACAATATGTATTATACCTTGCGCGCATTTTGCTAGAATTGCGCGACAAGGTACCCACTTTGACGTCATTTTGACATCAAAGTGGGTACCCAGTTGCAACTGGGTCACAGCTGAGGGGTCAAAAATATCCTGAAATCTTACCACGTTTGGGGGTTTCCTTGGCAACACGACTTTTTAAAAAACTTGAGGCAGATGATTTTCTGGTAATAAAATCACGCTCTTTTAAATGAACTAACATTGTTTCAGCATTGGGTACCCCCTTTAATCCACTGAATGAGTACAATTTGATTTTGGTATATCACACATTTTTTCCACAAACCCCAGCATAAGTTATCTTGGCCGTGGGCATAGCATTCAATGAGTTAAAACAAAGGAAAGGATATAAAGATATAATTCCACTCGTTAAAAAAAAAAAAAAAACAAGAATCTGCAAGCACTCCATCATGATGCAAAACTGCTGGACTGTTTTTTTCTTCATAGAAAATTGTGGAAATTGTGAAAATAAATCCAATAAATAAGGCAATAAATGAATGAAATAGCCTTTCACTTTCTCAGCCTTCTTTTAAAACTACCTTTCTGAAAAGCTGGTATATCCTTTGAGATATACCAAGTTTTTCATGCATACAAACTGCAAAGGTATCAATAAACTGATTTACATGAAGATTACGTATACTCCTCTTCTTCAATGACTGCTTTTTCTCCAATTTTCCCTTATTCTTCCTTCCTGTGTTACCATCTTCCCATCCCCCCCCCCCTTGTGTATCATCTCACACTCCCTTTGTCCAATACGTCTTCTGAGAAACACTGCGGTTGCAGGAAATGATAATTACAGCATCATCTAGCCCAACCATCTAGGGTTGAAAAGTTTAGTCATCTTTCATCGACCCTGGAGTGAGAGTGCCGTCAAAACAGAGCCCGGGCTAGCGACGAGCTTCGGCCATATTGGTTTTCACATGTTTCATGGGGAATTCGTCGATGAATCATGCACTTAAAATGACAAACCCGTATCAAAGTTAAAATCGAAGTTTTTGTTGTTCCTCCGTAAGTGGCTAAAAGTCAATAAACGTTTTTAGGGAAGTCATATCTTTAAAAAAATGAAAGTGAATACATCTCATACAACTTGAACATCCAAATTTAAAGGAACCTCCAAAGATTGGAATAAAGATCAGTCCCGTGTTAAAAGTCCGAAAAGCGTTAACTCGTGTTTAATAACCGATTGGGTGATTTCAAGTTCGTGTTGGTGCTGGTGTTGGTGTTAGAAGCACAATTTTGATTGCTTTCCATAGCTCCAACACCTAATCTGAGTTTACAAAAGTGGTTCAAATGACATTATTGACTGCTCAACTCGAAGTGACAGTTGTCCCAAGACCAGTTTTATTTTTAATTTGGAGCTGCGTTGATGTAAAAATCAGCCTAACACTAACACCAAAAGATCAACACCAAACTTGAAATCACCCATTGGCTACTGGAACCGGGTGACCCTTGTATTAAGTCTATGGGAACATAAGAATTCAGGTGTCAACCAGTTTAAGGATATGATTGGTCTGGTTTGGTTTGGTTTGTTTTACCTGACTGCTAAGAAAGCATGAATGCTTGTAAGTAAGCAACCAGGAGACCGACGGCTTTAAATTCTCTTCGAGGGACCTGGGGGTGTTTCACAAAGACTAAGATTGACTAAAATTGCACTTAACTATGGCTGGCCATTCATGCCACTGTTTTCTTTCACCATGGATCTCTCATGGATTTGCAAATCATGGTCCCAAATGTGCAGAATTGAAAATTTTTTTATAGTTGATTGATGAAGAAAACAAAAAATGTAAATTCTTCAAATTTATGACAATGATTTGCACATCCCTTGAGAGAAGGTTGGTGAAAGCAAACAGTGGCATGAATGGCCTGCCATAGTTAAGAGTGATTTGAGTCAATCTTAGTCTTTGTGAACACCCCCCTGGTAATGAGGATTTATGCCTTACAAAAGCACCAGTTAAGTATTGACAGGAAACAATTCACTTTAATGAGGAAACTAAGTATTAAAATGAGAGAACAATGGTAACAAATACCTCTTGTATCAATTTCTTTGGATTATCCTAGTCTTTGGAAGAGATCATCTTCATCATCTCATTTTCATCCCCAAACAGGAAGTTTCAACTTTTTTTCCCGAAAAAATGTTATAAACTGTTGTTTTCCTCCTTTATGTAATCATCGTGATAATCTTAGAATGAAAAAAAAATTCTTTTAGCATACAGGAATCTTAGTTGTATCCAAATGTGATGTATATAGATATTATAATTTTTTTCTCTCAGAGCCTACAAAAGAGAAAGCTTTTCAAAATCCATATATTTAAATACTTGCATTTTCGTTCTTGCGGAAACCATCCAAGTAGAGAGCTAATACACAGGATCTGAAAAAATTAACTAGTGTCCCTTATTATCGTTAATGTTGATGAAACTTTTATATTTGGATATAAAATAAATTGCAAACAATATATTCCAACAAATTAATTAAAGCATTAAATTCTTTTAAGCATTTTGGAAAGGAGGGATAGATGACAATTATTTTGCATCCTGCTGAAGTTGTGATAAGAGTTTATTTTCACTTATAGGACTTTCCAGTGGCATCTTGGCTGAACATGGATGTAAAAGATCAGGAATGTTCTCTAGGGAGGTTTGTTTGAAAGGAGTATGAAGTATGGCTGCGTGCCAGAGAAGTCAAGGAAAAGAATCGATACCTGGGAGTTGCACAGCTGTACTTTACTCAGGATTAGCACCCACTCTTCATAGCATCAGACAGGGAAAAAAAGAAAGAGAAAGAGAAAAAGAGAGAAAGGAAGAGAGAGAATGAAAACTAGCAAGAAAGAGAAGGAGGGGATGAGCAAGAAAGAAAGAAAAAGAATGAGCAAGAAAGGGAGGGAAAGAATGGGAAAGAGAATAAGCAAGACAGAGAAGTAAAAGAATATAAGCAAGAAAGAGAAAGAGAAATAAAGGTAAAGCAAGGGAGAGACAGTGGAAGACAGAGAGCTAGAGGACAGACAAAGGGACCGAGGCAAAAATCAAGAGCAAGAGAGAGACAGACAGACAGACAGAGACAAAGAGAGAGAGAGGGGGAGTAGGGGATGACGATGATGATGATGATGATAGAGTTTTCACTTGCTTGGCATTCATTTACTATCTAACATCACATCTCATTTCATACAACATTCAGTTTCAATCAATAGGCTGGAGCCCCGATGATGCACTCAGGCTCAGCTCAGTCATCAAAATGTTACATGGAATTTTGTTAGATGTAATGCCCCATTCCCACAGCGACCAAGCTAGGCAAACTCAGTCAGGGTGAAGGGGAAGCGAGAAGCCCCAGACAGCCGAACAGACAAAGTACCATCAGCGCCCTCACGGGCCGTGTTCGGGTCGGTTTGATAGAATCCAACTCCACACTAACTGATAATAAATCAACAAATTAACGAAGAAAAGCATCCATATTCTTCAAAAGATGATGCAGAATTTCAATTTTCTTTTGAAAAAGAAGCTTCCTTTAACAAGGGTGTCATCCTTTGAGCACAATTTGATTTTAGGGCCCTGGGTTGCATAAAACTTCCCATTAATGGTAACTCTGCTATCAATGGTAACTATTATGGTAACACTGCTCGACAGCCAATCAAATTCAAGGTTTCCACGGAAGACACCACTGATGACAAAGTTACATCATTGGTAAGTTTTATACCACAGGGCCCAGTATAACACAAATTTTCGATAGACCATAGCCCTAGGTATGTGAGGCTTAGTATAAATTGGGTTAAATGACATCTATCCTGAAGATGTATTCTGTTCTCCTTCACTTTGTGTAACATCAAAATCTGGGGAGCGTTTCATAAAGTGTCTTGTCAGTGATTTTCTAGTGACAACTGATATAAGCTACTGAAATCCTTGCATCTGATTGGTTGAGAGCAAATTTGTCAATAAAAATCACTGACGAGCCACTTCATGAAACACTCCCCTGGAGAGAAAAATCACTTCCCAAGAATGTATCTGAGAGGCAATTTGTTCCATCATTATTGAATTATAACCCGGAGTTTACGCTTGCCCAATTCTATCACATCAAACACCCCTCTACACAAAAGATACAAATCGCTGGTAATCATCAAGTTGGCAATGCCCAAGAAATATCAGATTCAATCTTAATAAGATGTTATTGAGTAATTGTGGAGAACCCAAAAAACATGACAGCCCTTTGCGAGAACTTTGATCAAATTTCCGGCCTACAGGAAGAAAAAAAAGTGATCTGATAAAGAACTTGGTAAACATGTCAATGCTTTGCTCACAACCTGTAAATAAGGAATCTTCACTTCAAAGATGAAATAAAGCATCTGGCAGAAAAGGAAAGTTCTATGTAGGTGGAAAGAAGGAAAAAGCGCATTTGGTTATATTTATCCTTTGATAATCATGATAATCATCAATCAACATGACAGAAATCAATATGGAAGACAACTTATTCACTCTTTCCTTTCTTTAAAAAAAAATCCTCAACATGCCAATCTATGCACATTAAGGCAAAACATTTCAAAACTTTTCACAAATTTAGAAAATCCATCGACTGAATTTGATCTCATGCAAAATACCATATCTACCAACATAGGGAGGGAGAGAGAGAGAGAGAGAGAATGATACACCGGATCAGATGGGCGGTGAAGAAGGGGGGTGCTGGCAATGGATGGGTGTGGTTACTGAGAACTGGTACAGAATCGACAGAAATCATTAGAGGGGTAAAACATCTTAGAAGCTATATCCTCACATGCAAACCAAACTATGTTCAACCCCCAAAACTGAAGCTCCACTTTATTATTAGAAATACAACATTAGTTATATTTATTTTCATCCCCCCCCCCAAGCCATTTTGGATAACTCTAAATTTGTATTTATCCCCTATCACCAATTTCAAACATTCAATAATTCCAGATAAATGAAAATGAACATATTTTGCGTATTGTTTTTATTTTGTTCTTTGGTCCATATAGCCTGACTTCTTATCTATAGTCTCCACCACACTGCTGTTTCCAAACATTTCATCTCTGTCATTTTTTCCTATACAGTGGAACCTCGCTATAACAAACTCCTCCGGACCAAGGAAATTACATCTTTATATCGAAACCTTGTTATATCAGGGCTAAAAAACAATAAAATACAAAGAAGTGGGACCAGCAAAATTACCTTGTTATAACGAGAGTTCGTTATAACAGTGTTCTTTATAACAAGGTTCCACTTACTTTTGTTTTTGGCTCAAAATTCGCCATCCCACTGTCACATTCATTTGCATGCAATTCACATCCCTAAACACAAACATCTCACACCGTGCTTTAAATCTAATTATTCCTGATCTATTTCATGCACAGGACTGTTGCTTAAAGGTGAGATTGAAATAGGCAAAGGAAAGCTGAGGACATTAAAAAACGAATTTAAAAGATTAGATATATCACCGTTCCTTTCAGGTCATCCACTGTTGAATGCCACTAGATCGAGATCATTTGGCAAACAAAAGAATCAAATAAACATGATTAATATAACAATGAATGAGAAAGTTGAAATCACATTCCTTATCAAATACATCTTCTGTCAATCAAAACACACTTCTTATCAAATACAATCACAAATTTGGTCATCTTCTGTCAATCAAATTTGAAATGCTAGTACAATCTATAATCAATGGGTTGCAAGTTTTAAAATTGAAAACACTGATCTATTTTTCTTATGAAGATAATTTTGAATAGTAAAGCCTTGCTGCTGCAATATGATAACAAATGAATACATTTCATGTTTAGAAGGTATTTCTTTCAATACAGTATTACCCATATCAAACATGCATTATGTATTTTCTTACTTTCATAGCGTCCCAAGAGAGTCACTCTATGTCAACCCACAGGAATCTAGCAATTAAAGAAACTTTTCATTTTCTTTGTTACAAACATCTTCAGAATTCCCAAAATATATGTTTGAGGGGAACTGTCCATGTCGTTATTTTTCTTTTAATTCTTTGTGGATTCTGTTGGGATACTACTTCCTTTTAAGTATTCTCTAATGAAATAAGGCAGAGTGATGCACGATCTCTAGGGACGCTACATTGTCAATGTCAGGAAATTCATGATTAGTGATGGGGATAGTTTGACAGTACAAACTCTGTTATATGATCCTTATTAATGAGAGGCCTCTCACCAAAACAACATGGCAATGTGAAATTCTGTTGGGCTGTCAGAAATGTTCTGGACAAAAGGTTCAAGATGCCAAAGGAGCACAAATAAAATCTTAAATAAGGACCTTCTGACACCTTATCCAAAGTTTCACAAAAACCAAAGGTCAACGAAAGTGAACATTCGCAAGAATGAATGAATGTAAAACACTATTTATCAGTGTCATCGATCTTCAATCCAACAGGTCTACAGTCTCATGAGGCCTTTGCCTGGTCAACTGGTTTTCTGGCCTACTGACTTCGTGCTGAGGTTTGTTCCAAGACTGTAACCCAACAGGGTTTTATGCACTTTTCCCATCAACCAGAACATAAAGGTCTGCTTCTCTAAACTATGGCTAAGTCAAAAGGGACAAGGAGCAAACCTGTGATGATGGCGCAATCAAATTATATCATGCCTTGATTAATAACATGACCCATCTAATTCAATCATCTTTCCCTTCTCTCTTATCTGATCAGTGGTTGTCAATTAAAAACTCCCATCTTTCAGCATCTTCAAGAGAACATTCATGTAGGAAATTCCCTTGGGTTGTTCCCTCATTAGCTGCGATAGGAACCCCATAATTAAGCTTAGCTTTTTGCTATTTATTTTTCATTCTTCGCTTTAGAGAGCTCCTCCGTGTAAACTTCAACAACAATTACACCAATGAGTTGATGAGAGTGAGTAATGTCTCCAGGTTAGTAGGGGTTTTTTGTCAAAGCCGGTCCGCGGTCAGGAGAGACGGCGTAAACACAATTCTGGACAGCTCTTGTGGTTTTTCCATGACGTGGATTAGCAGTACCTTTGGTGATCATCTGACACGCGAGAAAGCATCAGTCCCAGGGTTGAGCCTAGATAACAATCTTTCAGAGGCAATTCGTTGACGCCTTGCGGTAATTCCTGACTAATTAAACCCAGTCTAACCCTGTGTATCTTCCAAATTAATTCCCAAAATCTCTCCTTGATTCATGTCCAAACATGCATACAAAATTGTCAGTTTCCTTTAATTATCCCTCATTAAAATATCCACATGACCAAAGAAATGTCATTGTTTTGTTTCCACACCTGCACGATAGAGCCATAAAATAAATAAGGGAGGTGAGCATTTATTCCAAAACAAATACTTCCATAATTGGCCAAAGACAAGGTATACATGTGTATCAAGATGAACGCACACATCTCTCTTCTCTCTAATACTATTATCCAAGTAAATTAGATGATAAAACTGTGAAAGTTCTATTTTTTTTCTTGCACTGCAAAGGCAAGTACAAGGAATCGGACAGAACTAATGATAATGCTCATGATATTTATTGAGGAGGGAGTAATTTACTGAGGATGACTGTTTTTATACGACAGGTATACTCCAAAAACAGGTGCGTGTATGTTCTGGTCTTCACTCTGGATTGCTTTGGTTTTAAATTGAATTGCCAATGATCCTCTGTCATTAAGAAAGCTTCAATTTTCACTTTGGACTTGGGGGAGATACCGGACTACCTACAGTACATGGGCCAGTATACCAACAACTTTACTAGTTCTTCACTAGTTTAAGCTAACCATTGGCTATCTGGTCAGTGTCAATTCTGAAACCCCTGATACTCTGTGTACAGGTACACTTTAACAATCATCAACATTTTTTTATAGAGAAAATATTATACAAGATTTTCAACTAACCTCTCTCAATCTCTGCAGCGCCATATCAAGGGAGAAAAATAGACAAATTACAGTCAAGATCACTCAAAATATAATATTATGAAATGTCCTTCACAACTACTTTCAAAGAAGATGCTTTAATTCATTTTATTCCCCAATGAATTAGCTATCAGTGTATTTCTATTATTAGTTTGTATATTTTTAAGAGATAAAATATCTATAAAGATTTCATGAGCAATAAGTTTTTTCTTTCTTTCCTTCTTTGTTTTGTCTTCCTTTTTTCTTTCTTTCTTTCTTTCTTCTATTCTATTCTTTTACACAGAAGAGAAATTCATGAGATGAAAAGTGAGATGAAAAAGACAACATGGATGGCTCGGACATTCTCCATATCCAAAGTCTTTAAATAAAGAGACAGAAATACAGAGTAAACAATGAAAAGAAAAAAAAATATGGTATTAAATGGGGAAAGACTGGGAAAGATTGGGAAAGATTGGGAAAGATAATATGGGGAAACACATTGATACAGGGACAGGAATTGGCAGCAATAAGGACACCAAAGATAGGAATAGGGGAATGAAAGAGAAAATGAATGAAAAAGTGGAAAAACATTTTACCACCTCCGTAAATGCAACATCAAAAATTAATGTTGGACAATTAGTGAATAGTGGAATTAGTAAGGAAAAAATAGAAGCTAAATTACAACAGGCATTATGGAATTTGATGAAAAGAGAAAGAGATTGAGTAAGGTTGTAACAAATTTCATCTAAAACAACAACCAAAAAAAAAGGTTCACACAACCCAGGGTCTCTGATTTGGATGTTGCCAATTTGACACTATGCCAACACTTGGGAGACACAGTGCAAAACAAAAAGATTAATTGTAATCCCGACACAGAAGATATCATTGGCAAACGTCATCTAATGTCCTCCTACTTAATTCAGCCATTATTCCACTTCTACAAAGGATGATGAAGCAAACTGAAAGAAAACAGCTTACTGGTTCCACACATACAATTTACTTTTTAAATGCTCTCTCTCTATTTCTACTTTTCATCGCAGTTGAAAGGGATAAACTTTTCAAAATATGGAAATGACACAATCTAAATACAAAGAATTATTCATGCCAATTACTATAAAAGGAGAAAACTGACAAGAAAGTGGTAGAAACTGTCACAAAGTCTGCATTCTGCCAGCCATGGCGATCTAAGGGTTCCTATTATTATTTAATTGTACATACTACCAGTACCACTGCTGGGAACCAAAGACAGTCTCTACAAACCCCAGGAAGAGATCCAGAATTTCAGAGATCACATGCACTTGAATAGAAAACTTTATCAATACATGACATCAATAGCCTATTTTGGGGGTATATTGCCAGTTCAGCCTTATACCATTGCAGAGAAAGAGAACAAAGAATGGAAAGCCCATCTACATTTACTTTTTTCACTTACTTTTCACCAGGGTTGGGTCACGAGGAAATCTATTCAACAGAAATTCACCACTGGTAGTTTCTAATCTTGCATCACTTGTAAAAGAAGCATAAAATACAGGCAATAATTAAAGGAAAAGAGGGGAAATACAGTGATTGCAAAGAAGTTATTCCTGTTATTATCCATGGTTTAATAAGGTATGGAAAGGGATTTTTTTCAATTGCAGTAACATCTCATTCAATTTCAATCAAACCATGGTGTCCTGGCAAGTACTTTACAGAAGGAAAGCTGCAACAAAAACTATTTTCAAACAGAAGCACCTTCTAAGATAATCAATTCATTTTAAGGCATGATAAAAGGAGATTAACTTTTGTTCACCATCCATCCACCTGCACTCTAGCTAGCTTATCATGGGCGAGAGAGAGGGGAGTACCCTGGATGTGGTGAAGATGGGGGTAAAATTCTGCAAAAGGGGTGGGAGGGGGGGGAGTACCCTGGATGTGGTGAAGATGGGGGCAAAATTCTGCAAAAGGGGTGGGAGGGATGGTGTACCCTGGATGTGGTGAAGATGAGGCAAAATTCTGCGAAATGTGTAATGTAATAAACATCTGGAAGGGAAGCAAAGGAAGACAATAAGGAAGGGCATGGCCCACTTAAAAGGGTATACTACATTTGCTTTCTAAGGGGGAGCAGGGGTAAGTAAAACCCCCTTCCTACATTTACCATGGGGGGGGGGGGGGGGGTTACATTCCTAGGAGCAAATAAAGAAAGGAAGTTCCCATTCACACTTGTCCCTTGCAAGTGATGGAGGTCTTGCGGAAGGGTCAATTGCTAAAACTGATTTTGCTATTCAAACTTGCTGTTACAAACCCGATAACTGTTCCCCATTTTCTTCTTCCCGAAGGCAAACAGTTTCTTGAGGCCTTTTTTCTTCTTCTTCTTCCAAAAATGATTTCAATGTAAGAGGCACGAGGAGAAAATCAGAAAAGAAGATAAAAAGAAAACAGTCAACATAAAGTCAATTCAAAGAAGAAAATGATCCATATGTCCTCTATGTTCACCTGCTTAAGAGAAAAGAAAACAAATCATTAGTACTGCATGAGCAAGGTGATAATTCTATGTGCACAATCTCATTCTGTAACACAACACTGCTTGCAACTTACAAAACCTGCCAGTAAGCTAAGAGTGCAGCGACCTGTTAATACGTAACACCTGTCAAACAAGGGCATGTAGAGAGATGAGATTGCATCATGGTGTATTATTTGGTATTCCCTTTTACACCAACCAAGGCAATCTTTCGTAGAGCATGAATATTACAAACCTCCTTACCAAGGAAAACCAAATATTTTCTGAAAGCTAACCAAATCTAAGTGTTTATTACCTGTTCAGCAAACAATGAAATTACCGTGAATATTTATTTTCTTTCATTATTCTACACATGCACAATCAATATTTGGCAAAGTAAAGTGATTGAATTCATATGTACAAGTACTTCGTAATACCTGATTAAGTAATTTCAACATTTTTTGAGTGCAGTGAAAGATTCTGAATAAAAATTCATAAAAATTATCTGATAAAATTCTAAAGAATAAAAAAAAATGAAAAATTAAATTAAATGCCCTAATTCACCTTTCAAAGTAAAATTAAATGGAAAACAAAAAGGGTTCTAAGAAGATACAAGGGAAAATATAATGTGCTCATTGCTACGATAATTCTAAACCATGTCACATGACATTCATATTACATGTAAAAACAATGACAATGGTTAATGATTTGTCATATTCATGATGATGTCATTCATTGAGCATGCTTGTTCAATGCAAAAGAACACAGCTACACTGGTTAAACTTCAGTTCATTACAAAAGTCATATACTACAGATAAACATGAATGCTGGTAGCTTATGTACAATATTAATTTTGAAAGTTAAACAAAAATACTTTGGAAAAAGCAGAATCCAAATAATGGACAGTGGCTCCAAGTTTTGAAGTAAAGGGTACTGATTACACCCACAAATCACCTAAAGAAAATTAATAATAAAAAGAGATTTAAAAAATACAAGCCACGACCCACTGTGGATACATGTAAGCTGAATGAAAATACATTCTAAAAACTTCAAGATGAAAATTTTTGAAAATTAGCATATTTTTGTTTGACTATAGACCAATTTCACGGCCGGTTTATGTATTTGGCCCTCTATTGGCGACGCCATTGCTGCTGTGGGCAAGCGCGCTCGGACCGCGATTGGCTCTGTGTACAAAATGAATGTAAGATATGAGATATGCCCCGATATTGTTCCATTTACTTCATTCTAGATCAATAAAATAAAGCATGGATACATGGGTAGATGAGGTAAGACAATGGTCATATCTTACAGATGAAGGTATGATGTATTTTTGTAATTTCGATGGTTTTTCAACTTAGTTTTGTCAGTAAAAGTTCAATTGCAGCATAGAAGCCGTAGTAAACGGGAGCCCTAAATCTTACCCTGTTTACAAAGTCAAGTTTTCACTCATTAAATTTTACGCCAAAGTACATAATGATAATGTTTCTTGACTTAAAAGTCCCTTCTGTTGATGTTTTTACCCACTGGCGACGAATTCCTTAACATTGCTTACGGAAACCTGTGTAGGGAGTACGGCTTCACACACAAACAGGCTTCATGAGTCAAAAGCGAATGAATTTCGCACTCAGTTAGCTTCCATTTTTTAAACTTTCTCTAATCCTTGTGGCATTTGAGCACCGCACAGCTGCAACCTGAACTTCCCTGATAATTTCTCATTGCAAATATTAAAATAAATCTGCATATACTGGTCAAAATAGACAAAAAATCGAACGAATGTACATAACGCGCTATTGACTTGTGTGCTATAAAAGTTGGAGCGCCCACCCCAGTATGTCGAACTGTGTCGAACAGTCTGCTGCCCTCTTGCGTTGTGAAATTGGTCTATAGGATCACAAATTAAAGTGAATGAAACTAGAGATTAATGAAACAACAATATATAATGATTCAAACAAATAACATCTCCAAGCATTTATGAGTTTTTGTGATGCAAGTTAGTATATGAAACTCAAGTGAAACCAAACAAATGTTAGGAATGAAAAGTTAATGAAGTTAGTACATGTAAGTGATGATATCATAATGGTTGATAGTGTTTCAATATCTTTTACATAATAGTCCAGTGGATGGAACTTAACACATTTACACATTATGCAAAAATTCTTATATGGGGGAAGAAGATAAACCTCATATTAAACTGCTACTGCTTTTACTGAATAGCTTCTGATTTTGAATAAAATCATGAAATAAAATTGTGAATTTGGGGATTTGTTTCTTTATTTCCAAAATAAGGAGCTGATACTTTGTTTCTATCTTTCTTGATCTGATTGTGTGAAAGATGATGAACAAATACAACAGAACTTTCTATTCCATTCCAATCTATTCTACTCTCATATAATGAAACACTCTTGTAGAACACAAAATATCCATGAAAGGTAGACTAACACAGCATGCACATCAAACATAATTTGAAGAATTCCAGTGTAAAATTGCAGTTTCTGTCGGTGGGTGCATCTGTGTGAGTGTGCATGTGCGTGTGGGTCTGCTAAATGTATGCTGTGTTTTGCTCAATGAAACATTCCATGTAGTGGTTTAAAAATGAAATGAAATAATGAACGACTTCAATGTGTTGTCTACACTAGTCCTCAAAAACAATTAACATTTATTCTATTGTTCTATCGTCTAAATTTAAAAAGATCTGTGCTTATCCAAAGTAATCAGTATCATAATATTTTGCTACTAATCTGCTATTAGTGTCTGTTTAATTTGGCATACAATTAAATTAGCATTTACCTTTCATGTCATATTCTCTCCTATTGCACCTCTGTCTATTTGTTATGTGATATGTGATTTCACCTTTTACAAAAGTTGTGCCTTGAGCATTTGGTTGTCAAGTGGATGTGGTGCCCTACAAATCAAGTATCTTTAGCTGTGTGTCGCAAACCTCGACCAAAGTCTTTGTTTTGTGCTGCACTCAGTATATCTATATTTTTTATGTATTTGAATGTGCTTGAATGTCCAGTGTGCTTTTAAACCTTTTATGAATAACTTACCTTCTTATCAGTCATGGATAATTTATCCAAATATTTGAACACCTTTTCGTCAGTTTCAAATCAAAGAGAACAATGATATACATATATGATGATGGGTTAATACTGGAATTATACAGTGCACATGGAAAAACTAATATTTCATTATCTTTGCCAGTCAGATGTATAACTGCTTTCCATAATTCCAATTACGATGTACAGTTAATACCATCTGCATGCTGTATTATGTACATTATGTACAATGAACATAAGCTGGGGTGGGGGAGACACAGACATGTATTACATGCAGACATGAATATCATTGATAATTTATTCAATGTTAAGCACTATACATCCCATACTATCATTATGATCCATCACAATATTATTTTGCCAATGACAAAATATATGTGTATACTGTTCCACACGAGCCTTTCCATGCATGAACAATATAAATTCTTTATTTAAAGCATAACACAGTTAGGTCCTCCCCCTTTTTATAATATGAAAATCACTTCAATATATAAATCATCTGAAAATGATGCATCATCCATAATGTCTAAATAGATATACCTTTGTCTATCCCTTTTTTTTTCTAAATGTGATATGGAATGCTAGTAGCGCATGAAAAACATGTAATGTGCTTGAGCAATCAATGAATGATGTATGGTGGAGGGGTAGGGTTGGTATATGATGGGGAAAGGTAACATACACAATGCATGACAAAGTGACCAGTTTTCAATAGCAAGGTCATTTTCAGCACAAGCACCTGTTAATTTGATCACCTGACATACATGTACATGTACACTCCAGCAACAATTGCTCCAGGCTTTATTTTGTCAAAGATGCAGAGTTGGGGTCCAGGTAGCAAAAGTATTTGATGTTAGACTTAAGGCTCAATCAGATATGGGAAGGGAAACCCCCGCAGCAAAACCCCCGCAGCAAAACCCTGATGGGTTTTTTTTTTTTTTTTTTTTTAGTGTTCACATATGGCATAGTAAACCACATCACTTATGATAATGAATGCCATTAACCCATAGCAGTACAGAGCTTTCTCGAGGTCTAAATTAATCATCTTCAATCCTCAAATTGGCAATACAAATTATTTTTTTCCACGTTTACATAGCTTGAAAAAAAAATATGGATGTAACATAAACCAAAATGAAATATAATTGTAAAATTGAATCAGAAATTGCCAATATGAACACAGAAATAGTGATTATATATTATTCACTGCATTGCCAATTTAAAGAGTGTAATGATTAGTTACACTTAAACTGCTCTAAATCGAGAACGCCACACCATACAGTATTGGGAATGGGCTCAAATTTGTCAGTGCATGTTTCTCTTTATACTCATGTATAATATGTACTGCCCAACATTCTGGACCAACAAATACTGCAAAGGTGTCTCCTAAAGGTGACACTGTATCTCTATGGGTTAAACAGTGTCAAAGCTCATAAAAGGGAGTTTTGCCAATAGTTGCTCAAACTCATGACTTCATATTTTGCGCTAACTTTTTAAGAATCTGATTGGACCACATTATTTGCCACCAGGAGGCAAAAGAAAATGCCTCTTGCCTTGGGGGGGGGGGGGGGGATATGCCGGCAGGGTTTGCTGCATCATATCTGAATAGGGTCATAGGTCATAGGGTTAGGGTTTGGTATAGTGTTTGGTTCAATTAAAGGGACAATCCACCCTAGAAGTTTCACTGTTTCAATAAAAGGAGATAAATTTGAACAGCATTTAAAAAAATAAATTAGCAAAATTGGTCAAAGAATAAGAAAATTACACTCATTTACATTTTCTAGTAAATTACTCTCTGCTCTGCAAATTGGCAACACTGAGGACATCATATGTGAGCAGGTCTCCATTCACTTTGTACATGAAATTTCACATTTTCTCAATTTTCTTGGAAGTTACACATTTTCTTACCCCATAGTCAAAGTATGTTATGTAAAAAGTAATTCTTCTGAACATACATTGATTATGGGGGTTAGAAAATGTGTAACTTCCAAGAAAATTGAGAAAATGTAAAATTTCATGTACAAAGTGAATGGAGACCTGCTCACATATGATGTCATCAGTGCTGCCAATTTGCAGAGCCGAGAGTAGTTTACTAGAAAATGTAAATGAGTGTAATTTTCTTATTCTTTGACCGAGTTTGCTAATTTATTTTTTAAAATGCTGTACAAATTTATCTCCGTTTACTGAAACAGTGAAACTTCTAGGTTGGACTTACCCTAAGCAAGTTCAGTATTTGGTAATAGTGTAAAAAAGTGACACAGGGCAGAGCAATTGTCACTAGTCCATGTACTGTTAGTTGACCATGACATTCAAATGGTATCGATTATTCAGATGATGAAAAAAAAAAAACATTTCATAACTTCCTGGTTAAAAATGCTTAAGTGAAAATGCAAATATGTTTAGAAGTTTGTCATACCTTCTTTTTGACTTTCTCATCACCTTCGTCCTTCTTCTTCTTCTTGTCTCCCTTCTTTTCTGGTTCATCTTCCGGCATCATGATCACATGATCAGCCTCCCCAGCATTCTCCTGGCTGTGTGTGCTGCCCTCTGCAGGTTGCGGAGGTGTAGTCTGTTGAGCAGGGGGCAGTGGGGTCTTACCATCTTCTGCCAACGTGGGCACTTCTTCTGTGAGAATGGAAAAAGGAAAATAAAGGAATTGCAGTGAATTTACATTACAAAATGTACAATGGAGACTTTCAGTTAATCCACTGAAACAAGCTTGTTTAACAAAATTCAAATTCACTGTTTTGCAAATAGAATGTACAGAATATGAAAATGCATTAAATGCCATCTCTCCTGTTCACTCTCGTGTATTAATCACATCATTTGGACTGCACCAAAACAAATTATTTATTATTAATAGTTTGCATAAATACTTTCACAATACACACACAGTTTATAATATTATTTTAAACAAGAAAATGAATTCAAAATGAAATTTGCAGTGTGCACAAACAAAGAACTACAAAACACAAGGTAAAATATGGGCACATCAAATGCAGTTTGGTTTCCACAAATTCGGACAGAATATTTGAAAATGAAATTACACAAATACAATGTATGTGAGAATCTAAACATTTTCACACAAACAACTATAATGAAGATAATACTACAATGTAGCTTTTAAACTAAACACAACAAAAAAGAGTAACTCCCCCCTAATTCAAAATAGCATAACTTTTTAACGAAAAAGTTTTGAGCAAAATAATTTGGCAGGAGTGTTCCTACACTTACTAATTTCTGTGTGAAAATGAGATTGATCCGTCAAGTCATGCATGACTGAGCAGACATTAAAGGCAAAAAATGTCACTTTTCGAAAGTCACAATAGTCATTTGTGGGGTCCGTGAAACAAAACTTTGGCAAATTTGGTCTTTTTCATTGTTTGACCCAGTGATACCTATCTCTGACACTTTTGATGTTTATGACAGTTGGGTGAACACAGTTTTTTTTAGGAAAATGATGTTCAGCCCTCCTAAATCTACAAAATCCATTCAATTTATGGAAAGAACTGGCATCAACCAACACGAGTCAGCACATTATGTGAAAATACCGGGTAGTCATTTTTCCAGCATTGAACGGTAAATTTTTAGCATTTATTGCTTCATCATTAAAAATTTTCTCACTCAACCATGGCGCAACCCTGAAAAACATCAACAGTAGTTAAACAAACACCAGAAAAATCTCATTTCACAAACCCCCAAAAATGACTCTTGTGACTTTTGAAAAGTGACATTTTTGCCTTTAATGTCTGCTCACTCATGCATGACTTGACAGATCAATCTCATTTTCAATCAGAAGTTAGTCAATAAGTGTAGGAACACTCCTACCAAATTATTTTCCTCAAAGCGTCTTGGTTAAAAAGTTATGCTATTTTGAATTAGGGGGGAGTTACTTTTTTTGTTGTGTTTATTTCGTAGTATTAGTAGTATATACATGTATTCCAACAGTTTGCAAGCCATGCAATATTCACTATCCTTCCCTCAAAAATTAGGTTCTGTAAGATATGAACTATCTGACAGAGGTTAATGAAACTATTTCACACCAGAGAGAATGTGATTAGTAACTCAAAAAGTATTGGTGTGCAGGTAGCAAAGAAATAACCCGACAAGACATATGAATAGCACGGTACTAAGGAAATATATTGAGATACCAACGTTAGATTACTTGAATTCATCAAAGAGAAATTCTGAAAACAGGAATTGTTGCAGTGGAAAAAGATCCAGATGTTAATAAGGAATTAGAAAGGATGGAACCAAGAAAAAAAGTATCTGATCTTTTAAACAAAGATCACATTATGATAGTAAATTTTAGTCACTGTAACCTCATTCCAATATCTAGAGCCTTTCACTCTAAAAACACTACAAATATGAAAGAACCCCCCCCCCAAAAAAAAAAAAAAAAAAAAAAAAAAAAATCCATTGACCATGATAGTTATTTTATTGAAATTATTGACAGTTGTCCTATTACACCAAAATTTGAAGATTATAGAGTTTGAAGATTAAAGTAAGATTATCATGTTTTCGATAAATTAAAGAGATCCAACTTTCATTACTTTACGCTTTTGGATTTCTGCCACTTTTATATTACATTAGACCAACATAATATGGCAAATTTCCAGTTAATTAGTGCTAAAAGCCAAAAGTTTACACAATGTATTAAAAATATTTGCTCCTCCTTTGCATTTCTTTTATTTATAGAAAATTGGCACTTTATTCAAGGGACAAAGGGAGGTGTATAGGGAAGTCTGTTAATTACTGCTAAAAGCCAGAAGTTATACAACATATTAAAAATATGTTTTTGCTACTCCTTTGCATTTTTTTAATTCATGGAAGATTGGCACTTTACTCAAGGTACAAAGGGGCGTAGGGAAGTCTGTTATTTTAGAATTCTCTCTTTTCAAAAAAATATTCCTTGGCATTATTCTACAGACATCTTAACAATTAAAAACAAAAATATTATCTGGCACACTTTGTAAAGAGATTTCAGTGAGAAGATACTAAACTGAAAAGTGAATTTTAGCAGAATTAAATTTTAGCAGCTACTAAAGTGGATTAGACAGAACTTATTGCATTAATTTGCAGAAGCTGTTTATAACTATACATGCTCAGAGTTTTGGGTCAATTCCAGTAATTCTGTGTATAGTATCATATGAAAGAAAGGCCAGTGTTGATCAAAGTTCACTACACATGTTTAAAAAACACTTCGAAAATCCACATATCAAAAAATGATAAAAATAATTTTCATTTTTTCCTCCATACAAATAAAATTAACAATCAATTAATGTAAGTATATTCATTCCTTTTCGCTGACTGAAAGGAAGAACTAGTTATCTAGAGATTTTGAAGAAATTGTATTTTTTGATAAGGAAACATCTCAGTAGGATAACATGAGAGGGTTATCAAGACGTTCCTTTGATGATCATCAAAACTTTTTTGTGGATAAATTCATCTATTCACTAAGACATGCAAAACTAGGGAGTTACATATAACTACACATATTTTGCACTTGAATGGTGCCCATAGAATAATTATGAACATTCATTTAAAAAAGAAAGAAAAAATTAAATGCTGAAGCATAAGCGATTTCCATTAAATGCACACAAAGTGCTGCATAACACAATAATTACAGCATCACAAATGGCAGGGCAAACAACATTACACATATGCATGAAATCTAACCTACGAGCCAAGTTGAAGCACTAAATAGTGCACAAAGAATACTGCATTCACATACTATGCAATTAGGCATTGCAATCTAAAATTCTATTCTCATTTTTTAAAACATTTTGTTTTACCATTTATGAACATTCAGTACAACAACACCACGCACACACATTTACTCTAAGTCTTTGCTGATATTCAGAATATGCACATACCTCTAATTTAAAAATACTCCAATTTGTATTTACTTTCTTCCACTTCCGAAATCACACTGGAGTTCAAAAAGCAGTGTTAAGGTGTGTTCAGATATGATGCGACTTTGTGCCGCCACAAAGTTTGTGTACAGGTCTATGGGGTATGGGGCGACAAAAAAAAATGTCGCTGAGACAAGACAAATTTTGGTTTGCTGACTGGCTGCAAGAAAAATATGCACCGATCAAATTCCTAAAAAGTTTCCACAAAAACTGTTGCCATGAGATTGTTTGCACAAGTTGTGACAAAATTCTTTCTTATTTTGAGAGTTGACATGTTAATGCACGTTCATTAGCATAAAGTGGCGGCACAAAGTCGCATCATATCTGAACGCACCTTTACTACTTAGTCTGATGTGAAAGATTTGGATTCCATAAATTTAACTGGCTGTTCGGTTTCAAATAATCTCCCTTTAAAAGAAACTATTTCTTAATTAACACTTCGACTATGCCTGAGACAATCCAGGCTAGAGCCTATGAAAAAGATGTGTGTTATACCAAAATCAACTGTATCAAACGGGTTAATTACAAATTTTTAAAGAAGTGAAGTGAGAACGCAACAAGTTTGATTATCAAGAGTTGGATTAGTTCGAAGTTTGATTTTATGCAGGAGGTAAAAAAAAAAAGAGAGAGCATTATGACCACCAACAATGAACAGTCTGAGTGGAAAAAGGTTAAAATCACAATTGCAGTTAGTGATGATTATATTTTGTAATACTTTACTTGTGAACACCAAAATAGCAAACAAAGTTATAGAATATAGAGATTATAATTATGGATTAGGAATTTACTATTTCGAACATGACTGCAAATTAGTCTTCACAGAATACTGCATTTCAGTTATCATTAACACAGCGGGCACCGGTTCATATTGCAATAAGACACACAAAATAATAGTAGAGTGTTATCCACCAAGATCAAATATTTCAACACCAACATTTATTTGTTCCTTCTGCTTCAGATCTTCATACATCATATAATCCATCACACAACATATGCACATTTTATAACATTTTTTTAAACATTGAAAATAAATGAATATATATACACCCATTAAATCTGCAAATGAAAGCTGCATTAATTTAATTTTGTTTCTAATTTTTCGCAGCAAATATCACACCTAGGCATTATTCAAATTATTTTCACTAATTTTGAAGATTTTGTACGATTACACTACAGATCCTGAAAAAGATGAAGTTTCATTGTTAGTATATGAGTGCAATCAATAATAAATGTAGAAAAATGAAACAGTCTACCACGATCTATCAATCACTGTGCAGCCCAAGTCAGTCCCACATGATGCTATAGATGCTGGAAATACTAGTGAATGAAGGGTTAGATATGATTATATTCAATGAACAGCGTGAATGGGGTGTGAAGTTCTAGCGGAAGATAAAAAGGAGAGTTGGGAGAGGCAGGCTTTGACTGACTATACGACAGCAGATGGGTTAATTGTGGGCTGACCTGGCGTGGAATGTGCTTGGACAGTTAACCTCCGCACACTCTCTTCCATTAAACTGCTAGTTATAGCGGCCAGCTCTTCTGGGGTTAAACCAACATCATCTTCTTCCTCATCTTCCCCTATATAACAAGAGGCAAGAGATAATTTGGAGCAAGAAATTCCCATGAATGTGTGTTTGCATTATCACTTCTGATACCCATTTTTATCTCCAAACTCTTATTTTCTTCCCTGATTGAGGAAATTTAAGAACAAAAAATCTGGGTCCCTCTGTGAAAGACCACGTTTTTCAAGAGATAAACCAGATCTGAAGTGAAATCTTAGTTTGTTTGTTTTTTTCTTTCTTTTTTCTGACCAAATGAATTGACAGATGCAATGTATCTAATTAAAAAATATGTACTTTAGTATGATACATGCATGAATAGTTTTTATAAGATAAAAATATCTCCAGATGCTAAATCATTCTCTTAACAGCACAGATATACATCACATAAATATCAGTGAAAATTTGCGGGGGGCTTCATTTAACCCCCTGACTGCTGAATTTTCTCATTCACGTAGGCTTAATCCAGGGGCCATCCAGTTCTGGTAGTCAAAGGTTAAAACATTTACAGTCCGACCTCGCTTATCTGGCAGTGTCGGGACTGGCGCCCATCCATATAAGTGAAATGGCCAGATATTACAGTAATGTAGTGGGACACCTTTTCTATGAAAACTTATAGGGTAGAGCAGTCTATTTGCTGTAAAATATCTATTTCCTTGGTGTTGTGGATGATTGTAAATGATCAATAATATCTTTCTGTTTGTACAACATGAAAACAAAATGAAATAAAATGCAAAATTGCCCAAGATGTTTCCATCTCCCAGGCTTTTAGTGAATTGGATGAAGGATAAAAGAGGGAAGCTGGCCGAGAGACGTGGCCAGTTAATAGAGGAGTCTGGATAAATGAAGGCCGGATAAGCGAGGTCGGACTGTACTCCATTATCATTCCACAATCCACAATAATGCATCAAATAAGTACATTTTCGGAGCTAGTAAAATCTTCACAGCTCAAATTTTCCCTACCAAGTGAGTACAAAAACACCTGTGCCTTTTATAAAATCTTATTTTCAATCATTTACTAATAGATCCCATTATCTGTACTACCCACTATTTCAAAATGACAGCTCCTTCCCTTGCCTTAGTTTTCTAAAACTATGTTGAAGATATCTAACTTAACTGTGACAAGATGGTGATGAATTTTTTGCAGAGTATAGGAGAACAGGATGAGGAAATAAAATAATGGATTCATATTTGTACTTGTATTTTAATTTTGAATTTACTTCATGATATTTTGAGTAGCAATAATGTGGGGTTTTTTTTCTTTTCCTTTTTTTTGTTGTTGTTGTGAAAGTACATATATGTATTTTGTTGAAAGTATGTATCATTTCAAAGAATATGAAAGAATTATATCTTCTGCAGAAAGGCCAGCATCAGACAATGATAACAATGCAATAACATAGTGAGATTGATACAAATGAAACTGCAATGGGGTGCAATTTTGTTAAATCTGTTTCAGAAATGGAAACGTGATGTCTGTTCTGAAATCATTTCTGAGCACTGACTGCAAATGTGAATTAATCCTATAAAGACTAAAATCCATGACAGGGAAATGCTTTTTAAAGCTCACGTAAGGTTTTGGTAGCAAAAGTATGAAACTGCTTAAATAAAGTCTCACATTGTCTGCCTTGCATCAAAAGACACATGTGCAAGATCATGTGATATGCAATCCATGATTTTCGGTGAATTTTAGCATAAATGAAAGGAATGCAAGATAACTACACTCTGCCCTAAACTAGGACTTGTCCATCCCGATGGTTCCCTGCATAATGGTTATTACAGCGCTTTGCAATGCTTGTAGCGTACGCAAGACCCCTCAATGGGTTTTACAAGTGTGCAGTATGGTGGCCCTGAAGTACACTCGACAACAGGTCATGTGCGACGTGAATTTTGCATCCTGGGTCCTGAACTTCGCATCACAGATCATGAATTTCGCATCCCAGGTCCTAAATTTCGCATCCCGAGTCCTGAACTTCATGTCACAGGTCATGAATTTCGCGTCATGGTTCGCGAATTTCGCAACTGAAATGCAAAACTCGCGCCACGGGTCGCGAATTTCGCGACTGGGGCACAAAGTTGGCCGCAAAATTCCTGTTGCACATGACCTGTTGTCAAACGTCCTTCAGGGCCACCATAGTACAGGCACTGTGTGATTCACATCAATGTTGCTCAAAGTTTACATCCCTGGCCCTGAGATCTAAACTACTTTTTGATTTTTATTTGTTTGATATTCAACTTGAAGTGGGAAAATTTCAAAGTACCTTAGTTTTGCTGGCATCTTGCTATTTACCATTCAAAAGTAAAGAAATCTGATGAATTGGGGGGGGGGGGGGCTTTTCAAAAGTGTACCGTTTAGCTTTAAAAACCCCATTAATAAGTTCTTTTTCTCTCTCCCATTCGAGGTGTACAAAATGGAATATTACAGAATCAAAGACTTCTTGTTCATGAAAATATAAAATGATGATTGCACACTGCACAGCGATTATAACATCATGATGAAAGTATTCTGCCCATATTTGAATTGCAATGCTAATTCATAAACATTTTGTTTGATTTCATTGCGATTTTAGCAATGGAAAAGACAATGAAATATGAATTGATATGATGGAAAACCACCTGATATCTGTCATAATGCTTTGAAGAAAAAAAGGTTCTAGCTGGTTCTGACATTAGGTAAACAAAATAGCCATTCAAAATTCACAACTTCCAAATACTAATAGCTTCATACTGCACAGGCAATAATACAAGGTATTAATACTGCAAGGCCTATTTAGGTGACTTCTATCAAAGAGCTATACTAAAATAAAATAGCTGGAACATCATGCTAAAACTTTTCAAACTTCCACAGAAATGGCACTACCGTGAAATAAATTATTCGTTCATATGCCACTCTCATCATTTCTATACAAACTCTTAAAACTAATGTAGCACTGTAATAATGCTACAACAAAGATTTCAACACTATTGTATGTCATGCAGTTAATTGCAGGAATATCATCTAAGTATTAATTAAACTATGCTGAATGAAGCAAGGAGGGGTAAAAACCTCTCTTGATAGGCAGAGATAATATTACTTCAAAATATCAAGGTTTTAGATCAGAAAAAAAATGTTCTGCTTAAGCTGACATAGAAAATATGCTGACCTTTTCACATTCTGTCTGATCCACCCCTTCCCTCTGCCTCTCTTCATACCACACTCTCTCTCTCCCTCCTTCCCTCCCCCTTCTTCTCTCTCTCTCTCTCCTTCCCTTCCTTCTTCCCGCTCTCTTTCTCTCTCTTGCTGGTGGTCCTGCAGAACTTTCTTCAGGGTGTCTGCCAGCAGGTGCATGCCATCTTATCTAGACCTTGTTTAACAAATCTTTTTGTGAGGTACACACAATACACTGACAAGTATTCCTCATATTAAAAACCAAGTAAAAATCATTTCTAAACACATCAATAGTAAATCATGCCAACGCATGCTCATATAACATGCAGTAAACTCTTGATATTCTGTAGAACACTAACAGATTGAATCACTTTCTCATTTTCTCAGGCCCTGGATAGTTCGATGCGCAGATATTGATTAGAACACCAAGTTAAAGGCATGCTATTAACATAAGTCATCACGATACCATTGACAGCATTTTACATTGACAAGCAGAATGAGAGAGAGTGCCAAGTGCCACAAGAATCTAGAAAACATTGAAAACAATGCAATTGGTTATAAAGTACAGCAAAAAGACAGATAAAATATGTTAGTATGAGAGCGCATGAAGCAGAAGATGAGAAAAATGTGACTTTGTTTGGTTTTACATGAAAATACAAGTATACGGCTAAATCTATGACCGTTGTGATACACTGTTGTATGAGGTGATGGCGACAGGACTACAAAGCACAGCAAAGCAGGCGTGTCAACTGGGTTACCTTTCTCTGCCGGTGGTGCCCCCTCGGCAGGGGGTTGTTGTGGTTGTTGTTGGGGTTGTTGGGGCTGTTGTTGCTGTTGTTGTTGTGTTGGTGGTGCAGGTGCTTTTGCACCGTTACCATTGGTAGCTACAACAGTGTGGAAACACATACAGTTAACACCTGTGTATAAAGACCAACTTCATCATGGAGGCGGATTAGGCCGGTCTTTATAGGCAGGTTGGAGCAAAGGTATACCCTTTACCAAGGTACCAGGTATGGACGGAGGCAGTTCCATGAAAATCGTTACCCATAGGCAATAGTGTTGTATTACTGTACCTGTACTAGCAAGGCCAAATTTACCATGGATATAGGTAAAGCTGGTCTTTGAAGGCAGGTTACACCTAAATTCTTTCCAAGTGGTAAATATCCTGCTGGTACAAAGGCTCAGTAATTAGTGCTTTACTTGGTTTAAAATTACAACAAAAGAAAAAAATATGCTTTATATTCATTGTCATTTTGGCTTAGCATTAAACACAAATTTAGATGGCAGAACCTGATCGTTTGAAATATCATACTACAATTACTCTAAAAACGATGTATTCAAAATTTTTGTCACAAGTATTTACTTCAGTATTTATTCCAAACAAGTTGTTTCTTCTTGTCATGTTTGACTTTAAGGAGGCATTGGAACATAAAGGGGAACATGAATAGCCTCATATCACTTTATACTTCAATCAAGTAATTTTAGTACTTGTGAATAATCTGAAGATTGTAGACAGTTAATATTGACAGGCACATCTCAAACCTGTTGTTAAATTCAGGACTGTTACCACTGCACGCAAAATATCAGAAGCTGTTCAGTGCATTTACAGAACTAGGCCCCATAAAGAATATACATGTAAGCAGTTGGAGAGAAAATGGAGGTATATTGTGCTTATCTGGATAATCTAGTGGAGAGTTTACGAACTATTAATTCATAAATATGAAATATCAACAAGTAAAGGGCTAATAAGAAATAGAATATACAGTGTGTATACAATAAAATAGTACACTATGAACTGTGATATATTTGGAGGCAACTTTCTCTTTTTTGTAAAATACAGGTGTGCTATTTTTGTAAACAAAGGATGTATGCATCTAGCATATGGTTTTATATTGGCTTCCAGATAAGCTAGGAAGTTCACATTGATCATCATTTTGTAAAATATTGGTGGGCCTACCTTTCTTACAAATGAATAAACATACTCTTTGAGTGCTGTTGGAATAACTTTTGATAATTTGTTTGAATATAAAATGTATAGTTTTATGAGGCTTCCAGCAAAAGAAATTAAATAAAACATAAAAACATCTTGGGAATTTACATGCAGTAGTGCTGGGCAGTGAACTGTGGTAGATCGTCATGATTTCAAACAAAATTATTTGAATCTGAAGTACATGAACTATCACTAAATGGGACTGATGGTGTTATAGATTGCTTAAAAAGATTGTGTGTTAGTAGTGGAAAAAGAAACGATTGTTAAAGTTGATGCTAGGTGTTCAAAAACTTTGGAAAGCTGCACAAAATCATTCCATATGCTGGTATAAAAAAATTTGAAAGTACAATGCAGAGTTGCAAACAGAGCCAAACAATGACTGTCATTTTATACATCGGCCATTTTTATATCTCCAAAGCAAAGTCAAATGGTGGCTGCAATTTTAACAAATCTTCATTATTTCCACACTGAACAACATTAATTTTGGCTTTCTTTTCTATAATATTGCACTATTTACAAGAGGGAGTAGCTGTCATATCAAATACTAGAGCTTCTTTTTATATCATTGTATCGTTGGCATTTTTCACTTGGTTCCATTCATCAATGTCCTAATTTATATAAACCCTTGAATACTTCGCTCAAGATACATGTAACTCAGGCCAGAGTTAGTTTGAAAAATATGTGTTCTACCGAAATCAAATCGTGCTCAACAGGGTTAAGGGATAATCCTCCCTATCAAAGCACAACCATGATTTTATGTAGCTTTTCAAAGTGAAGTATGGCTTGATTAACAAACATGTGTATCAAACAGGACGTCAGTCTAAAAAAAAAAGTCATAACAATGAGATGCGACAAAGGATTAGATATGGCTCATGTCAGGAAAATGCAACAAGGACAGAAAAAAATTTGAAATCTGTTATTAATTCTTTACCTGGTGTCTCTCCAGGGTCTGTGGCATCGCCCTCTATAGCTGGGATGCAGCGATAGGGTTCAAGCTTCTTGATGGAGCACACACCGACGATAGGCTTGCGACCGAAGGCACGGTGATCACGGACCTTGATGTTGATGGGAGGGGTGTAGAGCTCCTCCTTGGGCAGATGCTGGGGGATGATATGGATAAATAGTTTAATCCTCTCTTCAACTTCGTGTTTTCTTTCTTTGTTTTTTTTTTCCATCCCCTTTCACACTTGAACAGTTGCATGTCTATTTGTGTATTTCAGAGATTCTCAAAGTTTAAATGAGTACAGAGAATTACCAAAGTTCAGCTGCACACATATAACAAAATATTTTCTGCTAATGGGTACACATTGTAAAATCATCTGTGTTATTTTTCAGCAAATCCAAAAAGAAAGAGTAATTATTTTATGCAAATGCTGATTTCTTTTACATGTAGTTCAACAATCATTACAAGATAACTTACCACTTCTAAGAAGAGCAGCGGCTGATCAAAGTTTGGATTCTTCTTGGTGTTCTTGATGACCTTTGACTTGATGATCTTACCTCCGACCTCAAACTCTAGACTTGGTGAGGTCACTGAAGCCAGTTGGTACTTCTTCATGTTACGCACTCCCCAGCAGAGGATCTAGTAATGCAGGAAAGGAATGAAAGAGGTAACGTTTTTACTGTTTAGCACATGTGTGCATGGCTGATGACTTTCTTCATGTTATGCAATAACCCAGTTCATAGTTACATGTAGCTCTTGTCCGAATGTCCTCAAATATCCACATATATTTCAAACAGGTCCCATTTTGTGCGCTCAGAATTTTCACTCCCAAAGTGGCAGTGGTGCCTCATGAATAGCTTTATTTCCTCCTTTTGAAAAGAATACTTCCACCTGGGTATCACCATGGGTGAACAATTATGGATGAAGAATTATTAGCACATATTAAGTATTTGTATCAGTGGTTTATTGATTTTTGTACAAATGACTTTTATTTGCCCATGCTCAGAATGTATCTACAAACTGGCTTATCCTCAGGTTAGGATCTAATAATACAAGAAATACATAGAGAATACAAGTGCAACATATTCCTCAATGCAATCTTTTTTCTATGAACAAATTATAACAATTTTAGGGTAAAATCAGAAAAATCTGTTTCAATTTTCACTAGATTTCACCCTCTGAGTATCTAAAAAGTATGCATAATCTGCCCAAGAAAAACTGGACAAACAAATAAATAAACTTTTGTGAGACTTAAGTTTAAATTATTAGGAATGACTTTCATCAAACAAACAACAAACAGCTATCTGATTTCAAATGCTTACTTTTCAAATCTGGTTATGCTCTTTCAAAATAATTTCTTCAAGATAAATCTGTTATAAACCAAGAACTTATGGAAATCAAAGACGTTGTTGTCCACTGACCTCAACTCCAGTACGCTGAAGGACAGGCCTGATGCCATTGGGTACAATGAATAGCTCTCCCTTCTTTGGTGGCATGAATGGAAGGTCTGAACCCTCAGACTACAAAAAAAAAAAAGGAAAAGAAAATGTATTCCATTTTGCTTAAAGGCATTGGCTAACATTATGATTTTAAAAAAATCTCATTTTGTTACTTAAAAATGGGATAAACATTAGGTTTATAGTGTAAAAATACCAGTGTGAAAGTTTCAGAGCATAATATCCACGGGAAGTATTTTTAAATATTAGAAATGTGAACCAATGTTTGAAAAATATACGAGGGTTGGTTGCATAGACCCAACGTAAAAGGAGTGCGCATGCGCACATGACTCAACGGACCGCACTGTGTGTACTGACGTATCACGCGGCGGAAGGCAAGTAACGGTATTTTTGAATTCGTCCAAACGGTCCTCTTAGTTCAGTGTCTCTCGAGACGAAAGCTAATAAAATCGCGGTTTGCGTCTAATTTACAGCTTTTCCTTCCAAATTATGGTTGGTTTCAGGGTTTTTGAGTATAAATACAAGTACTCATACACATGTTTCATCTTAGTTTGAGAATTTTTTAAATCAGCTGCTCACAAAGTTAGCCAATGCCTTTAATCTTTAGTCATGACTAATCTTCATATCTTACAACTCATTCTATTTGCAAGCTAAGAGGTCATAATATAAGAGTGCAACCCCTCCCCTTCCACCCTCTCTCCTCAAAATGATCTCCATATGTAATGATTTGTCAATCCTATTGTTTGTATGTTTGAGTGCTTTTGCTCCATTTTCATCATTATTACAACAAAAAAAAGTGTGGGTTATTTATTTTTTTAAAATCCAAAATTTCCTGCCATGGGTACGCACAAGGCAAATAAATGTAGCTAAAAACATTACACTAACATATTTATTTTGAATTACAAAATTAAATTTTGTTATTGACATATTACATAAAGTATGCATGTTGACATACAACATCATATTTCATATCGATGTACATAATTTCATGTTATGGTGACCTACACAATTCCTTTCACTCTGCTATTCCCCTCCCTCAGCCATCCCCATCCCTTCTTTGATGCTGAAAGAATGTATTTCACTTCATTTGGAATCTGCTCTATTTAGACCTAGAGTAAACAAAAAATTTCTGAAAAGAAAGCTGGTAATAATTTTTGTTTTCTTACCATCAAGAAGAGTTCAAAGGAAGCGAGGAGTTCACCAGCGTTTCCAGATCCCTTGTAGAACTGATGCCAGGCCAGACGAGCAACACGCTGGTCCGATGAGTCCAGCTTCACCAGAGGGCGCACTACAGTACGTCCCATGAACTCGTTGCTGCCCTGCAGAGCGATGGTCAGTATTAAAAAAGTGTGAATTTACATTGTACACTTCCAAGTGACTCCAAAATAATCTAAGGGTTAATCTAATTTGTGATATTCATATGGGCAGCCATGAATTTAAAAAGCTCACACAATACATTTACTATCACTCTCTTCTGATGCATGTGTGAATCATATGGCTGTGAAAGGGAACTATTTTGTTCAGGCTAAGAACCTTTCATGTTGCCCCTCCCCTATATCTTATTAACTCTTTCTCTGCCGTATATTTGTCACATGTATACATATCATTCCATAATAGCAATAAGATTGAAATTGATTGTATATGCATGTTAAAAGCTAATTGACAAAAGACTAACAAAGTGTGTGAATTAATGGAAATGAATCAAATTTGACTTCAAACGTTTTTCATTGGATATGTCGAATGAGAAAAAATGGAAATCATGATCACAATGAGTTAATATATTAGCATGAATATGAGAAAAAGTCTGTTGTAGGTAATTCATAATTAATCGTAATCACATCAGGCACATGGTCAACACTTTTTTCCTAATTATTTGGTTAGGATAAGTGGGGATAAAGCACTTTTGGATAAATATAGAATACCAATATGTCATTTGACATTTTACCCTGTACATTACTGTCAATACCTTATCTCGAATATGAAATCAAAGTATCATGCATACCAGCAAGCAGTCCATTTCCAACCATCAACTAAGATCACCATTATTTACACATTTACTTTCACACATTCATTCACACTTAAACTCTACAGCATTACTCTATTTGAAGCTCTGTAGAAACAAGGGATCAAGTATGAAAAGGTTTAAAGAGTGTAAAAGGAAAGGTCCCCTACTACTATGAGCTTTTTATGGCTCATTTATACAGTTGAGGATGGGAGAAGTCTAAAGATTGGAATTATAAAGGGTAGCAGAGAAAGGCTGTACCACAATTTCAAGGGATCAGGTGAAAAAAAAAAAGTTAAAATATTGTGAATGGAAATGTTTTCCCTACTGCAATGGGTGCTTTACAGATCAAAAATTTATAGAGTTGAGGATGGGGTGAAGACTAAGATTGAAATTACAATTGGTAGCAGAGAAAGGCTGTATCATCCTTCTTTTGACCATTCTATGTAAAGAATTATAATATATGAAGACGTATCAACCATGCCTATAACCAGATTTGAATAAAACAAACTCATCCTTCAACCACAATTATCAAATATCACATATGCCACATCTGCACAAAAACTTAACTATGAAAAAGATTTTATCAATGACTTCTTTATTGTATTTTCATTTAAAAATGAAAGAGAAGTACTTGCAAAGAGTAAAGGGAAATTTCTCATTCCATCCTGTTCACAGATTTCTGGAGACAGATTAACTCTCATCAGGTACAAGGGTTCAAATTTGTCAAATGTAAAAGAAACCAAGGAAAACAGTGCAAAGTCAAGCTTTACTCACACCAAGCATTGCCTATATTAAATTAGATTTACAATGGTATAAAATGTGAATAAAATGATGGATCCAACCCATAGAGTGAAGCAGTGTCAAAATAAAATTAGAAAAGGATAAAGAAGAATGAAATCAATCAAAATTCATGGGAGAAAACAATTAAAATCATATTAAATGGAATACAAGGGGTCTCAATTCAAGAAAAAATTCTGTACAAATTGCATAAATCTATGCTATGAATTGAAATAAAATACATGTAAACAAAGATAGGTTTTAACTAAAAATTGCACAATGTATGGAATTCTAATCACAGAAAGGCATCTTCGATGTCAATGTGATACATGTTCAATTATTTTTGTAGCAGTGCTGGACTGATATAATGATTTAATATACATATATGTCCTTGGTAGACATTATCTAACCCCCATAGTCAATGTTCGTTCCGAAGAATTGCTTTTTACATAACACTATGGGGTAAGAAAAATTAATGTGTAACTTCCAAGAAAATTGAGAAAATAAGACATTTTATGTACAAAGTGAATGGAGACCTGCTCGCATATGATGTCACCAGTGTTGCCAATTTGCAGAACCGAGTGTAATTTACTAGAAAATGTAAATGAGTGCATTTTCTTATTCTTTGATCGATATTGCTCATTTCTCTTTTAAAATGCTGTTCAAATTTATCTTCTTTTATTGAAATAGTGAAAGTTCTAGGGTCGACTTTCCCTTAAATAAAAAAAAATAAATGAATAAAATTGAAATAAGATACTTAGGTAATATAGAAATATAATTACTTCAATTACCAAATTTGAAGGGCTTCATTTAAATTCATCCTTAATATTATAAACTTTACCTAGATGGAAAATAAATCATATTTAGAACAATATCAGGAAAAAAAACAGAGAGACAACAATTTACAGCACAATAAGATTTTAAAGGAAACAGTTAAACTTACAAAGCTGTCAAAATCAAAGACTTCAATGCAGATCTCTGGAGGGTTGGCGGCAATGATCTGAGGATCACCAAAGATCTCAATCTCGTCAAAGATGAGGGTTTGATCCCAAGTAGGACTGAGAGTGGTCTTGATGGTCTCCGTCTGCTGACTGCGGTTCAGGAAGCTGATGTATGCGAATGGATCTAATGAGAACAACACAGAGACATATATAAAAGGAACTGAGACGTCATCTGATGCATGCCAACGGATCTAACAAACATAAAGGCCGGAATTCACAAAAGAGGTTTAAACCATGGGGTGGTTTAAACTTCCGTAAGTGTACTAAAATAAGCACAAAATGGTGCATATTGGCAATGCGCATGCTAATTGGACCAGATTGGACCACATATAACCCATTCTAAATGAGAAATGGACTTTCTACAAAAGTCCAAAAAATATGACATAATTCTTAAAAATCATCTCCCCCCAAATCCATGAATTCCTCTGCTAAGTTTACAAAAGTAAGGTTTCAAGTTGAAATTATGCCGCCAAGTTTGTCATATTTCAGACTTGCTGTCTCATATTTTGAGAACCTGATGGTCAAAATGAGAAAAATGTTCTACAGTTTGAACAGTTTTGAACTTATCTATGGCCACTGTCTCCCAAGGTTTGCAAATTTGTAAACCTTGCACACCATCCAAGGTTTGCAAATTTGTAAACCTTGCGCACCATACAAGGTTTGCGAATTTGTAAACCTTGCCCCATCATCCAAGGTTTGCAAATTTGTAAACCTTGCACACCATCCAAGGTTTACAAATTTGTAAACCTTTCATATCATCTATCGTTTGCAAAATTGAAAATTTTGCCCACCATCCAAGGTTTGCAAATGTGTAAACCTTGCCCACCATCCAAGGTTTGCAGATTTGTAAACTTTGCCCAACCACTCCCCAAGGTTTGCCAACTTTTAAAGCTTGCACACCATCCAAGGTTAGCAAATTTGTAAACCTTACCCACCATCCAAGGTTTGCAACTTTGTAAACCTTGCCCCATCATCCAAGGTCTGCAAATTTGTAAACCTTGCACACCATCCAAGGTTTACAAATTTGTAAAACTTTCATATCATCTATCGTTTGCAAAATTGAAAATTTTGCCCACCATCCAAGGTTTGCAAATGTGTAAACATTGCCCACCATCCAAGGTTTGCAAATTTGTAAACTTTGCCCAACCACTCCCCAAGGTTTGCCATTTTGTAAACCTTGCACACCTTCCAAGGTTTGCAAATTTGTAAACATTTGAGATCATCCAAGGTTAGCAAATTTGTAAACCTTGCCCACCATCCAAGGTTTGAAGATTTGGAAACCTTGCCCACGATCCAAGGTTTGCAACTTTGTAAACCTTGCCCCATCATCCAAGGTTTGCAAATTTGTAAACCTTGCACACCATCCAAGGTTTGCAAATTTGTAAACCTTGCCCACTATGCATGGTTTGCAAATTTGTAAACCTTTGCCCCATCTTCCAAGGTTTGCAATTTTGTAAACATTCTCCCATCATCCAAGGTTTGCAAATTTGTAAACCTTTACCCACCATCTAAGGTTTGCAAATTTGTAAACCTTGCCCACCATCCAAGGTTTGCAAATTTGTAAACCTTCCCCAATCTCCAAGGTTTGCAAATTTGTAAACCTTGCCCACCATCCAAGGTTTGCAAATTTGTAAACCTTGCTCACCATCCAAGGTTTGCAAATTTGTAAACCTTGCCTACCATCCAAGGTTTGCAAATTTGTAAACCTTGCCCACTATCCAAGGTTTGCCATTTTGTAAACCTTGCACACATCCAACCTTTGCAAATTTGTAAACCTTGCACATCATCCAAGGTTTGCAAATTTGTAAACCTTCTCCCATCATCCAAGGTTTGCAAATTTGTAAACCTTCACCCACCATCTAAGGTTTGCAAATTTATAAACCTTGCCCACCATCCAAGGTTCGCAAATGTGTAAGCCTTCCCCAATCTCCAAGGTTTGCAAATTTGTAAACCTTTGAGATCATCCAAGGTTTGCAAATTGTAAACCTTGCCCACCATATAAGGTTTGCAAACTTGTAAACCCTGTGTGTAAACCTCACGAAACTACAAAGCTTGCCAATTTGTAAATCTTCCCCAAACTTACATTTGTTAATTTGTAAACCCTCCCCAACCTCTTAGGTTTGTAAATTTGTATACCTTTCAGATCATTTAAGGTTTGTAAATTCGTACATCTCCCCCATAATCCAAGGTTTGCATATTTGTAAATCTTCTCCATTACTAAAAATATTCAATTGAAATAACAGGTCACACCCATATAAAACTTTGATCAAAGTTATATTTCAAAAAATCAAAATCAAATATTCCTGTTTTGCTTGCATAGCCAGAGACTAGTAGTAAACTACGTACCATTTAAATCAAATCATGACTTACATTATAAGACTGCAGGTTGAAATATGTAAATTTTTGTTTATGCTTCGATTTTTCTTTTGTTAGTACTTATCAAACTGAAATGCATTGAACCCATTCCACTTTAGAAATAGACTTTTCATCTCTAGTTTTTCTATCACAACCAAAAAATAAGAATGAAAAAAAAAACAACCAGGAGAAAGAAACAAAAAAAGACTGATGATAATTTCCTACCCTGTATAGTTGAGTTTTTTTTTTTTTTTTGTTTTTTGGTTGAACTTCATTGATACAAGTTTATCAGCCTTGTTCAGTAATGTCCTCTGCATTATTCTAATCAAGCAGTATATTATGCATAGTTACGCACTTGATGAAATAATGAATTTGCTTACCTGCAGGCTCAATAATCTTCTGGTTATTTTATTCGACTTTTTCTACTCCCATCCAAATGATCCAGTCAGTCACTTCTTCAATTTCATCAGTCTTCTCTCTCTCTCATTTCTTTAGCACACCTTCCCTTTTCTCTCCATTTCTTCATGCAGTTCTGCTTCTTTTTCCAATAGAGCAGTGGCTGGTCGACCATGGCAAGCAAGCTCAAATATGCACAATTTCACTTCAATGTCAGCTAGTGCCCAGACACCCCACATTTAGCTGAATTCTTTTTAACATCCAAAGTTATGAAGCCAAAGCCTTGAATGAAGAGTTCCTTGTTTCCCATTCTTACAAGAGGATAACCAGTAGGATTATAATTAGCCGGTAGGGGCATAGAAAGTAGTGTGTGCCTAATAGTTTATCTAAAGAAGGAAAGTAAACAGACATGATGTGGTTGGGAGATCTGAGTGGAGTGGTACACAGTGTAGAGCAGCTTCGTCTAATTCCTTTTCTGCATTGATGCTTTAAACCACATATACACATATACACATGTACATGTATTTTATACAGCAAAAAAAAAAAAAAAAAGTCATAATAAAGCATTCATTTCAGATCAATATAACTCGACAACTGTGAACCCGAATTTACCTTGAAGACTAGTGTAACAAGAAGGGGATTCACCAAGTCGCATTTTATTGTCATTTGATATAGATTTCTATCAGCAGGTATGTGTAAAATGAGAAGTTTAAAGTTACGAAAAATAAGTTGAAGGGGTTATGACTTTTCACACAGGAGTGCGCTCCAATTACATGTATTACACAAAAAATATAAATCTGTACTGATAAATACTAGTATGTATGAGCTGTAGGATTTTTGTTTTGTTCTGTTTTGTTTTGTTTTTAGGGGGAGAGGTACTTTTAGGATAATTATGAAGCAATTTAAGAAAGGCTTTACATATACATGTACAAGCTCTGACCTGAGACACTGTGTAATGCAGTGTAATGAGAGGGTGTAATTTGAAGGCACACATACATGTATAAGTAGAGCATGTGGAATGAATAAGCCCTCACATCACTATTTTGACCTTGTGCAGTATGGCTTACCTAGACATTTAGAGGTTATTTGTTGCATATATGGTGTAACATTCACAGGATTCTAAAGCCCAACCAGTTGCAGTTTTAAGCTTTGCTTCATCATTATGCTGAAAGTTACAACATGAAAACAATATACTGTCCAATAATTTTTTAAAGTTGCCTTAATGCAGTTGATGCCAGTACCTAGAACAAGAGTGTGTATAATCATGGAAAAGTATAATGTCCTAATCTAAGTAAGTTAACCTGTACCAGCTTTTCTAGTTTAACCACTAGATCTCACTTTATCAATGTTACAAAACACTTCAATTCATCTTGACTTATTGTTTTAGTGCTCTGTTGAACACTTCTACATACAATGTAATTATATGGAAGCTTTTCTAGATGGAATGCATAACAGTTGATAAATGCGGTAAAAAGATTGCTGGGATGACTGTGGAGCTCTAGTGTACGTGAACATTTTACCCTTCCCCTCACTTTGAACAGTCAATCTGTAAATTAGGCAAAGCTGCACTTTACACATGTACATGCATAAACTGTATCCTTGCACACTTTCAACCCTGCATCATATCTGTTTACTTATCCTCTTTAAATAAACTGTTATGCAAACACAGCAGCACAAGGGAGTATAATCCTTCTGGTTATCTTCTGTAAGAATAGGAAACACAGGAACTCTGTATTCAAAACTTCATCATCCTACCCACTCAGATGTAGCCAGAACCCAACTACATGTGGGATGGGTGTATGTACGTATATGTACAATGTGTACATCATCTGACATATGGGTGAAGTTGAACATGTTTGAGCTTGCTACAATGGCCGATCAACCATTGCTACATGTATGATGGGAAAGGAAGCAGAATTGAAGAAATAGAGGGAAAAGAAGAAGAAGTAAGGGCTAAAGGAACAAGAGAGAAGATTGCTGAAGTGGAAGAAGGGACTGACTGAATCATTTTAATGGGAGTAGAAAGTCAAAAGAAGTGACAAAGAGGAGATCACTGAGCTCATGGTAAGCAATTGCATCCTTTCACTTTAATAGGTACATGTAGTTATTTTGAGTTCTGATAACTATTAAAAAACAATATATTTTTTGAAATGTACTTGACAGCCATATGTTTAAATGCTGAAAGTGTTTAAGCAAATATGGATGGACACCAATGCAGTTCAACTCCTATTTAATAAAGAATATGTATGTATATGATTACCATTATCTACAGGGCATTAACAAAAAAAATTAAAGACAGTAGAGAGAAATTACAGCAAAACAGCTGTACAAGATAGGCAGTTGTTCTCAGCTGCTTTTTTTCTTTTTATTCATCTTTTTAAAATAAGATAAAAAAGAAAAAGAGATAGAAACATGCACTTCATGTTTTATTTTCCTGTCCAAGTTGTACCATTTTTCACAAGGGTTATGAAAGTTCAGGGAGATCAAAATATTGGAGAGCAAATAATAACTTGAATCTGCCAAAAGGAAAATAGAAATGTCTTTGAAGAAGACATAAATAAATCTTAATTTAAAGAATATCATTGCATTGTTTGTTGTCATTTATGTCTTTATGCACATGCCTACATACAGTTATTCATCTTTGTTTCTTAGCTAAAAAGTGAACATGGATTCCTGGAGACTGGGCCACTGTACAACGAGGCAGGCTCCAGGGTGCATTAACAAGTCATATGGTGGACATGGATCTACAGTAGATGGGGAAAATTCCACAATTAATTTTCCTTGTGTCAAATAAATAAAGAATACATGTATGCAATCTGTATCAAAAAGTATTCTGTACCCTTGAGTGTACATGTAAATTATGAATATAAAGAGATTCCAGAGAGCATTTCTTCAACTTTTAATTTGCAACAATTGATGTTGAAAAAGTGTGCAAAATTATTAAGAGAAGGGTTAGGTTTCAAAATTTGGGAACCTGTCTGATGATAGGCAAAATTTGTAAATAATTTTCATGTACACCTTGCTAATCAGCAGATTCACAAATTTGCAAACCTTGGAGATTGGGAACCTTGGATGGTGGACAAGGTTTACAAATTTGCAAACCTAAGATGGTGGGTGAAGGTTTACATATTTGCAAACCTTGGATGATAGGAGAAGGTTTAGAAAATTTGAAAACCTTGGATGGTGAGCAAGGTTTACAAATTTGCAAACCTTGGATGATGTGCACTGTTTACAAATTTGCAAACCTTGGATGATGGGACAAAGTTTACAAATTTGCAAACCTTGGATGGTGAGTAAGGTTTACAAATTTGCAAACCTTGGATGGTGTGCAAGGTTTACAAATTTGCAAACCTTGGATGGTGGGCAAGGTTTACAAATTTGCAAACCTTGGATGGTGGGCAAAAATGGTGGGTAAAGGTTTACAAATTTGCAAACCTTGGATGATGTGCAAGGTTTACAAATTTGCAAACCTTGGATGATGGGGCAAGGTTTACAAATTTGCAAACTTTGGAGGACATGCAAGGTTTACAAATTTGTAAACCTTGGATAGTTTGCAAGGTTCACAAATTTGCAAACCTTGGATGATGGGACAAGGTTTACAAATTTGCAAACCTTGGATGGTGAGTAAGGTTTACAAATTTGCAAACCTTGGATGGTGTGCAAGGTTTACAAATTTGCAAACCTTGGATGGTGGGCAAGGTTTACAAATTTGCAAACCTTGGATGGTGGGCAAAAATGGTGGGTAAAGGTTTACAAATTTGCAAACCTTGGATGATGTGCAAGGTTTACAAATTTGCAAACCTTGGATGATGGGGCAAGGTTTACAAATTTGCAAACTTTGGAGGACATGCAAGGTTTACAAATTTGTAAACCTTGGATAGTTAGCAAGGTTCACAAATTTGCAAACCTTGGATGGTGGGCAAGGTTTACAAATTTGCAAACCTTGGATGGTTTGCAAGGTTTATAAATTTGCAAATCTTGGATGGTGGGCAAGGTTTACAAATTTGCAAACCTTGGAGATTGGGGAAGGTTTACAAATTTGCAAACCTTGGATGGTGGGCAAGGTTTACAAATTTGCAAACCTTAGATGGTGGGTAAAGGTTTACAAATTTGCAAACCTTGGATGATGGGAGAATGTTTACAAAATTGCAAACCTTGGATGGTGAGCAAGGTTTACAAATTTGCAAACCTTGGATGATGTGCAAGGTTTACAAATTTGCAAACCTTGGATGATGGGGCAAGGTTAACAAATTTGCAAACTTTGGAGGGCATGCAAGGTTTACAAATTTGCAAACCTTGGATAGTTTGCAAGGTTTACAAATTTGCAAACCTTGGATGGTGGGCAAGGTTTACAAATTTGCAAACCTTGGATGGTGTGCAAGATTTACAAATTTGCAAACCTTGGAGATTGGGGAAGGTTTACACATTTGCGAACCTTGGATGGTGGGCAAGGTTTACAAATTTGCCAACCTTAGATGGTGGGTAAAGGTTTACAAATTTGTAAACCTTGGATGATGGGAGAATGTTTACAAATTTGCAAACCTTGGATGGTGAGCAAGGTTTACAAATTTGCAAACCTTGGATGATGTGCAAGGTTTACCAATTTGCAAACCTTGGATGATGTGGCAAGGTTTACAAATTTGCAAACCTTGGATGGTGGGCAAAATTTTCAACTTTGCAAACCTGGATGATATGAAAGGTTTACAAATTTGTAAACCTTGGATGGTGTGTAAGGTTTACAAATTTGCAAACCTTGGATGATGGGGCAAGGTTTACAAATTTTCAAACCTTTGATGGAATGGGAAGGTTTACAAACTTGCAAACCTTGGATGGTGTGCAAGGTTTACAAATTTTCTAACCTTGGATGGTGTGCACGGTTTACAAATTCGCAAACCTTGGATGATGGGGCAAGGTTTAAAAATTTGCAAACCTTGGATGGTGTGCGAGGTTTACAAATTTGCAAACCTTGGGAGAAATTGGCCATAGACTAGTTAAAAACTGTTCAAACTGTAGAACATTTTTCTCATTTTGACCGTCAGGTTCTCAAAATATGAGACAGCAAGTCTGAAATATGACAAACTTGGCGGCATAATTTCAACTTGAAACCTTACTTTTGTAAACTTAGTGGAAGAATTCATGGATTTGGGGGGAGATGATTTTCAAGAATTGTCATATTTTTTGGACTTTTGTAGAAAGTCCATTTCTCATTTAGAACGGGTTATATACTTCAAAAACCTAGGAGGGGCTTTAAACCATCCCTATGGTTCAAACCTCTTTCGTGAATTCTGGCCAAAGAGACATGTACCTAGAAGATCTCAAACATGAACAGAAACATGCAAACAGATCTAACACAAAGAAATCTGAGAATGAGAGATTAGGAAATGGCTTACCAGAGAAGCTATCAGAATCGGCAGCAATCAGGTCCCGAGCCTGGTAGATGTAAGCTCTCAGCTGGTACTTGTGGGATACTGCAGAGGGGAAAAATATATTTTGATATTAAAGAAAGGATTACAATAATCTTCATACTGATAGGTAGTAGTCATAAGGACATATAGGGGGTTGCCATTCGTCAATGGTCAACTGGCCATTTTGAAAGTCATCACCAATTCTCTTGCTCAAAAAGACAGTTATCATCTGAAATAACATCATCATGGTCACTCTTGACTGACAAAACGATATACATTGTAAGAAGCTTTTAAATATCGCAGTTAGCATACTGGCAGTCCATCATTACGACGATGACATGAAATAACCCTTCAGCGTTTTCTTGCATGACTTCACAGTCTAACTCTGCTGGCACTGCGGAAGACAAAGACATTACATGCATAAGGTCTGTCAATGGCATGAGAGCATGTTGCTGCAGAATGCCAAGAAGCTCTTCAGCTCTCATTCACCTAGCTGCTGTATTACCTGAAAAGATTTACTAAAGTTTTGTTTTTAAGAGACAAAAGAAATATTAATTCTTGCATTAATACAATAATGCAGCAATGTTTCTTAAAGATAAAATCATATGAAGCAGAAATGTATGCTTCTAATATTCTAATTTAGTACTGATAATCGCCTCTAAACCCCCAAACCAACCAACCAAGCTAATGTGTACCTGAGTAGTTGACAAAGATCCTTGGTGCGGACTTCCTGGAAGATTTCTCATCCTTATCCTTATCCTTCTTATCCTCCTCCTCATCCTATCATAATCACAGAAACATATAAATCAAAATAAGTCAAAACCCACTGGCACATGGGACCCTCCACCCCAAAATGACCAGTAAGTTGGAAATTTGATATTTTTACATTTTCACAGTTTAAAAGCTTGGACTCTAGCTTCCCTGGTCAAGACCATGCAAAGCCTTTGAAATTACAATGAGAATGAAAGCTTTTCAGACAGGCTAATAGAGAAAACGGGAAGTAAAGATGAGTGACCATTCAGAAGTGCCATACTGGTGTCCTATAGTCGGTCTCACTAAAAGGTTGAATGAGAATTCCCTGGTATTGACTGTGAAGGGATTACCAGATAAGGCTCAAACTTGGAATTATTACAGTTTCAAAGGAGATAAAGGCCTCTGCTTCTCTCCTTGTTTAGATTTTCAAAGCCAGAGAGTGAATAACTTCTGAGTTATGTACACATGTTAATGTAAAGATTTTACCCAGCAGGCTAGCATACTTTTATTTGAAAATTCCCCGAAATGGTAATTTCAAATCAAAGAAAAAACACATTTCCACATTACAGACAGATCCCAAATTTGCCCAGTGGCAGATAAGCAAATGAACTATCAGATAATATAAAACCCTAAAATCTACTTTTCAACTCCAAGCTCTCTATTTGAGATGTTTACTTCAAAACTCCCACTGCAACTTATTGGTCATTTTGTGGTGGAGGGTTAATGGAGCCAATATCAAATATGACTGCAACTCATCATAACAGCAAAGTGACGTAATCTCGTTCTAAATAATGAGGTGTATATACAACTAATACATTAAAAACATATCCAAAATTATCAAGTGGTATATGTTACATGTAGGCAAAAATAACTTCAAGAAACAATATTTTACTAAGTGACCGCTACAGAATGAACATGTACATGTACTTCAGACTTTTTACAACCAGTTAACATTACTTTGTGACTTTTCTACATAGGTACCAATATCTACCTACCCAATGAATCAAATGCTGCACCACAATCCCTCTTTTAAAAAAAAAGGAAAATATACAAATTGTTACACTTACGGGCCCAGTCACGGAGAAGACAGCTGCTGCATTTGGAGACTCGGCCAACATCTTGCGATGCCAGCGTCGACGTCGAACCATGTCCATCTTCCTCTCTGATGCATGGAACTTCATGTTGAAGAGAGGGGCGTATTCCCACCCCTCCTGTTGATCCAGCTCTTTCTTCTTTTGCTTCTGTAGAGAGAAATTAATGCAACAGCCATGCTTAATATGCATAACAGCACCCTCTATTTTTCTTCATGTACACTTTGAAATAGCCTTTGTAATCCATCAAATCCATCAGGAGTGCTAAGTCCTAGCTTGCTAAGTTTTACTCGTACATATATCAACTCTCAAGATCTGCGGACACATTCTACATGTATGCTACTGAGACACTGTGGCAAGAATAACTAGGTAATTAAGAGAATATGGAAAAATTATTATTCTTCAATAATCACTTGCTAAGAATGATCAATTTTGTGAGGCACTTTATGGTACAAAGCATGAGTGCCCAGCAGCAGAAGTGGATGCCAGCGCTTTACAAGGTGAATCAAAGAAGGTACACTTGCTCTATGCAAGTGCATTCAAGAAGAGAAAACGTTGGTTTATTCACTTGCATTTGCTCCTTAAAGTCATTTCTCAAAAACCAAAACATGTGAGACAACATTTCAAATGATTACACTTTTCTCATCATCCAAATTCCTAATATCTTGAGTATTCGTAATACCTTGATTGAATAAAATGAAAATCGAAACCTGAATAACCAGGCAAACAAATGTAATCTCCTTTTTCTGAGGTATGGAAAGAATAATGTGACAGTTATATTACAAAGCAGTTCTTTATTGACACCAGGAAAAAGGGTTAAAAATGGGATATCAAATGCATTAAATTTTGTCATGCATTCAAATCTAAACACTCTCCACCCTTGAATAAAATCATCTGGCATTAAAAGTAGGATCCCCAGCACACCTTGGATCCCATTGTCAAGGAAGATCCTCTACGATAGACACATTAACATGGAAAGGTCTATCCACTAAGCTTGCTTGGTAATTGTGTGTTATATGTGAGTCTCCTTTTCCCCCTCTTTTCCCCCACTTTTCTTCTTTTATTTCAAACTATCGGGCTAATTATTTCAAAACCATTCACTTTCATTTTTGTTAACATGCAAATCCAACACCTCAAAACCACCATGCAATAAAAATGAATTTTTAACATCACACTTACTTATAACACATCTAGTAGGTAATGCCACCTGAACATATAAACTTATCAGAAAAATGTTCTGAAATGGCAGTGTAATTAACCAACCTCTTATACATGATACTGCGCTTAAAGGGGGTACCCAATGCTGAAACAATGTTAGTTCATTTAAAAGAGCATGATTTCATCAGCTGAAACTCATCTGCCCAATCTCTTTTTAAAAGTCGTGTTGCCAAGGAAACCCCCAAATGTAGTAAGATTTCAGGATATTTTTGACCCCTCAGCTGTGTCCATTTCAACTGGGTACCCACTTTGACGTGAAAATGACGTCAAAGTGGGTACCTTGTCGCGCAATTCTAGCAAAATGCGCGTAAGGTATAATACATAATTGTAGTCTAGCGGGCAGCACAAAGCTGGGTACCCACTTTTACGTCATACCTCATACTCAAATTTTTTGATCAACTCTTGACATTTTAAGAGATAATTAGCCAAAATGCACTGATTTCGATTGAAAATCATCAAATTTTTAATTCTTCTTAGAATTCTATTCTCGATCATATATCATAGAACATTTTACCATTGTGTAATCACTTTAACCATTGAAAGGTTTTTCAAATGATTTAGAGGATAAGATAACATCATGCCCCTTGTTTGCAAAAGTACCAGATAACAATTGTATCCACAGCAAACCCATGCCAGGGTTTTGTTGGGTTTTAAAATCTCATGCTAGGTTGAAATTTGGGAGGGAAGCTTTGAAAAAAATTCTGGATATTGCCCATCACTTACGATTTCCTCAATCTGCATCCTTCTTTTCTCCTGGAAATTGCATTATTCATACAATAATGGATATTTCAATTCAAGCAAACGAATACTAGCACCATAAAATATCAATGCATAGTCATACTGTCTGTGTATATATCTCTTGATCCAACCCATACAAATGATTTGATTGTACTAAAAAATTCATAAAATTTTTAAAACAAAATAACCTTTTTCATAGCCTGCATGACAGGTTTTTCACAACTGAATTAACAATGACTAATAGTACGTAACAAGATTCTGGGGGTAATCAAATACAAGATGATTTTGTCTTATACCTAGTATCTGATACATCTCATATTCTTTTATTCAGAGAATTCTGCTTGACTTGTGTACTTATAATTGCCATATTGACAATCATTTTATTCACACAATTTTACTCTTTCACAATTACACACTAAAACTGCAAGAAATGTAATCATCAGTCGTTTTTGTGTACTTCCCTGTCTCCTCACAGTTTGCTTCATCACAAGGTATTGTTCAGAGAAATAACTTACCGCAAGAGCCTTGGGGTCTGCCACAAGAGATCGAGGTCGAACCCATCGTCGACGCCGGCACAGATGGTAGGTCCTCTCTACGGGTCCCCAGCTTGCAACAGATGATTCCACGCAATACTCAAAACCTGCGGGGACAATTTCGGGAAAGTTTTACTCTTCTGCCCCACGTAAATTCTTTGACAGACAATGGCTAAATTAATGTTCAGTAAGAGTTTTTGGTAGTCTGAAGTGCCTAACATTGTATCAAACACCGTTTTCTCACCAATTTCTTTTTTCTACCCCCGACACTCATAATTGGCTCATAGACAACAACACGGAATACTCTTTCACTCACAGTGAACAACAGAGAGAACCATGAAGAAAACTCATTAGCTAAGATACAATAATCTGCCCTACTTTGCCAAAAGGAAGCAAGTGACATATCAACCAAATTCGAGTTACTGATGTTTTACCTAGTGTGCTCTTCTTCCAGGCCAAGTTTTATGCATGCACACACGTCCTGCTAAGAGATACAAGATATCATGATATTGCAGCGATGTCAGTGTAAATTGACTGGTACATTTTGTTCTTTTACAGGAAATGTCACTGTTGTCACTTGCTTCATTTTGTCAAAGTAGGGCAGAATACGTTTGGTAACAGTGCGACACAGTCAGCATCAACAATAAAGAAATCCAACTTTCAAAATAATGCAGACTTCTTATCTATTTTTTTTTTCCAGCAGACCAGACACAATAATCAACCTTACCCTCTTCATCACAAGCTCTGTTGTTATCCAGAGCCCAGGCATCGTCCCACTGCCATCCCTCGGGACATGGGAACTCATCTTTCTTGGCAGTGGGGTCTCCTTTCTGCGAACACAAAAGAATTTATACAATATATTTTGAATATGACAATTGTAATCACAAACTACAAACCCAAATATATCACTCTCATCTCCTCTTCTACGCCCATTTATCCCCTCTCCCCATCCCCTTTATACTCCTGGGCCTCGTTTCATAAAACTTTTTTATCAGTAACAACTGCCACATTTCTAAGACAAATTTGCTCTCAGTCAATGAGATGCAAGGATTTCAGTAGCTTATAAGAGTTATTGCAACTTGTCATTGATATCAAATTTTATGAAAAGGGCCCCGATTATTTCATTTTGATATCTCAAAAGGTATGCTGAATACAAATCTTTTATGTCCTAACCCTTTCACTTAAAGCATCAAATCTTAGAGTCTGACTTATCTACAGGTGCAAGGAAAATCTATCCATCCTGTGCGTTACTTCTAATACCCCCATCTCACTAGAAGGCAATTCCGCTGCGATCCTCAAATATCGACAAAGCGTGGTGGATTGTGGCTTGAGCTTTATCAATCTTCTCTGTCATATCTTGAGCCTTTCTAAAGCGCCAATGACTGCCACCATCGCCCTTGTCACCATAAAGTTTTTAACATGTTCAAAACTTCTGTAGCGAGAGTGTCGAGGTGGCCAAGAGCGCCACAATCATCTTATGAGCATATTAAAAAAGGGGATGCCCGTAGCTCTGACATATCAGCAATGCATAAAGCGTACTTCAAGCGCATTGAAAGCGGCTCCTATCGCCCATGCTTTCAGGCCCGTTCCCAAGACGATTTTCCCTCAGTTATGCTTCTGCACATCTCATCCGCGCATCTTGACTGGTATTGTTACGTCATCACAACACCATGAAATCACAACGCAGGTCAAAAATGGAGTTGGAGGGCGATCCTGCCATGCTTTGCAAAATTTGCACGGATCGCCATGGATCGCCATGGTCGCCATGATCGCCTTTCTAGTGAGATGGGGGCCTAAATCTCTGAGTTTTTCAACACATTTATCCACGGGTGCATAATCTTTAATCCTCAATTCTTCTACAATTTCTCATACAATTATGATTTTCTTTTACTACATGTATCTCACTATGTTTTAACATACCACATTGGTGTAGGGTACTGAAGCAACCTGCCATGCTCCTCCTGGAATGTTCCTTGTCTCATGCTCATAGACGTCCTCCAGGAACTTGGTCTGTCCAGCATCAGCATCAAACATCAAGCTACATGCAGTAGAGAGAAGAACAAAGCATGATAATATGCGATCATCTATTGTTATCAAGATATTTATGTCTTCTGGGCCCCGTTTCACAAAACTTGTTATCAGTAACAACTGCCACCTTTCTGTGACAGATTTGCTCTCAGCCAATCACATGCAAGAATTTCAGTGGCTTATAACAGTTATTGCAACTTGTTACTGATAACAAGTTTTATGAAACGGGGCCCCTGGATTCTCACATTCCTCTGGGCTTAATCCAAGAAACTTAGGGTTCTACAAGAAAATTAGTTAGGGGTATACCAGGTAGGCAAAAGGGAAGGAATCACAAATGGTTTCTGCATAATCTATGTTCAGGGATTGCACAAGCATGCACAATTGGGTCACTCAGCAGAATGAAATGGCACATAAAAACTGCAGACTTTGACTTGCCTCCATCTGGGATTTTTAACTACATGTAAAGAGAGCAAGGCACAAATCAGTGTCTGCATTTCCTCTTCAAGAGCATGTCCATCCAATATAGCTACATGTAGATCCAAGACAGTTTCAATACAAATGTTCACTGGCCAGATGCAGTTCTTTGTCAAAAAGATGTCATGTTTCATGCCACTGCATTATGCTAAGATACCTTTATAGGAAATGACGACATCCATACGCATTTCTTTCAGGGATTCATGCCAGTCAGAATTGATCAAAGGGCCTGAAAATCACCTAGAATAAAATATTTTGTACAAAAAAATGCCCAAACTACATGTATGGCCCAAAAATAAATTGCCAGGGCCTGAATTCCAGCTTTTGCCTGAAACTGACATCCTTCTTCTACAGGTATACTTGTATTTCCTTAGAAAAAAAAGATTAGCATGATACAATATCAACATTCTTCATTCAGCTGCAAGCAAAGTAGGCAAAGAGCACAAGACATCCATGTACATGTATGATCACTCTTTCAAAAAAGCTGAGATGAAACAGTGATTTTATGAACCCATTAGCAGCATCAGCAATGGCAAAGGCTGTGAGTTGCCACAGCTGATTCTTGGCACGCATAGAGTGTACATGTGCCATATGCTTCAAACAGTGTGGCAATCCTGGGGTTTTTTTAATCCATAACCAACAGATAGTTAAGAATGCAAAATCAAACTTAAGCAAACAAAAAAAGCATTTACCCCTTCTGACATGCTTGTTGAAAGAAAAGTAGGAGCAATACTAGTTTATGGATAAGGTACATGTAAGTTAGGTGATAACACAGAGACTCCAACCCCAAGCACCTCTTAAACGGGAGATTCTCCTGCTGAGACCCCCTAGCAAACGGGAGACTCTGAATCAACGTGCACGTAGCCCACATCACCAGCACAAAGCACGAAATTCCTTGCGGCTGGAGGCCACCTTTGGGGTTATAGGAGTTCTCTGGTGCTATCTTAGGCTTATTTTTTAACTTATGACAACACTAAATGAGGTAAAATCCAATGATTCAGATTCATTTTTTTCCAAAAAGGTGGTTGGGCAGGATAAAAAGGAGAAACACAGCTAGGGCGGAAGAAATTCAAACTCAAACAGGAGAGCGGGAGATTTTGTGAAAAGAGACTCAAAGCGGGAGATCTCCCTCCGAAAATGGGAGAGTTGGGAGCCTCCGATAATAGAATGGACAAAGGAAATAAATTACCTTAATGTGGCAGAAAATATGTCTTTCTGGTTAAAAATGTGGAAAGTACACATGCCACTGTCATACAGCATGCGAGGTGAAAGCTGACTAGCAATGAACATTTTGGCCGGAATTCAGGAAAAGAGGTTTAAACCATGGGATGGTTCATATTCAAACCCTATCCTGGGTCTTTTAAGCACACATGCACACAGAGTCCAGTCCAATAATTTTGGTATTTTCAGCGCACACATGGGCAATATGTGTCAATTTACACTTGTTTCAATACACTTATGAAGGTTTAAGCCAACCCCATGGTTTTTTAAAACCTCCTACATGAAAGGGAGGGTTCAGGAGGGCACATACAGCCCCCACCCCCTCCCTGACTACTCCTCCTCTTGGGTCCATCCTCGTTAACCCATTCGTGACAGAGATCCACATTTTGTGGTTTGGCCTAATATCTTTTAATGCAAAACCCTAAAAATCATACCAAATACATGAGCAGAAAGAGCAAAAAATTCTACACAAACTGTGCCCATTTTTGGTTGCATCAATATTCATTGTTTGATGCTGAAAATTTTTTAAAGGAAAATAAGCATTAAAATCCTTAAATTGGCAATGTGATGGAAAGTTTAAAATCACTGTTTTCCCCTGCAAATTGGCAACTTTTTGACTTATCATCATAATTTCTGTCAATTTATATTCATTTCTGATACATTACGTTTTATAAATAGAATGTAGCAATGAAATAAAAATGTTGGTGTTGCCAATTTGAAGAATAAAAGCTGATCATATTAGGCTTTAAATAATTCCCGTCACGAATGGGTTAACATCCTTCTCTCATTTTTGTTACAAAGCAGACTGTTGATGTGGGTCAGGCTATAGCATGCAGGAGAGGCATGCTAGGGCCTTCACGCACATTTGATATCTGGCTGTATACCTGAGTTCAGGGCTCTTGAACCAATCGCCGTCCCATCGCCATCCTGGGGGCAGCTGGAACTTCTCCTTAGGCAGCTTGATCTATGGACAGAAGCAAAAGAGAATTAATTTTTTCCTCATTTCTCCGGAGGTCTAGTCATTCCTTTGCTTCCCCTTGTTTCGCAGTCAGAATCTATTTGCACTTCTATCCCCTTCTCTTTATCTCTCATAATCTTCTTCTCTGCTTATGACTCTATGGCAAATGGGTCAATATGTATACCCATCTTATTCTTTTATTCCCTTTGTTTTTCACTCTTTACGTAAAAAATAAACTAATATTGTCCTTTTATGAATTTTCTAACTATCTCCCTCCTCCCTATCCACTTTTATTTTTCTCATTCTAAACCAGGATTGGAATAAAGTATTTCACAGAACTGCTCTTCAGTATCAAAATTAGAATATAATTCTTATCCCCTCTCCCTCCCTTTCTCTCCCCCCCCCCCCATCACCCACTCTCTCTCTCTCTCCTCCTTTCTCTCTCCCTCTCATCCTCTATCTCTCTCTTTCTCTCCTTCTCTACACTGCTGTCTTATTTAAAAGTCACATGAATATTGCACAAGTAGTTTCCTTATGGGAACATGAACAACTGACGGAGCTCTAACCTTTCCTGAAGCATCTGACCACTTGGGTCTTGGCAGTGCCTTGCTGGTCCAATTACCAAGAACACTCATCTGATTCTCGTACTGTGTGGGATATAACAAACACAGGAGATTGGTTAGGAGTACACAAATAAACCATGGATACTCAAGTTGAAGATACACTTGTATAGACATTCATCATTCATGTGGGGTTTTTTTTCTTAATGTTTGCGTTCAAAGAAGGCTTCCAGAGCTCCCACTTCCACTTTGATTTACTTATTCTTGAGTATATCTATTCAGTCCTTATATTCCAAATGCATTGTTCTTCTTTATCATGCAAGGATGTTGATATTATTTCACATCATGTTTTATATTTTTTCTTATATATCAAAGTATGCCATGTCACAGAAGCTAACTCAATCACAACAGCAGGGATCAAAGAACAGTATTCTTTAAGACAAGCAAGTACACTGTACTATCAATATTCCAGAGAATAATTGTGATCAGGCACCACTAAACCACAAAAAGGTTGCCAGATATGAGTTTTAGTTAAAGTCTGATTGTGAAAGAGTTGATTCTCGGCTTTAAACTGATATACATGTATATCTCATTAGCATTGGATGTTCCTAACCCACTGTACAAAGAGTAGAATTCCCAGTCCCACAGAATGTTACTCTTAAGAAATGAGGGTTTAAAGTTTGCAGCTTATTGAAGAACTTGCAAGGTATTGTGCAAATGTGACACAAGGAGTGGAACTCAATAGAAATTTCTATGAAGGGATTATCAGATTGTCCTAAAACTTAGCATGCTAACTACATGTAAAGCGCATCCTGCTTATTATAGTGGACAAGTATCAGTACAAGAAAATACTCTGTTTTAAAAGTTATGGGAGATCAAAATAAGACAAGTAAGTATTCAGGGTCGTAAAAAAGAAAACCAAAAGAACAAAATCCAAACATACACGTAGGTCAACTAAAAACTGTCAAAAATACACTTTAAGAGTTTGGTGCTTCCAAATTTTTAAATCAGCTACAAAAGAAATATGCCCTTATATATAGGAAATACACAAAACTAAAATTTAACCACGCAAACCAAAGACATCTTTATTGAGCTCTAACTGAAAATTCCACAGTGCGACTTTTTGGTGGTTTTGTTCTGCCTGGTCACAATTTGCCTCGCTATTCAAAAACCAACTGTATTCTCTGCAGAATGAACAGTCCTCACATCAATAAATCTTTTCATAACTCTGTGCTACAGGTAGGTACAAGGGGTGTATTCTTACTGTTTCTGCAAAGACCACAATGCTGGAGTCGGTGAGACCACCCTGGAAGTTGGGACTATCCTTCTCCAGACCCAGCCACATCTTGACCCTGACCATGCCTGGAACCTCCTTCACCCCAATGTTGGATGTCTTCTTGCCAGGAAACTGTCAAATGAAACGGAACCCAAGCGGAAGTAGCATTAGAATTCATTCAAAGAGAGAAAGCTCGCCAAGATGGCCTCTAGGTATGGGATACTGGGGGAAGAAATCTGCACTACTCGGACCAAAGGAAACAAGTAACTTATCAATCATATTTTACATGTACCTAGTGTGCTCTTCTTCCGGGCCAAATTTTATGCATGAACACTCATCCTGCTAATAAATATGTTAGGCAAGACATCATGGTATGCAGCGTTGATGTCAGTGTAAATGACAGATACATTTTGCTCTTTTACAGGAAATGTCACTTTTGTCACTTGCTTCCTTTGTCAAAGTAGGGCAGAAATGTACCAGTACATGTGTAAAATGATGAAAATCATTCTGAAGAGTGTAGATATATTCTGCAGATGAGGATGCCGAGTGAAGGATCAGGAATGACTGATGCACCAACTTGTGATCTCCATATCCCCACTGACAAGCTTTTTTGTGAAAATGGAAGAGTTTAGTTCATAGGAGATAAGTCTGGAAACGGTAGAAAGTAGAGCAGAAGAGAAAATGAATGAAGAAAATTTGGAGAAAGTGGAGGGAGACACACAGAAGGATGTGAGAGAGAGAGAGAAAAAAGAATCTTGAAAACAGAATTGTTACAACTATGATAGAGGCAACAGGAGACATAGGAAAAAAGCAAACTATCGTATCTAATTATAACAGACACAACTAAGAACTTGCAAATAATGATATGCAGAATTCAGCCATGTTCAATCGTAAAATTTGTGGCAGAATAAAAATGTGAAATGCAATATGATTATGAACTATTCATGTAGAGTACATACTTCGAAGAGTTGAAAATGCATGGAACACTGGTATAAACTCCGAAACATTTTTTTGCAGAGGAATTCATGATTTTCATGATACAACCGAGGGATTTGTATACATTTTTTCATTTGATGTGAAAATGATAATACATGTATTCATGTACCATAAGTAAAATCATGCAATATGAACAAGCCTATAGTTCACAATAGTAGAGTGATCAACTGAATGGAATCCTGTCATTACAATTCCCATGACTCTGCATAAAATGAATATTCTCATATGTTCGTAGAAAGGGTTTATGGTTCACCATGTGGTAAGTCCTAAAGGACTATAGATAAAGTGGATAGAGATGGAGGTGAAATAGAGAGGTGAGAAAGCAGGAAAGTTGGAGGGTAGAGTATCTTTCTGAAAATTGGGTGAAGTCCTAAAAAGGACTGTAAACCTGAAGAGGTGGGAGGATTGAGTTGGTGAAGAGACGAGGAGGCTTGAGTCGGCGAGAGGTAAGAAGACTTGAGGCGGGCCGAGACTCAAGCCTCCTCATCTCTTCACCAACTCAATCCTCCCACCTCTTCTGGTTTACAGTCCTTTTTAGGACTTCACCCAATTTTCAGAAAGATACTCTACCCTCCAACTTTCCTGCTTTCTTGCCTCTCTATTTCACCTCCATCTCTATCCACTTTATCTATAGTCCTTCACGACTTACCACATGATGAACCGTAAACCCTTTCTACGAATATCCGTACCACCATGCAAACCTTCTCATATGATTTACATGTACATGTATAGAAGTGTTTAATGCCTTTCAGAGAAAATCATAATGCATGTATGACACAGTGGCAAAAATTGATGAATAAAAGCATTTTCTTTTTTTCTTTTTTTTTTCCAAAATGAATAAATGGAGACCTTGCACTATTTACTTTTTTTTACTAAAAGTATATTTAAACTGTTACACTACAGAAAACAAGTATTCATTCCGATCTCCACATATATTCATTGAAATATAATTTTAGTCTGAATGAAATTACTTCCTTTTTCCTTTCTTACATTCCCTCTCCACTTTCCACTGTACCACATTTACATTACATGTATTTACTTGATGTTTTTCAAATGTATGCGAGAAATAGTTCAGCATAAAAGACTTTAATGAATAAAGAGTCAAACAGTACTGCATGGTCACTTTTGTGTTTGAAACAAAGCCTTGTTGGCAAAAAAGGGAGCACCATTATTCATCTAATAACATTTGATCTTTGGTAGAAAGAAGATATTTCTGACACACTAAAGCTTGCACAAGGAGATAAATTTTGAACATACAATGGACTGAACATGCAATCTAGGCAATAAAATTGACATCGAAAGCAACAGAAAAGTCAAATTGTTTAAATTTAGACAATAATTCTCTCTTCTACAGATCTTTTTTTTTTACTCCAGTCACCCATGCAATAGCATACAGAGCATTCTTGTTCTCAAGCTCCAAGTTCAACTATTTCTACTAGATGCACTACTGCTACGATATCTCCAAAGGCAAGGGCAGCATTCCATGGCCTTTGGGCATCCCTCTCCCTTCAAAATAACATCCACATGCACATCTTTAACCCATTCGTGACAGAGGTCCACATATTGTGGCTTGGCCTAATATCTTTTGATGCAAAGCCCTAAAAATCATACCAAATACATGAGCAGAAAGAGCAAAAAATTCTACACAAACTGTGCCCATTTTGGTTGCGTCAATATTCGTTGTTTGATGCTAAAAAATTTTTAAAGGAAAATAAGCATTAAAATCCTTAAAGTGGCAAAGTGATAGAAAGTTTAAAATCACTACTTTCCCCTGCAAATTGGCAACTTTTTGACTTCTCATCATAAATTTCTGTCAATTTATATTCATTTCAGATACATGACGTTTTATAAGAAAAATGTAGCAATAAAATAAAAATGTTGGTGTTGCCAATTTGAAGAATAAAAGCTGATCAAATTAGGCTTTAAATAATTCCTGTCACGAATGGGTTGGGGGGGGGGTAATCATTCAAGCTGAATCACACATGTACCTTACTCTATGGCAATTACACTACTTGGAAAGTAATATATCATTTAGTTATTACACTTCTTCTTCTCTCCTCACAATGAACCTATCATGAACTTTGAGTACTTTGTGTACAATGTACATTACATTGTAATGAATAAATGCATATAAGGAATGCAAGCTGACATAGAAATCATTTTTGATCAATAAAATTTTTACTCCACTGTTTCTATTGGTCTTTTGTTTTAAAAAATTTCATTTCATTTTCATTCCATTTATTCACATTCAAATTTTGTAAGGGAACTCTACCTAAATAATTCCCTACAATGCTCAGTAGAAAAAGAGCAAATCTGCTGTCAGATGCAGGGTTGTTGCTTGTAATACATGTAGCAAAAACATTCACAGTATCACATGTAGACATGTAGAAATAAATAGAAACAATATGAACAACATCTTGAAACCAACACTACAATACAAGGGTGCAGAAAGGGGTCAGATTGATGAGGGAAGGGGGGGGGGGGGATTCATTCCCAGGTTGCAGTCACATGTATCTTGCCATCCAGCCACATGCCCAAGGTATGATGGGTATGACAGAGGGACAGGGAAGACATACTTCTTAGGGGTGCAGATATCTTACCATTCCACTCTGACGATGTGCAAGATGAATGAGTGGTGTGCACACACACACACACATGTGGACACAAGTACAACAGAAAGAACATCAAACAAACATTGACACTTAAATCATATCAATCCTTAGACAAACACTTTGATTACCATAAATTAAAGAAAACATTCTGCAGCCAAATTTCCACATACATGCATAATTACATTATAAATATACCGTTCATTAAGGTGACATTACATCTCCATATAACATTTCAAAAATAATTAGTGTAATATTGATATTCATATAGGCCTATTCAATAACCTAAAGTAGAAAGTATATTTGGGTATATCCCATTTTCATAATGTAGAAGCATGCTTGCATAGGTATCTTTAAAAAGACAATGAATATTTCAGAGATGCTGATTATTCAAGATTATAATGTTCCATATGGTTAGAATCAATTACCATTTAAGTAGAAAGTATTATCATGGCATATCCCATTTTCATAATGTAGAAGCATGCTTGTATAGGTATTCTAAAATGATATTGAATATTTCAGAGGTGCTGATTATTCAAGATTATAATGTTCCATTTGTTTTATGGCATATGGCAGGATCATTAATTTTATAAGTTCTTCATATACCCACATATATTCATATATAACCTTATTATTTGCCACATTTGAAAAGAAAAAGTTCTTTTCATTGAAGGGGGAGGGATATTATTGTTTAATATTACTGAGTTGCCCCCTTTGCATATCAAAGCAAACCGAACCCTTTGCATGGGTAAAGGCTTTTCAGCAAACTTTATTTCCACTTCTACAGCCAATCATATTAAAGAAGCCAAGAAAAATGGTGGGTCTAAGCTAAAGGGAAAGAGAAAGAATAGATGGAAAGCTTCGCTGGATTAAATGAAAGGTGGGTCAAAGTTGAAAAACTGACATGACCTCAAGTTATGTTTCACTTGTTACCAGAGACCACTTACTACCCGAACAAATAATCAATAAAAGCACTTTGATAATATGAGGGATTGCAGAATAAGCCTCTATTAAAGAGAACAAAGAATACAAACCAGAACTGAAATATTTAAATTAATTACTTTCAGATTAGATTTTACATTAGAGGAACCTTTTAATTCCATTTTAAGAAGAATGATCCAAAACTTCACAATTTATATGAAGAACATTAGTGATAAAAAAATGATAATAGTAATACAAATTTATGATCAATCCTTAAGAGCTGCACCTATACAGGGCACGTTTGCTAAACCAGTACCAATTTATACAGATTGCTGCAAAGGAGTACCATTATATTCTTTAATTAGTAAAAAACAGAGATTTTGATCATTGTACATTGCAAAAGTTTCGTTTTGGTTTTCTGACATATCCTTTCTGTGCAAAAAATAAAAAGCGAAATTGAATTTTTTTATTCAAATATCAAACAAATTCCATCCCTTAAATATAAATCGAAATACAGGAAATGGCGAACTGTTATTACAAGCATTAATCCATATATTCTACAACAATGATTGTAGTTCTTTCTTTTAATTCTTTACATTTGTGAAATTCAATTCTTGCCTGAAAACAGTGTGACATAATGAGAACCAGAATAATGGAAAGTGTTGATGATTTTTTGGGGAGGAGAAAGTCAAAGTGACAGATGATCATAAATTCTTCAGATGGTGGAATGGTACATTTATTTGTCATGATGTGGCAGTCAGTAAAACATGAACTGTAATGCTCAACAATGTTCACTTTTAAAATCAAGAACAAAAATATATGTACAGATGGATTGAGATAGCGCAATTCAAACAATAGGAAATCATTTCAAAAGGAGCACTATTTCACTTTAAATGTAAATCACTACAAAATAGGACATTCGGTGTGAGTTTGATTCCCTGGGAATCTATTTTTGTACCAGTATTCCTAATACAGCAATTTGGAGCTCAGTAATTTACTTTTATCATTTTTTTTGAAAGAGGAAGCATGCTTTATGTAAATTATGAAACATGATGTGTATGTGGGAAGGCTGGGGAGTGGGGCTTTAAGCTGGGTTGTGGGGCTTTAAGCTGGAGAGTTGGGCTTTAAGCAAGGAAAGGGTTTAAACAGGAGATATGCAGGATTTGGAAGCACAAAAGATATTTCAAAGGGTGAAAAAGTACACTAGGCTATTCCTCAAAAGGAACTACATGTACAGGTTTTTTCTGTATGATTGTTTCACATCTCCTTTTGCCTGTATAAGCATAAAAAGTCTTCTAAAAATGATCTTCCTTTAAAATATTTTGCACAAAATGTAGAGAAAAATATATGTACGTGTGTCACAGAGGTCAAGTTTGTCACAAAGAAATTTTTTTTTTTTTAAGGCTGCTATCATTTCCTATTAATCTACTGATATTCACAAAAGATATTTAGAAGTCTGACAAGTGACATAACCACAATAAAATATTTTGGTAGCACGTATATTTGTATGTACTTTCATAGGAAAAAAACTGTCATTACTGTCAGACTTGACTAACTTCATTTAAAATCTACATGTATGTTAATGAAATGGACATTTTTTCTTACAAAACTATGAAAATACTTTAAATATATCTATAATTTTGCTCAAAGTGTGATCAATTTTAATATTTTTAATTAGGTTAGTTTAAAATAACTTGTTCCTCAAAAAGTTTGTTAGAAAAGTTAAAATACAAAATGACCAGGGACAAATTTTCCAAAATTGACAATGTTATGACAAATGTCACACACATTAGAACAAGAATTGAAAAGCACATCTAGCTGGAAATTTCAGGAAAAGGGTAAAGAGGAATAACATACATGTATCCTCATGATAATGCAGGAGTATGGTTTTGGCAAAATCTTCATTGTCAGGTAACCTGAAAATATTTCAAAAATATTTCAAAAAAGTAACAATAAATTGTTTCTCAATGGGGTCTTATTACAGTTTCATATCCTTCTTGGATACATACAATACCTTGACAATAGATGTACCTTCTACTAGAGTTTTTCTCTTTTTATAAGAAGGAATTGAATATTTGCATTTTCCAGAATATTTCAATCTCAATGAAACTTTGTATTCAAAGAATAAAACATTACCAACTGAAACAATGACAGCTGCAAGGGATTCACATTTTAGCACCACAATGAGCTTACCACACACAAGCCAAAACCATACCCTACATATACCATTATAGAGGATGACGTTAAAGCAGGATGGTTCAGCTCACACTGAAAACCAAAGTTAAGTACAAAAATAGAGGTGGAAAGCAGCTCAAAAATGGAGGGGCGGTGAATGCTAAGCACACATCAAATGGCAAAGAGGAAACAAGAGAAGAGAAGCTAATGTAATATGTCTTATTACCAAGGCAGGAACTCTTTCAGGGGCTCTCCGATCTGGCTCCGTAGTGGGTTCCTGGTACCAAAAAATCAATCTCCTTTAATTCCTGCTTCTTATATTCATTCCTCCTTTTAAAAAAAGAGGTACACCCCTGTATGTGCTACCGTTTCTTATGTAAGCATCCATACTTGCATATCAACAGGAAGGACATAGGAGTATTTTCGTCTTGCAATAAAAAGATGTGAAGCAGAGTAGTATCATTATCAAAGATATGTACATGTACAGTGCAGATGTTAGATCAGAAAATTTCAAACATTACGGGTACGTTGAGAAATATTAGGGAGTGGCATTTTGGATATTCAAGTTACTCTTAAGAGACACTATTTCGTGTACATGCAACCTGCCAGGGAGTCCTTGATTAGATTGATTTATTTGTAAATATTTCTGAAATATTCAGTCTCCATATTCAAGTATATGTGCATATGAACTGAAATGTAAAATAAAAGGGCTATGTATTCATAAAAAAATTATAAATTACAAATCAACTGCATGTTGGATTATCTAGAATTCACTGATACATGTCATCTACAAGTACAAAGCCTGATTTGTTCGTCACAGATGGACATTTGACATATTTTTCAAAGTTTGAAGGCCTGTAAAAAGCAAGTCATGAAATATATTGGGCTTTTTATGTTTTTTTGTCAAGAGTATCACTGGAAGAGTTGAAATGCAATAAAATTGTTTTGCTCTGGTTGTCTACTTAACTAGAATCCATAAAATTATCAATATCACAAATGGACAAAAATGCCACAGACTGACAAAAATGTCACTCTTAAGCAATCAGGCTCTACAAAATTTGAAAGATCTGTAATTACATGTACAATAATTTGGGTCATTTAGCAGGTGCTTTAAAGCAGCCAAAAGTGGTTCAAATGCTGAAGTGAATAAATGCCACTCCCTGAACAGTTCACAATACAAAATGAGAGCTATATTCTAAACTAAGCTATACAAAAAGGTCATCAGTAGAAGAACGACATAGGACAAAACTAGAAAACATCATACTTCACAGCGCTGAACATCGTCTTTTGGTGAATCAAAAAATGTTAGTACGATCATGAGAAGTGTGGAAAATACAAGGTTTTGTAAATATAGATCAAACACAATTGAAGCAAATGCCATGATTTTTAGCAGAGAACTTCATTTCAGACACAATATTATCATCGAATGGGTTAGCATATACATGTAAATACTATAGACAGACATGCATGTATTATGGGATTCTGATTTCTACTAGCATCTTGCTCCATGAACAAAAAACAGTTGGGACTTGACAAGAAACGGTTTTGGAAAAAGCCAACTAACATCTACACAAATTGGGAATTGATAAAAAAGGACACTTTTTATCCCTTATTTCTTCCACATAAACAGATGCTATAGTTTTGAAATAGTGTGCATTCCAGTGATGTAAAGTTTTGATAACGAGCCCTGTTGATGCGAAATATCAAGGCAAAAACAACCTGAGAACAAACTAACTGATCTTAAATTTCATAGAACAGTCCCAATTTCAACTGGATACATCTCAAGTATCATACTTTCACTGCTTAGTTACGAGATGTTGGTGTAAACACCGACATGCAATTATCTATTTGTCCAGGGTTTTGTACTCAACAGGTTTTTAACCTATAGAGCACAATCTGATTTCAGTAAAACATGCATTTTCCATAGACCCTAGCTCATGTTATCTTGGGTTTAGTGTTCAACGGGTTAACTTACTCTGAGGAAGAAGCTGGTTATCTTGCCGCAGAACTTGCCGCAAGCATCCTCGCAGCGGGAGGAGTAGAGGAGATGATAGGCTGGGAAACGAGAGTAGGCGATACGCTTGCTACCACTCAACATCCAGATGATCACATCGGGCATGCTGTTCTGGGGCTGGAGGTTTGACAATATCAATAAAAACAATAGTAATATTCAAAATACAAAGACAGCCATCCCATGACAGTGGAGCACCAGGAGTGTCAAGTTTGACAAACATGAGTGCTATACAACAACTCACCATCATCATTAGATGTATTAGGAGAAGGAGGAGGAAGCCCAAAGCTCCTACACAGAAGGACTATAAAATCCCGATTTATCCACACTGCTAAATCTGTTATCATTAACTTTGACAACTTTACTGTGAGTGAAATGAAAAGTTTCTTCCATTGTCAGATTTAAAAAGCTGAAGGACACTATGAAATAATGGTAAAAGCTGCATGTATGACATTTCTTAATAGACAAGATACTTACAGGTGTGTGCAGCAAATTATTCATGTGTGCATTGTGTGTGTACATGTAATTAGCTTTGATCATTAACCATTTAGCCTAAAACTTTGGGGTAATATTTTTTATCTTGTTATAATATATAAAATCATTTTTCTTTAGTGACTGGCTCCTTTACATCTCAGCATAGAAGAAGAAATGTGAACAAACCTCTACAGCCAGATCTTGTAGAAGATGGAGGTATCCCTCCACATCATCCATGGCCTCATTCACATCAGTTGCATTTTCTCGCAGCTTCAGGGCATCGTTAGCAATGGCCTGCAGGGCGTAGACGCGGCGGTCGTACTTGCGACGGTCAAGTTCGTTGACCTTCTCTTTGAGCTCATCAATGTTTGGTAGGGGCATCCTTCAAACCCAAGCAACATACAAAATTATCTTGTAAATTCTTCTGAATTACGAAAATTATACTTTAAAATATTACTCTATATTTCATATCTAGACATACATGTATGCATTGTTAGTACTCTGTATCATACACCACATCAAACAAAAGAACATTATGTACATTGAAATAGAAATAAATCCCAGTCTAAAATGTGCCCTCTTATTCTAGTATTTGTTTGGCTGAATGTTTTGGAGCAGCACAACTGAATTATGAAGATTCATTGCACTCAGACCTCCAACAAGAGTTCAGCTCTTGCTCTTGTATAGGCACTATGGAACACCAGAAAGGGATGATACACATACCTGCAGTCAGCAATGAGTGTATCAATCATGCCGATAAGCTGAGCAGCTATCTCTGCTTGTGGTGCTCCAGCCTTGATGGCTAGTCGTACCTGCTCCATGTTGGCTTCCTAAGTTCACCAAAGCGAAAGGAATCGGAAACGATAATAGTTTTATGCATTCAGTAACATGAAACAAATTCATATAATCACAATTATTGAAGAGTGGGTACAAAATGGGTAGGTCATAAAACACATTACCTAATCTAATCTTCTACTTTTTGATATTCACAAAATTCATGTTTAATAGCATGTTGCTAAAAGAAGACATGGAATACCCTGCCAGCTAATGACTATGTTTGAACATTTTATTCCAACAGTCACTTATGATGAAACTGACAAAAGTTGTAAGTTCAACAACACATACATGTACAAATTAAAAAGACTGAGGTAGGTAAACTGCAACCATGAAATATTAACAATATACGAAACTGAAGTTTGAGAACTGTTGTTGGATTTCTTCAGCAAAATTGAGACCCTTGCACATGTACCTCGCATGTAAATTAGAAGTCAACAAATGATTATAGCAGTCTTTCATAAAATCTACAATCCAAACATCATAAACAATGGTGACCTGCTTTTTTTCCAGAATTATGTTTCTCTAACACTGAACAAAGTGAGCCCCTACCATATTTTTAACATTCTTACCAAGCGTTCAGTCTTGCGTAGAATCATGTTGAGGGAATCCAACCTGAAACTGATATCTTCCCAATCCGAGTTGACGATCAGGAGTGGCTTGTTCTCGCTCCATGGCAAGAAGTAATACCTGCATCCATCGTACACTGCGTTGGTTGGCTGAGTGGTCGACGGCTGCGGCGCCACGCTGTCATCCAGCTTGTTACCATAGTTACCGATGCTGACCTCAAACTCGACGGGATCATCAGATTCGCTGACCATGGTTGCATCGAGCACAGCGCAGTAAAGGCGGTACTTGCGTCGGCTGAGGAACTTGCCGACGCGCTGGATCTCGGCGTTTTCGATCTCGACGAGGTTCTTGTCAGGATGGTCTCCCAGTTTCGTCTCAATTTTGACAAGGACACGGCCTCTGTATGCTACGCCCTCTCCCTGCAAGCACAATTAGCAATAGGCAATTCTAGGTTACAATCTGTGCAAGGTTACAATTTATGCATGAAAAGAATATGAACATAACAAGATGAATGCGACTGTGTCTCCTATATGCCTCTGCCTATATTCATTTAACTTTATGGCTCAGTCTGTTCTTGCATATTGTGATAACCAGAATAAAAATCCTATAGTTACTCACAATCATGCTTACAAACAGCTGAAATATGGTGATAACAAAACTTTCATTTCATGCATATTGACCTCTATGACCTTTGACCTTCTAAACCCCAAATCCAATCAACCTTCTTTCTACGGTGATGCATACTAGCACCAAGTTTGAAGATCAAACTTCAAATGGTTCTTGAGATATAGCGTTAACAAAAAAAGAACGGACGGACAGACAACCTGAAAACATAATGACTTTGGCACTACCTTCAGTTAGCGAAGGCATAAAAATTGTTAGAATGCACTGCCTGACTATGCAACTGATTACCAAACCATGAAATTTAATAACTACTGCCCAGTAATCAGTCTTAAAGTAGAGGTGTTGTGGCTCAGTGGGTAAGTCCACGGACTGTGAACCACGAGATCCAGGGTTCAAATCCCACCATGGAACTAATGTCCTTTGGCAAGACATTCATCTACATTTGCCACTCTCCACCCAGGTGTATTGGTATGGGCAGGAAGGAATTCCTTGAAAGCTGTGGGTCACACTGGGAGCGCCTTGAGCACCTTGTTCAGTGGATACGTGGGCTATGCAAATATCCAATATCATTATTATTATTATTATTATTATTAAGTCTCTACCATGTTACAAATGCTTTTCATCATTGCTTCCCTCACAGTGATTCATCACACATTACACTTGAAACTTCTTCTCACATTTCACTTCAAATCACTCATATTCATTCATGCATGAAAATAGTAAAAAAAAAAAAAAAAAAAAAAAAACATATCATACAAGTACATGTACTTGCAACTTTTCACTTATGAATGAGGATAAAATATTATTTAATACTTTCGTTACTACTATAATACTATAATGCTAATATTATCAGTTTGTAAAGTCATTTTCATATTTGGAAAGATAGATGGGAAGGGTCAAGCATCCTTAAAATTAAAAAAAAAAAAAAATGCACATTTCATTAGAATGAGATGTTGTGGATTAGTGCATAAGTCTCCGAACTGTGAACCATGAGGTTCGGGGTTTGAATCCCACTGCAGCACTAATGTCCTTTGCAAGACATTAATCTACATTTACCACTCTCCACCCAGGTGTAAATGGGTACCGGCAGGAAGGAATTCCTTGAATGCTGTGAGCACTGATATTGGTAGCCTAGCTGAGCCAGGGTAATATTGGAGCACCTTGTTTGGTAAATACGTGCACTATTGAATGATTGAATCAGGGATGCCAGTGGCAAATGGCTCCAGAGCCTGAACTTTTTTTTGAAGGTAAATTATGTGCGCGAAGCGCACATCACGAGCGCGAAGCGCGACATCCTTTCGGCCGGGGTCCAGGGCCCGCTTAAGGGCCCTGGAAGCTCTGGGGTTCTAGATGGTCTCTAATTCAATCTGAGCCTATTTCAGGGATCATTTTCCCAAAAATATGGCTCAAGTTTTGGGGTTATTTTAATATGTTGAACAGCCTCATCTTACACATAATTTATCATTTGATGCATGTATTCATGAAATTTATAAGAACAGAATTTACTGTACTATGTAGTCTGCAGACTCTATTATTGCAGTGAAATGGTGCCAAAAATATAAACAAAGAGTTTGAAGCACAGTCTTATTCAATATTCAGAGTTTTTTGTTATTTTAAAATTTATCTAAGTGACTGTTATTAAGGATTGAGTAAAAATAAATCAGCTCCTGAAATGCATGTACTAAACTATTTCCACAACAGAAATTCACAAAACTTCCCTACCAGCATTCAGCACATTCCATAAATATTTTGATCATATGTAGTCAACCACAGCTAAATTCAAACACCCCAAGATAAAATTCCAGAGTAGAAAATAAACCGCAAATGCCTGGTCATGACGACCGATGCATGATGTGCACGCAGTGTACCCACCACACTTCCAAGTTATGTAGTCCGCTGGTGCAGGGGAAGAACGCCTCCCATTCCTGCTGGAAAGTGAAATGCAGCCAAGGTTTTTGAACAATTTTTTTCAACTAATTAAACATCAAAGAACACATTTTCCCTCACCTGAATCATGAAGAATAGCAATAATAATCCATTTGGAGTCATTTCTGACATTCAGATTCCGTTTTCTGAGGACTTATGCCGGTTATTTGGGCCTGTGATTTCTCAGTCTCGCGATCATACACTGCTATCATGCACAACATGCACATGGTGCATAGTACCTTTTCTTGTCAATGTACTTTGTTTGTGCTTACACGCATACTTTGTATACACTGTACATGTTAGCACAAAGAGTCCATATAGACAAGATAAGATAGTTGTAGGGTTTCTAAGTAGTTAACAGTTGCCATCTATGACACACTGAATGAAGCGCGCTATGGATCCTTGCGATCGCAGGCGAACTGTCCAATGTCAATACACACGGTCGGTATCGGAATATAGCGCACTCGCCGTGGCTTGTTGCGCTTGTATTGTCTAACTCAACTATAGACGGGATTTTTTTCTTATTTACCGATCACACAGAGCAAAGACAGCTCTCTGAACGGTTGTGGGCGGCCGGTGATTGTTCTCTCCGGCCTGAGAAAACGCGACTAGCCGGAACTTATGGTCAAAAAAATGAAAAAGCCGGAATTCCGGCTATAGCCGGAACTCTGGCATCCCTGTTGAATGCAACGGCCTAGCCACCGCAGGGTATCCGCCCCCTCATATTCCCTGAACATTCTCACCGAGAATTGCTTCTGTATATAGGACCGATGTGTTGGCTCAGTAGGTAGAGCGTCCGCCTCACAATCGGGAGGTTGCGGGTTCAAACCCCGGCCGCGTCATACCAAAAGACGTTAAAAGATGGGAGTTGCTGCTACCTTCTTTAGCATTCAAGAATTGAAAAGGATAGAGCAACGTCGATCTGGCCCTGCTCAGTGGCTGCCGGGCCCATGATCAATTGGGCAAAAAGAATTTCCTTTCACGGACAATAAAATTTGGAGATTTGGAGTTTGTATCCAATATTATTATTATTATTACTAGAATGATCAGACAGTATTAATAATGAATGGTGGTAATACATGTACATGTACCTTGCCCATGTTGAGATCTTCAAACTGATCTGGCAGGTCAGAGAACTCCCTTGTAGAGCCATAGAAGTTCACAAAAGTTGGCCCAAAGGTAGGAAGGTATCCTGTAGGAATAGTCATGGAAAAATACACAGGAGTAGTAACAATGGAAAATATGGAAAACTCTAAAAGAATGCAGGTTAAAAACAAACAAAGAAATAAACAAATGCATTAAAATCATTGGGTAAGAAAATTTCATTTACCAAAGCAAATCCCAAGAATTCTATTTGACAGAAAAGTAATTTTACACCGATGATGAATATATAAGGGTTATTCATTTTAAATACATACATTCATTAAAATAACTGGCATGCTGAATCAGATACTACATGTATGTGTATTTCATGGTGTAGTTGATGCTAATGGCTTTGTAAGCTACACACAGATGTGTATGAATAAATAGTGATGCTGCAATTCCGATGGGATATCTGTGGGGAAAAGGAGATGTATTCATTTCATCTAATTTTCTATATTTATGCATAGCAGTTATCAAGTAAGAAGATGTGGAAAAAATATATATACCAAAGAGAAATTTTGATACAGATTCCATCTATACATGTACTTTTCTTTATCTTTCTCTCCAGTCATCAATATTGTACTAATAATGAATACAACATTTACAGGAGATCACTGATCTTGTACACTAACGGTTCTCTATTCAAGTTAACACACCTTTTCCATGAGAAAAAAGCTTACAATATTTCATAACATTCATTCTGCCATTTCACTATTGTTCCATATACACCGTACATGGGCATCAAGTTGCATGTATTAATATAATTTTAGAATATTATTTTGTCCCCCCCCCAACATTCTCTGCCCCTCCTTTGGCACAGAAAAGATAAAAATTGCATGCACTCTACGTAAAGATTCCATGGAAAAGCAGCTTAAAATTCTGAAAATCTTTCATTAAAAAAGAAAAATCACTTTAAAAGAAGAGAGGGAGCTTGAGAATAAAGGGAGAGAGGATAACAAATAAAGAAAAACAAACAAGGTTTTTCTGGGATTTTTATTTCCACTTGTGCAATGCAGTGATGCTTTAAAAGGTGCTACAATGCTATAGGGGGAGGGGGGCAGGGGGACCATCGCCCCTATCATTTTCAAGTGATCCAAAAAAGAGAAGATGAAGAAGAAGAAGAAAGAAAGAGAGAAAGGTATGGGGGAAGAGAGGGCAGGGTCATGCATCTATATTATAACTTTATTTTTGCTTCATTCATACATGATGTTCGATGTTGCCATTAATACATCTTACCCCCCCCCCCCCCCCCCATCAAAATACCCTGGTGATGCCCCTGGTCTACTCAATGTCGTAAATTCTCTGGTTCTTTCCACCAAGTTAAACCTCTTTATCAAAATCTCTATCCTCATGTCTCTTCTTTGAACCACAGGGTCCGGGGTTCAAATCCCACCGCAGCACTCACGTCCTTTGGCAAGACGTTTATCTACATTTGTCACTCTTCACCCAGGTGTAGTAAATGGGTACCCGGCAGGAAGAAATTCCTTGAATGCTCGAGCACCTGATCAGGGTAGCCGTGCTAAAGCCAGGGTAATGATATGCAGCACTTAGAAACATTTGTATTAAGCGCTATATAAATGTTGCATATTATTATTATTATTATTATTATTCTTCCCCACTGTAATATCGCCATATGTGCCCCTGCTTCTTTCCATGTCCATCTCCCCCTCTCCCCACCCCCACCTTCTCTCTCTCTCTCTCTCTCTCTCTCTCTCTCTCTCTCTCCCTCTCTAACCCCATTTTTCTCTGAACTACCTTCAGCATTTATATCTTTGTAATCTGCAACAGTATTTCCTGTGAGGGATATGAAAGGTAATACCATGCAGAGAGAGGGAATAAGTAATAGTCTTAACCACCAGCGGGTTCCTGGGTTAGGAGGGACATTTTCAAGAATAAAAGCTCACCATCATATACTTTATCATCAACTTCTACATGATGGACATAGTTGATGAATGAAAGAAATAAATACAACACAGTGATTAGATGTCTATTTCATATTTTTTAAAAATGAAAGAAAGCAGAAACACAAGTGATTTCAGTGAATGGTTACATGAAATGAAAAAATGCAAATGCAGAAAACTAGAATAACAAATTATCTACAAAATTACATGGCTTACAAAAATTAGAACTGGGATGGTTTGGGAGACCAATGATGGGTTATGAAAAAAACTACTTATAAATAAATAAATAAAACTAAACTCACGTACAAACTATCTTAAACACAATGTTCTTCACATACTGAATGACAACAAACCGGTTTCTGTCACACAGCTGTTTAAGGAAACTGAAAATCCTCCCTGTACATCAATACATCTTTTTGCTCTAAACAACAACGAAACAACAGGTGGCATTGAAAGGTAATTATTTGAAAAACAGGTGCATGTCATCACACCATTGTATATTACAGGATGACAGTTAGAGGAATGCCATGTTCATTTCGCAATTTACCTCACAGGCATCCTGAAATCTACTTTAAACAAATTTAGAAAACATGAAACCAACAAGTGAAATATACTAGAATTTCATTTTCTAACAAGTAAATTTCTACCCCCCCCCCCCCCCCCCCCTGCTTGATATCTACTCATCTGGAATCAGGGTGAAATTGACGAAAGTTAAAGGCTTATGAAATATCTGTGCCAAAGTTCACCCATCTTTCCACAACAAAAAAATGCACAAATACATACTGGCATATACATCTCTATAAGACTTATCTGTAAATTCATTGCAGGGAATTCATTTTTTTTTTTTTTTTTAAGGAAGGATGGCATGAATTACTGATTCTCACTGTGTGAGAGCCTAATTCTTACCATGCTGATCAAATTTCAAATGTTATTTTTAGCATGCATAGACTGAATGAGGCTGTCTGGGAGTTTCTCTTAGCAAGAGGAAATGACAATTGGATTTATCGGATAACAACAGCATGCAGACAAGGGAGAATGAAAACAAGGATGCATAATCAAATTTAATAATTTCATCCCATAACCTACAAAAATTGTAACAATAGGAAGCCAACATTTGAAATAAATCCAATATGTTTGCAGTAAAGCCTGCAAGGACTGTGATAACAAATTTCTTATGCACTTTGCATCAATACTTGCATGTTTGATACAATAGTCATTGGATCAACCAAATCACATGCACTAAAGGAAAGTAATATTTTGGTGTGAATGGAACTGCACATTTTCTTAATGTCATAGATATGAAAGTTTATAGGAAATCTAAACTTGAAACCTCTGACATTAACCCATTGTGACAGATGTGCCAAATTATTTCAAAAGAAAATATGTACTAAAATCCTTAAATTGGTAATGCCAATTGCCAAATTGGAAGTTTAAAATCATTGTTTTTGATGCATATTAGCAACTTTTTAACTTCTTTACATACGTTCTGTCAATTTATATCAATTTCAGATACAAGACTGTTTATAAGGAAAACATAGCATTGAAAAATATACTGGTGTTGCCAATTTGAAGAAAAAAAAAATTATGAAATAAGGCTCCAAATAATTCCTGTCATAAATGGGTATTATGTTAGTTACATTTTCATGAATTAAAAAGGAGGTGATTACAATAACATCACCAATCAAATATATATGAGAATTTCAGACACAATCCCTTTAATACCATCACCTCCATATAGACACACGATAAAAAAGGAATATTCGATCTTAAACCATGCACAAATTTATTTGTTAATATGCAAAATGAATGAAATCATGTTTTTAATGTATAATACAGAGGAGAAACCACCTGGAGTCCACAACCACCAACCACAACAGAAAACAATGTTTTCCCATTATTTTGAGGACAAAGGATATTAGGAATTAGTAAAGGAAATGGATAACTCAAACCGACACTTTTTAAAAGAAAAAGGAAACCGAGAATACACCTTTTTTACAAAAAAAATCCTGGTCGGGGACATGGGTGGCAACAAACAGTTGGTTGGAACATGGGTAGAAATTGGTAAGTTTTGGAGCTGGGCAAAAAATACTGAAAGACATTTAAAAAAAAGTGACATAATATCTCCCATACCATCTCCTTCTTGAGTTATTGTTATCAATTCTCCCCCTCCTCCTCCCCCTCCTATCACTGAAGCACAGTCGTCATTCACCTGCCCCTCCAACTCCTCCTCTTCTATGGCATTGTTACCTCCAAAAAAGACTGATCATGTGATCAGTCACATGGTGTGTCACATGATTGAAATGAACATACATGCACAATGGTTTGAAGAAAAAGTAAGGGTACAGGGTCGGTGAAAAGAGAAAATGTATAAAACTGTTAGTATGGACAGAACGAATTATGAGTGTGGTTGTGAGAATCAATTTGGTATTAAAGTATTACATCACTCTCAGTTGAAATGTACAACAATCTTGTTTTATAAGCAAGTACTTTCCAAATACATGTATAACCATGCAGAATATGAAAACATTACAAATATAGATCAAAGTCATGTTAAATGAGGGAGTAGTAATAACGTTCTTCAACATTTAGAGATAATCATATAATGGAAAATATGCAAGGTAAGCAAGCATATCACATGAATCTTATGAGTGATGAAAAATGGTGTATGGATTATACAAAATTCCAACAAAAAGGCCTGAGCAGAAATATACACAGTTACATGTATATGATGAAACTAACACAAGGTTCATAATCATAATGTTCAAAGCTGCCTAAAAATTGCATGTCTTGAATGCTCTTCAGGTAAAATGAAGCTGACATGTGCATGTACATAAAGGGCAAACAACAGAGTACACTCCATACATATGACATAATTGGGTATGAGCATGCACTGTTTACAGAAATGAACAAATAGATCAAAGATAAGAAAGCAAAAACAGACATCCCCTACAGGCACAAATGAATGTATAAATTGATAACAAACTATACTTGAAATGGATTTGAGACAAACCTTCTTCTCCAGGACTTGACATGGAAGACAAATCAAGGAAGGCAGTTCCAATGTAATCATCGCTTGACAGACGATCCCTATAAATGAAATCATGCAATGATAATTATTTCAGCACCTTAACATATCAAGAGAAATTAAAGAAACAACTACCGGCACAATGTATATAACATTGTTTTTCAGGCCATCATCATACCAGTTCATAGGATTTTGTCTATTCTCTCGTCATTTTCATGGCGGTGGGGATAAAAGCTTAAAAAAATATTGGGCTCATTACAAAGAAACACAAACTTCAGGGAACTATCTTGCTTTGAACATCATCTACTAAAATAGTAAAGAAAGAAAGTTTTCAACAAATGTACTTCCCTCCCCCATCCTTCCAACTTCCCCCCCCCAAAAAAAAAAATGAAAACCTACCAATCCCTCAACTGAAGCTTGAGACGTTCACACATGGATGGGAACTGTGGAAAGAAACAAAACAAAAAAACTCAATGCAAGATGCGAATAGTTTCTATGTGCAATTTGCAGTAATCACCTCATTAAATCACTTTCAGAACTTCTTACATGAGAAAAATAGACTACCTATCTTTCTGTATAACAGATGAAAGTGCCTTTGGAAGGGGTAAGAATACTATCATCATGCCTTTAACTTGGTTATGATTGCAATCAAGAGTCTTCATGTCAAGTAACATTGAATATTCACATTGACAAAAGAAGTAAACAGGAAACTACTTAAAACTGACGTTTTCATCTCTGCAAGTATGCAGTCGTTTCTTCCAAGTTGCATAAAAACTCAGACAGCTGTTCCATCTCGATAAATATTAGGCTTGTTCACAAATGAGATGACAAGCTGACTTCTAAAACCCACTAGCAGCAAAATGAACTCATACTAGCGCAGTCCCCATTTCTGTATTAATAGACACACACACATGTCACTATCCGTTTTTATCCTTTTTTAACCTGCTGAGCAAAATTTGGGTCCACCCTTAGTGTAAGCGTGCACGAAATTTACAAAATAATCACGTCTGAGAAGACTAGAAATGAATCCAAGTATAAATGAATGAAGTGGACCGTCAACTTTGTCAACTGCCCTTTGCACAGTGGTTAAAGCCATTGTCAGAGCTCGATATATTACTAGTCATGCTAGTCAAGGGTTCAAATCCCCATGACGATGGTAATTTTTTTTTCGTTATGAAATTGATGACAATGGCATTTATTCCGTTGACAAAATAGTTGAAGTATGATAGATATTCTTCGATCAAGTGCCTACCATTCCGTGCCTGCTTACACTAAGGATAGACCAAAATTTGATTTCAGTATAACACCCATTTTCCACAGACCCTAGTCTGATTTATCACAGGCTTAGTGTCCAATGGTTAATTTGCTAACCACTGCTCCTTTTTTTTTAACCTACATGTAATAAGGAAAACAATCTTCACATTGCTGCAGCATTTCTAATGCATTAAGTTTTGAAGCAGCTTGTGGTCTCATGTGTGAACAGCTTTACAATGGCTGTCAGGAGCAAATGAAAACAGATGGTTCCTATAAGATGACGATCTTCAAGGAAATGACTTACTCTGATCGGCAGGCGGATTTCTTCATTCCACTGTGGGTTCTGATCACACTGCTTCACAGACGACTGAATCTGTGAAAGGGTTTGGATAGATCGTAGCACATGGGGTCAATGACCTGAGATTCAGCAGTTCAATGACATTATAAGTATTACATCTGCATGTGTAGTACACCACAGTACTGCACATTTTGCAAAACTAACAATAATGACAAGAATGAAATTAGGGTAGCTTTAATAGCATAACACAGCAGCAAGAAAAGACACGTACATGTAATTTGCATAACATTGTCTGTACTGTTTGCATTCTTTACATGTCTTTTGGTGCCTTTCCGTTTTGCTAGACTACCTAATAAAAGCAATCCACTCAGCACTTTACAGTTTTAACATATGTTTTAGCAATGGTAAGCTCAAGATATTACAGTATTAGAATAGCATCAACAATTATACCTCCAACAGTGGCACAGATGATTTTAATACACTGTACTGAAGAATCAAGTATACTATTACAGGTACATTCAAAGTAGTAGTTTAACATAGCACGACACAGTTGTAAATATATGAAATGGTAATTCAAAATTATAACACTGACACATCAAATCACTACAAACCATCACTGCACTAGTCTCCAAAACAACATGTGGCATTTCCATCAACACAATGATTCTGCACATATTATTCAATAATTCAGAAAAGTAGAGTAACCATCCATTTTCACCAACCTTCTTTCCAGCAAATCCAACAATGAGATAAGGGTCTACAAGTTCCTTCCGTTCACCATCGCCTGCACCAAAGAACTTCTTCACACCCTCAAAGAATGCAGGATCCACTGTGATACGCAAAAAAAATGGTAAATGAAATTAATTTTTAAGAACATCACCATCATCATCATCATCACCACCATCATCACCATCATCATCATCATCATCATCACCATCATCACCAACGTCATCACTATCATCACCATTATCATCATCACCATCACCATCATTACCATCACCATCATCATCATCATCATCATCATCATCACCATCTTTATCACAATCTTCAATACTGATCACAATAAATACAGTTCTTGTGACCTTATTATCCTTTTAGTCTTGAGGCAAATCAAAATCAAAATCTTTGACTGAGCTCCCTTGTAAGATGAACTTTATCATTTGCAGCTGTCCATTCAATTCACTTACAATACATCCACTGAACACATTTACAGAGTGGAGCAATGATTTTCATAAGAATACAACTTACATGGCCTTTCTTCAGACTTCCCTTTGAATAAATAAACAAATGAATGTAATATAAAACAAGAAATAAATGTACTCTGCTACAAACATTTAATAAACATTTGTACAATACACTTCACAAAAGGATAACAAGTGATCTCTTGTCTTGTATATACAAATTTTTAAAAAAAATAAAATAAATTAAGACTTACTCTGTGGAACATCCTCAGCATGGTATGCCTTCACAATGAACATTCCTTTACGCAGTGACATGCCCGCTGGCCTCAACAGATTCCTGTAAATATTAGAAAGGTTACAAACATATTCAGACTTTCAAAACAAAGTAAATTTCATCTTTTAATGTCACAAGCCAGGTTACCCAAAACATTGCTCTTTACATGGCTAAAAAAAACTGACTTTAAAATGCTATGCAAGCATGTAATTCATACGTGTATATTGATACATTGTATATTTGTTCTTCAAAGTATATTTTTGGCCCTAATCAGACAAAATCATGGGAAATTCAAATATGAGGAGGAAGCAGAAAGAGAATACAATATTCAGGTTTTTCTTTTGAATAATGAAACCTTTAACTTACGATTCAATGTCATTGGCCTCATCAGCTTTCTTGAACACCTGGGAAATAAGAAAATATCCATACCATTGGTTATCCCATGATTCCTTAAGACCAAAATATATTGTTGTAGAGTGTTTTGTGCAGTGTCTTTTCCTTGACATCATAAATCACTTCATAAAATTGACCCATCTGTAGACATAATCTTTGATCTCTTCAAAGGAAAAAAACAAAAGGATTGGGACATTCTGAATTTCTTAAACTGGTCAACACATTTAGGATGATATTGTAAGTTTATTTCTTCTATCCTCTGCTGTTTCAGTTAAATTTCATTCTTAACCCATTCGTGACAGAGGGTCCACATTATGTGGTTTGGTCTAATAACTTTTGATGCAGAGCCCTAAAAATCATACCAAATACATGAGCAGAAAGAGCAAAAAAATTCTACATATACTGTTTTCATTTTCATTGCATCAATATTTGTTGTTTGATGCTGAAATTTTTTAAAAGGAAAATAAGCATTAAAATCCTTAAATTGGCAATGCGATAAAAATGTTAAAATAACCGTTTTTCCTTGCAAATTGGCAACTTTTCATCATACATTCTGTCAATTTATATTGATTTCAGATACAAGAATAAAAGCTGGTCAAATTAAGCTTTAAATAATTCCTGTCATGAAAGGGTTAAACAGCCCTTTTATCAACTTATAGGAGCTCCATCACCAGATCCTAGAACACTCATGCTAAACAAGGAGGTAACCCTTAGCCACTGCATTAGCATCATCAGTAGTGGAAAACAGTAGCTATTTGTCTCTTCTTTAATAGTTTTTACTTTACTGATTCACATACACATACCAATTCCTATTAAAACAACTTATAAGTTTTATTTACAGGAGCTTCATCACAAGAGCCTAGAACATCCATGCTAACAAGGAGGTAGCCCTTGGCCCCTGCATTGGCATCATTAGCACTGGACAACAGCAGTCATTTGTTAGCCATGTTATGGTCCTCCTTTTTGTAGTTATTCCACATTAACGGATCCTTGCATACCAATTTATAACCTACAATTAAAGAACTAATGATATTAACTTACTGGAGCTTCATCGCCAGATCCCAGAACACCCATGCTGACAAGGAGGTAGCCCTTGGCCCCTGCATTGGCGTCATCAGCATTGGACAACAGCAACCATTTGTTGGCAATGTTGTGATCCTCCTCCTCGTAGATGGTGCCGACATCGAGCTTGAAGTCACCGATCAGAGCATCACTACGAAGCTGGCGGGAGTTGAATACCTACAAAGGAAGCAAGAATGTTAAGCAGAATTTTCCAATTATATGAAGAATTATTTCAGTGAACTAGTTATCTGCATAAACAAAAACTGACTCTGTGTTAAAGTGATGCTCTTTTGTAACTTTTTGATTTTCTCCTATGACATCGTTAAACAAAGTATGATGAAACACAGTCATTAAACATTACACATACCCGAGGTCCACAGGACCCCACAGTTTAGTTGAAAGCTGTAAGGTGTACTACATTCTTTAAAAACATCACTTTCTGCTCTTATCATCTGCCAGTACAAGAATTCACAATACTGGCCTTTACAATTATACATTTGATACAATGAAGACCCAAGCTTGGGAGCAATAGTGATCCAAAATTAACTTTTAATAATATCTTAGAAAAGGAAGTCTTAACATCTCTTGCAGTTCTTCATCAAACTATCAAACTGGGTAAGGCCTTGAAATAAAATGTGAAAATGCTACCCCTCCCCTTCTTCTTTACAATACAAATGCAGCATTACCATACACAAATCTAATACATGTTCAGTTTCATATCCAACAGATGTCATTTTTAAAAAAGAGGGCTAAAGTAATCTAAATTTGGAAGAGGGCACCTCATCCTGCTATTGTAACCAGGATCCAACCAAAGTTATGCCAACAAGGTAACAGTGGTATCAGGCGATATGTGCGGGATCATTCCGCTTCCTGTGCATAAACCAGCATCTTCCTGTAAACAGCAATATCCTCTCATTACAACCTTGCAGAGATAACATAAACGTGAACTACATACATGTACATGTAGTTTACTAGGCAACATTTCTAGGTGGATCATAAATAGGAAGTGCTGATTTGTGTCATGTTCTCCATACATGCATACCTCACATCTCAGATATGAATGTGCAAAACATATTTGGAGGTAATCTTATTTGAAGTGACAGAATTTTTACCCAATCATGAAATTCAATTTTAGACAAAATCCTAACCATGTGCCTGTGTAAAGTGTCTAGGGAAGCCTATGGGAATGTAAAAAATCAAGTGGATTAATAGAACTACTTGTAATGTATTCAAAATAATGAATATAGGTAATTTTTAAAAATAGTTTACCCCTACTACATCATAGTTGTGCCATTTCAAAGTTTCCCCTCATATTTGTTGAATACCCCTTTCACAAACTCATCCTCCTATTATCAGTATTATTCTTATCCAGATAACAACAAGGACTACTGCATTCATAAACTAAAAAATAATACACCTTTTTTGCAAAAACTCCTAGAAAAGGAGAATAATCATAGTGATAACTGCACACATCCCTTCAATACAAATACTCCTATTATCCACATTACTGAGTTTGTGAAAGGGTATAAGGCATTAGCAGTTATAAACCAATGTGTTATGAATTATAATATGCTCCATGAAGCTCTCTGCAGAAATAAAAAAAAATCAAATGTCTTACTACAGAATCATATTCATTGTGTCAAATAAGACCAAAAAACAAAATAATTGTAGCAAAATTTTGAAATATTTTTAGTTTTGTGCACACTGGAGTATCTGTCTGGGAGGACATGTGGAAATAAGCATAAGATAAACACATTGTAATTATTATTTCAATATTTCAAGAACATTGATTGTTCTTTCCAAGTCACGTACCCTTGCATCTTTCCACCCTACAATTAACTATATGGGAGTCTTAAAATTGGGTTGAGTCCTTTCATAAAACCATTCACTCAATCAAAAACTGTTTCATCTCAATGAAACACAGCAGGGCAGCAGTATCATTGCACTAGTTCCTAGTATTATACCGGTGAGCAAAATGGCTGTCTTTCTGTGCCTTGTTGAAGAAGGGTGAACAAAGGGGCAAAGGAAAGGGGATATCCCAAACAGATGCTTGATCTTTTATTATTTAAAAGTTCATTAATAGAACCACATATCATATATCATATATGATATCATTAATAGAACCATATATCATATATATCATAGAACCATAAATGTATCACCTAAATCCGAACCTTTTTAAGCAATGATAATGGTAAAAAACATCAGGAGGATCTTTGCTTTCCCTACCTTACCAAATATCATGAATGCTATTTGTTTTAAAAGGATAGTATTATTAACAAGTCACCTCATACTGCCACAATTGAAAAACTGCCACAACTGAAAAGGAGTATGTTCTATTTGATCAACAGTGACTACTTTTCATAAATTCACCTTACGTAATACTAGTATCTGAATGCATTACTTCATGCAAACAAATTGCATAACTGACGACTCCCAAGTTCCCATGCAATTAATCCCAAGTGCTGAAAACGAAGATCTTTAAAATATTAAACTGAGTCAGAATAAATACTGTAGCTTTCATCCTGCAAGTAGTCGTTACACACAGGTGTAATTCATCCTTTACTTTTAATACTGCAAATCCACAATGTGTTGATTTATCCTGGTACAAAAATCTGTAGATCAATATAAGCCTTGAATGGATACACACTCGGTGGGAAATTTTACAATTTTTCATCAATTAACGAGGTGGAAACTGAACACCGTGGTGATGGTACTGAAAAGTGATCTCCAACAGAGTTGGTCACTTGACTGCTTGATCTGGTTGTACGTCATGCACCCTTCCCACACACAGTCAATAAAGAGTGCCCACGGGATACCGTGAACTTGGTATTACCAACTCTCTAATTGGGGAACATCTTCTTTTTTTAAAGGCTGGTACACTTATTTCATCTGTGCATTAAAGGACGTGGTACAAATATGTTACATGTATTAGTGTATCAATCGCCTAAACGCACTAAGGAAGTTTAAACTATGGGGTGGTTTAAACTCCCTCCCAGGTTTTTGAAGTGTTTGCACGCACAAAATCCAGTCCAATTATGGGTTTGTTTAGGTACGCACGTGGTCAATGTGCCCTTATTTAATACCCTTATGGTTTAAACTTCCCTTGTGAATTTGGGCCTTTAAATCTTCAGAATAGCCCTGAGCAAAACTGGAATATATGCCACAGACAAATGCATGTAACTCATAAATTTTAGATTCATATTTGAATGATCTCAAATTTCACACAATCAAAACTCTCTTTAATCATGGACTCATTGCTGTTCAGTTTCACCAAAAACTATTTTCGAGATTCTTGTAATCCTTTAAGACAATTCATCCTAAAAACAATTTGTATTGTTCTGTAAATGATAAGATCCTGAAACTACTTCAAAAACCAAGACTTACCTGAAAGTTGACCACTTCATCGAACAGCTCAGCAGGGCTCATGTGGAAGTTATAGAAGAATACCTACAAAAAAATTAAACAAAAAATTTCCTTTAAAATTACAAAAATTAGACAATATTTCAGAAATACCTTAAGTTAATGTTGTTTACTATGAGACGAGACAAAAGAATAGGTCACTGCCATAAATATCTTTTGTAATCAACTGAACGTCCTTTGTAACTGAATACATTAAACTAGAAAAGATTTGTTTAGCTTTTAAGGAATATCTACAATATTATAATAGCAATTAATAACAATAACAACAGATAGAATTGCTAAAGTATCATTTTCCATTTTGATTAAATGCTCAAGGCACTTTTCAAAAGAAAAAAAAAGACATAACAAAAGAATGTATGAATACATCACAAACTAAAAAGTGTCTGTCTCCAGAATCTACAACTGAACAAGTGTAATTATGACCTACAATGTTATGTGAAACAGGATTTACACTGTACATGTCCAAATTTCTATGATTCACTCTATTTCTATAAAGGTGTAAAATGATTGTAATCCAGATGTCATCTTTTCGGTTGAGGGTACATTTTCATCTGCTCTACCAGAATTCTACCACAGAATATTCATCGAGTGATATGCTTGGAATGTTGCAAGAAGCCCAGATTACTCATGCATTCATTGCCTTTTTTTCTGAAGTCATAAACTTTGAATTCTTTAATAGTGTTTAATGGAATTCTGGGTTGAGTTTTCATAAGACGACCTGATTGGTTTTGTACTTCTATGCATGTACACTAGTCATCATAAAATAGGTGATGCATACAACATTACAACTATCCAAACCTCATCATTCATTTTGAAATTAAACTCACTCTACTGTCTGACAAGCGACATACAAAGTAATGGATGAAGGATTTTTGCGTGTGTAAAGTGTAACATTTGTTTTCTAACTGATGATTCTTTCTATCTCACAATCCCGGGGGGGGGGGGGGGGGGGGGGGGGAGTATGTCTCATTGAGCCCTGTACATTATCCCCATCTATCACTTTCTGAAAAGTCTCTCTTTCTGAAATGTCTCATTGAGCCCTGTACATTATCTGCATCTATCACTTTCTGAAAAACAACCTAAACAAGGACTGAAGTAGGAGTGGTTCTGATGCACTGAACAGGGAATTTTATTCAAGGATTACATCATTACTTCTGAATGTGATAATTTTTTTTGTTTTTCCTGTTTTAGATACTGCAACTATCCTATTAACTCTGTTCATATCATTAAATCAGTATCCATTTCAATATGCATTTTATCAAATAATCTACTTGTAAATCTACTACGTTTCCATTCCATTTTCAGTATTTCAAGAAAAAACTGTTTTAATTGAAAAGTTTATTAAGAATACAAGATCATCTCTACCAGTTGACCTGTACGCTCTAATAATCTTAATTGGTGTCTTCACTACAGGAGGGATTTGCCGGCCAAGAGTTATTATGTCCTAACGTTTAATTAGTGCTTTATAGCCCATTTCTGAGCAAGAGAAAGTCATGCATGAAGGGAACTACTTCCTCAAAAGCTCTTAAGTCTCACTTTTTTAATTCCACTTGACTATCAGTGATCATTATCATTCATTCTCGCAACCAGCACATATACTCGTTTTATTACCATGTTTACATGGTGACTCGGCTCAGGGAATCAACACGCAACCCGTGTTCAACACAACAATTTTATGTCATGTAAACAGGATCAGTGTGACCCGCGAGCCGTGTTGAACACCGCTTTTTTTTATCCACCAGAATTGCAGGTTTCGATCTGCAAGCAGAGTCAGACTCGCTAATTTTTTCATGTGTAAACAGAAACCCATGTTAAACCCACTGACCTAGGTCATTGGGCTAACTAGGCAAGTCATCACAATTCTACTTTCGTTCGTGATACGCGGGCCGTGTTGAACTCGCCGTTTTTTGTTTCCATATAAACACGATCACAGTTGCCCTCATCGCAGCGTTCGATCCTGCTTGAGGATTCAACATTCGAGCCCAGTCATTGTGTAAACACGGTATATGTCAATCAAATCTGCTAGGGCTGTATATCACTTGTAACTGACAATTACTTTTTATTACCATCGTAACTACAGGGGTTTAATAACGGACACAAGCACCTGCTGGTCAAGAAAAGCATTCTGAGGTTTTATCACATTTTACAATGTATATCCCAAAATAATCCAGTAAGGGACATTATGGATGATTGCAATAGACCTGTTTACTAATGCATTCAAATTTATGGAAGTTTCTCTCTCGAAACCTTGGTTACCACCTATTCACTTCACCCATTATAGATGATGGCATCTGAATAGACGGAATCTAGTTTGCATACATTACTTGTTGCTATGTCAGGAAAGAGCTTGCAAGCTTCTTAGTTGTCAAGGGAAATTTTTGATCAACAATTACATACAATTTTTAAACAGGTCGATTAATTCTAAGAGAGTTCCCAAAAGCTTTAAAGTCTCACTGGTCAAAAATAATGTCCTTCGGTGCACAAACTTCATATTGAACGGAACTCATTCTTAAAAAGTTTCCAAAGCTGTAAAACTTGCCTGTCAAGACTTATGTGAAAGAGTTTTATTATCAAAAGTTTTCTACATCCTGACTATCAGTATTAAAGAGGTCATGTATGAGAGAAATTCATTCAAAGGAAGCTCCTAAAATCTCACTGGTCATTATTGAGTATTAGGGTTTAATTAACTTTCTGACGTCCTAGAATTTTGGTCAGGGCATGGTCATGGATGAGAAGACATTCCAAGAAAGCTCATCTGATAGCAGTAAATATAGGCAGAGGAAAGGCATATGCTTCTTCCTTATGTCCCTGTGGAGTATCATTGGTCATTTATCACTCATCTCCATATGACAGTGTTCTAATTATTCCAATCCTCTCTTCTCTCTGTTACAACAACCTACACATCAAATTGTATTTTTGTGATTGACAGCATATTTATGAATACTGTAAATCTGATTTATTTTCTCAATAATAATATAACAATAACTGCTCACTACATGGGGGAGGGGGGCGAGATGGAAGCATTCATGGCTGTATGCAGCGGGAGGGGGGGCCGAAATTTTGAAAACTTACATTTTTTTACTGAAAATTTTCACAAAATCCACGAAAAGTGTGCACCAAATCCTTCAATTTCATTTTAAAAATCCTTGTGACCAGCTCGGTCGCTTCGCTCTCTTGCTTTTGAGCTTCTCAAAAATTTTACGCATCTTCCTCCCCCAGGAAAAAATTTCTGCGTACAGCCCTGGAAGCACTGAGAATACTACATCTGGTACTAAACGTTTTAGTTTTCTGAAAAAAAGACACATGTACATGTATATCTACTGAAACAAATTACTTCCCATCTTCATCACTTTTATGAACAGAAAACAAAATTCTACAATTAATCTGCATCTATCAACTAATTTTAGAAATCTTTTTGAGATTGGTCACAAATATCATTGTGATGATCTCTAAACATACATTTTTTTGAAAATGTATTATTCGTTGATTGCCACAAATCAAGAATAAATTTTCGAAGAGAATACATATCATGAGTTTGGAGCCATAAGGGCGTTAAGTCTGTATAAAATGATATGGGGTAACACCCTTCTGGTTCCGAAAAGACAATATGATCTTTCATGGATGTCTTACCTCATCAAAGTATGGTCTGTTGGTGGACTTCTTGACCCTGGTCATCTTAGTCTGATTGGAGACGGTCACCTTACAGACCGGATGGATGTTACCTCCAGCCAGCTGACGAGCCTCCCATACCTTGATCCTGACCTGGAAATCCTGAGGCTTCTTGGACAGCTTGGAGCGGCTCTTCTTCTTGCGCCTTGGAGGGAGAAATATAAAATTATCCTTTTAAATCTACAAGCCATTCTGGGTGGTGTTTCACAAAGAGTTAAGTTTGACTTAGAGTCATGCTTAAGCGCCACTGCGCATCCGGTATTTAACACGTAATCTCATGATAGACTTCCAATAGTGCGCGTCCCCTGAGCATGATCTGACCAATGGGGTGATGCGTAATATAGAGCACGCAAGTAGGAATTGAAGTGTGACTTTAGTCAAACTGAAATCTTTGTGAAACACCCCCCTGAAACTCGTTCAGACTCATTCAGATATCCAGCTGAAAACCCCCACAACAAACCCTCGATTTTTCAAGTGCTCTCATGCGACATGGTAAACCGTGACACAAAGTTTTGCCAAAATTTGCGCAAAGTCATGACATCACATTTGGCCTCAAGTTTAGAAGAATTTGAGTGGTCTACAACTTTTTGCCACCAGGAGGCAAAATATGCCCCTTGCCTCAGCGTTTTTTTTTTTTTGTTTTTTTTTTGTTTTGTTTTTTTTTTTTGGGGGGGGGGGGGTTTCCCGCCTCATATTCCATTCATTTGTACAAAAAAAGGGGGGTTCAGCTTCATATGGAAACAAGACTTTGGTGATAAATGCAATGAACAAAGGATGACCAGAAAAGGTGAACTTTATCAATACAAGTTCCTTTCTGGATTTTTCTATGAGAAAACTAGTCAACTGCACAGCTTTCTGGAGCAACTGTTCTGCTTACACTTTAAAAGGAGAAATTTTTAATTCATAATTTGAATTATTTTCATATCATTTAAGACAAATACATAGTACTTTGAATGTGCCATTTGTAACAAGTACATGTACATGTTTTAGTCATTTTAAATATAAATAGCATGAACCAGTACTACCATCAACATCAAGTAAAAGTACTGCTAATGTACTTTACAGCACGAAACTATAATATCATTTATTCGTGAATTCTCCCATTCAACATCTGTAGTGAAAACCATAAATCACTGCCATTGAAAGTACAGCAGTTACATAATCATTAACTTAAGCCTGAAGAACAATTTTCAAGTGGGTTAACAATGCTTGATTACGCTTTCAGGACTTTATAAAGGACCCTTGAGACAAAATAAAAGACTGAAGGACTGAGTCATGCCAAGTCTACAAGCATCGTGGTCAGACACAGTATGTATAAACATGTACAGTACATAAGCAAATTAGAGCTACATTCCTGTATACACTTAACCTTCAGCTCTTATCCAACTTTACTGAGTCATGAACATATGGGCAATTAATACACTAGACATTAAATAGTTAATCCCAGAATAAAACGTCATAAAACATTGTGGTCCAGCACAGCCAACTGTCAAGTCCCATGCTTTACAGAGTCTATACTGCACTGGAGATTATTATGTCACCATACTCAATCCATAAACATTGTGTACTTTAACAAGGCAATGCACTACAATAGAGAAGAACCTTAATCAAAGGAATACATGTAAGAGGCTTCATGATGTGAGGGATACATACACATGTACATGTACAACTGAATAGCTGGCTGCTGTCATTTATAACAACAAGCTACTGCACTGACATGACAAAGAACTGTTGCTTTACAAGATATAAAGATATATGGGGAAGAAGAGATGCATGAGCTAATCTTTTCTTTCTAATCCTTCAAAAACTTTTATGACCCTTGCAGATTCTTACTATTGAGTGGGCTAGTGACTAGTCCACACTAGTTTGTCCCATACCTGAACCAAACACATCAAAAAATTAAGCACATCTAATGATTTATTTCATTCATTTAGACTTTTTTTTTTTACCCAGGGTGGCTCCATCAGTGTTTTACATGAAGGTCTTAGAATTATCATTAATATAACAGAGTATTAAGAAACTAAGATCATAAATAAAAATACAAACAAAGTATAAACTTAAACTTGATCATAAACAAACAAGCAAAACAAAAATAACTTATAGTGATGTTAGCCAGTTCAGGTTTATGTATGACTGCAAAGGAATAGGCCTATGATACTGTTGATATCGACAACATCACAGTACTTCATAAGAAACTGAACAGTAAAGAATCAAATAACATCAAAATATACCTTGGGCATTCCCTAAATAGCAGCAGTTCATAACAAATTTAACCCAACAAACCCTATTCCCGGAATTTTGGACTATCTATTTTATTTCATTTTATATATTCATTCTCCACACATGGGCTGGATCACCCTCTTCAGCCAATAGCTGTTCTTCTGAGGGGTCCGGAATTACTTGGGCTGTGGAAAATGGATGTTCTACTGAAATCGTGCTCAGTGGGTTAATCACGGAGGGGGTATTCTAAAAATACAGAGTCCTTGTAACAGTACAGGTAGGTGTGAAGGTTGCTAAGGATATGCTATTACATCACGAGTATGCTGGTATAATGCTTTGACAAACAAATTCAAGGCTTGGGCTATAATATAATTAGCCTTAGGCAGTTAATTAACTTGTTGAATACAAAGCCCAAAATTACTCAGGCTAGGATCTATGGAAAACATTTGTTATACTGAAATCAAATTGTACTCAATGGGTTAAGGAGATGTCAAAGGTCACTTTGTCTCAGTAAGGTGCTCAAGTTTAAAATCTAACATGTAGACATGGGAGATGAGAGCAATTTGGTAAAGAAATAATTGTCAATTCTTTAATCCATTGAGCATGATTTGATTTCAGTATAACACGATTTTTCCACGGGAGATCAGGGCATTAAACTGACATTGGTTACATACGCTTATAAGTGCTCTAGCCTACATGTATATTTTCTCTTGGCGTCAAAGAGTAGAAGCTATTATATAGTATGGTTAGTGAACAGAAGGAACTTACTTGAGGCCTCCGATGCCACCGCCTCCACCGCCGCCTCCTCCTCCTCCTGGTCCATCCTCATCACCGTCATCTCCACCATCATCGCCGCCTCCATCATCACCACCACCCATATCACCGCCTCCTTCATCACCCCCTGGAAAAAATAAGAATGGCAAGAATATGTGTGACATGTGTTCATAGAAAAACTGAATAAATCAATGGCAATGGGTAGGAAAGAGTTGCATACAATAATGCTGATTGATACTCTTTTTGTGTTCTGAAATGATACCGACTCTAGCAAACTTTACTGTATTCTTGATCTCAGATAAGGAAAGATATTGAAAATTCATGTGGTCTTTACAGCTTATATACCCATCAATAGTACAAAGGAATTTTGACCACATATTTTTTTTTTTTTTTACTTCTCATCATTACTTGAGAAGAAAAAACCCCAGCACCTTAGTATTCTTATTTATCAACCAAAATCAATGAGATCTCCAGGAAAGTTTCTTGAAGGCTTCACCAAAACCACACAGGGGCAATTAAAGTTTCTAATCACTTTCTCCACATCCCTCATCCTGTTCAGCACTGCAACATCTCCTCCTACTTCCTACTTAGGATTCCACTAGATGAAAGTGGCACAGGTCCTAAGCCCCTTACCCACCCCTCCTCCCCATACCCACCATGACTATGTCACTTCTAACTTAGGCTTATGATATCAACAATTTGTTAACCCAATTCCTTCTGGAACAGCATTTTTTCCTGTACTAAACATATGGCATGCAATCATTTTTCAATACTTAAAAGTAGTCAACAGGTTAATTACCTTCTCCATCACCTTCATCCTGTACAGCACCGGCAGAAGCTCCTCCTCCTCCTCCACCTCCTCCACCAGATGGGGGTGGCTCAGATCCGGGTGGAGCATTGTAGGTGACATTGCAAACAACTACTCCCTGAAAAGGGAGAAAGGCAAGGAGAAAGAAACTTTAAATTAGCTGGACAAAACAAAAGATAATAAAAAAAAAAGGTGGCTGGAGTGGGATATGTGACATTACAAACAGCCAGCAAAGGAATAAGCTATGAAAACTGAGGTTGGCTAAAGGATAAAATAATAGAGAAAAGAAATAGGATAGGCTCGAGGTCGGAGGGGGGGGGGGTGGAGTGCTGTACATGTACATGTATGTTACGTTACAAAGGGAGAAAGAAAAGTTAAGAAACCTCAGATTAACAGGACAGTAGAGAACACTTCATCCATTACCATACATGTATGATGGTATATGTTCAAGTGGTTTTGATGACAATTACTAATTTGTTCAACCACTTGACTCAGGCTTGTAAAATTTTGAAGCAGACAGTGATATAATGTAATATGTTAGGATCAACATCAGTTTTTATTTTCTCCAAGTGACTATGTACAGAAAGAGAAGTAAATCTAGACTATAACAAGTATCTGATATGAGATGGAATTCAATGATTATTCACTTCTGATACTTGTACATTGTCTATGGTAAGGCTGCTTATAGTGATATCTGTAATCTGTGGAACTTTAATCTTTATTAAGTACAGATTTGGTAGGCTGTCAAAAACTATTCCTCCGATTTCCTTGCTTTCATCTGGTCAGTAGCAAGACAGAATCAAAACAAAGATGCTGTACAGTGTTTTTTTTTCCTCCTCAAGTTGAGTATCAAACACATGAAAGGTGAAAAATATTTTTCTGATCATAGGTCAGTGACGTTAAGTCACACAGGCCTGCACATGTGTGAAACCAATGAGAGTTCTGTTTATGCGACAAGTGTACAAAGCACTGTGATTGTTGTGCAAGGAGCAGTTGGGATGCAGGGGTCCTGGCGTAGGGCAGAATGTAACCATTACATTGCATTCATTTCAAATATAAATTTACAATGAAATTCACGAGAAATCACGAATGGAATATCGCACGATCCCACGCATATTTCTTTTTATGCAAGGTGGACAATGTGAGACTATATCTAATCAGTTTCACACCAATTTTCTTTAAACTACCAAAACTGAATCTGAGCTTTTTAATTAATTAATTGCTTCTAGATTAATTATTCAAGTGTGAAACTGAAAGAAGAAAAATCAGTTCAAAGGAAGTGAACATTAGCAAGTGTAGAGACAACCATTTGGACTACATGACTGTACCTGTGCTATTAACAGCAAAATCATTCATACCCTCATAATGTTGATTTTTTTTTCTACGAAAAGTGGAATAGTGGAATTTAGGAATAGGTTCAATATTCTTCATTGCCACTTGTAGCTGAACAATGACTGTGGTTTTACCTCATTTGTATAACAATGCAAATAATACATTATTGATTTCCTGGCATTTTTAGAAGTATTCATCCGGTGGTCTACGCATGGCACTGAGGTATATTTTTGAATGGAAAATGTATGTTTCAGACGTAAGTTCTGTATATGTTTTCCAACCATTCAATGATATATGAAATGATGATTAATTGAATACAGTAGTTCTCAAAAAGAGATCTTTTATTTTGAAAAGTGAATTAACTATTCCTGAACTGTCAAATTTTGTGAATTATCTTCTGTTATTATTCTTGTTGCTTGATTGTAACATGCCCAAGTAACTGCATAAACCCATACAAACCCATCTTCATATAATAAAATTTTAAAAAATATTTCAGGGTATGAATAATTTGGGTGTTAATGCTTTATGCTTTATTTGCTATATTTGACAAGAGTAGTTTCATATAAAGAGAATCCCGCTAACTGCGTAAAAGGGACACATTATCTGCCCTCAAATGCAGGGACAAATGGACTTCATTAAAAGTGGGAACAATGCTGTAAATCTCTTGATAAGCAAATATAATATATATATATATATCTATATATATAGGTACATGTATGTGCATAGGGAATGCTGGATTGGGTATAAAGTGGGGGCATGGGCTGGTTGAACCCCCCCCCCCCCCTCTCCACTAAATGCCCCACTTTTAAATTCATCTCATAATCATACGGGAAGAGCTCCTCTGTTATGAATTACTACAAACCCAACCTAATTGAGCTGGTGGGTTGCAAATGACAGAAACAAATGTTTCCTTTTTTATCATAAATACACTATGATTGATTGAGCTGTTGAATTCACTTGGGCCAATTTTACAACAAACCCTGCTTTATACATTCTGAGCATCTTGTTCATGAAGCATATGCTTATGCCCCACTGAAAACAAGACTGATGAAAGGTTGTTTTGTACATCTATTTATTCTATAACCAATTCAGAAAAATAAGCTATCCATCATCAACACTTCCCCTCCTCGTTATTGTCTAAATACAGAAAATAGCTACCTGTATGGTGAAATAATTACCATGGCACTATATATCTTCTCTTTTTTTTTTTTTTTGTTATATTCATTTGGTTTTTTTCGTTCTGTTGCTTACTACATGTATATGTTTATCATTTTGTATGGGAACTACAGTGCACTTCAAGCTTTTTTGCTTTTTTGCTTTTTTTTGGTAGTTTCCTATTTTCTCAGTCAATATATCTTGAACAATCATTCTCAAATGCTTTATATGTAGTTTTTACAACTTCAAAAATAAATAAAGAATTGAATTGAACTGAACTGAAGTCTGAATATATACAAATTATACATTGATATAGGATATATGATGCTTTCTAGAACAGCAATTAATGTTCACAATTTCCTGATAATTGCACTTTCACATCCTGAAATGAACACTTCCAATATGTAAATTTCATGTACTGTCAGAAATTAATGACTTTTTAGAAATGTGAAAGATATAACGAACATAATTTCTACTTTATGATAGCAGAGGGCTAGACTGCATCAAAGATATCTAATTGAATTTCATACTTTTGCATTCATTGCTCATTTCTAATTTTAAAAAAAACACCTTTTTTATGTAAATGTTTGAAAAGAAAGAAAACAAGAGAGAGTTATTTGAGCTCAGTCCTATTTGAGGATGATTGTATTTTTCCTTCTTGTAATAAAGTTTTCCGCAGGAATCAATCAAATACAAGATCAGGAAATCAAATTTAAAAGCCATACAGCCTATCAGGAAATTTTCCTTTATAAATTTGGAGATGTGCCCCAAAAGAAATCCAGACACATTTATTACTGTGTCATTCATCAAAATTTAGAATTGGTTATTAGCCAAACACAAGTCTTTCTAACCGATTATTTGAAAGGAGGAAATTTCACTAATTATGCTATGTGTCCACATGACATTTGACCATTGAAGATATGCCCTCTTCGAATAAATATAGTACATGTAAAGACAATGTCCTCGCACAATTTAAGAAATTATTAGTCCAAGCACTTTTTGCATCATTAGCAGCTACTTTGCAATTTTACCCTCAACAGTAAGGAGCAATCAACATAAATACAGTTATCATAATAATAATGAAATATACATAAGTTTTTACATCCATAAAACTTTCATAAATTTGTGAGCGGTCCTGCACTACATGTGGTCAATTGATTGAATTACAACTCGATCTACACAATCTGTGAAAATTTCTTGCAACAAAAACAACCACTGTTTCAAGTCATGGAAGTTTCCGGTTTTATTTTTACTCTTTTGTACACAAAACTTTGAAATCTGCTGCTTCACTGGAGTGTGATTCAGCAAAGTGTCCAAACGTTAGGACAGTAGGGGTCTTCGTCAAGCTCTACCGAATGATGAACTAGGTAATTGAAGCGACAGGAAGCATTTAGTCAATCTAGCATGTCCCTTCCCACTCGTGCATATGACTGCACAGCCATTAGATACTCCATCAGGTGAATGTGGTGTGGACATATCCTAAGTATTAACAATTTCAAAAATTACTTAGAATTTACTTTTATTTACAACAGATAACAGTTCAGTAATTTATATATAAATAACGATATTATTAGAATGACCTACATGGATGTGCTTCTACCAAGCAATAATAACATGTGTACTTGTCTTGGGGGGGGGGGGGGGGAGAGGGAATGTCCCGCGGGTGAGACAAAAAAGGGGGCTTCGCAATGGGCTTATCGTGGAAAGGACGGTCTTCAGAACGGGCTTCGGAACTACAAAATGTTTGTGAAAACGGGGGGTCACTGTAACGGTTTGCCTGCATGCTACTGCATATGTATCTCTTTGGAGCAGGCATACATGCATGCAGCTGGCAATGCTACAATTTATATCAATTATTTGTATGAAACTATACAGTATATATTTATGAGGAATTTTGCTGAAACAGAGAAATAATCATTGGTTTTGGGGGGGGGGTTTCTTTTAAAAAAACTTACTATAAATTTACAAGTCATTTAATATCAGGCAAAAGTTAAAGACCTTACCTGATTTCCATCAACTAGTATCAGATGAAATGAGAATTGAATTGAGAGTATTCCATCATGATATTAAAGTAGAAATGCTTGATAAAGTTTGTCACACAAGCAGTTTTTAAGGGGTTTTTGTACATGTATTGTAGTTGTTTTAAGATATCATACAGAAAAAAGTCAGATTTTAGGCTGATGGGGGTAATGTTTATACCTCTTTTTGATATTTGGCTTAAATTCATTGTGAGCTTTATCCAACTAAATTGCTCTTTTCTCAGCTCTAAAATATTCTTTCTAATGAAAATAGAGCTAATTAACAACATATTCAAGAGGCTACATGTATATATTAGCAATAAAACTATGCCTCTTAGCCCAACCTCTATATCTTTTAACAGCTGTGTACATGTAACAATGTATGTTCATGCATGTTGTTGATATAAGTGCTCCTACATTACATGCAAGTATATACTTGCTACACAAAGTTGACTGTGATAAAGTCCACATGGAGACTCTTGCAAGCATCATCTTTTTGCCACATCCCACCTTTAAAGAGAAGCTTGAGTTCTGGGAAAGGTGTAAACTTTGTGAGTTTTCTCATTCTTTTCTTGTCCACTAGGAAGAATATCATAATAAAAAATTCCTGGCACTGGCTTAGCCAGGAATTTTCACCAGGGGGGCCAAGACGAGGGAGCAAAGCGACCAAGTGGGGGGGAGGGTGTGGGAGGAGGGTATCTCCTCTCCCACAGTAGGCAGATTTTTAAAAGTGCATGAAAATGGCATTTTCTGCACACTAAAATTCAGGACTATGGGCAACTTATATGAAAAGTGGCATATTTACATTTTACTTTCATTTTACAGGGTAGGGGTAGGGTAAGTTATGTGAAATGGACTCGAAAGTTTTTTTTATTTTTATTTTTTTTATTTTTTTTTTTGCTCTCCAATCAACAGGGGGGGGGGGGCCATGGCCCCTTGTGCCCCCCCTTAGCTACGCCAGTGGTTCCCGGAAAAAAAACTGCTCTTCAAATGCCTTCATATTCAAAATATGACAAGAAATGAGAGTGTTTGAGCCAAACATTCATGCCAGATTCGTGTGTGGTCCGATATATTAATTATTAGTGTAGTTCAAGTGCCTTTGGTGGAAAAATTATAAATTCTTACCAATCTGAGAATCCCCACAGCTAATACTAAAAGCAGAAACCTGTGTTTATGTACAACTAAATCCTACTTTCACAATTGCTTTGAAATAGTTTCTTTTGAACTGTAAAAATATGACCAGGGGGTTTCACAAAGAGTTTCACAAAGAGTTAAGTTGGACTTACAATATAGAGTTCCATGCATATGCGCCAATGCGCATCCAGTATTTAACACGTATCTCATTGATAGACTTCCCAATAGCGCGCCTCCCCTGAGCATGATCTGACCGATGCAGATGCTTAATATACGTGTATAATAACCATCTAGGAATTTAAGTGCAGCTTTAAGTCCAACTTAACTCTTTGTGAAACACCCCCCAGAACTCCAATTTATCTTTAACTTTTTTAAAACACTCCAACTGTTACCAAGTGATTATTTTAATGACACCATTCAGGAAGTTACCATTACGAAGAGAAATATTGATGTGACTCATATTTGTATAGCTAATTTCAGCCTCATATCTTGGCCTGGAGGCAGTCTATCACGTACAGGACTATACACATGTTGCCATATCCACAGAACCTTCCCCTCCCACTGCCACCCACACAAATATGCCAATGTCCTGGTTTATCGGTTTCTGTTATTTGCTTTTGATAGCCTCAAGTACTGTAAACATGTAACCAAATCTAGCAGACATGATTGTCTCTCTTTCATGTCACAAACTTCTTAGGTTTGGATTCATGCTTACATGCTTAGCATACCCGGTAATTATTTAAGTACCAAGCACTTTACTTCAAGAGAACCTTTTCACCCCCCCCCCCCCACCCCCATGAATCCGTATCAACTGGTAAAAACTTACCATTCTCTTTTTAAAAGTATAATCACAGGTATCAGCACTTTACCTCTGGAAGTCTCAAAATCAATCCAAAATGCTTAAAGAAAGCTCTTGTTAAAAATAAGGAATACAAAAAAAATACACTGTGCAAGAAAATCTCAATTTTACTACAATAATCCCATAAGGATAAAGATCAAGATATTTTCACATCCAGTGGGAAGCATACATGTATATCAAACCAAAATAACTTGTAGATTTTTTGATTACCATATGTCTGTGATTCAATACAACACATAATTATATAAAAATTAAACCCTGCATCAAAATCCAAGAGTCTGGTTCTAGCAACTTTCTGCAATAATTAGACATTTCCTGAAGACTAGCTCATTGTGAAGGGTCCATGAAGGTAAAACTGATCAAAATATAGATCCCAGCAATTAAGTCACACACCTTCAATATACTTGACCTTTTCAAGTAAATATACCGGTAGTTGAGTAAACCTGAACTCTTCTTCCCATTCAAAGAATAGATGCACATTCTGTATTTTCTACTGAATGGCGGCTAATACAAATAAAGTCCTTTGATAAAAATGAAAGCAAATTGAAGCTTAAAGAATTCTTACCCATTAGATTACTAGGTTTGTCTCACATGAAGATTAATCAAAGTTTGTCAAAATAATGCACAACGGAAAGTAACTTTCATTTTAATGACTAGAAATTTTAAAAAATAATACAAAGAGATCATAGAGGTAGCCCATATTAAGAAAATATTGAATAGGCCTACCCCCTAATTAATAGCAGCTACAATGTATTATTTCATTAAATAAAAATGAAATAAGTTCACAAAGAGATTGTAGGTTTTGCCCTGGAAGCGTAATGCATGCACTCCAAAATTGCCATGACTGAAATTTATGCCTACATGTACATGTACATTGTCTCTTAAAATTTTCTTGCCTAATTCAACATCTGCTCTTATAATTTTGTATAGTTTTCACTTAGTTCACAGTTAATACAATGCGATAAATATTTGTTTAAATGTTCCAAGCACAGCAGCAAATATTATAGAGAATCACTAACTCACAAAACTTTTTCATACTTTTTTCACACTATTCACTTGATCATCCTAGAAACCATATTTGCTTTGTTCTATAAGGCATCCACATTAAAGAGACCTGAATTTAACACACCAATGCAAATCTCAGTATGCCCTACATATTATTCCAGCTGCTATCCATTGCACATTCATTGTCTACAGCACGCACCATCACTTATCTATCTAAAATAAATCTTACAGCATCTTTTACAAACAAAAAGATCACGTGTCCATGTTTTTATTTTGGCAAAGCGTTTTTTAATCATTCACTCCTCGACACCTCTGCAAATTCTCCAACTCTCCCTCCGTATCCACCCCTGCTTACTGAATTTTATTGTTTGAGCGTATGCACTCAAGGACATTCCCAGTGATCTGCTCATTGTGGAACCTCTCTCTGTACCATTACATTAACCTGAGCACCTACCTGTACATTTCAATCTTCCAGTTGGTTACTCCAATCAAATCTTACTGATAAAACTGTTAGATACTGGCGCTGACCAAAAAAATAATGACACTTCAAAGAAAGCGGGTGATGAGTGTGGGTATTTTTTTCAAAGTCTCTAGGCCAGATGTTATGTTGTCTGGAACAAGGAATACTTTTCCCATCTTTGTCTGCAGATCATCTTTAGTTTTTAGTGTACAGCACTGCAAAAAGAATGGTGTCTAGTTCTAATACAAAATCTTCCATAATCACTGATTTTCTTTTTTAAATACAATGCTACCTGAACATTCAAGTACATGTGGGTCCCATCATTTGTTGCTACTATTTTAGTTTGTTTATTTGCTTGTTTGTTTGTTTGTTTGATGATTTCTTTTTCTTCTTTTTTGTTCTCAATTGATCACTGCCTACTACACTATCCTTTGGGGGCTTGTTAATCATTTTCCTGAACCCATACCTAAATACATTTTTGCATTGCTTAAGCACTATTTCTACTGTACATGTATTTTTTTTAATGAGGGCAGTATTACAATTTTTCAAATATAACTGAAAATATCAATCTCATTATGCATGAGGCCTCTTATCAGCAACAACTGCAGGCACCTAAACATAACATAAATATTTCCACAGATAATCTATGAAATGAAGGTTAGAAGTGGGCTCTTGTATCCAAACAAACAGACATGTTTGTGGGTGATAAATGCACTTCATTCAAAGTAAAACCACAATTAAGCAGCCATGGGTTAAAAACATATCAAGGAAGCATTAGTTCTAAATATTTGGGTAACTTCCTAAATAATATCCTTTCTCTACTAAAGGAAAGATTTACATTTCTACTTTAACTTTCAACAATATAAAGGGGAAAAATGAATATTATCCAATGACTTATATACATTATTGGGTTCATTCGATTCTTTTCTTATACTTCCAACTGAATGTAAAATGCATTCACAATTACACTTACATGTAACTGCACAAAATAATTTTCAGTTTCGATTTTACCATTGGTTCAGTTGCTCTCAGAAGCCTGAATTGGGTTTCCATTACAATAAAAACATTCTTTGAAGGGCATTAAGTGATTGTTCTCTATTTGCAGATTCACAAGTTAAAACATTCCAAAGCTTTTGTTTGGCAATTTTTTTCACTCATCAAAAGAACAGTAATATTTTGAAGAATATGTATCTCTGTTCTTTTTTAAAGTACGAGGCTAACATTGTGAGAATTTAAAAAAATCTCATTTTGCTACTTGACAATGGTATAAACACAAGAGTTAGGCCTATAGTTTAAAAATACCAGTCTGAAAGTTTCAAAGTATAATATCGACGGAAAGTATTTTTAAATATTAAAAATGTAAACCAATGTTTGAAGGAAATATGATGTTCGGTTGCACAGACTGGACATAAGGAGCATGCATGTGCACAGAGTTCATCTGAACAGTGTATGTATGTATGCATATCATGTATAGTACGGTGGTGTGTGTGTATGTGTGTGTATGCATATCATGTATAGTACAGGGAGAGAGGTGCAGCCAAAGGTTTTTTTGAACTGGTTGAAAATGCTCCTCTCATTATTTGTCTCATGAGACCAAATCTAATAAAATCGGCATTTGCATCTTATTAACAGTTTTTCATTTCAAATTATGGTTGGTTTCAGGGTTTCTGAGTACAAATACAAGTACTCATACACGTTTCATCTTAGTTTGAGAATTTTTTAAATCAGCTGCTCACAAAGATAGCCAATGCCTTTAACCCACTGCCTACTGGAACCAGGTGACCCCTGTATTAATTAAGTCAATGAGAATTAGAGAATTTAGTAGTTAACTGGTTAAGTCTTAGAATAAACAACAATGACTTCTAAATTAAAAAAAAAAACATAAACAGTGCATACTTGTGAATAAAGTATTACCATTGTCTCAATTACAAATAGAAGGGTTTTAGGGGTGGTTTTGCTCTAATGGGTTTTTTGTTTGTTTGTTTTCATGTTGTTTTTGTTGTTTTGTTTTGTGTTGTTTTTTCTACAATGATCTTCTGATTGAAGTACATGTACATGTGCTCATATTCCCATACTAATGTTCATATACTATACATGTAGATTCTGTTTGTTGACCATTCAGATGGCACATTTGGTATATAAACTTCTCTCCAAAACAAATGCCTTCATAATACCTGTCTATGTATGCCATTGTCCTTTTACAGTGATAGTGTTTCTATATGAATCATGAATGAATTGTGAATCTTCAGGTAATAACATTCTCTGCAAAGGCTTTTAGTTTTTCTATTAAAATACCAACCTCGCTTTGTCTGCCCTTGGCATCTTTGAGCTTGCATTCCATCCTCTTTGACCTCTGTTTACCTTTGACCACATCGCGTAAGGCTAGGGTATAAGATCCAATCAATCTGAAAGAGAAAGTGAGATAAAGAAAAAAAATTGAATTATTTCATAACAATTCATATTTTAACACAAAGATGATAATATGCTGAACTGTAGGTGAAGTTTCTCCATCATGACAAGTAATGCTGATATTTCACTAATGAAACAGTATACCAGTATCAGAGCATTTCAGAGGGCAATAGCTTTACATCCCAACAAGAGGGGTTAGATAAGGAGGATTAATGCTTGATCAAAGGGCATTAGAAAATGAACTTGGTTTTGAATCCAGGACCTGCTGGTTACAGTACCACCATTCAACCACTGAACCAGCACATCTCCTCTATAAAAATGAGTTGACTCCAAAGCATTTCTATTCCCATCATGGTATACTGGCAATAACAGCATCTACATGTAAATGTTGTATACAAAGGCCAGCACACTGCAGTCCTATTAAAAGCAAACTCGAGTTATGGTCATATCATTAAAACATGAAAGAAACTGTTCCAAAGTAAAGTTGTTATTTTTTTTTTATTCATGTGAGTTCTTTGGGGAAATCTTATTAGAAACTACAAGCAAGATTAATTTTGATCAATGAATATTACATGTATTTGTGGATAAAAAGAGTTTTTCATATCCAAATTTGATCCACTGAAAAGAAATTCATTATGGTCATATCTTTGGACTTTGATTCATCTCATCTGTTTAATTTGACAGAAGAGACACACACGTAATATTCTTACACCTGTACATGTAGTTTAAATTTAAAGTTCTCATTAAAAAAAAAAAAGAAAGTGAAGTTCTGCTCTACAAACAGATGACGGCAGGATGTAGAAAATCCATGATCACATTGATTTTTACACCTTCAAAAAATAAACACAGTTGCAAATTCAACTGTCCCAGTCTTCATGAAAAATCCGTGGTCCAATTCTACAAGCTTATTGAATAATACTCCATTACATCTCATGTACATGCGCTAAAGAGATGCACATTCACATCTGTACTTGCATGTACAGTGTACTTGTACATGTAGGTTTATCGATACATTTCATTTGCGGCCCAAATCCAATTATTGTCAATTTGATTGAAAATGACATTATCTATATAGGTATGACAGAGATGGTTGCAGATATGACACTTTTGTACATGTACATACATGATATAAGAACAGGTCTGATAGTCCAAAACATGAAAATTTCTAGATTCAGTATCTCTAATATCTGTTAGTTCCTCAACATTTGTTATTTGTATTTGTTGTTGTTTTAATATACATAGGAATAAACATAACATAATTGAAATGAATGAAGTAATAAAACAAATAACTGCCATAATGGTTTTACAAACAGATGATCATCTAGTAACATTTGTGTCTCAACCCAGCTCAACAGGTAGTTCCCAAACCTGGGAAGGGTCCATTCCTGATTGAATTTTAATCATTGATCTTGATATCTGAAGACCTGCTAGTGGTTTGACGTCAATCCTGCTATCAGCGACAAATCTACACCTCCATACAGATTTCATGACGCAATAGAAAATGTGTGGATCAAAATATCACAACAAAATATCAAATGTTTAAAGGGATATTGCAGATAAAGGTGTAGCTACAGTACAAGTATCTAACGCTGAGATCAAAAGTTAACTTTTCTAACATCATATTACCAATACCAAGGATACATGTAGTTCTCCTAGCCAATATGGGTGAACTTTCATGCAAGTATCTAATCTTTTATTAGATACATAAGTTTGAAGCTTGAACAAACGAAATTTTTGTACAAGGGCAGTGCACTCAACAGTACAGTGTTTATCTAAATATTCATTAAAAGTGTACATGTACATGTAATATTCTTTAATATGCACTTATGTACATGTATATGCATGCAGGTAATGTAGGATTATATCTTTAATCGAAGCATAACTACCCAATGAAATAAGTTTTAGAAAGATCTTTTGTTTAATTGTTTTTCCCTTCGGTTACTGCTTTTCTTTGATTTGAGATTCTTTTCTTAAAATATCTATAAATGCAGTTTCTACAGAAATCGTTCAGAATTTTAATTTATATTCACAAGCCCACAGCACATAGAATTTATTTGGGATGCATGTAAATGTTGACTTTAACCTTTAAACATCAGTCTGGAAGTATAGTTGGCCCCTGGGTAGTAGTCTGGTATGAATCAATCTTTCCTGTATTCATTCATGGTCTTTATGAATTTGACCTCAAAGGCTCAAAGAGTAGCAGTCATCGATACTGGATGGGCTGTATCCCACCATGGACCCTACTCAAGAATAGCTCTGTGATCCGCTCATTAAAAAGTGCACAGACTATTAAAGCTTCCTGGACGACTGTAGCTTTCATGCATACATTGTAGTTGTTGCCATGGAGGCAATGTTTGTTACAGATATGAACCATCAATAATAATCTACATGTAAAAATAGCATTTTCGTAAATCGGAACTTCATAATCACAGAAATGTAGATTATTTATTAAACTGTACAACCAATGCTACGGCAAATTGGTCTGCACTTAATAAACAATGCTCAATAGCAGAGCTTTATCCGAACTTCAACTCTAGATAACAAAAATTATAAACGACCCTATCCCTCCTCCTTCAATAAAAGAAAGCTTACAGCTTTGACACTGCCATCGACATCAAGAAACTTGCTCATGATGACGGTCTCCTGCATTCACAAATTCTGTTAATCGTAAAATGTTAATTTCCCATTTACATAGACATGTACTTGTACTTTCTTTGTATATATATATATATATATATATATATATATATATATTTCTGTAATGATTGATTCTTATGTACATGTATTATGTTACTGAACACAGAAATAACATTAAATCAATCAAAAATACCAGATACATGTAATGTTACATGTATACAATCATCACATCAAGTATCATGTCATAAATAATCTCAGACTGTACATTTCCTCAGGAAATGTGACACCATCTCCACAAATTACAAGATGTAAATTGTCTCTTTTTCTCTTGGGAAATTTATATCGAACTAATGAATCTACTGATGCCTGACTTTTTTTTTTTTTCTCTCTCTCTCTCTCTCTCTCCCTCTTGCTTTTACTTCTCTTCATAAAAAATCTATCTTTGCTGAGCTGGGGGGAGGGGGGGTTCTGTCATCATGTAAATCATATTTATTAGGTGTAAGAGAGATCTAATCTGCCATTAATCCATTCTACTTGAGTGACTCTTTCTTAAAGGTTTAATGTACAATTTTGGTAGGCCTTCAAACACTATTCAGCAAATTTCTTTGCTGTGGCTGGTCAGTCACAAGGCTGAGTTAACAAAAAAGCAAAGCTTGGATGCTGTTAAAGCGGCCAGAAAATGGGAAATCATGGGGAAAACGAATTTGCAAAAGGCTTGTTTACTTGTACACTATAATCCGTCCGTTATGCGAGCCCGTCGGACTAAAGCTATAAAGTTCTGACAGCACAAAGCTTACCGAACTCAACCTAGTCATACACTTCGGGTTCTCACATTTCTAAACAACTCTAAGTGTTTAGACTCTTAACGGGTCTCATCGTGTTCACTCGAAGAAACATCTTGTATAATGCTCCAACATTTCAAAATGCAAAATATAGTTTACTTCTGGTTTGTTAGTCTAGCCATTAAACTCCATTACCTTTCCCCGACACGTCGTCGCCGCGGATTACGTAACACCCCTTAGGCTCTCCCAGGGAGCTGGCCGTGTAATTGTTTTTCCATATGACTAGCTGTTTATTAGCTTTTTCATTGCGCGAAATTTGAAACACGTACGGCAATAAATCACAGATGTTTAGAATGGATTATCCCTTTTTTTGAAACTCGAACGGCCGACTGCATTCCCCCTCTCTCATCCGAGATCACCCTACCTTTCCCCATGATTTCTCAGTTTCTATCCCTTTAAAGGTTTTTTTCCTTCTCAAGTTTAATTTGTACACAAGACATATGTACATGTAGGTCTTCAGACCATTTGTCCTTGTTTTTGATAGGTTTTAACTGAATAAAATCTGATATATATAATATTAAACAAAAGGCAAAAAAATTTTGACCTCGGGTCGGTGACGTAAAACTCCAAGAACGACATGCATCATACAGTGCCTGCACACATACAACCAATGAGAGTTCTGTTTACGCAACAAGTGTAATAAAGTGCTCTCATCGAGGTGCAGGGTCCTATGCACATGAATGGAATATCACATGCATGTATCTTTAATCTTTATGCTACAATGCAAGACTTTATTTTAACGAGTTTCATGCCAAGTTTCTTTTTGTACAAAAGAGGTTGATCATCACAGTAGAGAGTAAGACATAAGGTAATATTAGATCGGATGAAGGCTAGCAGTTAATTGTAGTCGAAACACTGCAATCTCTAATGTTTTCTACATTGACATCTAAGTGATATCTCTAATTTATTACCTTAATTTTCTTTCTGCTACCAAACCTGGACATGAGCTTTAAAATGGATAGTTCACATTGCCCGTTAGAGCTGTTCAAGAGTGCTCTAGCAAGGAACCGCTCCAGAAGCCTGCATATTCAATGTGGTCTTCAAAAGCGCTTCTTGGAGCAGCTGTGCGTTCACTTCTGTTGGAATGTTCTAAAAAGTGAATGTAAAAGGGGTCTTACATGTACGTGGTGCATGTAGATGCTCATAGTCACCTCATCTCATCCATGCACGAATGATGAGTCAGTCTAAATAGACTTAACCACAAGATCTTTGATAAAGGCTAGGAGGTAAGTCTTTAGTACACATTGCACATGTACATGTGTAGCCTACATGTGCAATGTACATATATTTTATAAGTTATATGTACATGTACATTGTGACAGCCAAAAAGATGTTGTACAGTGTACACTGTATGTGTTTAATTAATGGTAAACTTAATCCCTTCTGGCACTAAGGGGACTATTTTTGTCCAGAAAAAAAAAAGTTTACAGAAGGTTTGTCTTGTCTGAAAACTTAAATACAACATCAAGATTGCACAGTTTGCTATCAGCCTTGAAATTAGACAGAACTACACACCCATTGTCTAAAAGAAATTGTTAAGAACTAACAGAACAGGCTTGTAAATGTGCAAAAAGAAGCAGGATTTTAAAAATGTGGAATCACACTGATCCGTAATAGTGTTTTTCAATACAATTTCACAGGCAACTCTCAATTGTATTTTGTTTTTCTCCACAAATAGATTTGCTACAGGATGACTCATTGATAAATACCGGTAGTTCTCTACATTTACCTACATGTAGTCAAATTTAATACAAAGTACAGAAAAACACTAAAAACTATGGAAAAGTACAAAAACAATTGCATAGACTGTAAATGGAAGTCAGAATACCGGTAAGTAAACTGAGTGGGAGATCACCATACCAGGGCTTTTTGTATCAAAGCATTATTGGCAGTGAAAAAACACAAGTCAAATACTGCACAATGATGGAAATACATGCATGACTGACCACTGGATTTGGAAGGATTTTGGAAGTACTGCGGAATTACAATAATACAGTTAACTGCTTCTTGTCAATGGTTCAATAGTACTTGGTATATCTGTGCAGGAAATAATGTACATGTACATGTACATTTAAAATTCTCGTGCAAACTGCATTAAGTGTTTTTGCAGTAATACATGAAGACTTACACACCTTTTAAAAGTTTTAAGTACAGGACTACATGTAACTCTATACTCACAATGGGGCCTACATGTATGGGAAGGGCTTAGTCATACATGTTTTTCAAACATCCGACTGCTAAGAAAACAGGCATGTTCGTTACCCTGTACCTCCTACCATCAATAAGCCATCGGAATATTCATGTAGCTTAATTTTCCACCCATTGGGCACCTGAGATATAATACTTTATCAAAGTGACCTGATGCATTAAATTTGTTTTCAAACCAAACCTTTGGGCGAAAATGTTGCATTATTTTTAAAGTGTCCCATTGAAAAAATTGTGAAATATGTGTACATCATATGCAGCCTACATAAAATGGTTTATTCATGTCTTCTTCTGTATTAATCAAACACTGAGGGACTTGATTAATGAACCTCCCATCTTCACGGTTCGTGCTAATCTATTTACCCCAGCCACGATGCATGTAGCTCCAATTATAGAATTAAGCTGTCACTTGGCAATACTGCTGCTCCAACAATTACCAATGAGAATTTCAAATATGTGGTTAAGAAGAAGTACATGCCCTTTATTGCTACTGCAGATTTCTATTTCATTTCTGTTAATGGGTATCTTCATACATATAGGCCTATGTCATCCAACTTTCTGAAACAGATGCTGTAAGTCTCACACCCTACAAAATGCACTGGAAGCAGAATAAAGGAATGTTCTTTTTCAATTCTTATGAAGAACATAATCCATTACAAATAATTGATGCATCATTTTTGCAATGCACTGAAGAGGTTATGGTCAGTAACAAAACAGCAACTCCACCTCAAATTGATTATATTCCTGTTTCATGTTGCTATGGCAACAAGCTGAAGAAAAGGATATGTGGAGTAATACCACACTATATATTCATCACAAAACTTTGACACCATGGAATCCATTCATAATATTTAAAAAATAATCTAATAATAATCTATCAATCATTCTAAATATGATTACAGTTCCAATGACCATGCCTGCCAACAGTGGACAGACCTACCCTTTTACACCTTTTCAAGAATCTGCTTGCATGGAGTGCGGCCTATTTATTACAGAGATCACCGACTCTCTGGAGGGGTAATGAACATTACCCCCATTACCATTCATTTCCCCCTTAATCCACCCACTGATACCACGTCAGGAAGAGACTCCCCCACACTCCGCCCGATCTCCTGTGGACAGGCACGATAAGCCCCTAACGTGGGATGGATATCTGGTGGGAAGGGTTGCCTAGAGACTGTTTACAGTCAATGGACCATAATATTAGTTTGTGGGACTGCATGAGTTAGCTTTCTGAAAGGGTAAAGAAGAGGATGTTGATCATGTATAACATTGGTTAATGTCAAACAGCTACAACTTTACCATGTTAACATAATATTTAAACCAGTCAAGACAAGGTGCCTTCACGACAACCTTTCACATTTGGGCAAAGATGACCTTCTCCCACATCCTTCGGTCCAATAAAAATATTTAAGAATATAATGTGCTCTTTTATTGTTTGCATTCATGATGGGATTCATCAAAACTCTGTTCACTTTAGTTTAATTCTAAAAGAAAAGTGCATCTTAAAATAAGTAGATACTGTATATAGGAAGTAGCCAAACTGCATACTCAATGTAACTTTGCGCTATTCTCTAAAAGAACAAAGTTCAATTGACATTCACTCATCTACATGTATGTTAATCATTTATATCCAAATGTCTCACTACAGCTAGAGACAAACCTGGGTGACATTTCTTACAAAGAGAAAATTCATGCACCTACACATTTGCGATAGAGTAGACTCAATATACAGCCTTCTGCTACATGTACTTGCTAAAGTAGCATTCTGCTAAAATTGCTGATACCTGAAGATGTACATGTGCATGTACAATAGGTGTGCATTCTATGGTAATTGATGCTTATGATGCTTAGCCTTGGGAATATGGCCGGGAGGGGGGGGGGGTGGGTGGGGGGTCACTTCCATTGAAGAGTGGACAGCATCCGAGGATTCAAGGGGCAGGCTGCTAGGACACCCTAAACACGGATTTTGTGCAGATGTCCCAGATTTGCACACCCTAAACAGGGATTTCATTAATTGTTGGGATATTCATACCCTAAACGAGGATATTCCCATTTTTATACCTTGAGAGTGATAGTGGGGTCCATTGAAAGTTTGGAGCCGTTTTTATCTCGAGATAATTCACTGTCTCATTACGTTTTACACAGGCGTTACAGTATTTTCCGTTCAGGGGTCTTGTTACAGTCGGTCCCGCAGTCGGTGCAAATTACATAACCTTTTTGCGTTTTAGATTATCATGATTTAGGGGGCTTTTATTTCATTTTGGGGCATTTTTGACACTCTATTCGCGTTCTGCACGTTCCACGCCTACCCCTGAAAAAATACCCTTTTTCCACGTTTTTTTTTCTCGCGAATGTTGTCCACTCTTCAATGGAAGTGACCCCCTGGGGGAATATGGTTCATCTACAGTATTATCCAATGATGAATTTATTGGCATGTCTACATGTCTTTGTACGTTGTATCACTTCAATGGTTGTTGGATATACACGTATGTACACTGCAGGGAATCTAGGGAAGCATTATTTTGCTCCTGTTTTTGGCATGCATGCATTTTACTGGGTTAATAATAAATAATAATAATATACTAATTTATATAGCGCAGAAACTATGTGCATATATTCTACTGCGCTGCAATTTAGAGCTGGTGAAATGCTTGAAAAACAAAATTAGAAAAAGGGGGTAAAAGAAATGTATGGGAGTTATTTGAACAGATAAGTTTTCAGTTTAAGTTTGAACGTTTCTATTGATGGACAGGATCTCACAACATACGGCAAACCATTCCATAACCTTGGGGCTGCACAGGCGAAAGCACGATCTCCCAAAGTTATCTATGTATTACGAGCGGGGATGTGAAGGAGCAAATTATCATTAGAACTATGCAGGTTGTGAGAGTGTCTGTGAACTTTTCTTTGTAAAAGCTCAGAAATGTAACTGGGGGCTTGACCACTTAGTGCCTTGTATACAATTAGCAAAATCTTGAAAGATATTCGTTGGCGAACTGGAAGCCAGTGCAGATCTTTTAATACAGGGGTAATCCTTGAAAATCTAGATTGACTACAAATCAGCCGTGCACATGCGTTCTGTACTCGCTGAAGACGCCCAATTTGAGATGAGGGGAGCCCATACAACAAACTGTTACAATAATCTACCTTACTAATAATGCATGCATGGACAATTGTTTTCATGCTTTCATTGTCAAAGTATTTTCGTATACGTCTGAGATTGTATATCATATGAAATGAAGATTTGCACACATTGGTAATATGTGCTTCCATATTCAATTGCGAATCAAAAAATACACCAAGATTTCTTATATTAGAGTTTGGTTCTATGACTGAACTGCCAACTGATATCCCGTCAAAATCTAGCTTATTCAGTTGTTTAGATGTGCCGATAACTAGTAATTCTGTTTTACCTTCATTTAGCATAAGTTTGTTATGCAGCATCCATTCACGTATGTAACCAACACAATCTTCTAGAAGAGAGATGCTCTGCTGCTGAGCAAGCAAGTCTGGCGTAAAAGACAGATAGACCTGTGTGTCATCTGCGTAGCAGTGACAAGATACTTTAGGAAATAGACTATGTATATTTGTAATGAGTTGACTTGTGTATAAAGTGAACAGTAGAGGGCCGAGACGGGACCCTTGCGGGACTCCGAAAGGTACTGAGAAAATTTCAGACACAGTTTCATCAATTTGGATCCGCTGACATCTGTCAGTTAGATATGATTCTATCCAGTCAAGTACTACACCCTTAATACCAAAGTGTCTGTTCAGTGTATGCAATAGGTTAGTATGATCAATGGTATCGAATGCGCTACTAAGATCTAATAAAAGTAATAAGGTGACTTTCTTATCATCCATAGCCATGAGAATATCACTCTTAATTCTTAACAGTGTGGTTTCAGTACTGTGATACTGTCTATAGGCTGACTGATTAATTGGAAGAAGAGAGTTGCGGTCGAGGTGATTCATTATTTGTGTATATGCAGCACCTTCCACAAGCTTTGATACATACTTCAGATTACTTACAGGCAGAAGATTACAGAATTTTGTTTCCAAGCCAGGTTTTTTCAATAATGGTTTAACTATAGCGGTTTTCCACAGCGAAGGAAAATTACCAGATGACAATGAGAGATTAATTAGAGATGTGATGGTGGGAATCAGTGTGTCCATACACTGTAGAAGAATCTTTGTGGGCATTGGGTCAGATGCCCAAGACTTTTTTGCTGAACTTAGTTATAAGTTTCTTAACATCATGTTCTGACAGAAGAGTAAAGTTAATAAAGTCAGGTACGTCATGGGAGGAGACCTGAAGATAATTTTTCTTTGGATTGCTGCTTGCATTCAATCTTGACTCAATATCTTCATGGATCTGTATTACTTTGTTCTGAAAAAACTTGCCTAAATCATCCACAAAGCCCTGTTTGTCAATAATGCATGGTATTACAGGTTGTTTATTCGCAATATTCAACAGAGACTTCACCACACGAAATAACTGCTTTTGATCACCTTTGTTTTCCATAATCAAATCATTGTGATGGATTCTGCGAGCTTCATTTAACACATGCAACATGTGATTGCGCAGTGACTTATACCTATTCCAATCGCTCATCGTCCTAGATTTTAACCAACGCTTTTCAGCTTTCCTTTTCTGTATTTTTGCAATCCTTACATTATCGGTGAACCAAGGTACTTGAGTTCGCAGAACAACTTTTTTAGTTACAACAGGTGCATGTTTATCTAAGATACTATTTAGTGTTACATCATATAATGAGACCGCTTCCTCAAGATCACAAGGTGTATGTTTGCAAAGATCACTACCGGCTATATCAAACTTCATCGCATCAATGTCAATTACTCCAAGCCTACGGAATGAAATTACTTTAGAAGGCAGTGGAGGTTTGTATGAGTTAAGAGTGCACATAACAGGAATATGATCACACAGAAGGTTAATATCAAAACAATATCAAAGTGACAGACCTGATAATCAATGATCATTCTAGATATTCTACCTGCTTCATCTTTCAAGGTTAAATTCTGGTGAAATTCAAACAAACAAAAAGTTCTGTAATCTGCCTATTGCACAGATAATTGATTTTCACTCATTTGGTTTGCCTTTGTCTGCTGAGAGCAATATGGGCATTAACTGTTGTGTTTCAACACAGAGTTAACACCTCCTGGCTCTACAAACTATAGTCTACATGTACATGTATGTCTGTTTGAATATCATTTAGCAGAGTTATGACAAATGGTTTTAGAGACTGAAACACGCGTAAAAGCCCTTGAGATAATGTGGAGTTAATAATTTTGCTTTGAGCCAGAAGGGCATTCATGATTCATCATTTCATTTAAAGTTGCTATTCATAGGTTTTGAATATGCTCGAATTTCATATCAAAATAAAGTTTATGGTGCACAAATCACTATGAAACCGATTGAAACTTTTGAAAAGTAAGTGGGAAACAAATATTGCCTGTCACAAATCGATAAAACGGACCCCCAATGTTGCCTGTACATACGTTGCCCAACTCGATGCGAGATCCGTGACGTCATCATATGTACAATAGCCTGTGATGTGGTGTGTTGTGAATGTGGTGAATGTGATGTGTCGTATCCGAGGGAGTGATTAAAACGATGTTTCTGCATTGTTTGTATGAATTAATCATTCTGTGAATGTTTTCAAAGTATGTTTCAACCATTCTATTTAACATTATTCATATAATAATGTCGGAGAAATTCTACAATTTAATGACTTTTTGCAATTAGAAAGAGGAAAAAATCCCATAATATAATAGAACAGTCTCCCTTGTACATGCTATGTAACCGTTGTGGGGCATACCATTTTAATTTTAGGGGTGTTATAATTCACGAAAGACGGAGGGATAGACGGAATACTTTGTTTTCTTGAATTAAATTGTTTTCTTGGCGAATAGTTTGAACTTGTGTAAAGAAAATACAGAAATGGTAATCACCTTACTGCTAATTTGTTTTTTCTTTCTATTAAGTAGCTAACTTATATTTACATGTGCCTATATAAGCTCAAGTTAACTTTTCCATACTCGGCATTTCAGTAGTCAATTGTATGTAGTAGGTATAGGTGAGGTGAAGTAGGTGAGGCGAAGGTGAGAGTAATTTGGCTTGTAATTCAATTAGGCCTTTGGTGATAGTCTTTGCTCAGTTATAATTTCGTATCTGGGTTATTTTCACTGTTTATTTGCTTGAAAATCATCATAACCTGCACTATAAAATAAATTTCTTGAAAAATATTTTTTCGAATGAAATTCGTTATCGAAATCAGGTTTAATCAGAGTATTACAGGGAAAAAATCCCTTGATAAAGACTTGAGCTATGCTATAATGCAATACATGTATGATGTTCATCTCTACACCCCAGCTCTACACTATCTGAGATCAGTGGTGACGTCCAGCCTCTGTACGCTAGCTAGCCATTCCTATCATAATAAATACGAGATTTTAGTGAAGAGGAATGTTGTAGATCAAGATAGTTTCTACAAGAAGCATCGATTTTCCTTAGACAACAATATTATCTAGGTAACTTTTACATAAAATCATGATTTGACGAGCGGGTCTGTTAATCAGTTCTGTCTCTGAGAATTTGATGCAACGTCGTTTTGGGACGTAGTTTGACGTTTGCATCCCGGCCGGGCTTGGTTTTCTTTGTCATTTTCATATCAATTTCCTACATTATATTCTGCTTTGACCAAAAAAAGAAAAGAAAATCGACTCATCAATGAGGTAATGTAAATAATAAGCCACTGCAGTTTTGCCTCCTCTCTTATAACAGCTAAAATCCATCAAAATTGCATGCGATCATCTCAATGCACAATGTTTATTACGTGCAAGCGCCTAGCTCGCCGCAGATCGTCCATAGGCCTACGTCATCATTGGGGACCCGTTTCGCTCGCAGCCACTTCCGGGTTCTGAGAATCAGAGGGGCGTTTTTGGAAAATGTGTTTTTAGATTATTTCTTGGAATTTACAGGAGCAATAATGAACACCACTGTCTTCTACATACTTCCCCGTTTCCATTCATATATAATTAACCCTATTCTGTGATTTTCTTTGAATTTCACCTTTAACACAGAGTGAATGCCGTTCTTGCTCCAAAAGACATACACATGTACACATACAGTGTAAGAATTACCCAGATGACACATCTATCAGGTTGCTGTGGACATGTAAATGGACAAGAGAATTTTTTTTTTAAACAAAGACAATTGATCCAAATTTTCCATGTATTCATTGTAAAAACGGAGCAAGAATTGATTATGTACAGTGTACCTTTTATTACTTCACAAAATATATGCAGAACTATAAAAAAAAAAGACTGGTTTCCCTCAACTTTAGCCTTTTGGGCAAATCTCTGTATAGTTACTACAGTACAATGTACATACATGTACCTGTATTTTCTTTTTCTTCTTCTTTATATTACCAGGGCTTACTTGTAGGCCTTATATCTGGGAGTATTTTCAATAAAATATTTTGGGAGAAATCACACTGGACTCCCTTCACACCACTCAGGCCTTCAAATAACCGAATCTCAGCACGTTTTTTAACAGACTTTGTGTGCTAAACAAACATGAATGGCATTAGGTCTGTACACGCTTGTTGAAATGGGTACATTGAATGGAATATGCAGATAGAACTCCAGATAATACAATATAAAGGAAGTCCTTGAAATCAATACATGCCTGGTTTTGTTTTGAGTTTATCCAACCATCCGAGTAAAAAAGGGTCACTTTTTAGATAGATAGTTGATAATACATGTATTACTGAAAATGAACTTACACTTGATGTGCAAATAAGTCAAACATTAGGGGAAAAAAATTATAATGCCTAACAAGCAATAAATTCTCTTAAATGACAGAGGCTTGCATCATATGATCAGGCTACACTCCATGCATACAGTATAATCTCCACTCAGTTTAATATCAAAGTGAAAATATTCTTACCATTATTTATTGTGAGCATGATTACAGTAAAACATTACAGTAAAACATGCATTAGCGATCACCTGTACATGTATATGAGGATCACTTGTCTAGCATAAAGGCTGCATTTTTTGTTTTCCTTGAATGTAGTTTCTCACTGGGATATGTGCTAAAGGAAACCAGCATTCTCAACATATATCTCAGCATTCATGTGATAATGGAGAATCATCAAATCATGGCAAATCTTTTGACATCATATACCTTCATTTGACCAAAAGGATTTTTAATACTTCACTGAAAATATATGCTATATCAAAACGGTTTCATTTGTCAGATATTTAGTGTACATTGTACTTTTGATGCATTTCTCAAAATAAATGTAAGCACACCACCAGGGTAGCATAGCAATATGCAGAGGAACGAAAAAGACATGTTCAAATACAAAATGCACTTTTGTACTATTTACATTCAAGACGAATCTTTCCGTACCAGTCCATTTTGCCAAACTACCCAACCTACAATTAATATCCACACCTAATTCCCATCATTAACCAATACCCTTATTTCTCTTCCCTTGTCTTCCAAAGCCCCGTCAATTTTAGAAAACTATTTATGGATTCGAGCTATGTCACCATTTTGGGGGAAATCAGAGGAAGGGAGAGGTAACACAAAGTGCTCACGACAGGTGAATAACACAGAGACATATGAGAAACTTTCCTTCTGCAGATGTGTTCCTTTATCCCTTTTTACCTTATTTAAAGAGAATCAGGTTACAGGAAATTCTACTTTTCTTCTCTCTAAAAGATCCTACATAATACTGTACATGTACATGCACATGTACAGTTTTTCAGTAACTGTACGTTGAAGACAGTTTAAAAAAACAAAGACTGGTTTCATAGAGTATATAAAGTCCTAGTTGTACAGCACAACTGGATACAGCATAGCAGATAATTTTCTTCAGATTATAAACATTGTTTGCCTTAAGAACCATGGACTCAATGTACAATATATTTAGTTTTGGAAAGCATGAGAAGATGCTTCAATGGACAAATAGAAGCCACCCCCAGAGAATCTAAACTTTTCCACTCATATTTTTATTTAGGCTCCAGCAGGAAAATCTTTAATAGTGTGCAAATGAATTCAGATTTATGAATTTGATGAAGATTATCAAGACATAGGTCAACGGATTTAGAGGAACAAAGCCCTTATCAGTTTTGGAGAGCAAACAACTTGAAGCTGTTCCTTACAACATGGAGCTCTAGCAAAAATTCAATATGATGATATCATAAAAGTCATTGTTATGTTATAATTGCACTTTAACTGTGTGTGTTTTTACATGTACTTACTTGTTACGACCGATCTTCTCATGATCGTAGACCTCGAGCTCTACGGAGTCGGAGGCTGTCAACGGCTTGTCACTGAGATTGAATTCTAGTGTCTACAATGAGAAAGAATTAAAAGAATGTGGTGCAAAAGATGATTTCTAGTTATGCAAAATATCATTTTAAACAAGACTGTTCAAATCATAGCGGGTTACAAGTACTTTTTTTTATAACTTAAAATGTACATGTATCTTATATTGAGCAATGTGCTTATAATGATCTTGTTAATGTCAACGCTTTTATATTCGGGAAGCAGACCTGTATGGGTTTACTCAAACCTTTTTTGTCTTCCTGAGACATGTTTTAATACTGTCTGAATAAATTAAAATCAAATCAAAATCAATTAAATATATAGGGCAGTACGAAAAAATAAAAATCAGATCAACCTATATTTTTGAAAAACAGAGAAAAAAGGCAACGGTGGTAATTAGCAATACTCTTGAGCTTTCCTGTTTTGCACCAAGGAGCTGGAATACATGATGTACATGTACATGGGTATGCCATCTTGTGTGTATACAGTCTGTAATTATGGCCAATTTCTCAAGTTTCCAAAACATTGAAGTTTTAAATAGTTTTCATCATGGTTTCAAAACGCTCATGCAACACACACATAAGTAACAGCTTTTTTTTAATGGGGGTGCAATATTAGTACTCAACAAAAGTTACATAAATGTACATGTACTACTTCAAATTTGTTAATCAGAGCTACATTTTGATTGATCATACTTCCTTTCCCCTTCACACAAAGTTCATATTACATTTACACTCCTTAATAGACAAGTTTGTTTGTATGGGAGTGGATAAGAGCAAAGAAATCAAATATGAAATTCCACGAGGTTATATACCACCAAACTATGTATATTTGCAGTTCCAATAGAAGAGAAAAGAAGGGTTTGTCTAGTATGTGCAAGCATGCCATTGTTGTTGTTGTTATTCTCTCTCTCCCTCTCTATCTCTATTTTTTCTCTCTCTATCTCTTTCTCTCTCTCTCTCTATCTATCTATCTATCTCTCTCTTTATCTATCTCTTTCTCTCTACCTCTATCTATCTATCTATCTATCTATCTATCTATCTATCTATCTATATACTGTATCTACATATATCTAACTCTCAATGACTGAAGCTGCTCAATGTTCCGGCAATTAAAACCACATGCAGTTCAGTCATAAGGAATACATGTGCATAGTATGTGTTCCGTTTACAGCTACATGTACATATACATGTACTTGTAACTTCTGTTGGGACAAGTACGCTTAAAAATTTCAATCTTCAAACTAGGGTAGGGAGGATGAACTACATGCAATAAATACTACATGTACGTCACTACACTTTTAGCTCATTTTTTATGAAGTTATCAATTCTGACAAGTTCTATAAAAACACATAAGACTGCAATTATGCATGTAACCATATCCATATGCGTGACTTGCCTTAATCCTAATAACCTGTGAAACAATAGTCCAGTCTTCAATTACACAACCAGTATTTTTCCAAAAGCTATAACATTTCCTTCCACAATATTCATAACTTTAATAATAGTTACCGTAATTTCTAAAAAGATGAAATGGCACCACACGTACATTGTATTACATATCTTCTCCCATCATGCAATGCAACACATTCTCTGAAGAATTTTTTTTTCAATCCTCAAAAGCATTTGATGTCTCATTTCAACACAGTGATAGTAAAGAGGAATGCTAAACTTATTCTAATAAGGTAGAACCAATAAATCCTGGATTACATGTGTAGTAAATGCATCTTCAAAAAAATTTTTTTTTTTTTTTTTTTTGGTGTGTGTCTATACGGTACAAAACTTACTACAATACACATACATGTACAAAATAACATGCATGATACGTGTATTTCACACACTGGTATGTCAACTGTACAGACAGTACACTTGTTACAAAAGCATAACAATCTTAATTCCGAAACCAGAACTGTTGATTCATAGTTTTAAGTTGGGTCCTGACTCCTTGCATAACAGAAACTGATTCTTCCATCCATGTTTACAAGCATTTACTACTTCAAGTAAAATGTGCACATGTACAGTACATGTATGTGCACATGCAGATTCATCAATTTATGTTCAAGAAAAGTACACTGCATGAAGCAGACCAGTTCGCCAGTCTTTTGCACTTTGACCTCTTGCATTCCTTTGAAGCTGTTTAGTATTGCCAATAAATACCCATTGCCTTGGATTGCAAATAAACCGACCATCCCTTGAATGCCTCAGTGATTAAAAATGTTACAGAACAAATAAGCAATGGGATTTCGTGGGTGGACATTTCTTTCTGCACTGTTTAAAAATACACACTGTCTCGATAACACAATGAATATTATTTTGCCATAATTGAAGTACATGTATGATGTGTATGATAAAACTTTTGCTGCTTTTAAATATTAAGGTAAACCGATGTCATGCTTAATAACAGGAATCAGTGCATTTTACTGAAATCGAGTGGATGTATATGTACACTGTAAGAAGGTATGACTGCCAAGTCGTGAGATCACTGCTCTACCACTGAGCTACATGTATCTTGCCTAGCTCTTACATTGTAGGTTGATAGTGACTTACATGTATTACTACATGTATCAGCAATCAGAAATTTTCTAATGCACTTTGAATATTTAAAGTTAAACCATTTGTGACAGAGTCCACACTGTGTGGTTTCGCCCAATAATTTTCGATGCAGAGCCCTAAAAACATAATGTACCACACAAGCAGAAAGAGAAAAAAAAAAATTCTACATACATATATTGTTCCCATTTTGGTAGCATCAGTATTTGTTGTTTGATGCTGAAAGTTTGTGATACACATCATAACAGCAACTTCGTAACTTCTCAACAAATCTATCAAATTAATTTATAAATTATTTACAGTCACACGACTCTTTGCAGGAAAAATGTGAAAGTAGGGGGGAAAAAATACTGGTGTTGCCAATTTGAAGAAGAAAGGCTCGACAAATTAGGTTTAAATGATTTATGTCATGAATGGGTTAATTCTATTCTATATCTTAGACTTTACCTCATTCCACTGTGGATCTGTGGAGTCATCAACAACTTTAGTCTTCTTCTTTGTACCTGTGATATACAAAACAAAAAGGTATTATATTCTAAACAAAAAATGTAGAAAACCAGTGGTTTTTAATCTCAAAGCAGTTTTATGTTCTAATTTTATCTAGCTCTTTTAAGGGATTGATATCGTTTACCCGTCAGAACAAGGACCGCTCAATTGGTCAATGACTGTCCACAAGTACATGTATATGTTCACGTACATGTATGTGCTCCAGCATCAATGAACACATGCAAATTTGATGTGTCTGATCCCTTCATTAAATTGTAAGATTTTTTTCTCAATATCTTCCAATGATCTTTCATGATGTTATTGAGACATGTAATTACAACTCACATACCTCATACACTGCATAAGCCTGTAGTTGGAATAAACTACGATAAGCGCCAAGCGGGGCTTTGCCCATGCTGCGCCCAAACTTTGGAATAGTAACATAAGATAAGCTCAAACAGCTTATTTATTTAATCATTATTTTATCAATAACAAACACACATATTTCCCCCGGGGGGGGGGGGGTCACTTCCATTGAAGAGTGGACAGCATCCGCAAGAATAGTCCTAAAAAAAGCACCCTAAAAGAGGATTCAAGGGCAGGCCGCTAGGACACCCTAAACACGGATTTTGTGCAGATGTCCCAGATTTGCACACCCTAAACGAGGATATTCCCATTTTCATATCTTGAGTGTTAGTGGGGTACATTGAAAGTTTGGAGCCATTTTTATCTCTAGATAATTCACTGTCTCATTATGTTTTACACAGGCATTATAGGATTTTCCGTTCACGGGTCTTGTTACAGTTGGTCTTGCAGTCAGTGCAAACTACATACCCTTTTCGCGTTTTAGATTATCGTGATTTAGGGGGCTTTTTTTTTTCATTTTTGGTCGTTTTTGGCACTCTATTCGCATTCCGCGATTACCTCTGAATTTCATACCCTTTTTCTTTAATTTTGTTGTTTTCAATACACTTTTTCTTGATTTTTGCTCCTTTAAATACCCTCTTTCTTGATTTTTGCTGTTTTAGATACCATATTAAAACTAAACATGTTAAAGGGGGTACCCAATGCTGAAACAATGTTACTTCATATAAAAGAGCATGATTTTATTAGCAGAAAATCATCTGCCTAAATTTTTTTTTTAAAGTTGGGTTGCCAAGGAAACCCCCAAATGTGGTAAGAAATCAGGATATTTTTGAGCCCTCAGCTGTGACCCAGTTTCAACTGGGTACCCACTTTGACGTCAAAATGACCTTTAAGTGGGTACCTTGTCACGCAATTCTAGCAAAATGCGCGCAAGGTATAATACATATTGTACAGTCTAGCACGTAGCACAACTGCAGTGCGCGAAGCTGGGTACCCACTTTTACGTCATACCTGATACTCAAATTTTTTGGTCAGCTCTTGACTTTTCATCAGAAAATTAGCCAAAATGTATTGATTTGGATTGAAAATCATCAAATTTTTAATGTTATTCTTCTTAGGATTCTATTCTCAATCATATATCATTCTTTTTTTACCATTGTGTAATCACTTAAAGTGCGTTATGTGCCTGATGCTGAAAAAAGTACCCTTTGTACGCATTTTCATATAATGTACAGATGATGTAGAGGCCTCAGTGAGGCACCACCCCCCCCCCCCCCAATTATACATTAAGCATAAAATACATGTAATGTTACATATGAAACCATGAATTACTCATTCCTAACTGTATGTTAGTATGAACATATGGCCTTATCGTGAAATAAGGCACCTCTCTTGTCGCGTGTGCACTCGCATTGTGTACAAAGTCTACGGGAGTAGAAACTGTCAAACTGACGAAATAAACAGCAGTGAATGGACTGGTGACTTATTTCACGATAATGCCAAACATATGATCTTTTTTCTTCATTGAACGCAGGAGTAATTAGTCTTGCGGTAACGACCGCGGTCAGTTCTTGTCTTTAATTCAAAGACAAAGTGACCTGAGTCATGTCTTTCGAAAGTTTGGATGGTGATGTTAATTCATAATTATTAAAGGTCTGTTGCAGACGTAAAATATCAATCTGATTGATACATATACCAATACATATCCTCAAAAACCCCAATTACATACATAACATACACGAACAGTTGTACAGCTTGGCAGATTTAATGCAATGTATGAGCACTTCTTATCATGAATTCACACCAGCTTCATTAGGAAGTGTAACTGGGCTGGCCTCGTACATTGAATGAGAGGCGATGAGTTAGCTCACCTGCAAACTTCAACTGGACGAAGGGATCGATCGTACCAAACTTCTCAATGTTTGGCAGACTTTTCCCGCTCTCCACAGCAATTACCAAAGACATGGTGATCCTCGACCCTTACTGGAGCACCAACTCCTGGTATATATCCTTTCCTTCTCCTCCTCTTGGGCGCGGGAAAGAAGTTTTAGAACTTGCTTTCCAGCCGTCGCCCAGTAAATCGGACAGCTTTTCAGGAACCAGATATGGAGCTGACCGCACGATACAGCGACCGCTCCCCCAATAATCTTTCAATAGCTTGAGCGCGCGCTTGGCATGTGTATACTAGTAGCAGATCAGAGTGAGAAAACACCATTCGACCCTCAACCCTTTTCAGTGAGCTGGGCATGTGCAGTGCATGTCACTGCGGTGGTACACGCCCAGCAAAGTACTAGGGCACAGGGACCACGCACCAGCCCAGGGGTGCAACGTTCCGGGCCACGCCCCCGCATTTTCACATTCCCTACCACAGTTTAATCCATTTTGCGTGTCGAATTAAATGATGATAGTACTTTATTGTTTAAATTTTTGAAATTGGTTATACACTGATTTAGTGTGGTTTACAGTTTTAAATTATAAAATGGAATTATCAAAATATTACCAAGATATTATTTCATAGCAGTAAAGATTTTTTTTTTTTAATATTTGTATGTTTTTTTTTAATATTTGTATGAGTAAAGATGTTTATATTTTATAACTGTAACATGATTATCGAGGGGGGGTTACTGGCCTAATATGGTATACGAGGGTGTGCAACTCTAACGGGTAGCTTTTTTCAAGAAATCTCTAAACATGGAAAATGGTTTTGTGCCGGAATATTCTTAAACATGCCCCCACCTCTCCAATTTTTTTTAATGGGTAATTTTATTGTTCATAATGATATTCTCGCCCATATTGTCGCTAAAGTATACACCCGAGATGCAAAATCCCTAATAGTGGGTGCCCCTTTTGCCCAAATTATGACCCTTAAAAATGGGTACAGGTATGGAGGCTTCAACCACATCTGAGTACCGCCCCCCCCCCCCCCGATGATGATACTGAAGAAAATGGAAGGGAAAGGTGGACAAAAGCTTGGGAGAGAAGCAAAACTAACTTTTAGTAACCAAAAATCATGGAGAGGGCTTTTACGTCTTTGGCTTTTACCCTCTCTGATTATCCCTTCTATACCAAGTGCTAAAAAAGTACAGTACAAGTGCATGCATCCCGCCCCCCCCCCCTTTCTCATCTCTTGGGCCTGTTTAAAAATTGGTAACCATCGTGCTTGATTTTGGAACTTGTTTTTAAACAATGTTTTCTCATTTTTTATTGATGATTCATATCTCCTCTTTCATAAAGTATAAGTTTCCATCCAATTTTTAAACGTTTTCTTGAATTTTTCGCTAATTTTATAACGTGATGCAAATTTGAAGGCGTGTCGGACGGAATTCTTTCTCTGAAATTAAATGGTCCTAGGTAACACTTAATATCTTTGTTTTGAAACTCTATGTTTATAAATATTAACATATGTATCAATCATCCTTTTCATACATTAACTGGAATCATATATGTAGAAATGTACGATTCCTGCAATTTTAGAAAAAGTAACTCAAAATTTTCCGTCCGACATGCAAAAAATTTCCATGAAGTTTTCCATCAGAAAAACCATTAACAATTTTAGTGATTTTTCCCAGCCAAGTATCAATGAATTGATTGTAGTCTTAGAATGAATGATGATTTTGAAAATTTACCTGCACCTAAGTAGGAAAAAATAAGGATAACATATTTTCCATCCGACATGAAAAATGGTATGTCGGACGGAAGCTATATTGAGATGGCTGTATAGAACGTGTGTTTTTTTTTTTTTTTTTTTCTGTTTTATCTTGATAAATGTATTTACAAGAGTAAAATGTCTAATTTCTGATAGTAAAGCTGTCAAACTTGAGTGAAAGTTTGCACCACTTTCTGTGAGGTCCCATGCAATCATTTTCTTTTGAATTGCATTGTTATTCAACTTTGATGGGAAACTTATTGTTTATTGTTCATTGTTCACCCAAAATACTGTTGCAATATGAAAGCCTCATAATTTATGAAAATTAGAAATAAAATGGGTGATATGATATGCTGTAATTCTGGTAATTTCATTACCAGTTGCATAACTACAGGGGGCACAGGGGCCCTCCCCCAATCGGCTGGCAAAAAAAAAAAAAAAAAGAAAGAGAGAAAAGAAAGGAGAAGGATAGATAAAAGGAAGGGGAAAGTAAGGAAAAGGAAAACGGTATACATCGGGAAGCGCTCCCTCGCTTCTCTCACAAGCATTTGAGTAACTTGACCTTTGCCTTGAATCTTGTGTCTCAGTCTATAGGCTGCTGTTGTTGTACTCATAGAATGTTAGTTATGTAACCACATCTGGATTTCACTCCAATTAGAAGTTTACCTTTAAAGGGCCCTTTCAGTAGATGGCCTCGACAAAAAACTAAAATTCCCATCTGTTTTTTCGCCAGCTTGCTCCTCCCACTAGTATAAATTTAAACTAGATGATTTCGGGCGTGGCAATCATTTTCAGAAGCGATTAGGCAAAGTATCATAATATTTTGGCAGCAAGGAGGTTCACATATTTACAAAAACATCTAGTGTATTTGCTTACGAATCCATATTATACGGTATTTGTTTTGTTTTTTAGGGGGAGGGGGTGGATGGGCGTCACTGATCCTCGCTTGTAAAAACAGAAGAGGAACCGTACCTAAAGGGATTCATATTCAGAAAACAGGGGATCGAATAGATTATTTTAGATATATTTCAATGACGAAATAACAATTGTGCAATGAAAAAAGGAGCATATTTATTTACTCGCTCGCTGCGCTCGCTCGTTCAATAATTGTTTAGTGTTTTTTTTTAAAGCAAACAAATTGGGCGAGTGATGTGAACAAATAAATAATTTCGATGTTTCATGTAGGGCTTAACCGATATTCGCATAGGAGATCGGTAACTGCCGATTCTTGGCCGCATAGGCTAAACGTCGGTAAATATTTTGATGGTGAGCCGATGCGGAACCGATGCAAGCAACAGATGTTTGGCGGTTACAGTCACACTTAGACCCTATGTTGTTTTGCATTGCGGCGTAGCAGACGGGATTAAATTTTTGTTATTGTATTACTCATCTCTACTTTAGCCGCGCTCTGCGCTGCATCGGTATCGGAATCGGAATCGGGCCGATGCGGATGTAAAAACATCGGGGATCGGATCGGCAGCAAAATTCCATATCGGTTAAGCCCTAGTTTCATGTGCTCACAATGTAATTTACTAAAATGGGTTAACGTGTGATTCCTCGCTCGTTTCGCTCGCTCGTAATGTTAAAGACCGGCAGGGACATGCTAAAACAGTCACTGGCAGCGAGGTGACTGGATATAATATAGGCCTAAAGTGGTCCGATAGTGTGTTTGACACAATAACAAGTCTTTTATTGTAAATATAGCTGTAATTTTCCGCTCGCTGGCTTTGCTCGCTCGCAAAATGAAAAAAAACGGGATGGTATCTAGCATGGTATCAATTTTCCAAAATTTTAAAACGCTTCACATCCCTAAAGACACCTTGGTTCAAAATTACTGTCGTTATTATTAACATGATAGAAATAACGACACACACCCGCACAAACTTTTCCAACCGGTGCCATGACTGTATGCAGCAGGGGGGCAGGGTGGAGGTTGGCCCTCAAATATTTTTAATATTTCACTTTTTTAAACTGAAAATTGTCTAAAAAATCCAACAAAAATGTGTACCAGATCCTTGAATTTCAATATTTCAAAATGCAAAAGCGCCCTCATGACCAGCTCGGTCGCTTTGTTCCCCCGCTTTCGTATTTCTTCGAAAAATTTACGCGTCTTACAAAAATTGTACTGACCGGCTAAGAGCATTTTGACTGTGTACCTTTCCTAATCATGTCGGACGGAACCTAGCATGTCAGACCGAATTTCATCAATGTTCCTATGGTAACAAAGTTATAAAAAGAAATCAGGTCTTTTTTAATATGAACAACATTAGTACCCATGATGACCTTTCTACAAAAGGCAAGGAATTAATGATTTTGACAAATTGCCAAAAAAGTAACATTTTCATTCCGTCTGACATGATTGGTTCCGTCCGACATGATGTGTTTTGAATAGTTCCTGTTACCGCGACAACAATCTCTGAATAAAGATTTTTTTGAGAATTTAATGTTTGATTGTTCTTTTGTTTATTTGACTGTGAATTGCTCACTTATCACTTAAACTTTCGATAGAATAGTAACTTGAATAAAAAAAAAGTCAAGGGTCCTCATTTCTATCGATTCCGTCCGACATGGACAGTTTTTGCTCTTTTACACAAATTTTTAAAAGATACTTGGGAAGTTACTTATACGTGATGAAAGTCAGGTAAGCTCTCCATGTCCCTGTACCGAAATCTAAAGAAAACTACCTCTGTAACAAAAATGACAGCTTCTTTTGCTATCAAATTTCGTCCGACATGATTACGACAATTTTGAAACAGGCCCGCTTTCTCTCTCTCTCTCTCTCTCTCTCTCTCTCTCTCTCTCTCTCTCTCTCTCTCTCTCTCTCTCTCTCTCTCCCTCTCTCCCTCTCTCTTTCTCGCTCTCTCTCACTCTCCTCCTTCATTCCCTTTCAGTTTCTCTTTCCCACTCTTCCATTTTTTTCCATCCCTATTTCTCTTTTTAGAAGTACATGTTGACCGTTCCCGTAAGCGATTCAATCAACTCTCAACTCTACTGAGTCTTGCGCCCCTTACGCCCATAGGCTCTATATAGTCTTCGCTCAATATTACAATACTGCATAAGGCATAAGCACAAACAAATTGATTTATGATCAATACTGATTTTGTTTACCCACTGGGTACTAGCCACATCAGGTGTACTTCTGCTCTTCCTGGGGGCCCTGAAATCATTTTTACCTAGAAATGCCGGGCGCCCATTTAACACACCTGGGTCGAGAAGGGCACATGTAAAACACCTTGTCCAATTAAGATGTAAGCACAGCACGAGGATCGAACCCAATTAAGAGGCTATATATACAAAGTGATTGTGTCGTAGTCGGGTGGTTGACCGAAAACGCGAAGGTTGTGGGTTCGATCTTCGGCGCGGCACTTATGCCCCGATTGAGCAAGGCCTTTTTTCGTCATGCTCTTTTATCGTAGGCCTACATTACATACATTATCGTGCTATGCATGTAGGCATATAAAATACCAACACATGTCACGTGCATGCAAGTGCGTTTCTTTAAGAAAAAAATACAACAGAAATCCCACACTGCGGCACTAAAAAGGGTCGTTTTAGGGTAATGATTGACCAAGAAAACGAGTGATGTATTCCACTTTCGCCTATAACCTTTGTAATGTTCAGTCAATAGTAAGTTGACCGTAGGCCTAATGAGTCAATTTATTCCAAAATAAATAAAAGACCCAAAGTAACTCTCATTTAGTCTCTACAATGATGAAATATAGTAATATTACCGTGGATTTTTTTTTTTTTTTTTTGGGGGGGGGGAGGGGGGAAGAATGTAGTTGCAAGATAAAAGAACAATATGCCTGCGTGCCCTTTTCCAAGTATAATGTTGGTGTGTTGGAAGGTTATATGCCTTCGTCTTCAACTGTATTTTTTGTAAATAGATTTTATTTGTTTGGCTTTTCCTATCCCCATGGAGTTATCTATCTCCCTCTCTATTTTTTCACAGCCCCCCCCCTTCTCTCTCTCCCCCTCTCTTTCATAAAAGGCCTGTTATAGGAGTTCTGTAAATAAAACCGTGCTGAACACCTTTCATTGTGATCTTCTAATTATGAATGTATATCCCGTTCATCACGATCATTATCTTCAGAAGATATGTTTGTTGGTATCCCTAGAGTAAAAATATCAAAGACAACTTTCCTTTCTGTCAGAATGCCTTTAATGATAAAATCTTCTACCATGTACAAGATACTATGCCTTCTAACTTGCAGTCCCTGCAGTACATCACATTTACTATCCTATAATGTGGCCTACACATCTAATTATGATTATACATTACTCAATGTACCATCAATCAACCAAATTATAATTATTGTAAGATATTTCTTTCTTTATTACATCAAAATTTACAAATTAAGCTAAAACGTTCCACTGTTATATTGTACAGGTTGCATTCATATAAGATAATTACGTTAGGTACTTTAAAAGTTACAGGTAACCACATTATTTTCCTCACAAAGTGACTGCCATAGATAATAATAGCCAACTATGGCATTCTATGACTGAGAGTAGGAGTTGGTCTAGCGGTAAAATCCGCAGTCAGCTATTTGTCTTCGCCTACAAACTAACTTTGATGGGACACAGGTTCCAATCTGTCATGAATCGTGTCTTTCGGATACGTTAAAAGTCGGTCCCAGAAATAAATAATCATTTCTGTTTGATACACGTCTGTAAAAACCTAATTACAAACACATACTCTAATTGCATTTGATGGGATAGTCTACTTTCACTGAAAGTCATCTCGGATGAATATCATCCACAAAAATTTCAGATTCATTATTTTAATATTCATTTACTTTAAAAATGAAAATGAAATTATGGATGAAAAACCATGATATGACAAGAAAACTACAAATGGTATCAAACTAAATTTTGCAATATTATTGTAAGGATGGAGAGTGAAATTTTTGTCTGAATTGTAAGCTCTACATTATCACTTCAGGCAACTTTTTTCAAATAATGTTTGACCTTTAATTCTTGTTTCTACAATTTTTAAACATGATTGTTGTACATGCATCATGATTTATTTGAAAAAAAAATACAAAAGGCCTACTAATAGCGATTACCACACCTACGCATTCTTTTCTTTGCTGTGTAGAAAACACTTTCAGAAATACTCTTGCCATGCGATGAATACTGTGGATATTTCTTAAACTCTTCCAGCAATCAAAATCAAAACTTCATTTGCAACGAAACTCGCTGCTATGTGTGCCAGAAAAGAGACAGAATTTATGTTTGTACAGTAATCGATGCTGACTGCAGAATAATGACTAGAAGCCGAGGGTGTTTCACAAAGACTAAGATTGACTCAAATCGCTAACTATATGGCAGGCCATTCATGCCACTGTTTGCTTTCACCATCGGTCTTTCAAGGGATGCGCAAATCATTGTCAAAATTTGAAGAATTGACATTTGTTGTTTTCTTCATCAATGAACTATAAAAAAAATTGTCAATTCTGCAGATTTGTGACCATGATTTGCAAATTCTTTGAGAGATCCATGGTGAAAGAAAACATTAGCATGAATGGCCAGCCATAGTTAAGTGCCAATTTAGTCAATCTTAGTCTTTGTGAAACACCCCCTGGATTGATAGAAACTGAGGGAAGGGCTGTTCCAATGAACATAATTTTGGTAATCCTACCCTCCCTCAGTTGACATAAAACACAAAGGCAAAAACAACCATAGTAGTAAATGAAGAATAAAAAATAGCCCTAAGCAAAGCCTGTACCCTAAAACTCAGAAATCACTACATTTTTTATGTACTAGCTCACACTTTGATGCGATGTGTCATAAACATGAATAGGTGAAAATGTGTCTTTCTCGGGACATCTTCATATTTCATGAGATGGCAAAACGAAAGTGAATTTATTTCATATCATCGAATTGATCTAATTTGATTAGTCCGACGGGACCATTATTATTTCCCATCAAATGAACATAGTCTTCTTTTTCGAAAACTTCCATTATTTTTCTATTTTTGTGCATATAAATGAAACTTTATGAAACATCATGAATCACTTACATTCCTGAGATACTGAGCAATACCCAACAATTCCCAAATAATTTCAGATTCGATCCAGAATATGTGATTTGTCAAAAATGGAGTAAAAACTAAAATAAAATCATCCTATTTTGTATTAAAAATAGAAAAATCGATGATGTGACAACCTTAGCACTTTCCAGCAATCTTAGAAAAAATGGTGCTGATCCGATATTTGGAACCTTTAAAGATTCTTCAAAGAACCATTACTAGCCTAGAAAGGTTCTCTAAAGGGTTCTATATGGGTGTGCATTCATATAAGATTATTACGTAAGGTTATGTTAAAAGTGACAGGAATTCTTCCATTCAGTAACCACATTATTTTCCTCACAAAGGTACTGCCAATGACAATGGCATTCTATGATTAATGATAAAATATCATGAACCACTTACATTCCTGAGATACTGTGCGAAAATAACTAACAATTCCCAAATAATTTTAGATTCGATCCAAAGTATGTGATATGTCAAAAATGGAGTCGAAACTAAAATAAAATCATCCTATGTTGCATTAAAAATAGTGAAAAATATGATAATGACAACAGTACTTTGGGCCTACAACATGCTTTATCACAGCAAAATCTAAAATTCGAGCAGGCAGTCATATTCTAAATTGCGTGTTGATCATACAACATGATGGCATTATGTTTCATAGATTTCAATGTCCTGAAGACCGTGGGTGGTGATCAAATCAGCTGTTGAATACGTGGTCAAATCAGCCGTTGAAGATGAGACTGACCGAAGCACTGGGGATGTTATTCATGAAGATGCAGAAGATGACGAATTGAACGATGAGAAGACTCATCATGAGGTAATACTTATAGTTCCTAGTATACAAGACGATGAAGCGAATCTGTCGTTGAACACATGATCGAATCAGCCGTTGAAGACGCGATTGACCGAGGCACTGGGAATGTTATAGATGAAGAGGATGAAGAAGATGACGAGGAGAGTGATGAGGAGACCCATGAGGATGTAGTATTTGTAGTTGTACCAGACGATGAAGCGAATCGACTTCCATGGCGATGTGAACCACAGAAAGGACGTCTCAGGGCGACTGTAAAATATTAAAGGAATGAAATCAAAATGATTTTGAAAATCCGTACAAAGAAAGGAAAAGAGAGATGTGTGGAGGAAATGGAGCAGGAGGAGAGAAGTTGAGGAAAGGGGAAGAAAAAGACTTGGATAAGGGAGGGGATTGGAAGGAGAGAGAGTGGAGGGGGTTTGCGAGATGAAAGTGGAAAGGGCCAGGGCTGGGAGGGGAAGGGGAAGGGGAAATTCAGGTGGAGATGGAACTGGGGGGAATTGGATGGGCAGGGGCCAGGGAAGGAGAGTGGTGGTGGTGGGGGGGGGGGGGGAGAGGATACTCACATAGGATCATCAAGATGAGGATGTTGATTTGGTTCGTCTCGTCCCTGTGCTGTAGGCCTTTCCTTTATCTCCTCTTCATCCAAGATCTCAAGTTCCATCTCAACTTTGCCCTGTCATCAACAGTTTGAAAAATATAACATTAACCTATTGCCTACTGGAACCAGGTGGCTCCTCTATTAAGCCCATGGGACTTCCAGAATTCAGTAGTCAACAGGTTTATACTATTTCCTGTTCTTGTTGGCAATCTTTCATTTTCTGCTTTTCTTACTTGAGAGCTGAGCGGTTTTTGCTTCTTATCCGTGAAAGATATAAAACAACTCCTCCCTTGACTTTCATCCCGCAGGCATGTCTTGGTTGGAAGGTATCATGTACAGTCACTTCAATCACTTCAATGGATCATTATCATGATTGCAAGCAGATAAGCTAAAAATTATGAGAAGAAAATACTTGAATAACAATATGAATTCTTTAAATTTGAATTGATGTGATTAAGGTTCATTCCAGCTTCACCTTCAACATCTTGCTCCTCAACCCTTGAACAAACACAATGCCCTTTGCCCTAGCCTTTGCCCTAGCCTTTGCCCTATAACCTTGACTTAACCTAAACCCCAAACTACTACCCTATATAACCCGACCCTAACCCTCTATCTTTCATAAAATAAAGCACGAAGCAATTTTAATTGCTTTTAAATGCCTTTAAAAAGGCATTTGTTGAAGAACTCACGGCCAGCTTCTTCTTGGCGTCCTCCCCTTCCATGTTGTAGCACGGCCACCATCCCTTGACTCGCTTCCTTTCGAAGAGGGACATGAAGGGGCTCTGATCTGTGCCCCCTGGAAGCTGTTCCACCGTGCATTGGTAGTCCTTCTTCCTTGGGGAGATCATACGGTTGAGGTCCAGTTCAAGCGTGCCTGGAAAACGATATGTATTATAATTTATGGTCATACAACTTTCTTTCTTTTCTTCTAGTCTGAGGAACGTCTTCAAGTGTCTATAGACGAACGGGTCGGTTACATATGCAGTCCACAAGACCGACAGAAAATGAGTCACTGGTCTTTTGACAATTTTTCTGAGGGTTAAACAGATCGTCGGTTTCGTAGACTGAGATGCCCCAAAGCAGGACCCCGTTTCATAAAACTTGTTATCAATAACGAGTTGCAATAATTGTTATAAAGTACTGAAATCCTTGCATATGATTGTATGAGAGCAAAGTTGCCACAGAAATGTGGCAGTTGTTACTGATAACAAGTTTTATGAAACGGGGCCCAGGTCATAATGCAATGCTTGATTTGCTAATTTCCACAAGCGCTATCCACCAAAACACACACTAGTATAACAATAACATTTGGGAAATGGAAATGATGACAGCAAAATGATATATAAATGGGGAGGTTATATACAATTCCTCTTTTGCATATACCATTTATAATAAACAATATCTATATCTATCTTTAGGTTGAAAGAATGTCCTATATTGATTGCAGCTGATTAACACTTATTTACAGTTCAAAATTAGTGATAGCACAAGGTCGTAGAAGGGACGAATGTGATTACTTTGTCTTTTTATTCGAAACGAAATCCCAAATCAATGTTTTAACCTCATGCCAATGAACTGTCTAAACAGTTCATTTCCTTACTTTCAGAGGAAGCAATCTTGCAAAATCAGACATGATTTCCAAAAAAAAAAAATTAAAACTGTACACACTGTGGAAATAAAAACAATAATTATGATACAAAAAAGGTTGTAAAATAAAGTACCTATGAAGTCATCGGCAGAGAACTTGTCATTATCCCAGATCTGGATGACCAGTGTGGGAGGAATTCTCGTTTCTGTCTCACTCACGCTCCAGAAATGTTCCTGATTATATCAGAAATAATAAGAAAAGTCAAATCAAACCTGTATTCACAGAGAATCTATAACAATATCATAGGATCTAATTCACAACTTTGTTGGTTTCTCTTATTTTAGTCTCTTCTCCTTTATTCTCATGTCCTTCAACAGGCAATATTTTAACCTAATCCATGCTTTCTAGACAAGAAAATCCATCGGCGATATAATGTTAAGCGGTTTTGAGTCAGTCGAAGACTGTTTTATCAGATTTTCTATTCTCTTTAACGTGGTGGAAAAATCCCACATTGATTTTCGGGAGATGTAGGGGATCGGTCGGGAGTATTCGGGGACAGTCCGCCGCGCATCGGCTTTCAAAATAATGAAGTTTGACATTATTTGTTCTACATGAACCCACCTTCCTCTTTACAACCAGGACACGTTCAGGAGGGATGTAGTTCATATCAAAGACAAACCGCCAGTTGAAGTTTCCTTCTCCATTGAGTGATCGATAGTGCACGTCTGTCTCTTGCTTCTCATCCTGCCCAGCTAACCATCTAAAAGAGAAAAAGATACAAATTCATCTACATAATTATACACACACACATACACATACACCCTCATACACACTAAATTTCCTAGATTAGAAATTAGTCTAAGAGATTGTGATTGGGGACAAATCGAAAATTAGACGAAGCAATCATAATCAATAATTTGATTTCTAAATCTGTCATATTAAGATTTTTAATCGAATTTAGGATTTACCCCTGATTCAAGTCTAAGAAATTTAGAGAGAGTGTGTGCGTGTGTGGTGTGTGTTAGTGTTGGTAAGGGTGAGCGTGTGTGCGTGTGGGTGTGTGTGTGGGTGTGTGTGTGGATGTGTTTGTGTTTTCCATGCCTGTTTTTTTTTTCCAGGGGACTTCAGTCCACAAGCCTGGCTTCCTTGTAGGCTTCTGCATTCCCAAACATTTTATGTGTGTTTGTTATAACTTGTTAATGAGTTGGCAGTTTAATTAAAAAAAACCAGATGATCTAATAATTTCTTTGAAAGTTTATATGTTAAAATTGTAATAATCTATGTTACGTTTATGTCAACACGTTACATTGCCTGCTTTGTTTTGTTTGGAAATGAAAACAAATAAATGAAATGAAATGAAGTGAAATCACTTAAATACCCTTTGATGTAGATATCACTCATTCTCTCTCCAGTCAAAGAGATGTCTTGTAGATCAACATCCTTCGTGTTCCAAATGATACATCGTACTTGAAACCTTTAAATAGTTAAAAATTAAAAGAATTTTGAAAAGGGTTAATTCCCATTTTAAGGAAGAAAATGAAGGTTATTTATTCAGTATGGGATGAGGAAATTACAAAAAAGAAATGCCTAAGGAAAAATGATATAAGAGTTTGTTCTAGATATGTTGTACAACATGGGATTGGAAGAGTTTTACAAGCTTATGGCTTGGAGAAATGTATTGGTCCTTAACTTGATAAGTCCTAACAATCATACCAGATTTACAGAAGATAAAATCTGCAGTAGTTTAAAAAGGATTAGCTTCCCTATTTGTCAAAGTAGCTTTATCAAGAACTACTTCTATTCATTACACATAGCAAAGCAGTTGTTGATTTAAAAAGGGACCCTTTGCAACAGGTGCGTTTTTTTTCAGTCCGACCCTGTTCATCCGTTCTTTACCATCTACATACACAGCGATAGCCTTAGAAGCTAAAATGTGAGTGCATAATAAGAAGACTCCGAACGCATAATCATTGATTTTTCCCAATCTGATTCATGATATTCGATAGAACTGCCGTCGAGTTTGGGAAATATTGCAGACGTAAAGATAGTTTAGCTTTCCCCCTCTACCACTTATTACAACAGAGTAAAGTGTAGTCAAATAGCAAGATTTCAAAGATAAAGATTCCAAAACATACATACCACTGAATGGATTATGATATTGCATAGATTAACCAGTACATTAAGAGGAAAACTGAAAAAAATTAGTTTAATAACCTTCCAAACTTCCACTGACTACAGTATGCCATAGGCGAAAATGCAATCACCTCCAAAAAGTATTATGAAAATTAAGATAACTGAATATTCAACATCTCCCGCTCTTCGCGACATTCGCTACACAAAGTATGGTGACTGAAAACAAATCGAAACTCATAGTAACTTATATCCTCTTCAACATCTACCTCTGACTTCATTTCGATTATGGAAAGAGTGTATATTTTGTAAGCAAGATAGACTCGGAAAAAATATATAATCAATTCATTATTATCTACCACTTCCGATAGCATTCGATTGAACAAGATATTTTCTAGACGGTAAAAAAAAACCCTTCCAAGTTAAGTACAATGTATTCTTTGATATCCACTAGTAATCATGGTAATTATAACCGATGATTTATTAGTATATTCGCGTGAAAGAATCTCAAAATACCAATTGTTACTCGTTCAACATCTACTGCCGATTATAGAATTCAAGAGAGCAAAGTGTAGTGTTAAAGAGAATAGCTGGTATTTACTATTTCAGTTAAACCCGACGAATGGTCTAAAATCACGTTGAACATAATTTGGAAAACTTAGATCTTGGTCCAAAATTCCATCGTTTAAAACTCCACTTACACCCAGGGAAGGTAATTATGAGCAGAATACTTACCAAAGACTTCAGAGTGAGTGAGAGAGAGAGAGAGAGAGAGAGAGAGGAAGAGAGGAAGAGAAGTGAAGGGAGAGGACTTACTTCTTGGGAATTCTTGGGGAGATGTCGAATGGTGGTCCAGGGGTGAGTGAGGGGTTGTTTGGGTCTGTCGGGAACATATCCACCCACATCTCCAGCTGGCCTTGCGGTAGGTCGGGCATGGCTGAGTTATACAAACACCGAGTCTCCACATGTTCTCGAACTACACCTTGTGCGTGCAATACATACAACGCCAGCCGCTGGTCGGCCGCACCCCAGTGCTCGTTACGCCTCTTGTTTCTCTCTGCATAAAATAAAAGCAGTGAATAATTTTTCTTACTTTTGATATGAACCTAAGATCTGATCTAACTTTTACATAATGAACCACATAATTCTACTTCACTATACGATTCTTTATGTGATTCTCCGTGTATTATATACAAAACAAAGTTTTACCAAATATACAAAATTCATGACTTTTTATCTTAAGAAATAACCTAACGGATTATTTTTAGAAATCTAAAATGTTAAATCTTAAACATCAGTACGAGATGAAGGTACTAACCAAGAAGGAAGTAGGACATCAAGTAAGATGCTTCACACGTAACAAAAAGTGTAGTAATAACCCAGCATTTGATCATGAAATCGGATCGTTATGAAGCTTTAAAATAAACATAATGTAAAGCAGAGGCAGCTAATGAATGTCCAACATTTTGTTTAATCAAGAGGGTATCTCCTCCAATCATGAACTGATTAACCCATTCATGACAGAGGGTCCACATTATGTGGTTTGGTCTAATAATTTTTGATGCAAAGCCCTAAAAATCATACTAACTACATGAGCAGAAAGAGCAAAAAATTCTACACATACTGTGCCCATTTTTGTTGCATCAATATTTGTTGTTTGATGCTGAAATTTTTTAAAAGGAAAATAAACATTAAAATTCTTAAATTGGCAATGCGATGAAAATGTTAAAATTACTGTTTTCCCTGCAAATTGGCAACTTTATGACTTCTCATCATACATTCTGTCAATTTATATTTATTTCAGATACATGATGTTTTATAAGAAAAATGTAGCAATAAAAGAAAAATGTTTGTTTTGCCAATTTGAAGAATAAAAGCTGATCAAATTAGGCTTTAAATGATTCCTGTCACGAATGGGTTAATCCTGCGAAATTTGGGAGAATAGATTTCTAAGTCACAAAGACAGGATGGAAAAGATAACTAAATTACAAAAGAAGGCTGTTAGGTGGATTTTGAATCACATGACATACACACATACACACACCCACACACACAATTTTTTTTTCTTTTTTTTTTAACAACACATGCACACGTTGGTATCAATATGCATAGCACATCACTTTATTTGATAGACGATAAAACGTAATGTAGATAAAATGCCTTGCTCAAGGGCATGAGTGCCGTGCCGGGGATCGAACCCCGGACCTTCGCATTAAACATAATGTAAAGCAGAGGCAGCTAATGAATGTCCAACATTTTGTTTAATCAAGAGGGTATCTCCTCCAATCATGAACTGATTAATCCTGTGAAATTTGGGAGAATAGATTTCTAAGTCACAAAGACAGGATGGAAAAGATAACTAAATTACAAAAGAAGGCTGTTAGGTGGATTTTGAATCGCATGACATACACACATACACACACCCACACACACAATTTTTTTTTCTTTTTTTTTTTAACAACACATGCACACGTTGGTATCAATATGCATAGCACATCACTATATTTGATAGACGATAAAGCGCAATGTAGATAAAATGCCTTGCTCAAGGGCATCAGTGCCGTGCCGAGGATCGAACCCCTGACCTTCGCATTAAACATAATGTAAAGCAGAGGCAGCTAATGAATGTCCAACATTTTGTTTAATCAAGAGGGTATCTCCTCCAATCATGAACTGATTAATCCTGTGAAATTTGGGAGAATAGATTTCTAAGTCACAAAGACAGGATGGAAAAGATAACTAACTTACAAAAGAAGGCTGTTAGGTGGATTTTGAATCGCATGACATACACACATACACACACCCACACACACAATTTTTTTTTCTTTTTTTTTTAACAACACATGCACACGTTGGTATCAATATGCATAGCACATCACTTTATTTGATAGACGATAAAACGCAATGTAGATCAAATGCCTTGCTCAAGGGCATGAGTGCCGTGCCGGGGATCGAACCCCGGACCTTCGCGTCTACAGTAAAGTGCCACTCGACTACGGCACTTCTACTCTCACACACACCCATATCCACCCTCACAAACGCCCACAACCGTTCACCCTCACACACGCATACATAGGGCTACAGACATCATTATACGGGTGTATGATGCCATTGCCTGACTCTCTACTCCTGACCTGTCATTTTAGCTGCAAATGTAATACAGTTATACGAAAGAAGAAGATAACGTGTGCGCGGGGATGTGCTTGTGCGTGTGTGTAATAGCGCAATCGAAATGACGCACTGTGTGCAATGGCCATTACCCAAAACATCGAGGCGATACGTCTCCCCTCCGACAGTCACCACAGTAGAAGGCTCCCCCTCCTCAAACTTTGGTGGCGCAATCGAATTTCGCTTGCAGTACTCGGCCAAGATTTGACGAGGGGTTGCAGAGTCTCTCCACGCGTTAGGTCCAGAACTGAATATTTAAAACAAAAGCAGAATAGAGAACGGAGATTTCGGAATGAAATGGAGTACGCAGACATAAATTCACTAGTGACAACCATTGCTATAGTTGTAGAAATAGGGGACAACGGGGTTAAAAACAAAATCTATACGGTTTCCGCATTGATATAATTTCAAATCATTTTCAATAACTGCTGTTTGCTTTATATTTTAAAAGTTTCTTTCCATGAGTTATTCTTTCAGATAATAATGTCTGCCTTAGCGTTTAATTTAGAGAAATATGTGCAGCCTGCTAGACAAAAAAACTGCTGGAGAATGTACAGACGCCTTACGCAAACAGAAGACTTATGCTCAACGGATATCATAACACTAAAACGATGAAATCACTTTATTCAAAACCATTTTTTACTATTATGAATATTAAGTGAGAGCGCAACAAACATGAGACATTCTATTTTATCTTCCCATTATGTAATCTAAATACTTTACGAACGATTCTATTTTCAAGTTCAATGTTCAGTTCCAGTTTCAATTTCATTTCTTCCTTTGTATATTGTTGAAAAAAGTAAACACAAAATTATGTTTTTATAACTGTTATATCATGTATACTTATAAAATGTTAACAAAATCTTATTGATATTGTGATGTTGTTGCATAATTAAATACAAAAAAATGAGAAAATATCATCAACGAGAAGCATTATGTTATGAGCATTAAAACTTAATTGGGCGTGAAATCCAGGGGAACCGATATAATAACAAAAAGAAATATCTTCCAGTGAGCTTTCATACTTACATGTTGTAGGTTTCAGGGAGGCCGCACGTTGCGCGATATTTTGTGAGATATCTGTTCTCGAGGTCGATCACCGTTTCGCCTATCAGGTCATCACGACTGAGGAAATCTTTATCCATGACAGACACCCGAAGATCCTTATGCAGAGGGAGGACCGTCTTCACTTCAAACAACCTATGGAGAGGTGATATTTACATGACTATTACTTCAATCGGTACTCTGGCCGACGTATAATGCTCCAAAGGCATTTGCTCCATGCAGACTTCATATATAACGAGCGTCCCCCCCCCCCCCCTCTTATCTCCCATGGCACCGAAGGAACGGCTTGGCTACTCAATTCGGCGCCATCTTGTATTAGGAATTCAGTCAGGATGATGATGAGTAATAAATCCCAATACCATTTCCACAAGATTGGCGCCGCTACCATAATGATAAGCCCGCGGCCCACTTTTTTTACACCTTGGATCGGCTAGTGCATTATGGTTAGTGTTAGGGTTGCAATTGGGTTTTAGGTAAAGGTTAGGGTAATATTTGGGTAAAGTGTTGGTCCACAATGGAATTTGGAAACTCGGTTAGTGTAATAGATATTGACTATGCCGATTGTGGTAGAGGAATAGCTGTTGTACAATCCCGCCTCTCCAACCATACTAAAATTTGTGAGACGCGATATAGATATCTCTGTTATTTAGTTTTCATCCTATAGATGTTTAATATTATCTGAGCAACAGCGAACCAATTTCGGTGGCTTATTTGGGACTCTGGTTTAGCTGTTCAGAGGTATGCTTGTATGACCAGCCGTTATCGAATTGCTCACCGGCCGAAGAAAGGTTCCAGCGTGTTTGGTATGAACTTCTCGACGTCATCCAGCACTGTCTTCCCCAGAGTGACGATGATGTATGGATCCGACTACGATACAAAGACACGATCAGAAAGAATCAATGTTCTCGAGAAACTGAACAGGTGGGGATTTTTCACCTACAATCGTTTGGCAAAAGAAATTTCGCTGGATTAAGGTGGAAAAGAGGATGCAAATTTGCTATAACACGTATTTGCTTGTAAATGTAATCATATACATGTAATTATAGTCGTTTGTTAAACGGATAATACATGAAATCAGGAAAGCGATGACGTTTGAGATTTATAAGAAATCCTGTGAAGAGAACCTTACCAGTCCGTTTCTATCTTGCGGACAGAGCTGATGGGCTCGAACGACGTATATCCGAACCAGGACCTCAACCAGACCTGTTGATGGTAGCTCACACGGCTTGATGAACATCGGCGAGATGGGCTCTTTCAATTCATGAGGCATGGGATACATCTTGAAGGATCCCTAGAAAGCATATAAGTAAATTGCAGAATTGTGAGAGGTTCATTTCGACACAGCAAAAACGAACCATGGGTGAGACAGGTTCTTTCACCTCATGAGGCATGGGATAAATCTTCAAAGATCCCTGGGAGGGGATAAAGGTTAATTAAGCTGCACACTTGTTAGAAGAATATTCCAACCTAGCAACAACAGACCGGAGGGGTGTTCCATAAAGCTGTTCGTAAGTTACGCACGACTTCATGCACGACTGGAACATGTTCTTGGGTTCTAATCAGTGACAATTCCTCCGGGTTTCATTTCGTCAGAGAAGTATGGTTAGGGTTAGGGTTGAACTTTTTGGTTTTAGGTTAGCTTTGATACCTTGAATTGACCCGTCATGGTGGGTTCTCCGTCCGATGCAGCCTTTCCTCTTGACAGCTCAAAGGTGTCACAGAAATCAGAGAACCCCTGAAAGCCTGGTTGGTGCTCCAACTCGCCGTCCAGGATCTACATTAAATATTCCATTGTAATCGTTATGTACAACCTATAAAAAAAAATCTGAGCCCCTTTCATAAACTTGTTATCCGTAACAACTGGCACATTTCTATGACAAATTTGCTCTCAGCCAGTCTGATGCAAGGATATTAGTAGATTAAACAGTTATTGCAACTTATTATTGACAACAAGTTTTAGAAAACGGGGCCTTGGACTCACTATCATTTACTGATAATGTAAGATATGTCTTGTTTACAGAAAAGAGTAAATTCATTAGAATGCTTGTTCTTCCTGAGGTCACTGCTATATTGTAGCGAATATAGAGAATGTGTTATTATGTACCAAGATCTTGTCTATAAGAATAATAATTACAATGATAATGACGATTATTATCATTATCATCAATACTATCATTATCATCATCATTATCCCTGCTTTATCTGAGTTACCATGATATGAAAATACACTCAAATGCAACTTAAATGCAATCGACAGAATGATAATGATAGTAATGATCATTACTTTTAAGATAACAATTATTATTATTTCTACCGTGCTTTTCCCATGAGGCCCAAAGCGCTTACAATAAAATGAATTGTGTACATGTAATGATTGAATTAAATAATGATCATGAATAGCGCTCAAGCTCGTCAAGTCACGTCGTGACATTCATGGCGCTCCAGTCATGCCAGTATATAGCTTAGTGGCTAAATATCTTGCGCTCTTATAGAACAGCAGGTCCCCAGTCACACCTGGGTGGAGAGCGGCAAACGTGGATTAATGTCTTGTCAAAAGATGTTAGTACCGGCCGAGATTCGAATCCCCCAACCCTCTGACTGAGAGTCGAGTGAATGAACCACTGTACGACGACACCTCAAAGTCTGATTTGAAGTGAGTTGCAGTCTGAAAATGTGAATACTTTAATTCGACTAAAGTAGGCCTACGTTTATAATACTAATCTTAAGTGGGGTATTATCATAGATGAGTATTGGTAAAGTACACATATTACTTCGTCGTCTTCTGCTTTCAATTTTTTTGTTAAGGTAGCAGTATGAATATGAAAAAAATAAAAATTACAAACACATTTTGAAGCGGACCTAGAATAAATTCGGATTTGTTTCGGGGGGGGGGTAATAGTTACCTGGATGGTGTCATAACCTCTTTCCATGTACGATACGCACTTCTCGTAGTTTCCCTTGGATGCGTAGTACTTCGACCACCAATCGATTTCCTCCTCAGCCACCGCTTCCTAATGTGTATAAACATGACAATTCGTTATTTATGTAAGATAAATAGTGTTACTGGTCTAGTGCGTGTACTAAATGATATCATGATCGATCTTGAAATGTTCACAGTTTTCTGAGAAAGATCCCCTTTTCTTCTTCTTCTTCTTTTTTTGATAGAAGCTAAAAAGATCGAACTTCTTTTAGGATCTATCTCTTTGGCACTGAAAGCACGCCATAGAGGCCCACCTCGTAGTGATTACGATAACCTTAGCTATACATGTAGAATCAATCTCCACCATCAGTTTGGTTTATTTTGATGGTTTGATTTACCTGTCGTTAAAAGAACACCTGCATGCTTGCAAGTGAAGAACTGGTGCATCTAATGCCTCAAGTCCTAACCGAGGAACTTGAGGATTAATGCTTTACCAAAGATCACTATAGGGCAGCGATTTGGTTCGAACCTAGGACATATCGGGCAAGAAACCAGTGCCCAGTTCGAATGTCCAGGTTTATAGAACAGGTACTGGATCCCCAAAGATGAGAGGCTCACTGACATAAAGCGGTAAGTATTACCGATATCTACTTTGACTCTAGGAGACTAATTTCATAGTTACCGAAATCACTATAGTTATTGATGAAACTGGCCGACCCCCTATTTGTCCCCAACCCCCCCCCCCCAACAAAAAAAAAAACCCACTTAAACAAAAAAGCAAAAAGAAGCCAAAAAAAAAAAGGAAAATGGAAAAAATAATCAACCATGCATTGAATTAAATACATTTTATAAAAATTTATCTGTATACAAATCTTATACAAATTTATCTATAGTAGGTTTCTATCATGACTATTGACAAAATTTGTCAGTAGTGTCTACTCTCATAAATTAATTGCCATTAAGATAAGATCGATAATGTTGCCCTGTGGGATGTACATGAACTTATAATAGGTATGCTCACCATTAATGAATCAATTATAATAAATCATGTTATTTATATTTCACCAGGGCAGCCCATTCAACGAAAGTTGATATTCTATGGCAATTATGGCATTAAGTACATCCTAATTGCATTGTATCATTGACTAATTTTCTTACCCTCCATTCAAAAGTACCCTACCAGTGTCAAACCCTCTTCTCATATTCCGCCACCCACTCCCTATCTTTCTCTCACTCACTGTATATACCCACTGTCTCTCTCGGTCTCTCTCTATCTCACGCAACAAAAGACACACACATGCGCGCGCGCACATTTTTGTCCCTCTCCCTCTCTATAGATCTCTTTGTGTCCTCCTCTATCACTTCTCCCTCTCTATCTTTTACATACACCCACACCCTCACATACAAACACACCCCACACTCCCACGCACACATTGTCTCCCCTTCCAACTCATTTCCAATTAACAATAATTTCATCACCAAAAATGTGCGTTTACGCGTTTTTGAAAAGTTTATATCTGCATTTTGGAAATTCGGGCATCCGTCGTTCTTAAAAAAGAAGTAATTCAAGCAATTTCGCTTCTGTAGTTTTTTGTTTTCTGCTGGTCTTTGTTGTGATGTATCAATTATGCACATTTATGCACATTTCTCATCAACAAAAAAGGATATGCCAATGGATAACAACATATAATTGATTACTTTCTCTCCTACTCTACTGATAATGAATTCATTTTCATTTTCGGTTTTCATGCCGATCAACCGCTTTCACTTTTACCCAGTGGCATCAGGGTTAGCTCTCTTACATCATATCTTTGATAGTATAAACCAATGATTTTGGATTCCGCTCTGGTGAGCTATCTTATTTCGCGCAGAAAAAAAACGTAATTGCTATTTAAGAAGTGGATATTCTCAGATATGCTGGAAGCTACGCATAAGAATTTCAATACATTATGATAAATTTCAAGTACACATGAGCAATGATATCTTTTACAGTTACTATTAATTTGTAAATTTGTAAACGATTGGCAACATTCTTTCTATCCCGTACAATGATGACTGTGAAGACTGTGATGCTGATGATGACGACATCAAGAAGGTATTCGTGTACTCCACATTCAAAAGCTGCGAGTCAATCATCTAAAATGTTCCCTGGTAGGCAGGGAATTCCACAGGCGGACCACAATAGGTCTTAAGCTAGTCTTGTGTCCCGTGTAGGCCTACAGTTAACATCACAATTATTCATACCCTTGCCATGTTCTGTTATTTGCTAAAGTTGGAATGTCCCCATTGTAACATAAATTGTTTATGAAATCTATTGAATTATATATCAAATTAAGGAAGAGGTATTCATCTCTTATTTCCTTGTGGTTACGTACCACGATCATTCAGGCATAAACAGATATGGACTATAGATACAAGATACAAGATACAAGATATTTTATTTCGTCTTCGCAACATAATTACAAAGAAATTTGGTTTCCACTGGTATAAATCAAGAAAAATACATAAATGTAAGAAACAAAGGTGGAACATATACAGCAATAGAGGAGAACATGGAGAATACGTGCGAATAGACAAACATTGTGAAAGTACTTCAATTCGTTGGCATTTAAATTATTTTTTTCAAATCATAAAATAGTCATTATTATCAAAGTTATGCAAAATTGTTTCAGTAGCCCCCCCCCCTTTCAACACAAAGGTGAGTTATTTCAATTAAATATTATTTTATGAAATATTGTTATCATTATGGTTATTATTATCATTATTATTATTATCATTATCATTATCAGTATTGTTATATTATTACTATCATTACTATACTACTACCACTGTTATCATTGCATTATTTCTATTAAACTATAGTCATCATTGTGTCAGCGTTATCCAACAGTAGTAGTAGTCACCGGCGTAAATCCACTTTGAGGAGTGGGGGGGATGACCAACTTTTTTGCCGATTTTTTTTCTATCACACTTGTGTATAAACACACGCCCTCACCCACCTGCACAGACCCCCCCCCCCCCCTTACACACATATTTTCAAATAGAAATTCTAAAAAAAGATGAGCGAGCGAAGCGAGCGAGCCGAAAATAACCGCTTTTCTGGTTTTCAATCATATTTTCAAATAAAAATTCTAAAATATGATGGTTGTTAATGACAGAATATTAAAAATTCTATTAACTGATTAATTCAAATATCATTTCTTCCTTAAAAAGTGTGGGGGGGGGGAATATTTGTAAACGCCATCCCCCCTCTCGAAAAAGTGGGGGGGGGGGGGATATATCCCCCCATCCCCCCCCCCCCCCCCCGGGATTTACGCCAATGGTAGTAGTAGTCAACATTCAGACGCAGAAGTTCAGTGTTGAGCCTGTGAGTTGAATTTATGGACAGAGTCAGGTACGAACGAATTTCTGAAACGAGAAAGGCGGGTTGGAGTGGGGCGAAGTCGGATTCCAGAACGATTAAATGAATAAGAAGAATTAAGAGGATGGGAAGCGTCTTTCATGATTGATCGGACCTTTTCAACGATTTGATCAGTGCAATGGGATTCGATAGAAGCTAAGTCTACCCCGATTATCCGTTGTGCTATTTTGCGTGGCCTTTCCAGTTTCTTCTTGTCTTTTTTTGAAAGACTGCCAAAATGCATATGATATTGAAAAGAAGAACGCTCTTTATCACTGAATTATAGAACAGAGTCAAGATTGTTGCATCTATATGGAAAGATTTCAACTTGCGGAGAAAGAACAACCTCTTGCTAGCCTTCCTATATACCGATTGCGCGTTATCCCTCCATGATAATTTGTCATCTATGACAGTTCCAAGATACTTATAACTGTCAACTTGTTTGATCACCTGATTGTGGATGATCACATTCTCGTGGTCTGCACCATTTCGACGGAAGTCGATGACCATTTCTTTGTTTTTTTGTTGTGTTTAGTGTCAAGTAGTGGTCGTCACACCAACGAATGAATTCGTCTACTTGTGAGAAGTAATCGTTGAGCGCATTAATGTCATTTTCAGACCTTTCTGTGATCACTGAAGTGGAACTCGTCATGTTTCAATGATCATGACTCGTTCGTTCATTTTTTGAGAGATGAAATGATGTCCTTTCATTTGATATACGATTCGAGGTATCTCAGTTGGTTTTAATGATTTTGACAGGAACTTAAATTTGAATTGTGAATCTCATGAGTAACCTCTGTACAAACTCAATGGAGGGAATGTACTTTGGAAATTAAACCAATATCCAAAAATGTTTCCAAAATGAGTAATGGCTATTGGAATACTAAGAATTATATATCAAATGAAAGCATATTTCATCAGCTATCAAAAATAAGCAAACAAGCCGTGATCATTGAAAGCATTCTGTGTTACACTTCAATGATCACAGAAAGGTCAGAAAATGACATCAGTGTGTTCAATGGACCGTATCTTTTCATGCATGAATGATCAAGGTATATAACTACAAGCAAATGAAAGACTGTTCCTTTGTCTTTAATTTGATATACAATTCAGTAGATTTTATGAACAAATTATGTTAGAATAGTGACAATTCGAATTTTTGCACATTTGGAAACATAACAAAACTTGGTAAGGGTATGAATAATTGTGATGTTAAATGTATATGTTTTGATAGCAGACACGGAAGGATACAGAATGGGGAGACATGGATAAACTAGAGCGGCCGACTCTGCGCCTTTCATAATGCTGGAGGCAGCGTAGACTGTATAAACCTACATAATATTATGCTTTTTTTTTTACAGGACTGCAGCAGCAGCTACTTGCCATCCGATGAATTCGACTTGGGATAGTCAACTGTTCACATGCATGCAGAGGCCTCATCAGTTTCAATGATGTGGAGAGGGGTTTTTTCTGTTAGGTTGGTTCAGATGTGTTGCTAAGGCGTTTATCAATGACAGCGAGGCACGCAAGGTTTAGCTGATATTCATGGCAACTATACGTTTTGTAATTTCATTTTCGACTTTTAATATTGCCATGCATGCTTCCATCAAACAATATTATAGTAATTGGAGCAAGGTGATGAGACGGGTCTTTGTAACTTCATATTCATCGCTCCGATACCATTACTGCGAAATTATTATTTTATCATCAAATATTACAATTTCTCATCAACTAAGTGAGTTATCCACATTGGCTGCATGTTGAAAATGACAATGACAAAGTCGCATCTCATTGAGGTCGCAATGAATTGCGAGTCCCTCTTGTTACCCAGATCAACCCTCCATGCATGCTTCCATCAAACAATATTACAGTAATTGGAGCAAGGTGCTGAGACGGGTCTTTGTAACTTCATATTCATCGCCCCGATAACTGCGAAATTATTATTTGATCATCAAATATTACAACTTCTCATCAACTAAGTGAGTTATCCACATCGGCTGCATGTTGAAAATGACAATGACAAAGTCGCATCTCATTGAGGTCGCAATGAATTGCGCGTCCCTTTTGTTACCCAGATCAACCCTCCTCATCAGTCCTGATCTTACGTAAATTTTTACATAAGATAGGTTATCACATCACATCAGGATCCACTTGCTACGAGTTTTCCTCGTCTGTGTAGATGTACGTTCGATTACGCACCAGACACTGAAAGTTGAATAAGATGACTACAAGCCGTTTTAAATTCGTGTTCTTTTACATTATCTGCTTACCTTCTATCTTGAAAGCTAAACGTAAGTGTTCTAATGTATGTTGTCGTATATATTATTATCTATGTATCAAAAGAATTTATGGGATCTCTGAATGATGACTGCCAAGATAAAGTCTCTCTATATCTATATACTCAGCAAGAGTGAAAAGGAGGGCTAGACGAGCTAATTACAAAAACAATACTCATCACTTTTTGTCAAGAACATGAAGGAAAGAAGTACATTTCAATTTCCGAACGGGGTGGCGAATACCCCCAAAGGGATACTATTGCTTAAATGCCATGTCATGTAAAAAAAAAAAAAAAAAAAAAAAAAGGAAACGAGTCACATTATGTGTGTTTTTATTAACTGTAAAGGAAACAGTGTGATTCTACCCATGTTTTAACCCATTCGTGACAGAGGTCCACATTTTGTGGTTTGGCCTAATATATTTTGATGCAAAGCCCTAAAAATCATACCAAATACATGAGCGGAAAGAGCAAAAAATTCTACACAAACTGCGCCCATTTTGGTTGCGTCAATATTCGTTGTTTGATGCTGAAAATTTTATAAAAGAAAATATTCATTAAAATCCTTAAATTGGCAATGTGATAGAAAGTTTAAAATCACTGTTTTCCCCTGCAAATTGGCAACTTTCTGACTTCTCATCATAATTTCTGTCAATTTATATTCATTTCAGATACATGATGTTTTATAGATGTTTTATAGGAAAAATGTAGCAATGAAATAAAAATGTTGGTGTTGCCAATTTGAAGAATAAAAGCTGATCAAATTAGGCTTTAAATAATTCCTGTCACGAATGGGTTAAGCAACTTAATTTTTACTTACTGTTTCGTTAAGTTGCTTATTTTGTTAAAGCAGTAAATTGCTTCACTGACACCCCCCCCCCCCACCCCTTCTCCGACATCACCCTGTTGTTCGTTTGTTGTTGTTGTGGTTGTTGTTTTCAAGCTAAAGTATAAATCAATTAATAGCTAATAAGACTGAGGTATTCAGGAAGGCCCTTTGTTCCGTTCATTTTGCAGAAGTAGAGTACAGATGCCTTCAAGACTGGTGGCGATTCGGAGATAAATGTTACCGAATCATGAGTTCTTCACCAACATTGAAAGATGTAGCAATAAACATCTGTACCGAGGTAAAAGCCCGACTCTTCGTTCCATCATCAACGGAGGAATACAGCGATGTGACGTCTTACCTAGATAATCTTACCATCACACCAGATGATATCGATATTTGGATAGGATGTAGTGATAAGGAAGTGGAAGGCACATTCGTGTGTACAGATGAAACGTCAATAAACAGCACTAGCGGTAAGTGTATTTACATGTTTAGGTTGTGTTTGTGTGTGTGTGTGTGAGAGAGAGAGAGAGAGAGAGAGAGGGGGGGGGGAGAGTGAGGGTGTGTGTGGGTGTGTGTGTGCGTGTGTGTGTTGCTGTGCATAAAGTAATTTTGCAAATGATTTCTTCCTAACAGATAAATATATACATTCTAAGATCATGATGGAATATCGTATTTGTTTTGCGTAACTCCTATAAAACATGGTATGCTTGTAAGTAATAAATCACGGGATATACGGCTTTAAGTCCTCTCCGACGGTAATGCCGAATAATTCTTTTTAAAAGGGCCCTGTTTTGTAGGTCATCGATATGGTATTGAACCAGGGATCCTGGTAACGATTGCAAATGCTTCAGCACTGAATATGTCCGTACGCAGCTGGTGGTGGGGTAGGGGGCAGCCCTCAGAAATTTCATGAAAAAAAACATTAAAAATGTAATAGAATTTATTTTCAATATTGCACTGCGTTTGGCCCAGCCCCTACTGAAAAATCCCTTTGTATGGCCATGCGTTGAAACACAATACCTCTGGGGAGCGTTTCATGAAGAGTCTTGTCGGTGATTTTCACTGACTAATTTGCTCTCAGCCAATCAGATGCGGGGATTTTCAGTAGCTTGTAACATTTGTCGGTGAAAATCACCGACAAAACTCTTTATGAAACGCTCCCCTGTACTCCTCCTGGATAGATCTAAGCTGCATTAATCATTCATAAATCATATTGTCACAATCAATTGGTGAGTGGAACACTCTGAGGCAATTAAAAAATACCCTAACTTTATGAGCAACACGGTGTATACATACATATATATAAATTCAGTTCGATAGTGACCGTGGCGGCTGTGATCTGAATCAAACTTAACTTTTAATAAAATTCCATATTTTCACACATTATAAGAGGGGGTCGGGCTAAGTCATTTTGTTGAATTTCCGTTTCTTATATCTTTTTCTGGATCACACATTGTTTTTGTCTTTAATTATGATATTTTGTTTGTTTGTACACTTCACTGCTACAAATATATTTATGTTTAAAAATGTCTTCGTTACTGTAAACAAAAGGAAGAACAATTTCTGTTATAATGCAGATGCACCAATAAATTCAAATGTTGTTTCATCCTTCGTAATAGATGCTGTTAGATACTTGAAGTGGTAAACGTGTTCAAACTGCTCTCCATCACGACATTCTCACTGGAACCCATATTCATATTTCAAGCACGTTTCATTTATATCTTAAATCTTTCACATGCATTTTTGTTTTTGATTGTTGTGCACTGTCAGAGTGGTGGAAGCCTAACGAGCCCAATAACCAACATGGCAACGAACACTGCATGGTGTATGTAAAATCTAAAGGACTTGACGACAGACCGTGTGATGATCGTCAATACCGAGTACTCTGTGAAGGTAATACCATAGATGATCCGACGTAACATGTCCAGTATTGGTTGGATGCACTGGCGTAGCCAGGAATTTTCAACGGGGGCGGGGGGCAAGGCGAGGGTGTGGGAAGGGGTATCCACCCTCCCACGGTAGGGAGATTTTTTTTGTAAATTCGTGCATGAAAATGGATTTTCTGCACACTAAAATGCAGTATTAGGGGTAACTTATATGAGAAGTGGCATAAAGGGGGGGGGGCAAGGCGAGGGCGTGGGAGGGGGTACCATGTAGGGAGATTTTTAAAGATTCGAGCATTAAAATGGCATTTTCTGCACACTCAAATTCATAAGTGGGGTAACTTATATGAGAAGTGGCATATGGGGGGGGGGGGGGATAAGGCGAGGGAACGAAGCGACCGAGCGGGGGAGGGGGATGCCCCCCTCCCACGGTACGTGGATTTTTGAAAATTGGTGCATGAAAATGGCATTTCTGCACACTGAAATTCGGTATTAGGGGTAACTTATATGAGAAGTGGCATATTTACGTTTTCCTTTCATTTCGCAAGGTAGGGGTAGGGTAAGTTATGTGAAGTGGACTCGATGATTTTTTCGTTTTAATATTTTTTTTCTTTTTTTGCTCGCCGATCAACAGGGGGGCATGGCCCCTTTGTGCCCCCTTAGCTACGCCAGTGGTTGGATGGTTAATTTACCTGACTGCTAAGAAAGCATGTGTACGCTTGTTAGCAAGCAACCAGGGGACCGACGGCTTTAAGTCCCCTCCGAAGAACTTGGTAAAAGGCATTAGCGCATCCACTTGGTTTCGAACCCGGGTACTCCCGGTTACGAGACCACTGCTCTATCCACTGCGCCACAGCCCCTCCTTATACATTTCTTCCGGGCAAAATTTCTTTAAAAGCAAAGTTTGGGGGAATGGTTGCAGCTATGTTTTAGATAATGTTAAGGGATGGGGTTGCAAGTGACACAAGATACTTTTGAAAGATATTTTTATTTCATCACCTGAATATGGTTACTTGGGAGTAAGCCTACTGTATAGTATACCGGTTAAGGCTCGTGACTCTCTTGTGAGAGCCTTCTGGGTTCGATCCATGTCTGGTGCTTCCATCCTAATTGGACAAGCATGTATAAGGTCACAACATGTGAGATAAGGACAGGGATATATAAGGACGTAAGGGCAAATAAGGGCAAGGGTATAGTCACAACATGTCAGACAAACTTACTGCAAGGTGAGCACAGGTTAGCACATTATTGAATCATTCTCTTTTAACACAGCTCAAGCCGCGATAACACAATCCATTACGTACAGTGCATCATCGCTCTCTAACCACTGTCTCCGAGGCTTCACTCAGAAGACGGTCCACAGGATGTCCAGGACCCGCTGCGCAGCTGAGTGTTTGAAGGAGGACTACTGCGTCTCATTCAATTTTAAAGATGGTGTCTGTGATCTCAACTACCGCACCCGAGATCAGGTTCATTACACTGCTTTCCAGGAGGAGGAGGGATGCTCTTATTATGAACAATGAATTTTGATTCATTGAGAAAATTAATATTCAGAAAAATAAACTGTGTGCTGTATTATAATATTCATGTAATAGAAGGCGCGGCTGGTTTGCTATTATCTTCTCATCATGCAGAAAGTTTTTTTTTTAAAACCCACCTCTTTTCAGAGAATAGATAGGTCTACCTATATCAACTGTTTCAGGATTTCTTCACATAACCTGCTCACGTTCTCAATACCTGCTCACTTTATGTTTGGTATTAAAAGGTGTTTATTTTGAACATGATTTTGTTGGGTTTGAAATAAGCCTTTACTGAAATTCAGGCTTTTTAGTTATGAATAATATAACTAAAAGGCCTTTCTCTTAGACTTCATACGGGAAACTACCGGTCATAGACAGCAATGAATCCACTGCTGTTTGTTTTTTTTTTTCAACTGATTCAGAAATATTAAAAGTTCCCAGATTTATTTCTTTTTCAAACATGAGAATTTATGTATAAATCAAATAAGAACGAACTACCACATGCTTTCAGCGACATATTTTTTTTTTTACTAAAAGCAATTTAATTCATAGCTACCCAACCTGACAACCCCAAGCAACTCCACCTTCCCTGCACCCGCACGCTTTTCATGAAAAAAAACCCCGTCTTCTTCTGTCATGTCTATGGTCCGAAATACCGGAACTGGTGTAACGACGACAAGTGCTCAATAAGTTTTAAAACAGCGACATGTGCTCAATAAACGAGTGCTCAATAAACTGTTTCAAAAGGAAATTGAAAAAGCAACTCTTACAGCCTTACTACGCCATAAATACTAACTGAGAGAGTAGAAACCCGTCACCACCTCTTTCTCATTCTTTCTCCCTCTTTTCTTCTCTCTCCTTCTTACCCCTCTTTCTTTTTCGCTCTCACCTTCTCTGTTTTTCCTTTTCACCTACAGTCACTCTCATTTTCTTATATATTGTTCTTCACTTTCCTTCTTCCCCTCCTTAGCTTCATTTCTCTTATTGCACACCAGGTCTTCTTTACTCACTTCTTTTTAATTAATTATGGGGGTTGAGAAAATTGTTTAATTCACTCAAGCTTACTTTTAACATTCACATCAATGTCTCGCTACTCGAAATGATGATCTATAAAAATTAAATTGTTATTGAATTATTGCTATCAAATCACCAAATGTCGACCACATTTATTTACGTTATTATGTATGTAATTTATAATATGTATATTATGTTGTATGTTTTTATGATAAAGATGAATTAATAAAAAGTATACATGTATATGATTTGAAAATAACTGAAAATGGTAAATATACAAAACTGGACACTTGAAAACTTGAAAAATCATTACCCGTTGGCATAAACTGTATATTCAGTCCCGGAAAACAATATTGGACCACCGGGTGTTTCATAATGCTTTTCGTAAAGTTAAGCATGACTTTACGAATGACTTGAATAAGAAGTGCCAAATGGGATGCCCAAAGTTTTTCCTGCCGCTTTAACAAGGTTTGACCGCATTTCCCATAATGTCGATCAAACTGTGGCAAAAGATATACTTCGCAATGAAAATTTTTGTAAACAGTAGTAATGTTAATCTATGTCTGCATATTTCACCATTAGCTGATGCGATTTATACTGACTGAGAATCCCATTTAGCATGCCATTCAAGTTGTTCGTAAAGTCATTTGTAACTCTACGAAGAGCTTTATGAAACACTCCCCGGTTCCTTTAATGGGCATAAATAGAAAGTGTTGACTATAAACATCAGTAGCAGACCTTTCAGAATGATTTCTACTAGTTATTAAAGTCATTATTTCCCAGAACATAAGAAAACATGAATGCAGAGGGGTTGTTTGATTTCTGTTCAGAAGTGCACTTTAAAGGTAATATGCAATTTAAATTTTCAATTTTCAATTTTTTAAGCAAAGAAGTGAAAAATGCGAGGGTTCCTAAACTTGTGATCATTTTGTTATGCATCTTCTTAACGACCAGAACAACATACACTTTTCATAATTTTACAGCATCTGCACTTTTTTACATCACATGATGTGAGTGAAATTTTGCGTTTGCCAGCGTGGTTATCGAGTCGATTGCGAGTTGATTTTTAAATATTTATTAGGTGGTCTGTCACCTTTGACAGATCACCTCTTAATTTATTTTAATATATATTGTTGTTGATGAATCTCAAAAATGATGAAAATTTTTGAATAAAATAAAATAGAAGTTACAAAAAGAGGAAAATGCGTTAAAAATTAACTCTGTTTCGATTTAGAATATGCAGTGAAAGCTGATTGAGAAAAATAGTGAGAACTTTGGATCAGTCTGTCACCATGATTCGTTGATTATGGGGGCACACTGTCTTGTGAGTCGGTGTAGACTTCTAATACTTCAGAAGGTATTGGTGACGGGGGCAAAATGGGAAGGTTGGAGGGCTCAAACGGCAACAAATTTAAACATTTCAAAACGCCGGAAACGAAGATTATTGCATGAGTGAAAAAAAGACACATTTGAATAAAGGAAGTGAAGCATAAGATTATATTTTGTTTTCAGGGGGACACCATTCATTAGATCAACGGTGTGAAACACAGGATCTACTTCTGAAAGAAAAAGAACGCAAAAGAGTTGTTTCTTGAACTATCCCCCATCTGGCTCCCTTCTATGCTATCTGCCCCACCGCCTCTTCGTCACTTTAACACCCTCTCTCTCTCTCTCTCTCTCTCTCTCTCTGCTTACCTACCCAGTTTTTGTTCGAAGTCTATCCCTCTTCTTTCTCCTTCTCTCTTTCATTTCAATGATGGTACGTGTCATTTGATTCTATTACCACCAATTGTTACAGTCGAAGTGCTGTATTTTTTGGATTATCGTCATGCCTCCTTGTAATTGCATAAATGCATCGAGAGCTTAATGGTTTTCTTTTCTTCGCCTAAATGCCTTGTAGTGAGACTGTAATTATCTGGTCATAAAAAATTCATATTTTTCATTAACGAATCGCAATATTCCACACGATGCATATACAACTTGACATTGACAATTTTCACTCACACTTTTGTCATGCCAATCAACCTATACGGCAATTCTCCCAACATCAGGCTTAATCCAATGTACAATGAGAAAATATTATCGATTATAACCATAATACTGGGATTCACATATTTAGCGCTGTCATTACAAACCAAACATAAGATGAAAAGAAGATGTCTTCAAGCCGAGTTCACCTACTTTTCTTCTGCTTCCTATACTTATCTGATATGCTGGAAGCTAAACGTGAGTATTTTGATAAAACACATTATTATGTACAGAAAATTATAAAACGTATGGTTTTGTATCGCTAAAGACCGATAGCATTCATCTTTAAATACGCTCTGGTTTCATGGCCGTTTGGCCATGATACCAGAAGAAAAAACTCTATGAAAAAAGTGGTTCAATTTTGCACCCCAACAAGCATTTTCCACCTTTAACGGTGCAGTGAGCTACATTTTGCAACGTTAAGGGTGCAGAGTTGCACCCTTTAGGGAAGGTGCAAATTTGCACCCTTTTGAATGCAAAATTTTATGCACCCTTAAAGGTGCAAAGTTGCAAAGTTGCACCTTTAATGGTGCAGACGGGCACTTTCGGGTGCAAACAAGTGCAAAAGGATGCATCTTTGCACTTTTTTTCAGGGCGCAAGATTGCACCCAAAAAGGTGCTGCCAGTGTTGCATTTAGGGTGCAAAATTGAACCTTTAATTCTAGTGTGAAGAGTGTTGAATTTGAAAGCAAATGGAATGTTTCAAATGACATCCATGTACGTAGTGGTAGAAGGGGTGTTGAATGCACTACTTTGTTATAGATCTAGCTTCTTCTTTTTTTCCATGTGCGCAGATTTATGGAAAGATGGAGCGATTTCCAAAGCTGCTATTGATAGTATTGAAATTGGTCTTAAGAAGCAGTAGGCTGGGAGTGTACCAAAGGTGAAATGTACTCCCATGCAAGACGTTGCACTGTCATTACGACGTTCGTGAAAACTTGATTTCCCCCAGCATGAATTGAAAAGGTCTTGATTTTTCCAATTCGATGTACCGGTAAGTATATCAAAATGGTTGCCACAGATGATGTGTGGTAATGCCGTAATTACTTCGTTTAGTTACTATGAATAAAGCGCCAAAGCATAATTGCATTCTTGATGAGCACGGCACAAGATTTCATTCGTCATTTGCAGGAGTCGAGTACAGATGCCTTCAAGACTGGTGGCGGTTCGGAGAGAAATGCTACCGAATCATGAGTTCTTCACCAACTTGGAAAGATGTAGCAATAAACATCTGTACCGAGGTAAATGCTCAACTCTTCGTCCCATCATCACCGGAGGAATATAGCAATGTGACGTCATACCTAGATAATATCACCATTCCTGAACCCATTGCCACCGTCTGGATAGGATGCAATGATCTGGAAATGGAGGGAATATTCAAGTGTATAGATGGAACCTCAATAAACAGCAGTAGCGGTAGGTATAAGTGTGAGGATAAGATGAGGCGAAACACGGACGTAACTGAACTTCAGAACTTTAATTACAAGCTTTCGGCCTACCAGGCCTTCTTTAGGTTCCTGAAGGTACAAACATATATTACACATGTCATTGTGAGCGTGCCGTACAACAAAACACATTTTTTATCACCAGCATATATTTATGGCTACGCTTAATACCGGTAACTTTAAAATAATGAACGAATGTATAAAAAAAAATATGTGTAAAATAATTATGGCTTACCAAAAGTGAAGTACATGTGTGCTATCTAATGGGTGTGTATAAAAATGTGCGATCTTGGAAGTGTGAGTAAATAACTGACCTTTGACATTGTCCGATGGGAAACTGGGAACGCCGGTGAGTGAGGGAGAGAGAAAGAGAGGGAGAGAGAGAGAGAGAGGCAGAATGACACTTGCATAGCTATCCGATATATATATATATAAACACCCGTTATCGGGACCTTCTAGTCCTATCACTGGTTTGAATGTTTTTGTTCACTTCTCAAGTAGAAATTTTACTACTATAATTTTACTAAAACTGTCGTTTATAATAGATTTATTTTGAAAATTCAACAGCTGATTGATTAAAGACAGTATTATTTCTTCTTTGAAAAGTGGGGAGTATATCCCATCTCACCCCCTCCCTCTCTCTCTCTAAAAGAAGTGGAGTATATATATATATATATATATATATATATATATATATATATATATATATATATTGTGATCAGGTAACATATACAACAGCTTTGGCAACTCTCATGGAAATAAATACAATTGAGAGAATAATAGCGTAGCATGAATCAAAGTTCCCCAGAGCTGTCATACCATTTTGGAAATTTTTGCAAAGGTTGAAAAAATGTCTCCGCCGGGAATCGAACCCGGGCCTTTGGCTATGAACGCCAATGCCTTAACCACTAGACCACGGAGACGGGCCAGTGGTTTCGGCGACTCCAAATTCGCTTAACCGACAGATTGACAAATCTTCAACCCTCACTAATTAATTCCTTTGTTGGTGGCAGTTGAGTTTCGAACAATGACCTGCCGCACACCTCAGCTGGATCCGAGCGAATGCTTTGGGATACATGTATATGTTGGAATAATTAACATTTTGTGATCAGGTAACATATACAACAGCTTTGGTAACTCTCATGGAAATAAATACATGTGAGACAATTGAGAGAATAATAGCGTAGCATGAATCAAAGTTCCCCAGAGCTGTCATACCATTTTGGAAATTTTTGCAAAGGTTGAAAAAATGTCTCCGCCGGGAATCGAACCCGGGCCTTTGGCTATGAACGCCAATGCCTTAACCACTAGACCACGGAGACGGGCCAGTGGTTTCGGCGACTCCAAATTCGCTTAACCGACAGATTGACAAATCTTCAACCCTCACTAATTAATTCCTTTGTTGGTGGCAGTTGAGTTTCGAACAATGACCTGCCGCACACCTCAGCTGGATCCGAGCGAATGCTTTGGGATACATGTATATGTTGGAATAATTAACATTTTGTGATCAGGTAACATATACAACAGCTTTGGCAACTCTCATGGAAATAAATACATGTGAGACAATTGAGAGAATAATAGCGTAGCATGAATCAAAGTTCCCCAGAGCTGTCATACCATTTTGGAAATTTTTGCAAAGGTTGAAATAATGTCTCCGCCGGGAATCGAACCCGGGTCTTTGGCTATGAACGCCAATGCCTTAACCACTAGACCACGGAGACGGGCCAGTGGTTTCGGCGACTCCAAATTCGGCAGGTCATTGTTCGAAACTCAACTGCCACCAACAAAGGAATTAATTAGTGAAGGTTGAAGATTTGTCAATCTGTCGGTTAAGCGAATTTGGAGTCGCCGAAACCACTGGCCCGTCTCCGTGGTCTAGTGGTTAAGGCATTGGCGTTCATAGCCAAAGGCCCGGGTTCGATTCCCGGCGGAGACATTTTTTCAACCTTTGCAAAAATTTCCAAAATGGTATGACAGCTCTGGGGAACTTTGATTCATGCTACGCTATTATTCTCTCAATTGTCTCACACACACACACATATATATATCTATATATATATATATATATATATATCTATATATATATATATATACCCCACCCCATCCCCGGATTTACGCCATTACTGTTCTCTATTCTCAAAACATTCTCACTGGAACCCACCTTCATGGATCTTTTCTTTTAACATGCTGTTGTTTCACTTATACCTTAGAACTTATACACGCATTGTTCCTTTTGATCATTGTGCACTGTCAGAGTGGTGGAAGCCTAACGAGCCCAATAATGATCTTGGCAAAGAACACTGCGTGGTGTATATGAAATCTACAGGACTTGACGACAGACCGTGTGATGTTACTCGATACCGAGTACTCTGTGAAGGTAATATAATATATGATCCTGGACATACGTACATTTTATGTTCAATAGACATTTCCTCCTGGCAAAATTTATTTGAAGACCAAACGTTAGGGGAACGGTTGCAGACATGTTTAAGATATGTTTAAGGGATGGGTTACAAGTGACACAAGATACTTTTGAAAGACATCATTTTTGTTTTATCACCTGAATAAGCTAGGTTACGTTGGAGAACTGCATGTTCTCAACTCTCCTGTAAGAAGTCATGGGTTCGATCCTTCGTACTTTCATCCTTGGACAAGGCAATACATACATACATATATGTATATATATATATATATATACTGGAAGAAATGAAAATGGGAGAATAATATTTGCGTAGCTCCCTCATTTTCCCTTCTTCTCCCATTTTCATTTCTTTCAGTGTTTCTTATTTACAAGGGAGTCGCCAAAGTTGTTTGCATTTGTCAAATTTCTTTCAAAATATATATATATATATATATATATATATATATATATATATATATAAGACCAGAACATGTTTGGGTTTATACCAAAATGTACAGCACATTATTCAAATCATTCTCTTTTAACACAGCTCAAGCCGCGATAACACAATCCAGTACGTACAGTGCATCATCGCTCTCTAACCACTGTCTCCGAGGCTTCACTCAGAAGACGGTCCACAGGAAGTCCAGGACCCGCTGTGCAGCTGAGTGTTTGAAGGAGGACTACTGCGTCTCATTCAATTTTAAAGATGGTGTCTGTGATCTCAACTACCGCACCCGAGATCAGGTTCATTACACTGCTTTCCAGGAGGAGGATGGATGCTCTTATTATGAACAATGAACTTTGACTGTGTGAAGAATTAAATATTCAAACAAACTGTGTGCTGCAGTATTATGAACTATACTCATATCATAGGCGTGACTGATTTGCTAGTCGTATAGCTGAATGATCTACTCATCACATCTAAATGTTTAAAATATATATGCAAAAATCTCATAAACTCAAACCCTTTTTTCAAAAAGAAAACATACATATCTAAACTGCTTCAGGATTTATTAACATAACCTGCTCACATTTTTAAAGATCAATTAATGTTTGGTATTTTATTTTCATTTGGTGTTTATTTTAAACATGCAGGATTTGTTGGGTTCAAAATAAGTCTTTACTGAAATTTAGGCCTTTTAGTACATTTAGCTATTTATTACTGAATGATTGCATTCTCATAGACTCACTCCAAGAAACTACCAATTCTAGACGGCAATGGGACCACTAATATATTTTCTTTCAACTGATATTCGGGAGGGGGTAGGCCTACGAATTAAAATTCTAAATTTTCCAGATTTATTTCCTTTTTGATCAGGAAAATATGACTTTATACACATCAGTAACCGACCTTTCAGAATGATTTCTACTAGCTATTAACCCTGTGAGTGCGAGCCCTCGCGGAGCGGTTGTTCTCCCTGTGACGGAGCGATTTCGGTAACATTGCCCGTATTATGAAATTTGGCGGTGTTCTCTACTTAGATCGCTCATTGCACTTTACACGGTCATTTTCGTGATTTTTAGTGAATGTAAACCTGAAAGGCTAGACTTTTCTCCCTCTCAAAATGTAAGTTTTGTTCATTGGAATTAAAAATAAGGTCTGTTATTATAGAGGCGAAAAGCCGTCCTCTTTTGCTGAAACTTCGCCTTCTTCCTTTTCAATATACTCACCATACAAATTTTGTAAGCGCCGTCGCACGTACGCACGGTTCGATCGATATCCCACTGTTCGATTCATTCCCCCATTGTCGTCTGCTAAACATGCTAAAGCTAATGGTCGGCCGATGATTATTCGCGTCATAGGCCTTACATTTTACATGAACTTCCAACGCATTTTGTCATATTCTGACCAATATTACGACATGATTTCTCTAATCCTTTTATTTTATCAAATCAAGTATAGGTCAATTCAGAGAAATGAATTTTCAGTTTCCTGAATAAAGTCATTAAGTGAATGACTATTCCTGAAAACATACGAAATCACGAATGAAGAGGGATTGTTTGATTTCTGTTTCGAAGTGCACTTAGAGGGTAATAAAGAAATTTTCATCTAGCAATAGTCAAAGAAGTGGAAAATGCGATCGACGAGGGTTCTTAACTTTTGATCTTCTTCATATGCATCTTCATAACGACAGAACAAAATACACTTCTCATTCTTTTGGAATATCTGCACCTTTATAAATCACATATTTGGAGTCGGGGAGAGCGGGGTGAACTGGGACGCGGGAGAACTGGGACACCACCTCTTACTAAAAAAACAGTTAACCTTTTATAAATTAGTTTGAATTTTACAAAAGGTCTTAACTATCAAAGTTCACAAAAACATTCATGGCTATACTCCCAGCACTTATGTTAGAAAACTACCAGGAAAAGGGGGATTTTAGCATTTTCAAGACTTTTGTCCCGTTTCTCCGAGACTGTCTCACTTCATGCACCCCCATTACTGTCCTAGCTCACCTCCATGGTGTCCCACTTCACCAAGTTCAAGTACCTTATTTTTTAATCATCATTTGCATAAAAACTAAAAACAAAGGGATCGTGTCAAATACCTTGTTTTAAAACCTATACTACTGATATTATTTACCATGTAAAAATGGAGAGGCTACCACGAACATTTTAGAAATTACAAAGCAAAGAGTGCCAAATCACGATTCTTAATTGTCCCACTTTACCCCGTTCTCCCCTTCACTTTTGTGTTTGCCAGGGTGGTTATCGATGGCCATCGACTTACAAGTTGATTTTTAAATGTTTATTTATTTCAATGTTTATTATTGTTGGTGAATCTAAAAATGACGAAAATTTCATAAGAAAAAAAGGAAATTACAAAAGGAGAAAATGCATTAAATTGCACATGAAAAATATTTTCTGTTTCAGATATATATCTATTGTATATTGTCCGTATCTGTTATGTTTTACCATTATGTTTTTTGTTTTTGTTTTTTGTTGCTGTTTTGCTCTTGTTTTCATTCTGAACATAAAAGGGTATTTGACTTCAGGGCGGCAGCCCCATCTCACCGATTTCTGCGCATAACATTTTAAAACAAATCGATGTTAGTAATTGTAATCTTGGGAGATGTGTGACCAGCCCTACATTCCAACGATCGAATAATGACGCTGAATGACTGTGAAGATGACGCATCATCATCATCATGACATGTAGACGATGGTCATTACGACGACAATGATAGTGCTGAATTGATGCTGATTTTACTTGCAGAAGCTCTGCTTCATGATATTTGGAGTATGCAGTGAAAGCAGATTGAGAATTAGAATAAGAACTATGGGTCAGTCTGTGATCATGATTCGTGGATTGGAGGGCACACTGTCTTGTTAGCGTAGACTTTTTATAATACTTTAGGAGGTATTGGTGACTGCGGCAAAATGGGAAGGTTGGGGGCTTAGCCGATAGTATAAAGCTGGAAACAAAGATTCTTGCAAGGGTGCAAAAATACTTGAATAAAAGGAAGTGAAGCATGAACTTATTTGTTTCCAGGGGTACTCAGTTTTGTTCATTCGATCAATGGTATGCTACAATTATGATCTACTTCTGAAAGAGAAAGTGGGCAAAAGAGTTGTTTTTACACAATCCACCGTCCAACTCCTCCCTCCTATATTATTCGCCCCACCCCGTCTTAATTTCTCTTTATCCTCTCCCCCCCCCCCCCCATCTCTTTTCTTATTTGCTCCTCTTTCGTTCGACGTCTATACCTCTTCTCTCTCTCTCTCCCTGTCTCTCATTTCAACGAGAGTCGGAATTAATCGTACATTTCATTTGATTGTATTACAACAACGTATTTGATACAGTCGAAGTTTCTGTTATCATGGTTATTGCCTTTTTTGGATTATCGTCACGCCTCCTAGTAATTTCGTAAATGCATTGAGAGCTTCATGGTTTTCTTTTCTTCGCCTAAATGCACTTGTTGTGAGACTATGACCATCTGATTATAAATCATTCATATTTTCATTAACGAATTGCATTATTCCATTCCGGATGAATATGCAACTAGACATCGACAATAATCAACATAAACTACTATCCTCCCATAACATCAGGCTTAATCCAAAGTACAATCTCACAGGGATTCATTAGCGCTGTCATGACAAACCATGCAGAAGTTGAATTAAGAAGATGTCTTCAGGCCGAGTTCACTTACTTTTCTTTTGCTTCGTGTGCTTATCTGTTGTGCTGGAGACTAAACGTGAGTATTTGATAAGACACAGATTACATACAGTATGTACCAAAAACTGTGTAACATATTTTGTATAGTATCGCTTAATAAAGACAGATGGCATTCATCTCTAAATATGCTCAGCTATTAAAGAGTGTTGAACTGGAAACGCATATGCATTGTTACTAATGACATCCTGCAGTGGTGAAAGTAAGCAACTTAAAAGAGAGGCGTGCTGAATAATTCTTTGTCAGACCTATAGCATTATTTCTAACGTACGCAGATCTATGTGAAGATGGAGCTATTTCCGAAGCTGTTGTTGATACAATGGAAACTGAACTTAACAAACAATATAGGAGTATACCAAACGTGAAGTGCATATACTTCCATGGAAGACCTTGCACTGTAACATTATGAGGTTTGTAAAATCGTGATATTTCACTGCATAATTTGAAGAGGCATTGATTTTCTTTTTCCAATATCGGTTAGTGTATCAAAACGGTTCCCACAGATACTGTGTGTTGAGCAGTAAGTTCTCAGCTTAGTTATTATGAATAAAGCGCCAAGGCGTAATTGCATTCTTGATGAGCACGGCACAAAATTTCATTCGTCATTTGCAGGAGTCGAGTACAGATGCCTTCAAGACTGGTGGCGATTCGGAGATAAATGTTACCGAATCATGAGTTCTTCACCAACTTGGAAAGATGTAGCAATAAACATCTGTACCGAGGTAAATGCTCACCTCTTCGTCCCATCATCACAAGAGGAGTACAGCAATGTGACGTCATATCTAGATAATATTACCACTCCTGAACCCATTGATACGGTCTGGATAGGGTGTGACGATGAGGAAGTAGAAGGGACATTTAAGTGTACAGATGGAACATCATTTAACAGCAACAGTGGTAGGTACATGCTCCAGATAGACAAAAAGAAACCTCAGAATTCTGGAAATCAAGTTCAACAATTAGAATTACTCTACCTTTGTTCCTAAGCAGTTTGCATTCCTATCACCTTGCAAAGACAGACACTTGAAGTATTCAAATGTTTCTTGAATATTTTAAAACCACACTAATACGATTTTTTAAAAAATGTTTCAAGTTTTACAAGAAAATTATTTTCAAACTTTCATTTACCTTTAAATTTTTCTACAAATCTCTTAAAAGTTCCTTTATATTCCTTCTCCTCTAAGCTATTCACCTATTCCGTACTAATCATTAACCCAAGATTCAGTTGTAAATACATGTAAATGAATATTTTCGGGTTTGCTACTTGCAGGTTGGTGGAAGAGCGGAGAACCAAATAATATAGCATACGGCTCCGACGAAGAATGTGTTATTTACAGGAAGTCTCAAGGACTAATTGACAGACACTGCGTTACTATAAACATCCGAAGTACTCTGTGAAAGTAATTCCATACTTCTTTAACAGTTCATGTCGCATTTTCAACATTTACAAATGATTTTATTCACACTCTAAATTTCCAAGATTTGCATTTCAAAATCAATTCAAATCTTAATCTAACAGATTTAGAAATCATCCTTACTGATTCAAGGCCGTACGCAGGAATTTTTTCCTGAGGGGCAAGAATACGTAAAATGTTAGAGGGAACACGCAAGCGAGGGAGCGAAGCGGCCGAGCTGGTTTCATAATTGAAATTGTAGAATCTGGTGCATACTTTGGGTGCATTTTTTTTCAACAAAAAGTAAGTCTTAAAGATTTCGGGGGGGGGGGCAGCTGCCGCCCTACCACCCCCCCCCCACCCGCGCTGTGTACGGCCATGCATTGATTTCAATTTCCTAATATGATTTTGCATTTGTTCCCAATAACAATCTCTGAGATTAATCTGTAATCTAAGAAATTTAAAGTGCATATTGTGATTCATTTTGTTCCTTCTTGTATGTGATAAACATCTAGGTGATATTTATTTTATTTAGAAGATCTCCTTCTCTTCAGACTATCCTCAACGAAAATGAAGATTAACAATAAGAAAAGGGTCCAATCGGTTAGATGCTCAAGAAAATTCAGTGCAGTGACAATTGGGAGAAATACAATGATTGAAAAAAAATCTTGGTTGTGAAAATTTGGGGGCAGCAGCTCCCCACCCCCACCCCCTTCAACTACACCTGTGGCTATGCATGCATTTTCTTAAATCTTCATGGTCAGTTAACATTTCGATGATTCGGAAATCCTAATCCTTTTGTTCGAATGTTGCTATTTGAATTCACGTTTGAATTTTCTTTTCTCAGCTCCAGCCGTGGTAAAAGCTCGGTCAAGTACATATTCCACGTCATCGCTCTCTAACCGTTGTCTCCGAGGCTACACTCAGAAGACGGTCCACACGAAGTCCAGGACCCGCTGCGCAGCTGAATGTTTGAAGGACTACTGCGTCTCATTCAATTTTAAAGATGGTGTCTGTGATCTCAACTACCGCACCCGAGATCAGGTTCATTACACTGCTTTCCAAGAGGAAGAGGGATGCTCTTATTATGAACAATGAACTTTGATTGAGTGAAAAATTGAATGTTCAAACAAATTGTATGCTGTAGTATATAAACAGAAGTCGCGGCTGATTTGCTAGTCATATTATTAGCTGCATGATCTACTCATCACAATCTAATGTTTAAAATATGTATGCAAAAAGTTCAGAAACTCAAACCCCCTTTTTTAAAGAATATAATATATATATATATATATATATACTGCTTCAGAAGTTATTCGCATAACCTGCTCACGTTCCTTAAAGATTACTTTATGTTTGGTAGGCCCCCATGTTATTTTCATTTGGTGTTATTTTAAACATGCAGGGTTTTGTGGGGTACGAAAGAAGTCTTTCCTGAAACTTAGGCCTTTTTGTAAATTTACCCATTTATTACTGCCACTATTGCTTTCTTATATATTCCCTACAGGAAACTAACGGTTCTAGGACGGCCAATGGTTCCACTGATTATCTTTTATTTATTTATTATTCATTTATTGCTGTATAAAAAATTGCACATGGCAGCCTCTGTGGATGAATTGGGTACAATTTACATCAATAATGAGTGACACAGGGTACTACAAAAAAGACAATAGCATTTAAAAACATTGAAATAGTCCATTCATAACGAAACTCTAGATACCTTATTCAACAGAATACTGATGATAGGATAAAGAAATTGGATGTGGGAAATAAAGATTTTATGATATGATTTAATCAAATTCATAGGGAGAATATTTTTTGAATAAATTATGATTAGAGCTAAAGGGAAATAATCTGGTTTGCACGCTTCAAGGTTATTGTGTTGTGTAAGTGGGATATGGAAACAAATATGGGGACATGACTGGAAAATGAAATTAAGGACATTACTTCCTATTACTGGCAAACAATGTTATTTGTAATACTACACATATAATGTGATTAACAGGAATCCATCTTTATAAAAGGTATAAAGTATGTGCGCTGCTAGTATCACAATTAGATTATCATTTTAAGTACATCATGTCTACTGTACTTTATGCTATTCATTAAGAACGGAAGAATCTGTTGAACAATCAATCATCACTATGTTATTACTCCATTTTTTAATTGAGTAGACTCACAATGAATTGCAGTGCATTTTTTATATATATCGCTCGTTTTTGCAATTTTATTTTTGAATAGCTTGTTAGCGTTCCGCAGGTTACGGGAAGAGTGTGGAGTAGCTCGCGTAGGGGGGAGCCAGTGATGAAATGGGGAACGTTTCCTTTGTGAGGTTACTCGCAAATTCATTGTCAACCTTTCCCTCCTCTCTTCCAGTGTGGTAAGGTCAAGAACCAGTGAGGGCATCATCGTAGCTCGTGTACCTTTGGCCAAGCAGAGGCGACACGCACGTTTCTGAATTCTCTCTATCAGTTTCTTGTCTTCCTGCGTCAAGCCAGAATGCCAAACCGGTGCGCAGTATTCGACTTTCGGCGCACCGTACGAACAATATACAACTTTCAAATCCTCAATTGGCAGCCCGAAAACCTTTCAAGATGCGCATCATGTGAAGCCTCATGCTTGCCGCTTTGACCATTTCTTGTGACAAGATATGACCATTTTAAGCCATCCTGTACGAACACACCCAAAAGCTCTAACAAGTTGGAATTCACTTAATTCATGGTCATCAATTTATACTTTGGGGAGTTCTGTCGGGTTTCTCATAAACTGTAAGTTCATGACAACACATTCTTAGGGTCCAGTTTCATGCTATTGTCTTTGGGTCCATTTCCCAAGTTCATTTACCACATCTTGGATTTTGGTTGATCCGTTTTGCTTCCTACATTCATTTTGCAATGAATTTCTCCAGGATCTTGCAAAAATGATCTGTTAGCTATAACTGGTCTCAAGTTTCCTATGGTGGGGTTTGAGGTTTTGGGGATAGATATCATATTGCACGTTTCCAGCTATGTGGCACCATTGACTGATAGATCATTGAAAATGTCCGTGAGGGGGCAACTCGGCTCTAACACAAATTCGGAGATGATCCGAGCTGGGACGCTATCTGGACCGGGAGCTTTCCGTCTGTTGAGATGTTGCAATGCCCGGTAGACCTCCCAAGGTTTGAATGAACAGGCAGGGGCAGAGAAGGGAGATCGGCTGGGGAGATCGGTCAGATGAGTCTACTGATGTCTTCAGCTATGCTGACGAAAGAAAAAACTGTTGACCATGTTGGCAATACCGGCGAGGTCTGACTCGTCGATCCCTTCGACCTTAATGGCCATGGAGGTCTGGGCTTAGCTCCTGCCATTGATTTGATATTCCTTGTGCCACTGAGATGGGTTGCTCTCCTTCATCCTTACGCACACGTCCAACACAGAAACTCAGATTTTGCCCCTCTTGATGAGTTTGTTTACTTTGTTCCCCAGCCCTTTCCATCTGTTCGAACCTGCTGTGAATGCCTGCTGACGTGCACTAATAAGAGCCTTGATCTTAGGGGTAATCCATGGCTTGTCGTTGTCTTGGCATTTGACAACTAAGGGTAAATACTCGTCAATCAATGGCAGAAGTGTGGAATAGAACTTAGCACACTTATCGTTCGTGTTCTCGGCTTGATAACTGGAGACCAATCATAGTTCTGGAGAATCTGTCCAAATTCACGAATAGCACTGTCTTTGATTGGTCTTGCAATCCGAGTCCTGTGCGATTGGGCTTTGGTGAGTATTAGGTAGGGGACCAGGAAACCACAAGGTGGTAGCTGGAACCTAATGGGGGTAGTAGAGTTATTGGGGAATTATAATAGCTTGACATGTGGTGACTATCTTGTCCCAGAATCTGGTTATCTCTTGTTGGTACACTGACGACTTGTCGGAACCCCCTGTTTCCGGTCAGCGTCGAGGTGTCTA
>CM057159.1:16007150-16042150 GCA_029962745.1 Echinometra lucunter
TCAGCGTCGAGGTGTCTAACTCATTGTAGTCCCCCAACATAATGAAACCCGCTTCCGGATGTGCAGAGGCAATAGCGTCCATCGAGTGCAGCAAATGGTCGATAAGTGAGTCAGGCAGTCGCGGCATTAGGAGGCTGGTATATTGCCACAACATCCAATATGGAAACGGAGCGAGGAAGTCGTTTTGGGCTGGAGCTTGACCCACACTACCTCAAGGTCATCAGGGACGATCACACTTGACATTGGCTCAGGTTTCAGGAACTGTCGTGCATATATTGCTACTCCGCCTCCTCTGCGACGAGACCTTGACTTCACAAACAAGTCATAGTCATATAGGGAAACAATATCTTGTAGATGTCTACGATGTAGCTCATTGACAATGATAGCAAATACAAACTCACAAAATGCACAGAAACGATGATTCGAAATAAATCCATACCTTGCAATATATTGTCTCAAAAGAATAAATAACAAATAGTCCAAACAGCTTCACAAGATATTTATTGGAAATAGTGAACTTATAACGTAGAGTTTTCCACACCACAAGACACAATTTGCGACAGCTATACAGCATCCTCGTGCTTTTTAACTGTTATGATGTTTTTGATGTTATGTTTTTTTACGAGGCAAAAATTCTAAAGTTCCCAGATTTATTTCCTTTTCAAACAGGAAAATTTATGTATAAAGTGCTGACTATATACACATCAGCAGCAGACCTTTCAGAATGATTTCTACTCATTTCAGTCATTATAAGTCAATGGCTATTCCCCAAAACATGAGAAATCATGACGCGAATGAAGAGGGGTTGTTTGATAATGTTTCGAAGTGCACTCACATGGCTTGGAAGGTAATAAAGCAATTTTCATCTAGAAATATTCGAAGAAGTGGAAATTGCGAGGGTTCTTAAACTTTTCATCATTGATATGCATTTTCATAACGACAGGACAAGATACACTCTCATTCTTTTGGCGTATCTGCACCTTTGTAAATCACATATTTTGAGTACTCTTTTGCGTATGCCAGGGTGGTAATCGATGCCCCGCGACTTGCGAGTTGAACTTTAAATGTTTATTATAATTTTTATTGCTGGTGAATCTAAAAATGATGAAAATTTCAAAAGAAAAAAAGAAATTGCAAAAGGAGAAAATGCGTTAGATTTCGCATGAAAATATTTTCTATTTCATATATTGAGTATATCCACTGTACATATATCTGTATCAGTTATGTTTTATCATTATGTTTTGGTTTTGTTTTTGTTTTTTGTTTTTGTTTTGTTTTGCTCTTGTTTTCATTACGAACATTTATGTATTGTTTTATGTTATTGTCAGTGCTACATATGTAAGGTGAAATAGCTATTCATTATGTTTTGTCACCCCTGACCAGCATGTAGCTATTTTAATTTTGCTTTGGTTTTGTCTATGTCATGTTTTATGTACAAACCAAGTTTTGTGTTGTATTATACATGTATGCTATTGGTCAAATGAATAATGATAATGACGATAATGATAATAATCATGATGATAATAATAATAATAAAAAATAATAATAATAATAATGGTAATAATAATAATGATAATAATAATAATAATTATAACAGTAATAACAATAATAATAATAATAATGATATGAATGGTTAAAGACATCTTTACTTATTTTTCCTTAATTCTGGTGAAGTGTCATCAATTATCATGCATAATTTCATTATACCATTGTTAATTAGATTTAGATGACTGATATTAAAACGATGGTTGTGGAAAAAATCAGACCTTTGTTTAAATGTCTGTAGTTATATTTGGAGTATGCACTGAAAGCTGAGTGAGAATTAAAATTAGAACTATGGGTTAGTCTGTCATCATGATTCGTGGAGTGGAGGAGGAGCACACTGTTTTGTGAGTCAGTGCAGACTTCTTCATTGGAGGAGGTATTGGTGACTGCGGCAAAATGGGAAGGTTCGGGACTCAGCCGGTAGAAAATTGAAATAATGTTTCAGTATCATATTTTAAAAAGCTGGAAACGAACATTCTTGCATGGGTGCAAAAATACTTGAATAAAAGGAAGTGAAGCATGAATTTATTTGTTTCCAGGGGTACACCGTTTTGTTCATTCGATCAATGGTGTGCTACATATGATCTACTTCTGAAATAAAAGTGAGCAAAGGAGTTGTTTTTACACAATCCACCGTCCAACTCCTCCCTTCTATATTATTCGCCCCACCCCGTCTTAATTTCTCTTTATCCTCCTCCCCCACCCCCTCTTCACTCTCTCTCTCTCTCTCTCTCTTTCTCTGCTTATTTGCCCCTCTTTCGTTCGACGTCTATACCTCTTCTCTCTCTCTCCCTCTCTCTCATTTCAAGGAGAGTTGGAATTAATCGTAAATGTAATTTGATTGTATAACCACTATGTATTTGTTACAGTCGAAGTGTTGTAATTGCCTTTTTAAATTTTTTTTTCGATTATCGTTATGCCTTCTCCAATGCCTCCTAGTAATTTCATAGATGTATGGAGAGTTTCATGGTTTTCTTTTCTCCGCTTATAAAATGCCCTTGTCGTGAGACTATAATTATCTGATCATAAATCATTCATATTTTTCATTAACGAATCGCAATATTTCATTCCGGATGCATAATATACGCAACTTGACAATGACAATTTTTACTCACACTTTTGTCATGCCAATCAACCTATGTACGACTATCCTCCCATAACATCAGGCTTAATCCAAAGTACAATCTCACTGGGATTCATTAGCGCTGTCATTACAAACCATGCAGTAGTTGAAAGAAAAATGTCTTCAAGCCGAGTTCACCTACTTTTTTTTTGCTTCCTGCGCTTATCTGATGTGCTGGAGACTAAACGTGAGTATTTCGATAAGACACAGATTACATACAGTATGTACCAAAAACTGTGTAATATATTTTGTATAGTATCGCTTAATAAAGATAGATGGCATTTATCTCTAAATATATACTCCGTCAAAAATGCTAAAGAGTGTTGAATAGTAAGCGCAAATGCATTGTTACTAATGACATCCAGCAGTGGTGAAAGTAAACAAAAAAAAAAAAAAAAAAGAGGCGTGTTGAATGAGCTTCTTTGTTAGACCTATAGCATTATTTCTAACGTACACAAATCTATGTGAAGACGGAGCCATTTCCGAAGCTGTTGTTGATACTATGGAAACTGAACTTAGAGGTGTTGTGGTACAGTGGATAAGTCTCCGGGCTTTGAACCACAAGGTACATGGTTCGAATTTCACATTTTTCTTCCCCTCTTTTGGCCACTATCATTATTTTAATTATGTAATTTAATATTAATGAATAATTTGATTTGAGGGGTCCACGACTTACAAGCACAGCTTCACAGTGGACCTCTCCATTTCCAGCATGTTATTTTCAGCCACAAATATCTCATGATCCATATTAAGTTTCAAATGTATAATTTAGATGAATATATATATATATATATTGTGTTACATGTTTCTTTATTACATTTCAATTGTTATAACTGTATTTATGATGGATTTTGTCTACTGTTTTGTTGGAAATGAGAAAAAAATAAAACTGAACTGAAAACTGAATCCCTGCCGCAGCACTAATGTCCTTTGGCAAGACATTTATCTACATTTGCCACACTCGACCCAGGTGTAGTAAATGGGTACCTACTAGGATTTATTCCTTGAATGCACGAAGCACTACGGTTGCTCGAGCTAAAGCCAGGGTAATAATATTCTTGCAGGGTCCTCTGGGAGAACAGTACATAGTACTGAAGAGGCCATCCTCGGTAAACAAGACATATTATTATTATTATTATTGTTTTAGTTGTTATTATTATTATTATTATTATTATTATTATTATTATTATTATAAGAAACAGTATGAAAGTACATGCACAACACGTGAAATGCATACTTCTAGTTCCATGGAAGACCTTGCAATGCAACATTACGAAATTTGTAAAATCGAATATATTTCGCTGTATAATTTGAAGAGGCATTGATTTTCTTTTTCAAATACTGGTTAGTGTATTAAAGTGGTTGCCACAGATGCTGTGTGGTAATGCAGGGAGTTCTCCACTTAGCTGAGATGAATAAAGCGCCAAAACATAATTGCATTCTTGAGCACGGCACAAAATTTCATTCGTCATTTGCAGGAGTCGAGCATAGATGCCTTCAAGACTGGTGGCGATTCGGAGATAACTGTTACCGAATCATGAGATCTTCACCAATTTGGAAAGATGCAGCAATAAACATCTGTACCGCGGTAAATGCTCAACTCTTCGTCCCATCGTCACCGGAGGAATACAGCAATGTGACGTCATACCTAGATAATATTACCACTCCTGAACCCATTGATACGGTCTGGATAGGGTGTGACGATGAGGAAGTAGAAGGAACATTCAAGTGTACAGATGGAACATCATTTGACAGCAATAGTGGTATGTGCATGCTCCAGATAGACAAAAAGAAACCTCAGAATTCTGTAAATCAAGTTCAACAATTAGAATAACTCTACTTTTGTCCTTGAGGAGGCTACTTTCCTATCACCTTGCAAAAGGAGACAATCATTAGGGCCTATACTTGAAGTATTAAATGTTTCTTTAATATTTTAAAACCACACTAATCCGATTTCCGAAAAAAAATGTTGCTAGTTTTAGAAGAAAATAATTATTTTCAAACATACATTTACCTTTAATTTCTTTGCATATGTCTTAAATGTTCCTTTATATTCCTTCTCCTCGGACCTATTCACCCTTTCCGTACTTATCACTAACCAAAGTTTCAGCTGTAAATACATGTAAATGAATATTTTTCAGGTTTGCTATATACTTGCAGGTTGGTGGAAGAGCGGTGAACCGAATAATAGAGAAGGCAGCTCCGACGAAGAATGTGTTATTTACAGGACGTCTCAAGGACTAACTGACAGACATTGCTTAACTACAACATCCGAAGTACTCTGTGAAGGTAATTCCATATTTCTTTATCAGTTCAACCTTTACAAATGTTGGGTTTTTTTTGTCCACAATCAAAATTTTCAAAATTTAAATAAGTGACGAATAAAAAAAAAAGTCGAAAAAAAATCTTAATCTAATAGATTCAGAAATCAACCTTATTGACAACAATTTCTTAATCTAATTTTGCATTTGTTCCTAATAACAATCTATGACATTAATCTCTAATCTAAGCATTTTAGAGTGCATATTTATGACGACTAGAGGTGTCTCCAGATCATAATAAAACGTTATACCATCAAAAGCATTTGATTCCTTCTTGTAGTTGATAAACATCAAGGGGGATATTTGTTTTATTCAGAAGATCCCATCTCTTCAGAATTTCGCACTACGCTGGTAAAAAGCAAAAAGTTTCAAAATGGCCACACTCTTCGCAGAATTTGTCACACCTGTGCACAGTGGCATAAGAAGCCAAATAATTATTAGGGGCTGGCGCTATAAATTAATTAGGAGACGTATATGTTCAGCTAATGACACGGGGAAAAAGAAAAGTCCTCAACGAAAATGAAAATTAACTATAAGAAAAGGGTCCAATCAGTTAGATGATCAAGAAAATTCAATGCAATGACAATGTTGAAGAAATACAGACAATAATTGGAAAAAAAAATTTGGCCGTGAAAATCTTGGGGCAGCAGCCCCAAACCCCTCACCCCCTACCAGTACGCCAGTGGCTATGTATGCATGTTAACGGAGATTAAAATTTTTCTTAAATTTTCATGGTCAGTTAACATTTCGATGATTCGGAAATTCTAGTCCTTTTTGTTTGAATGTTATTTTTCATGTCTGAATGATTTTTCTGAACACAGCTCCAGTCGTAGTAAAAGCTAGGTACATATCAAGTATATATTCCACGTCATCGCTCTCTAACCGTTGTCTCCGAGGCTACACTCAGAAGACGGTCCACGGGAAGTCCAGGACCCGCTGTGCAGCTGAGTGTTTAAAGGAGGATTACTGCGTCTCATTCAATTTTAAAGATGGTGTCTGTGATCTCAACTACCGTACTCGAGATGAGGTTCATCACACTGCTTTTCAGGAGGAGGAGGGATGCTCTTATTATGAACAATGAACTTTGATTCTGTGAGGAATCAAATTGGAATTGAATAATCAAACAAACTGTGTGCTGAAGTATAAGAATGTTTGAAGGATACTGCGTCTCATTCAGTTTCAAAGATATAGCGTCTGTGATCTCAACTAACATGAGACGCAGTAGTCCTCCTTCAAACGTTCATGACATAGCTTTTCATGAGGAGGAGGAGGAGGAGGAGAAGCCGAGGAGGGGTGCTCTTACTATGGACAATGAACTCTGATTGAGTGAAGAATTAAATATTCAAACAAACTGTGTGCTGTAGTATAAGAACGGTTGAAGGAGGACTTCTGCGTTTCATTCTATTTCAAAGATGGTGTCTGTGATCTTAAATACCGCACCCTAGACCATGTTCATTACTCATCATTCCAAGAGGAGGAAGGATGTTCATAATCATTACGAACCATGACTCTTTGAAATCTATTCTACTGACTTGTTGGAACCATTCAGAGACTTGAAATATTTTCAAACTATCAAGCTAAAACAACTTCATTATCCTCGTTTCACAGATTTAAATGAGCCAAAACAACCAGGATGTATAATCCGAACAGGATTTCTACAAGCTACAACTGGGTACAGAAGTCCGTATGGGAATATGATCGTATAGCGATGATGTAACATGAACGAATTACTCCATGCATTTCAATGCATTTCAAATATGACTACAAAGCGTATAGAACATTTCACGTTCTGACTCAATTTCTTTGGGTTTTCCCATTTTTGTGAAGTTATTCTTACAATACTGAAAATTGCTTAATATAATAATGCATTAATTATTACTCCATCTATCAGAGGGAGGGGTATATTTTGGCAAAAAGATGTTTTTTTTTATTTTTCAAATGCTTATTATTGTTAACTTTTTCCAGGACCTCTGTATTTCTCAATGTGAGTGCAATGTCATATATGGGGTTTTATGACTGTGAGCATAAAATCGTTTGCTGTGAAAAAACAAATCTTTCTCCTTCATCTTGTATTCATTATAATTTCCATACAGGTATTCGCTAAAAAACCAAAAGTGAAAATACAATATTCAAGAATAATACCTCATGCATAACTCTATACATTCTGACGTCCGCGATATATATTTTAGGAGTGGATTTCTTTGATATGGCTTTTTGAAATATAATATATAATGGCATTTTTTCATTCACGTACTATTTCTTTCTGGGAATATTCTCACCCTTCTAAATAATCATTACTATAGGACATTCCCCCAAACTTCACCACCTTGTCAGTTGAAGAACTATAAATGCATTGTTTAAAGTTTTCTTATCGCTAAAAAACTGTCAAAGGGCTCGTTTCAGACCGGTATACGTTGATCGTTCACTAAGAACGCGGTTACCCAGGGTGAATTCACGTGTTTAAATAACGAGTTTTAAGTTTTCGGGCGTAAAGTACAACAGAATGGGCGCATAGGTCAAAAGTCAGTTGTTATACAACCTGGTTTTCAGGTAACCTAACAAGGTTACGATGCAAGGAATATATATAATTCATTCTATCAATGCACTGGTATCAACGCTTACATGAGGGTCACAATTCAAGCATAAAATTGGCTTGCAAAGGGAAAAAGTTCAAACTTCGAGTTGAAAACCGCACAATATATAACGAGAAGTGCATGAATCAAATACAATTATATTATACAAACGGGGTTCGTGTTTGAAATATAAATTGAACTATTGGTACAAAAAGAAAGTATCGGAGCAATTATTGAACTCTAATCATAAATATGCAAATGGAAAAAGTCATCGATGCAAAACTCGTGATTATTTCGTTTTCAATTCATCAGCCCCCGAAATAATATTCAGACTGCTTGTAATAGATTCACTCGTGTATATCGAAAGTGCTATCAGATTATTTCACTACTACTACTACTACTATAACTGCTATTAAAACGAGACAAATGTGCATGACCATGGTAAATTATGATCAGTTTATTTCTATCATTAACATTAAATTGATATTCTAACGACACATGAACGAGATGGACTATAAATTGAAGTGCCCCAAGGCACTTTCCATATTTGATTTGGCTGAGCATGTCAAAAATTAGTGTATCAATATATATATATATATATATATATATATATATATATATATATATATACACGTGTGCTGTGTGTATGTGTTATGTGTGTGTGTGTGTGTGTTGTGCTGATGCTGACGATGATAATGATTTTGATAATAATGATAATGATGTTGATATATGATAAATATAAGAATAATGTGTTGTTTAAATTGTCTATATCTTTGTTAATCATTTTGTTTATGTGCTGCTAGTGGAGGTTAATTTTCTATAATTCTTGAAATATTGATCAATAAAGAATTTAACCTGATAATTATAATAATAATAATAATAATAATAATAATAATAATAATAATAATAATAATAATAATAATAATAATCACATGCCCCCGAATGACTGATTTGCTTTCTATTGTCATGTGACACAGACTTTCTCTCTTTCTATCCCTCGTCCCTTCCCCTAGCCTCTCCTCTTTAATCATTCCCACTTTTTTGCAGTGCCGATGACCTTGTTGCATTGCGGCCTAGTTATTCAGCCTTCGTTGCTCAGCCTTCAATTCCTATGCCTTTCACTGTTTTCTACATGCAAAGTGCATTCTGTTGTTTTACTTGTATAATACAGTATTGATACTCTGTACAACAACAGTGAACACCTTTGATCTAAAATTCATTAATTGAAATTTCATTAATGTATTGCATCGTATATACCCTTGTATTTTAATCTCAAAGGTTTTCTTCACATTTGAAATTGGCATCAGTGATGTGTTTTAATCTTTGTATTGTTCAGTCCCTGCGAATCATGTTCGAATAACACATTCATTGAAATGAACTGAACTGACCGTTATGTGATCCATTGTTTTATGATACTTTATTACCTTTCAGTGCCTTTATCCAGATCACTGAAAAATATCAGTTAAAAAAAAAAACAAATGACATATAGCAGAATTAACTGATTTACAATTAAAATAACTTTTTTTTTTCATTTGTTTTGTATCACTTCTTCTTCCAGTGACCCTCTTCCTGCTGTCTTTACGAAACACTTTTTGTACAACAGACTAACCTTCACAGTGGCGTAATGAGCCAAAATATTTGGGGGGGCTCAATCTTTGCGAGGAATGAAGCGACCAACCCTGAGGGAGTGTAGCGACCGAGCCGGGGTACACCCCCTTCACGATACGAAACTTTTTCATTTTTTCGACTTAAATTCCAGCTTGAGTTCAGTTCACTTTTTATTTTCTCTCATTTCCAACAAAAGGATTTCATTTTAGTGGGGCGGTAGTGAGCACGCGAAGCGTGTGAATCCCTTAATGAGCGCGCGAAGCGCGCTCCCTAGGGGGGAGGGTGCAGGGAGGGGGGAGTTTCCCCCCTCCCGCGCGAAGCGCGGAAGCTCCGACGTTTGATGACATGTACTGTTATGGATAAACGTGTCATGAATCTACCGACCGGAAAAGGATATTTTTTCATGAACTTGGAAACATGATTATGAAAACATGCAGCCCAAATAATCTTCTTAAGTTTCAAACAAATGCCAGCGTTACACAAAATACTTTATTACTTATGATAATAATACAGACAAAGACACTATGAAATAAAAAAGGACGAGCATGGAGAGGGTGTGATGCGGTGGGGTACCAGGGTTTCACTCCCACAGTAGCGTATCTAGGATTTCATTTTAGTGGGGCAGTTGTGAGCGCGCAAAGCGCGCTCCCTAGGGGGGGGAGGGTCCAGTAAGGGGGGAGTTTTCCCCCTCCCGCGCGAAGCGCGGAAGCTCCGACGTTTCTTTGAATTGTTCCTTGTCTGCTCCCGCTCTTCTTACGTTCTCTAACCTTTTTTCTTTTCTCGATTCTGCTTTTTTTCATTCTACTTTTTATTTCTTTTTTGTTGGTCTTTTGGAGGGGTGACCGCCCCCATCGTCCCCCCCCTGGCTACGCAAGTGCACTCCCATGGTAAAGGAGTTTTTTTCAGTATTGATGGTTTGCACCTCTGTAAAAGAACACTATTTGGGACTGCAAACTTAAAGCCCGTGTCTAGTTTTGGTAAATCTAAGAATATTCATTATCAAAGTTTGAATCCATTGTCAGATAAACAGATAAAACCAAGTGTTATATCATAAAACACATTAGTATTGATATTATGCGTGTTTTCCGCCTTGCTATGCATGCTATTTGTGAAATTGTGAATGCGTTACTTAACAGTAGAAAGGGAGTCTAGGGAGAAGTAATGAAATTCGTGTGATAACACTTATATGAAATTGAAAATAAACCATGGTTGAAATTTATTTGGGGGGGCTGGCGCCCCCCCAAGCCCCCCCTCCAGTACGCCAGTGAACCTTCATGACACACACACCCACACACGCCCGCACACATGCACGCACCTTCGACCTTCATCCATCACACTAATATTCAATCAAGCACATTTCAAAGTTAATCATTTTTTTTGCACTTACCGGATCCAGTGATTTTGACTTCTGCCACCACTGTTCAGTTATATCGTTAACAAAGAAAGAAATCAAACGAGATATAAATTCACATCATGCATTATGGTGATATAAACATTTAACAAGCTTTCTAGAACGTATCGTTCGTATCATCTGAATTAAACAAAAATACTCAATAACTTGACATCTAAGAGGGATCATTATTTCCAAAGTGAGCAGATTTTTTAATCGTGAAATGATGAAATGTGATGTTTCATGTGTCAATCACATTCTATTTTCATTTCAGATTTCCAAATAAAAAGTCTCATTTCATTTTCGAAATTAAAAAACTCCTGAAAAACGAGCTTTTGAATGAAAGAATCTTCAAAAACTGTATACCTAACATTGTGACAACCTTAAACTGCTCGTTTTGAGAGTGGAAAATGATTTTCAAGTGCGTGCGTGATAGCTGCAACTCATCACATCTTTGATTGGAAGAAATAGAAAAGTCCATTACCTTCCCATCATGAGCTCTATACATAGTTAACATGCTTCCGTGTTGCTGTTTTTTTTTAAAGTTGTTCTAAATGTAGTTGGATATTGCTTAAATTCACTTCCATATGATGAAAATGGATTTCAAAGCAAAAGGGTAAAATAAAACTAACCTGAAACTTCCTGAATCCTCCAACGCTGAACTGCAATAACAAAAGAGAAAAAAATTATCATTCCGTATTCTTTTTAAAAACATGAATGTACATTAGTTAGTCCCAACCCAGGTGTAGTGAATCTTTATTTTAAAGCCAAGAATTGCCAGCCTTGCAAAAAAAATGAAGCAAAGTAGTATTCTTGACTTCGATGTCCATGCATGACGATTATAAGTGTTCTGTGTACAAAAAAGACATTATCATTGACCATCATTACTATCAGTATTGATATTACCATTAACATTATTATTATTATAATCATTATTATCATTTTCATCATGATATTATAACTATAACACTGTGATCTTCACTTGCCCCCTCCCCCATAGTACGTCATCCCCCTATTTTCTTTTCTATACACAAATGAATCCACAAGATATTTTGCACACTATGTCGTTGTTTTCAAACTGCAGAGTTTTTAGCCTATATACCAATGATATTACAGTGCATCGATTCGGTTTAAAATGATGAAATACGAATTCTTTTCAAGCTGCGTGAAATGAAAATGTTTGAATATGATTTTTTGTGGATGGTATAATTCTTTGATAATGGACGTAATTACTATACTTATCGTGAATTACTTCTAAATTTATTAAGTTTGTATTGATAAACTGAAGGCTTTCATATCATATATAGGCAGACTTGGAGCGACGTAAAATTGCGAGAAAAAAAAAGACACAATCATTTATACACGCACGCACATTCTTAACACAACCTGAGAGGAATATTCAATCAAGTTAAAATACACTTCAATTAGAATGCTTTTTCTACCAGCATGGGCGGGTTTTTTTCAGAAATTATTTATTAGATGTTTTATTGAAGCAATATATGCATAATGTGAAATTTACAATGATTGATAATATGAAGCAACTAAGTTGTTCAAGAGCTATTTGCAGCTTTGATTTTCTTGTGAAAGAGGAGGAGAATCAACAGTTGCAAGAAGCATGAAAAGGCAATACTAGTATTTCAGAAGAGAATGCATGAATTGATGCAGTGGATTCAATGTTAATTTTTTCGAGGAAAACTGTACAACCGTGCATGGCATGAGCGTTAAATGGAAACTGAGGCTTAGATAGAACTGACATTGATTATAGTAGAACAGAAAAATATACAATGGGCGACATAAGATCAAAGAACCTCAACACATAATACTCTTTCAAAGCTTTTCTCAGTTATTTTTATCGTATGTCAAAAACCAGAACGACATTCGTCGATGCAGTATGTAGATCCCTGACCATGCAATCAAGTAGATTTTTATCATGTAATGTACATATTCCGTTGTTGATGGGGTTCCGGAACTTTTGGCGTTCGACCGGGTTTCGAACATTGACGCCATATACGTGCGGTTTTCTGTCTGTATATCGTTGATACTCCCAGGTTTCTACCGGCTTGTATTTCATCAAAGAAAAGGGTTATAGGGTTATGAGTACTGGCATAAATCCCGGAGGATAAGCATATATATCCCCAACACTTTTCAGAGAAGGGGGTAGCTTGAACCCCCTCCCCCTCCCCATTTTTCATTTTCAAAGAAGAAATAATATTTTAATCAATCACGGTGGTAGTAGTAAAATTTCTATTTGAAATGTTATCAAAACTAATGATAGGATGGGAGAGTACGAGTGGGTGTGTGTGCGGGTGAGGGTGCTTGTGTACTCGCGTGTGACTTCGCACTAGAAATTTCGACAAAAAATTTCGACCATCCTCCGATTCCTCAAAACGGGTTAACGGGTTTACGGCTTTACGCCGTTGATTACTGGAATGGGGTTGCGATTTGGTTTTAACTTGTCATGTAGAATTCGGATTAAAGTCTAGAGTTGAAATAGGAATTCGGCTACATTTAGAAGATGGCTGGCTGCAGGGCAAATCAGTGCAAAAGCATTCCAATGGGAGGGGTGGAAATCAACAAGTCAAGCGACATGTATCACAACCATGAATTAAACCCATGATAAGTACGACTGTACGTGGCCAAATAATGATAGAGAGTGCAAAAAAGAGATGCATAATGCGAGAACATTTTGTAACAATCACTGTACATACGGGTCCACCTCTTTCTCCTCTCTGTTAACAAAAACAAAGAAATCATATACTGATGGGATAAACAAAGTGTTAAACAAACATTTTAATTCATATCTTTAAAGGGGGTACCCAATGCTGAAACAATGTTAGCTCATTTAAAAGAGCATGATTTTATTAACAGAAAATCATCCGCCTAAAGTTTTTTAAAAATTCGTGTTGTCAAGGAAACCCCCAAATGTGGTAAGATTTCAGGATATTTTTGACCCCTCAGCTGTGACCCAGTTTCAAGTGGGTACCCACTTTGACGTCATACGTCATACTCATTTTTTTTTTCCTCAGCTCATAACTTTTCATGAGAAAATTAGCCAAAATCCATTGATTTCGATTAAAAATCATCACATTTTTAATGTCATTCTTTTTAGAATTCTATTCTCGATCATATATCAAAACTTTGTTTACCATTGTGTAATCACTTTAAGGTAGATTATAAGTTGAATAATGTTGGTTCAATTACATCGTGGAAGACGCTGTCACAACTTTTAAGAAAAGTCAATCATGACGAATGGGTGTACTATTTGAGGTTTAAAAACCATCAAATGATGACAAGACATTGACGCAATTTTCCCGTAAAAGTTAACAAGCACTGCACACAGGGGGCACATATGGGACTCAAAACACACATATATATGTGCGGCATGAATGTTTGGTCGCAACTTTTCGGTTATTTCTTGTCAAATTTCTAATATCTATGAAAGTATTTCAAGCACAGTCAGTTTTAGGGAAATGCAATGAAACCCTTCTAAACTGACTTAAAAACAGATTGAGAAAACTTGCAAAATTTGTAACCTTCATCAGAACTCCCCTTAAATCTTATGTTTCACTCTAAATTAGATACAAGCTTACAAGGTAGGGGTGCTGTGGTCTAGGGGATAGGTTTCCGGACTCTGAATTACAATGTGTAGGATTTAAATCCCTCCCTTAGCATTGTCCTTAGGTAGGATGTTAATCTGCATTTGCCGCAGTCGACCAAGGTACAACAAGTGGGTTTCGAGCCTTGTGGGATTTGTTCCTTGAACGCACTAAGGGCTACGGTTGCGGGAAAAAAAGTTTGGGCAATAATATCCAAAGTTTTTTCGAAGGGCATAGAGACGTTAGATCATACTGTGATATGCACTATATAAGAATAGAATATTATTATATCAAATTGTTTTACATACCTTTTTCCTCTTAGTCTTCCTCAGAGTCTCATCTTCCTTGAAGGTGATCTTGGTGTCTTTGTCTGTTTGGTCTTCGGGGACATCGATGACTGTGTAATCATTCCGACTGACTTGCGTCGTATCGGTGACGGTGAGAAGTGGAGCTGTTTGGTTTGGAACTTAAAAAGAAGAGGAATTATCTTGTCTATTGAAATTTAAATCTCATGTACATCACTCCAGCAGTATCGAGGGCAAATTGACTAGAAATTCATATGAATCATCTGTGGATTTTGAATAGATTTTATGATTGTTGTGTATTATTAGATAATCTTTAATTCATTATCTACATGCGTTCCCCTTTTTGTCTTCTGATTCCTTCATTATTTCCCCCTCCCTTCCCTTCTCCTCCCCCTTTTGCTGTTTCTTTTTAATTGGTTTCTTTCCTTTTTCCTCCTTTATTTTCTTCCTCATCTTTTCTATTTTCTTCCCCCTTGTTCTTGTTCTTAATTCCTCTTTATTAAGTTATGTAATGGATTTTCAATTTTTATGTATTTGAATTAAAATGTACTGTTTATATGCATTAGAATTCAAATGTACTATTTACATGTGAATAATCCAAGCTTTATGGTTGCAATAAATGAATAATGATAATAATAATAATAATAATAATAATAATAATAATAATAATAATAATAATAATAATAATAATAATAATAATAATAATAATAATAATAATAATAATAATAAGCAACGTCTCGAAAGGAAAGTCATTATAAAAGGAATGACAAAGGTGTGAAATTCCACTCTTTATGAAGTCATATTACGGATCACCTGATTCTGGGATGGAAATGCACATTCAAAAATAGTGCAACCCACTCTCTGATGAGTGATTCCATTACTATCTTGGAAGGGATCCCACTGTAATTTGGGTTACTGGTTATTGGTTTGTTTTACCTGACTGCTAGGAAAGCATGCACGCTTGTAGGGAGGCAACTGACCGAAGGATCGTCGCGACGGTTTTCATTCCTCTTTATACGACACCTATATAGATCCCTGTCATTTGATTGGTTGTTTGATATTCATCATTTGTCCCATTGCACTATGACGTCATCAATCGTGCAAAAGTGGCTCCATTTACCGTGCAATTTTGGATCCATACGATTTGCTCCATTGCACGCTGGCCGAGAGCCCGGCACACTACGTACGTAAAACGCTTGCGTTTGCAGTGAACAGCGCGCTAGCGTATAGCGCTATTGATTTATTGCGATTTGATCTATTTTTAGGTGTCATATAAAACAAATAATGAATGTTTTTTTCATTCGTGCAATGGACAGAATATTTCATTCGGTGAAAGATGAAATTATTGATCCATTCAACTCGGCTGCGCCTCGTTGAATAGATCATTTCATCTTTCACCTCATGAAATATTCTGTCCATTGCACTCATAAACATTCATTATTTGTATACTGAGAGACCCGGTAATGCCTTACCAAAGGGCATAACGCATCGACTTGGTTTGGAACCCGGGGGGTGTTTCATCAACATTTTTCGTCTGACATCTGACATCTTTCCTTGATTTTGATTGGCTGAGAAGCATCGTTACTATGGCAACTGTCGGATAAAACAGACTTTGTCGGATAAACATCCGACAAGTCCTTTCGTGAAACGCTCCCCAGGTTCACCAGAGTAGGAGACCAAATGAGCTATAATGGAGTGGATTCCAATACTACGAGCGTGAATTTTTCACTCCAGAATGAAGCGATACCTAAAATGACTCCAAGAAAAGTGGATTTCACTCCTATATGTTTAGCGAGTGTTTATGCCTACCTTCGTGATCGTCATCTGACAGGACCGTGGAGACCGAGTCAAGTCGTCGGTACTTGCCCAGTCCGCTGATGGTGGCCACACCCACCATGGGTTTTCGACCGAACGCTCGATGATCACGAACCTTGATGTTGATGGGCGGGGTGTAGAGCTCTTCTCGAGGAAGATCCTTTGTGGAAATGAAAACAAATTAAGAGTAAACATTCTGGTTTAAAACAAGAAGGGCATTGATTACCAGAGTTCAGGTCCTTTGTAGCTTGCAACAAACTAGATTTAAAAATTGAAGATTAACAATTTAACAGACGATCAAAAAAAGCACTTTGGTGTAAGTGCAACAGGTATATTTGGGCATTGGTGTTTGAACTATTTGAATCTGTTTCAGTATACTTCTGTGACAAATATATGAATCTTAACCCCGGAAAAAGTGTTGCTTGCTCGCAAATAGGACAAAAAGATTTTTTTTCAGGAGGTCAGTATACCTCTGCTGATGACATCAGTACCATTATTATTGTGCTGAAGGTCCATCTTAATTTCAACTCGGAACGAAACTTAGTCTTTAAGACGTACAATTATGTTTTTAAAAATTCAATCTTCATTTGAATAGGGAAAAAGCTCAAAACTTACCACAACAACTACGAGTACTGGGTTATTAAAGTTAGGGCTCTTCCCAAGGTTCGGGATCACTTCGGATTCGACCACCTTCCCGCCAATCTCGAACTCGATGCTTGGGGACGAAACACTCATTTGCATATACTTCGCCATGTTGCGAAGCCCCCAGCAAAGAATCTATGAACAGAATGAGTACAGAAAGCAAAAGGTGGAAGTTCATTCGTCGTAAGCGTCTGTTAATTCATCTTTTTATGTCCCTTTCGAACTAGTAAAGCTATTCTACTAAATAACAAAGGAGGAACAAATAGAGGGTATGGTCACGAAGTCCCGCACGAAGTCTTCTCTTTCGTGTCCATCATCTATTAACAGATTAACGGGACACTTTGACTGGGCTCTGCTCAGTGGAGAGCCTTTTCTTTAACAGCCATCAGGTCATTTGTGCTGCATTGGTCATCAAGAATAGGGCATTTCAGCTGGTGTTCGATGGACTATTCAGATGCACCACAAACGCAAGCTGTATCCACATTGTCAACATAATATTCCCATCTCCTCATGTGGGTCTTAAAAGCATTACATAGAGTGTAGACCTATACATTGCATGGACAGGATGATTGCTGGACAAAGTTTATCCATTCATTGTATGTTCTGCCACATACTTTAATAAATGAAAACGAACAGGCTGCGGTAATTGTGTTTTGTCAGTTGATGATGAATACAATTATCAAAAAAGTTTTTTGGGGGGTCTGTTTGTTTAATATTTGTCTTTCATAAGGCAGTTACTTTACCTCGACTACTGTGCGTTGCATGACGGGTCGGATCCCGCTTGGTACCACGTAACGGTCTTTCTTCTTGGGAGGGAGGAACGGCAGGTCCGAATGGTTCTTCTGCAAATGGAGCATGGACAAAACTTGCGGCAAAAATCTCTGAAAAATTTGTAGTTGGGTGTGCATTGGGTGGTGGTGAACAAATTATCACACAAAGCTTTGATAAGGCTGATAGGAATAAATATCGCTTAAAATACTTCTTAAGGAAAAGTTAGTGAGACCTATTTCTTTTCTTTTTTGATATTTGTTGTTGTTATTAATTAAACAAATTAACAAAACGATCATGCGACGTACACAAGCATTGTTCACACAAGCATCTTTTTCTTACATTTTCTGTCTCTCAAGTGCAACTGCTTCATTTTTGCATTATCTTCCACCCCTCATCTCAAATGAGAACAATCGTTTCCCCTCCCTATCTCCCCCCTCCCCCCCCCCCCCACCCCGCATACCGCAAGGGAGGGTTCAGAATAAATAAAGCAAGAAGCTCTCCCGCTGACAAAAGCCGCTCTGATGCTAAAAGTTCCATTTACTTTTACTTTCACTTTTACTTTCTCATAATCCCATCATCAACCTCAAATCAGAGGGGGAAAGCCCCCCCCCCCACACACACACACATACCAAAATGCCCTCACATACCGCAAGGAAGAGTTCAAATGAAGCTAGAAGCTCTCCCGCTGACCGACTTCCCCGCTGAAGACTGTGCCATGCCAGTCGGCACACTTGACGATCAGAGGGGTCTATTTTCACCAGAGGCTTGATGATGGCGCGCCCCAGGAACTCGTCGTTCCTCTGTTCATTTGGATGAGAAAACAATGATAATGATATCGAGAATACTGATGAAAATGACAAAAGTGATAATTGAAATGATGATGATGATGATGATGATGATAAATAATAATAATAATAATAACAATAGTAATAATAATAATGATAATAATAATAATAATGATGATGATCATGATGATGATAATAACGATAATAATAAAAATAATTTGATTATGAATATGAATATGAATTAAAAATCATGATAATATTATCAATAATAACAAATAATGACAATAACAATAATAACAATGATGATGATCAATTTTAATTGATATTGATAACACGATCATAATTCAAATATGAAGGATAAGAAAACAAGAAGAACAAGGAAACAGAGGAAAAAGAATAGAAAGAAAAGGAAAAGGGAAAAGAGGAGAAAAAGACGAGAAATACCATACGCCATGAAGTAGCCTATCTCTACTTCTATTTCTCTTAATTATCGTCTTTTATACTTATAGTACTTTTTTTCATTTCCCTCACAATACTTTATTTTTCTATTTCCTTCGCCCCCCTCCCCTGCATATTTATCTACCCCTTTTCTTCATACATTCCAAACTTCTATATTGAACACAATCGCAAAGACTTTCTAGAAACCGAGTCAAGGGAATTTTCAATCGTATATTTTATAGAATTTATATATTTGGATTGTCATTGCAGTGATTGTACCTGTCATGAAGCTGAAGACAAGGCTATTAAAATTGCTTTCATCGATTTATTTTTCTGAAACCTTTGCTAATGTGGTTTTGATTCATTTCGATGGAATCATTTTAACAAGATCTCACATAGGCATCGTAGTCAAAGATCTCGACGACGACGTCAGGTGGATGTCGAGCGAGAAAGCCCGGTGCTCCATGCACGGTAATCTCTTCGAAGATGAGTGTCTGATCCCACGAAGGCGACAACGAGTGACGGATGGTGTGGGTGCGTTGACTTCGAAACAGAATGCTCACGAAGGCGAAAGGGTCTACGATAAATAAGGTATTTAGAAGTTGGGGGATGATTTTTTGACGGTTTAATTAGAACTTGAAATAAAATGACACAAAATCAGTTCAAAGACTTATGATTAGCAAGAAACAAAAAAGTACAAACACAAACACGAAGTGACATACACATTTATGAATAAATCTTGTTCATAGCTTGTCTTTTATTTTTAACCACAATTTGAAAAACGACCGTGAAAGTATGTATGCAAACAAAGTAAAATCTTCAAGAAAAAATAGTTGCAAACATTACCTCTATAAATACAGAAAATGAAAATAAAATTCTCTTCTCTTCTCCTTTTACACAATAAAAAATTATTGCAAAGAGAATCTTTAAAATATATGTATGTATGTATGCGATTGTGTCTCTTATATACCTCCGCCTATATTCAGCTATCTTCATGGCTCAAACTTTTCTTGAATTATTGTGATAACCATAATAAAACACACACACTCCCACACCCACCCACACACACACACACACACACACACACACACACATATATATATATATGTAATTATATGTTAATTGAGGGGGAGGTGCTAATCTCTGTTTTAAACACCTTTACAGTAGGTTTATAAGGAAAGAAATCCACTGTTACATACCCGAGAAACTATCGGAGTCGGCAGCTATCAGATTCCTAGCTTGGAACATGTAGGCACGCAGTTGGTATTTGTGAGTTTCTGGAATGAAATATTGAAAAAATCAAAAGCGTAAATTCAAGACAGGAAAAAAAAAAGGAAAGAGAAGAGAGAGAGAGAGAGAGAGAGAGAGCGTGTAGGAAGAAAAATGAAAAATGACTACAAGAGGATCTTTGCATGGACGAATTTCCTCATTCGTAAAAACAAAGCTGTCCAATTATAAATCCGGCTTTAAAATAAACATTCCGACTTCAAGCAACACAGCATCTGGCGTTTTCTTTCTCAGCTCATCCTCCGCAATAATTACTTCAAAGAGCACTGTGGTATGGTGATTTCTCTCTCTCTCTCTCTCTCTCTCTCTATGCCTCATCAGATGAATTGATTCATATCCAAATCTTCAAAATAAACAAATAATTACAAACTAAAGACATTAATTGATAACAAAATGAATGAACTTAATAGTTGTACAATCACATTACATCTAACAACTTATGAGGAAGTTGATCTCTAATTGTGTTTACAGTGGGTTTCTTTTTTTTTCAATAATAATTTTGTGTTCATTGAAGGACAATTAAATTATCGTATTCTTTATTCTTTATTTCTCTTTTGAATACGTATTTTAAATTGCCTGTTTTTATCAGTACTTAGTGTTTCGATCTACAATATGTTAATGAATACATCAGAATGCAACTGTTAAAACTAAGTCTATCTCCCGGTCTATCTATGCGTTACTTTGTGCTTTCAAGATGTGCATAACATTGATTGAATTGAATTGCACCTGAAAGACACGCTGCAGTATTTCTTGTAAGTATAATAACAAAGGGCAATTGAGTTGACAGCGGTATAGTGATACTTGCAAGAGAGGTCGTGGGTTCGAATATCGCTTGGTGCTTACATCTACGGAAAAGGTGTTTTGCCCACATTATGTGCCTTTCGAGTCTCGGCCGAATACGGGTGTATTAAAATGGGTAAGTGGCAATGTTGGGGTATACTGAATTGCATGCATGGCTCGCAGGAAAGTCAGTCGTCTCATGTGGCTACCATGGGTGAATAAAACCCAATTATTGTATCATTATCATTTTTTGGTCATTATCATCATGTCTTATCTATTCATTAATTTATTTATCTAGTCATTTATTTGTTTATATAATTATTTATTTATTAGTCTAAAATCAAATATCGACCAGCAACACAAATATGGAGGGGGTCACTTTGCAATTGAAATATCGAAAACAAATTATCAAAATAGTTACCCTTCGGTTCGAGAAGAATTCGTGGAACGGGCTGATCGTGCTTTTCACTCTTGTCTTCAGTAATCTGTGAAATCATATTCAGGGGAGCGTTTCATGAAGAGTTTTGTCGGTGAAAATCACCGACAAATGTTATAAGCTACTGAAAATCCTCGCATCTGATTGGCTGAAAGCTAATTAGTCAGTGAACATCACCGACAAAACTCTTCAAGAAACGCTCCCCAGGAGGAAGAAATGAAATTTGTAAATTGCGGGCGGATACATCCCGAAAAAAGAGGAACATTGTGTTGTATCCAGTTGGGTGTATAGAAGCGACATTCATTAAACTCTTTACTCATTACGGTCTACAAAATGGAACATGCTATGGACAACAACAGTGGCTTTCTTCAGCAAGCGAGAGGTTTAAGAAATCAATTGTTGACGCCATTCGATTTTTACCAACATTCCTTCATCCTATTTACATTAAGATTTATCCCATATCAAGAAATATACTCTCTACTCTCTCTCCCACTCTATCTCGCCACTCCACTTCTCCCCCCCCCCCACCACACTACTTTCTCTACTCTCTCCAACTCACAGTCCTTTTCAGGACTTACCACATGGTGAACCGTAAACCCAGGGGCGGCGCCAGGGTATTTTAATAGGGGGCAAGATGACCCATAGGTCAATTTATTGACGTTTTAGATGAAGAAATAGGGTATTATATAGTTGCAAGCCAGATGCCTCTCTTTTCCCACCCTCTTCTTTCTTCTTCCTCCTCTTTTTCTTCTTTTTTCTTCTTTTTTCCCACTTTTTATTTTTTCTATCACTTGAAAAATCATGGGGGGCATTCGCCCCCTACCCCCCCCCCCCCCGTAGCGCCGCCCCTACTTACACTTAGCTACGTTATCCCATAAGATTCCAAACCCGATTTCTTAACAGAAAGCTTTCTGAATTCGCCCCTGCATTGCATGACATACCGCCGCTCTCTTGAAGAGAGAAAAGATGGAGGCCGCTTTTTCCGATTTGGCCACCATCTTACGATGCCATCTGCGTCTTCGCACCAAGTCCATTTTTCTCTCTGTAGCATGGAATCGCAGGTTGAACATCGGTGCGTACTCCCAGTCGTCACCGACCATTTCTTCTTTCGCCTGCAACAATAAAAAAAAAAGAAAAACGATACAGAATAAAGATGTAATATTTTCATGTGGTTGCCTCACTTGCCTGAATCAGTTTTCATTACATGCTAAGGGGCAGAAGGGTTTTAAATCTTATAATTTGCAGTGTTCTAGCTCTCAGAATCAATCATGCATTTCAAACGTCAAGGGCTGCATGAGGTTTCTTTCAACATAGTTGTATATAATGTAAAAATCATTATTTTTAATATTTTTAATATAATTAATCATTATCAGTGTTGGATCACATCATCACAACGAAAACGGGCCGACGAATGGTGGTAGATTCACCCTTTCAACATGCAGGATCCGACAATAAAGGTTGCAGTTAGCAAGATTATACTCTTTATCCGCCATTTTGAAACGGCTGTCGCTCCCCGGACTTTTAGAATGGTTATTTAACTCTTTAACCATTCTGAATGAAGATATCAATTCGTTGTATTTGGAATTGATAGATAGATAGATAGATAGATAGATAGATAGATAGATAGATATTCATTTTTCTTTCACATGTCACACAGAACTGCACAATGAAACATTATTACACATTTACAATGCAAAAAAATCATGCCAAAAGTATATAGGAATGAATTAAAAGAAAGCAAGACAAGGAGACCCGGGTAAAAGCAGAGCTTGTAACATGTTGTAAGGTGAATTGACAGTGTATCGTCTAATTACCTCTTGGACCTTGTATCCTTTGATGAGAGACCTGGGTCGAACCCATCTCTTTCTACGACACATATGATACGTCTTACATGCAGGGGTCCAGGCAGCTGAGGTCGACTCAATGCAGTACTCGTACCCTAGGAATAAAGTGAATTTTTTTGTGGAAAATGAATGTAATGTATTGAAAAATGGGACATTTAAAAGCTTGTTCGGTCATTATTTTTCCTAATTGTAACGCAGCATGAATAACCTTAAAATCATAAACATCGTTAATTCTAGATGAATAATTTTAACTGAATTCCAATTCTCAACTACGCTCTTTCGAAGTTTTGAAACAGATGGCAACCACTGATAAAACAGATATCGGACAACTTTGTTGATGACTGAAGATAATCGATCTTGACTTCGTTCCTACCTTCCTCATCGCAAGCCCTGTTGATGTCGACCTGCCATGCGTCGTCCCACTGCCATCCAGGCGGACATTCGATCTTATCCTTAGAAAGAACGGGGTCTCCTTTCTAATTTGGAGCAAGAGGAGTGATTTGGAGAGAAGAATTAATTTATGGCTATTTCGTGTATATGTCATTGAATTTCTGTCAATATCAATATGAACCGGGCATGTTGGCCCTATTGATAGAGCGTCCGCCTCATGAACGAGAGGTCGTTGGTTCGATTCCCGGCCGAGTCATACCAAAGACTTAAAAATGGGACCTTCTGCTTTCTATCCGGCATATAAGAATATGTTATGCAGGGCCCGCTGGAAGAGCAAATGATAAAAGCTGAAATGGTTATATACCCCTGGATAAATAAGACGTTATTAATATTATTATCAAACAAATCAATATATTAGAAAAAGAAAACATCGGAAATGAATACATAGTGGGTCATCTATAGCCGATTTCAAAGTGAGGGTTAGGAGGTTTTTGAGGACGATTATGGTAATGGCAATAGGGGTCTGATAGATATGTGGTGGTGATCATGGTGATAAGGATGATGATGATGATGATGATGATGATGATGATGATGATGATGATGATGATGATGATAATGATGGGGATGATGGGGATGACGATGAGGAGGACGGAAATGGTGGTGGTAGTAGTGATGATAGCGATGCAAAATGATGGTGAGGAGTATATAATTATGATGCATGATGATGATGAAGATTTTTATGATAATGATGATGGTGATGAGAATGATGGTGATGGTGACAGGCCTACTGCGTAACATGTTAATAGTGCAGACGGTACAAGCAATCAGTCGACATGGGTACCTACCACATTGGTGAAAGGGACACTAGCCAAGGCAAAGTCCCCTCCAGGGATGTATCGGACCTGTTGCTCGAAACAATCCTCCAAGAAGTGTTCCAGGCCTGCATCTGCGTCGTACAGCAGACTGTGCAGGAGAATATTAAAGTATAGCAGTTAGGTTTTCATACGGATAGCCGTTCTCACCACCCGATTCCAACTCGCCTTTTACATCATCTCAAATCATGAAACTTGGTTATCATCTTTACCACGGACAAAGACAGGTTAAAGGCAACCTCTTTAAACCTTAAAGAATTCAAGGATATACATAATATTTTGAAGGAAGCATACAGTTTTGGCAAGTAAAGAGGTAAATTAACAATCCAGTAAAAAGCGAGAGACTCGGCGAAGGGCTATGATAATGAAGGAATATGAAGATGATAATGATTAGAATATTTCGTACATGTTTAACGCGGAGCACCTGCTCAGGTAGTATCTCTAAGCACTTTCTGATCTGATCAGCCGGCTTTCCTTTCAGCAATCGTAATGTACGTGCAATGCAATCAAGGAAGAAATCCTACCAGGTTCTGACTTGATAAACATGGGTCGAGAGTGGCAAGTCAAGTATAAAACCACTCGAAAAGTACACCAAATAGAGAGGGGGATAAACAGAGACAGGGATAGAGAGGGGGATCGGGAGGGGAAGGATTAGGGTAAAAGGGGCAGAGGGAGGAGAAAGAGGCGGTAGTTGGTGGCGGTACCTTGCATCCAAGCTGACGCTCCATGGACCTTCCCATTCCCATCCTTCTGGTGTAATGAACTTGCTCTTTGGGAGGTTGAGCTGTGAGTGAGTGAACGAGCGAGAGAGAGAGAGAGAGAGAGAGAGAGAGAGAGAGAGATAGAGAGAGAAGAGATATAGGGTAAAATAAAGTTGTACTAAAGTTATAAAACTCACACTATTTTGATTGAATTAAGTTGTAAGAAAGTGCATATGATTATGGAATCATTGCCCCCCCCCCCCCCCACCGTCCCCGGAACAAAAATACTACTGTACGTCCCCTCGTTACATTAATATCTTTCAGCAACATTTAAAACAAATACATGAAAAGAAATAATACAAAAGAGGGAAAGATTATGATAAATTAAATGATAAATTATACCAATGCCCCCCCCCACAAACCTAGCACTACAAGTTTATGTTCACTGTATACGGCGTACCCAGCTAAAGTTCCTACCTGATTGAATTCATGTCTTTTCCCTTCACAAAATGCTCTTGAGGTGTGTAACTCGTTAGAGGCCTAAATTTTTATCGTTTGAATATTTTTTAAGTGTGGACAAAATTTACCGAAAGAATGTAAATGATAATTTTACTTAAATTGTTACATATTAAAGGATTATTTTTCTAACTTGCCTTTCCAGTCGAGTCTGAGAATTTTGGCCTCGATAGAAGTCCCTTGTCAGACCACTGTCGCATGATGTTGACTTGATTCTCATACTGCGAAAATAACCATAATCGGCAAAATTATTCGCAGAACAGCAACTTCTTACAACCGTTCATACAAGAACAAGACTGATACCTGTGAAAAATTAATATTACTTTTCCAATAAACTTACTCATACTTATAACCAAATACAAGTGAAAATAATCATTCAATTACTTGAATGTTTTATTTATTGCACAATTCAGCAAAATTATTTTTACCAAATTATTTTCATGTTTTCAAAAAGCGTAATGATAGCATCGATATCGATATCGGTATGAAATACCATAGCATTTTATCTACATTGCTGTTTATCGTCTATCAAAGAAAGTGATGTGCTATCTGCATATTGATACCAACGTATGCATGTGTTGTTTTAAAAAAAATGCAATCATCTTCACAATCTTCTGTGAAAATCTGGATATTACAAATGGTATTCTACGAATAACAATATTTTCAGTCTCCAAAATTAGGATAGTTGCATGGAGTACTATGAATAATATGCATCTAACCCTCGAAATTAAGAGAGAGATAGCTTGGATTACCGTTTCTGCATAGACTGCGATAGTTGAGTCGACCATTCCTTTACGGAAGTTTTCACTGTGGCATTCCAGTCCAAGCCACAGTTTGAGCCTCAGCATGGCGGGGATGGCGTAGTTGTTGTCTTCCTTCCCTCGTACCTTCAAGTACTGGAGAGAAAGAGAGTGAGTGTGAGAGAGTATGTGAGAAAAAGTGAGAGAGAGCGAGAGAGAGAGAGAGAAAGAGAGAGAGAAGAGAGAAACAAAAACAGACAGATAAAAAGGTACAGAGACCAGGGGAGCGTTTCATGAAAGGAGTTGTCGGACGTTTTATCCGACAAAGTCTGTTTTATCCGACAGTTGCCATAGTAACGATGCTTCTAAGCCAATCGAAATCAAGGAAAGATGTCAGATCTGACAACTTGTCAGACAACAAATGTTGATGAAACGCTCCCCAAGATGGAGAGTTAAGGAGGGAATCAGACAGAGAATCAGGTGTATGAGAGAGAGATAGAGAGAGAGAGGTGCAAAGCGATATGAATATAACATAGGAAGCCAATCATCAAGACTGGCAATCACCTTTGGTATTTCCTTAGAAGAAAGGGAAAGGTGTTAATGAAAATACAAAGAAAAAAATTATGCAAATTACAAAATTACAATTACAGATAAGCAACCAACTAGTACTACGTCTATCTAATTCCAACAAACGTATTTCATTAAAAGTATTTTTCATTCGCTAAAGTCGATGAAAGTTGTTGCATTCCGATACCTTGAGGAAATAGCTGAATGTTCTTCCACAGAACCGTCCACACGCTTCCTTGCTGCGATGAGAATAGAGAACATCGTAGGCAGGTACCCGGATGTAAGCTACTCGTTTGGAGCCGCAGATCATCCAAACCACCACATCCGGAATACTGTTCTGAGGCTGTCAAAAGAGAAAACAAGACAAGGGGAAAAAGACATGATCAGAGACAATATTCATATAATATTTCTAAATATGGATTATTCATAAGAATGTTATATAGTATAGGCGATCACAATATCGAGCGAGATTTAAAAATAAGAAGGATCTCCTTACCTAGGTGTAAAACACTTGGAACTACTTTAAAAAGCACCGATACCATGAACATAGAGGAATAGCTGTGAATACAGACATACTGAACTTGTATTCAAAGCAATCATTCGATTTTGTAATATACTGTCAATCATCTCCTTATTTGAGGAAAGAGTCAAATTTTGCAAATGCTGCTGTTATACTGCTTTAATCGGGTTTATTCTCTCGCTGTCACAGGGCTTCTATACCCTGCCTGAGGATTTTATACTTTCCTTTGCAAACCTAGGGCCTGGATTTTTTCTATGTATCTTCTTTATTTGAATGTTAAATGCTTTTATAATAAAGATGAGTTGATAATTATGGCGTAGGAAAACTACAACTATGATACGGACAACAGAATTCTGAAACATTCTCATCTGTGGATGTGTTTTATAAATCACATCACGTTGCCTCATTTAGTTTTCATCCCCTTACCTCGACGGCGATGTCCTTGAGCATGATCAGGTACTCTTCGAGTTCGTCCACGGTTTCATCAGGCTCAATGGCCTCCTCACGAAGGATTTGGGCTCGGCGGACGATCTCGTGCATGACCCGTCGTCGCAGATCGAACCTTCTCTGGTCGAGCTGGTTCGCGTATTTCTTCATGTCTCCGAAGCCGGGTAAGGGTTTACTAAAGAGAAAAAAAAAACATTAGTCAGTGGAATACAATCAGCAGATTAACAGTCATTCGAATCACCAATAATTATTGTTGTATATTTGAGGAATCTCCTGGAAGTTATTTCCAGTTTTCATTTTGTATTTATGATCACAGACATTTCTAGGAGAGAAATCATTATTCATAGTGTGTTGTAATAAATACACTCTAAAAACAAATCAGTCAAAATGATTAGATGACTAGTCAGCTGGGTGAAACTGATATATCTAGTCATAAATGTTACTACATTCTGGTCAAAATACTACTAGAAAATAGTCACATATGACTGAAATATAGTATTTAAAAAAAAATTCTAGTAGTTTAGTTGCACCAGCAACTGACCCTTTTATCTTGTCATTTTTAACTGATTTGTTTTAAGAGTGTGACACAAAAGAGTCATAGTAATCATTAAACATGTAGAAGAAGAACTTTCTCGATCATTTCATAAGTCTCGTTATAGTAAAACTGCATTTATAGAATTTGTAACAGTCTCTGTTTTAGCAGTTGAAATGATAAGATGCATCTGGAAGCTGCTTGAATACTTGTGATTCAGTCCAACATTGTAGATTTCACTTGACCTTATATTTGAAGTCAAAATTCAATAGTCTATAGTATTCATAACAGAGTCTGGAGAACTTAATGTATGTAATAGGAAAAGAATGTTAATGACTTATTTACAGTCTGGCCTACTGTATTACGGAAGAATCTAGATTTTGTTTCATCCAGAAAGGAAAGAATATTTCTAGATTAATAATAGATCTGTATATAAAGTTTAGAGTTTTCTCAGACACTCAAAAATTTGCCCAGTTCATGGAGAATTTACAAAGCTTTTGCAGCGAGGAAGATCACCATCAGATCTGATTACACGATCAACCTGTGGAGAACGCATGCATCCCCGTTTACTGAAGTGGAAATTATTTTGGACATCGTTCCCAACGTCATGTCGTCATCGCCTATGAGATCGTCATCGACTTCCTCTTCCAAATCAGTGTGGACATTAATCCCAATTTGATTTTCAAAATTTCTACGTCTTCGACATCGTCATCAACCTCGTCTTAGACATCGTCGTGGACTGTTAATAAAACTTGAATTACCCTGGAATTACATTGGATATATTATCGCCAGCACAGTAATCTTTTTATCTCCCAGTCTTCTTTACTGTAAGTCTTGACATTTAATTTCCTTTTTTTACTTGTTTATTATATTACAAGATGGTTCTCTTACCTTTTTTCTCTGATCGTTTTCCATTTTTTGAACCCCATATATCACCCACTCTCATACATTTTTCTTTCTCTCTCTCATGTTTACTTCCCGTCCTACTTTAACTCTTTATCCCCCTCTCTCTCTCTCTCTTTGAACATACTAGTATAAATATTAGTCAGTTTACAAGTATCTTACTTGCAGTCTTCAATGAGTTTATCAATGGTCTTGATGACTAGAGTTGCGACTTCGCTCACACTCGCTCCTGACTTGATGCACGTCTTCACACGCTCGATGTGTTTTTCCTAATATAGAAAAAAAAATATCGATTAAAAATCATTGCAGAATAGCAATCAGACCGCAAGTTTTGTTTTTCAGTACGCAGTGGTTTGGGAAATATGATAGGTCGACTTCGCCATATTGCTCCTACGATGCACATTCAACAGTATATGGAATTGATCAAGATAGAAATTGATTTTGCGAAGATTTTATCCCATGAGATCTTACTCAATTAAGTACCTTTCCATTGTAAAATGCAGAGCGGCGTGAAGGGGCAAGGGGCGGTCGCCCTATAATTTTTCAAGTGATCAAAAGAAGAGGAAGAAGATGAAGGAAGAAGAAGAGGAAGAAGAAGAGAAGAAGAAGAAGAAGAAGAAAAGGAAAAGAAGAAGAAGAAGAAGGAGACGACGACGAAGAAGACGAAGAAGAAGGAACAGGTCGATCCTTAGTGTAAGCAGGCACGGAATGGTAGGCACTTGATCGAAGAATATCTATCATACTTTAACTATTTCGTCAACGGGATAAACGCCATTGTCATCAATTTCATAACGACAAAAAAAATTACCAGCGTCATGGGGATTCGAACCCTTGACTAGCGTGACTAGCAATATATCGAGCTCTGACAATGGCTTTAACCACTGCGCCACGAGCAGTTGACGAAGGTGACGGTGCACTTTATTCATTTATACCCGGATTCATTTCATACCCGGATTCATTTCTAGTCTTAACTTCTCAGACGTGATTATTTTGTAAATTTCTTGCGCGCTTACACTAAGGATAGACCAAGGAACAAGAGTATGGGAAAGAGAGGGCACAGTAATGCAACTGTACTAGTATGATAGCCCTATTTGTCCATTCAAAACTTAAAATAAAAACAAACTCACCTGTGGGCCAAGGTAAAAAATACAACGTACGACATTGCCACTAACGCTATATCTCGCCTCTAGCAAAATACCCTGGCGCCGCCCCTTGTAATATCTAACCGACTCTAACAGTCTTGTATCTTATATCAAGTATTTAGCAGCCGATATTTATTAGGCCTATTATTATTATTTTTTTTTTTTTTTTGGGGGGGGGGGGTTCTCGTAAATTTTATTCTTTCTAATTGTTCTACTCGTTACCAATTTGGCGACGATGTGAAGGAGAACGTTGAGGGCATCGAGACGGAAGCTGATGTCCTCCCATTCACTGTTGATGGCGATCAATGGCTTTGTCTTCGTCCAGGGAAGGAAGTAGTAATGGTTGCCATCGAACACGGCGTTGGTGGGTTGCGTGGTCGATGGTTGCGGTGTGACGCGCTCGTCGAGTTTGTTCCCGTAGTTACCAATGCTCACCTGATAGATAGAAAAGAAAAGCAAGGGAGAGACATAGAAACAGGGACAAAGAGAGAGACACAGAAAGAGAGACAGCCACACACAGAGAAAGAGATAATAATCAAAGAATAGTGTCTTTGAACATTCACAGAGTAATATATGCAACTACTAGTTACGCTTTGTTTGCAACACTATTTGCCTTTACCGGCGATGTTACAACATTGTAAATATGGATTACTTTGAAAGTCTGCCTATACATAAAATTAACTTTTTTATTTTCTTGTATTGTCACTAGAATAAAATCGAAATAGGTATACTATTATTTTGTGTCCAGTCAAATGTCTATAAACCTATGTTACGCCATTCTTTCTTCACAATCTTTTGCCCTTATTTAACAATAATCCGGCGAAACCAAAAAATATTACCTCAAACTCGACCGGATGGTCCGTCTCACTGACCATGGTGGCATTGATGAAGGCGGCGTAGAGATGAAATTTCCGAAGTCGTCTGAACTTCTCCACCCTCTGAATGTCATGGGAACTGATGCTCACGATAAGATCAGAGTCTGGAGGCGGGTCTCCAAGTTCTGTATCCAATGACAACAGGACACGCCCTCTGTAGGCCGCGCCTTCTCCCTGCCAGAGAAAAGAAATGAAATTGAGGAAACTGGTTGGATGCAATGGGAATAATGTAAGACCCAAGTCAGGGGCGGGGTCTTCTAGAACTATCTCCATGGACAACAGGACACGTCCTCTGTATGCTGCGCACTGCCCCTGCGAGTGACACAGTGGAGGTCACTGGAAGAATGGATGAGACCAAGCCCCCTAAGCTCCGCCATTAGCTTTCATCCATTAGAAGCCGAAATAAGCCCCAATCATGTATTTAAAACGTCTTTGGATGAGACCCACGCCTTATCCCCAATCTACTCCAACAACAGATTGTATAGCCTATTTGTTCAAAATACAAAAACTGATACATTCATTTTTGTCAAAATTGAGATATTTGCAATTAAAGATCAAGAAAAATAAAGAAAAATGATAAGAATCTATATATGCTACTTTTGACTGTAACTTCATCAGTATACCTTTATAGTTCATGACCAATGTATCATTTGAAAGGTATCATTTTGGACCATATGATGGTGACCTTAATTTAAATTGTCAAAAATGGCGTTTAAGTGTTATTGCTATAAACTCTTCATATTTCTTTTCAAACGATGACATGGAGTTAGAGCCTTACCCTGCCTTTGTTCAGAGCTTCGTGATCATCATTGAAGGTATCAAACTCGCGAGGGGAACCATAGAAATTCACAAAACATGGTCCAAACGTTGGAAGAAATCCTACAAAAAAAAAATATTTCAAACATCATAGTTACTCACAAAGTACATTTTTAAAAAAAGATAAAAAAGAAACAAAAAAATAAAAAAGAAAAGGAAGTACAGTTGTGAAATTCCAAGATGTATGCTCCGAAATTTTAAGAAAATCGAAAATGCAAATTACCAGTGTCATCACCAGTGTCCCAGTAACCAGTGTGATAACCAAAGCTAAACAACACATGCATTAGCGCATAAAAATGTATTGTTATGAATGTGAGTCAACATGGTGCATTTTTTAATCACTGTAGAAGTAGAATGCAATCGTTCAGCACGAACGTAAAAAACGTCGATTTTTGTTTTGTCCTGTCTTGCTTTTCTTTCCTTATCCCCTTATTTAAATTTCCTTTTTTTTCTTTTTAAGTATAAGCCTTTATTAATCTCTTTAAAAAAAAGAGTGGACGCATTCACTTTGATAGGGGTAATTTCAGAAGAGAGTGAATTAAGAGTGAAATTAAGAGTAAATATTTGTTATATTCACTCTTTATTTACTCTTATAGGGGTGACCTCAGTGATCACTCAAAATCCTTGAGTGATCACTGAGGTCGCCCCTCAAGAGTGAATATAACAATTTTTACTCTTAATTCACTCTTAATTCACCCTAAATGCACTCTCTTCTGAAATTCACCCCTAACAGAGTGAATGCGTTCACCCTTTTTTAAAAAGAGAGTATAGCTGTTATATCACGGCGACCCCAAGACAAGCCACGTGCTTATAGGGAACCTCGCCTCCTTCCGCCATGTTTCCCTGACAAAGTAAATTTTTCATTTGCAGTTGATTATGAGAAAGAAATAAATGTGCTTTGAATCTTGAATCTTGAAAATAATGTTACCATTCTTTCTTAAATCACCATGATGCACCATACAGCTGTAAAAATACTTCTAAACTACTGAAAAATATGCATCACTAGTTAGAGAATTCCCAATCCTTTTTATATTTTTGTTTAGAGGGACACTGTCCAAAAATTCGCTGACAAGCAAAAAAATAAAGGTCCATGGCTTCAAATATTGGGGGATATACCCCCAAATTTTGCTGAAAAAAAAAATGGGGGTCCACAGCTTAAAATTTGGGGGCATACCCTATCGTGTCCCCCACTCTTACAAATTTTGGGGATGTGTTTCCCTGCTCCCCGCCCCCTCCACCATTTGACGCCCATGTATATAAATAACACTCCATAAGGTAGGTCGGTCTCGCACTTATGACGCCTAAAAGAAGATAGCTTTGGTACCTTACTTTCCCCTGCCACCGCAGAAATGAAGGAACATTGCAAACACTAGAATAATCGAAACATGTATCATTAAGTTTGAGAAGAAAGCGCTAACAGTAACATGCTTCGGAATAGTTAATCTAAACATCTATATTGGCTTAAAAAAACAAAGAGAGGGAGAGAGAAAGATAGAATTAAAGGGCGAAACTTTCCAATAAAAATCTTTAGAAATGTTACTTGGCAGTCGATAGGTCGAATAATGCAAAACATTATTTGGTGTGTTTGTTAGCAGAGGTTATTTGGCACAGAATAAAGCGTCTGTCTTCGGGTTTTGTTGTTGATGTTGTTGTTTTCCATAAGGAAAGTATTTGAAAGAAAAACATTTCACTGGAGTTAGCAGTATAGTATACAGGCTCAGAAGTTTCAGAAGAGATATTAAACGAAACCTTCAGAGACACACATCATAATATGACCCACAGTATGAACAAGTTTAGATATTATTATGCATGGTTTAAGAGGAACTGTTTGTCCCAACAGTTTATCAAAGCTGGACACACTCCAGATCAGCCCTGTGCTAACAAAAAATTATGCAACAAAGTGAACAGTTTTTTTTAAAAAACTAATATTACTACTTCTACCACTACCCCAAAGTTTTTTGAATGAAAGAAAGAAAAAACTTCAGTTCGTGATCATGGTGCTACCAGTCCTGAAAGTGCGAACAGATAATGCAATATCCTTTAAAGTCAGGGGCGGCGCTACAGGGAGACAGGGGCAACCGCCCCCTATGACTTTTCAATGAAAATAATGAAGGAAAAAAAAGAAAAAAATGAGAAATTGAAGAAAAAGAGGAGGAATATCCTTTGAAGTCATGGGCGGTGCTACAGGGAGACAGGGGCTACCGCCTCCTATGATATTTTAAGTAAAGAAATGAAAGAAAAAGGAGGTGAAAAAGGAGAAAAAGAGGAGGAAGGAGAAAGAAGAGTATGGGGAAAGAGAGGGCCGGGGCATGCTAATATATGATACCCCTATTTCATTTAAAACGTAAATAAACTCACCTATAGGTCTACTTGCCCCCCCCCCCCATCAAAATATCATGGCGCCGCCCCTGTTTGAAGTTAATGTTTGGCGAAGATAAACCCGTTTGCCATGAATTCAAGAGGATGTTAACATGGTTAAAGGGTGAGCAAAATTACAGTTCCACGTCCCAGAGAGGATGTGTTTGCGATCACTGCAAATTATGAGATGACGATTTGCTACTCTTTTGTCAGAAGTGTTGTAAAAAATTTTTTTTCAAATGATAGCGAAAGAGTGCATAGTTTCCAAGTTAAAAAGATGTTTTTTTCCATTTTCATATGATAGCATTTTTCTAGATGTGCAAGTGCTTTCTAAGAAAAAATGTTGGCATGTGTCTTACCAT
>CM057159.1:16047150-16063492 GCA_029962745.1 Echinometra lucunter
AGGATAATGCATAAAAATGTTTTAACTTTCAACATGAAATCGGAACTACATGGGCAGGGGCGCCAATCTGTTTTCTATTTTTGAGGAGGATTCTGTCCAAAAATTTGCTAACAAGAAAACATAATGGTCCACTGCTTAAACGCGCCCCTTGGCTGTCCCCCTCCCCCTCTCTCCCCCTAATTAACGCCCAAGTGCATGAGCAATGATTTCCTTTACCAATTCACTATACAGGAATATCCTACCAGCACCGAAAGAAAACATTATCATGTCCCTAACACAAACTCTACTATTTTGGGGTGTTCACCTCCTTCTGTGTAAAATGATGAATTTAGGTGCATTTTAAACACATTGTTTTGGTGGGTTTTTTTTTTTTTAGAATTTCAGTTTCAAACATCAAAAGCAGAATAGGGTATATTCAGGCCACTTTAGTTTCTTTATAAATCACTTTAGCATCAGTTTTCTTTACATCAATGACTGTATAAGTACCAAATATAAGTATTTTTCAACACTCTAAATTTCTTGGATTAAAAATCAATTTAATTCTATTGTAATTACAGGCAAATCAAAAAAATAAATTGAAATATTGTAATTGATAAGATGTATATCTAAATCTATTAGTTTTAGATTTTTAAATCGAATTTTGGATTCAAATCTAAATGAAATTAGAGTGTTGCCTCGATCTATGATGGATACACCACGACATTTCAGTACACGATGAAAATTTTTGCCCCTTATTTGATCAAATCATATATTCCATTTCAGATTCGACCAAAATCATATCAACAACTTTTAAAAGAGAAAAGTCAGTACGTACGATTCAATGTCAAAATCTTCTTCAGCTCTCGCGAAAACCTGTAAAAAGGAAAGTTATAATCATTGTAATAGGTAGGAAAATAATAAGAGTCATTTCAGTTATTCCTACTAACTTTTGTTTGTTCCTCATAGAGCAGAGTGAATTCCCATCATAATCGGTTGTTAGCTCCATAGTTCAAACGCAAAGTGAGTTTTAGCAGTGCTTATGGAAGTGCTTTCAGCATTAACAACATTTCTCTCAGCAAAAGGTTCGTGCTTACTGCATCTCTCTCCCTCTATTTAAGATTGTTTATTTCATTTGATGTATAAAAATCTCACTTTGAATATTGTATGATGAAATACTTGCAGAATCCAGGATTTTGTAAAGGGGAGCACATTCCTCAGTCACGTGTGTGAGGGAAATCTTGAAAAATAGCTAATATAAACTTAATTTGTCAGCATTTGCCTTTCAGCAGAAGTTTGTATTTTCTTTTAATTTGAATAATGAACAATCTTAACCCCAACCGAAAGAATGAAAGAACTTGCACCATTTTCTTTCAGAGGTCAGAATCTAAAAAACTGGTCTTTGCAGGTATTCGAACCTACTTCGCAGCTAGCAAAATATCTAGGCCCATCGGTGTTTACATGTGGGCTAATCGGCTAACTTAGGACCTATATACCCCCCCTTCCATGGGTTCAATGTGGATTGTTGGTGGAGAGAATCGTGACGACGTAAGTTAATTACCCACGGGGTCATGATTTTTTTTTTTTCCAAAAATGAATGGTCCCATGGAGTCCACGTGGGACCCACATCTGTTGGTTTTGGTAAGTTCTGTGTGGGAAGGCCTATTTGCCAAAACTGAAAAAAAAAAAACATATGGGAACTACCTGGGGCCCATGGTGCAAACTGTATATGGGTCCCACGTGGGGAAAGAGGGTCCCATAATGCCCGTATACAACCCCGATAATACCCATATGCTATCCCAGCTGTGATCAGATTTAATCCGCATGGGCCCCAGGTATTTTTATATCATTTATATTATTTCTCTGTGAGAGTAAATTTCTACTTTTCATTACTGTTTGATAGAATTGTCTGAACAGTTCGGAAGCACTCCATAAATGGGTGAACATTCGGTTCTTTTAGAGGTGAAAAATTGGGTCGTTCACGTGTGTGACCGATCAAAACGGTATTTTTTAATATCTCTGTACAACATTATGGCTGGAAAATTGTTTTTCTTGTCAAAAAATTGATGCCTTTATCATGTGAGAAACTGGATACATTGAAAAGACAATTACATGCATGTAATCTGATTTTTCCTGCAACGATGCAACATTAGATAGTCACGTGTGTGCGGACTGTTTGTTTCACCTTATAAAGAATGGCCCCTTCTCGATCGAAAAAGGGTCGCATATTTTAGGGTCAGGTACTTAGGGTTTGCCATATGGGTTGCGAAGGGGGAACGGGCATGTTATGTCCCCCTACCCCACCTGCATGAATTCATCGTTATGCTGAATAACATACGGGTAAATCATCTCCTTGACCAATCACTGAGATGCTGACGAGGAGGTAACCTTTGGCCCCTGAAGACTTAGACTCCTCCACTGAAGTTAGCAGCAGCCATTTGTTCTGGAAAGTGTGTTCTTCGCTTCCATAGACTGATCCCACGTCTAAATTGAACGAGCCAATCATCGCATCGCTTCGCACAAGGTGAGAATCTAGGACCTGTAGATAAGAAATGACATATTGGTGAAAAAATTGGCGTAGCGTGGGAGAGAGCGTGAAGAGCCCTAAACACTTGTCCTCCCAATCAACTGACTAACAGGAAAGAAAGCAAGAAGGAAGAGGTGGAGTTGGAGGAGGAGGAAGAAGAAGAAGGAGAAGAAGAAGAAGAAGAAGAAGAAGAAGAAGAAGAAGAAGAAGGAGGAGGAGGAGGAGGAGGAGGAGGAGAAGAACAACGACAACAACCACAACAACAAGAAAAAGGAAAGAGAAGAACAGGGAGGAGGAGAAGAACAAGGGGGAGGAGGAGGAGAATAATAATAATAATAATAATAATAATAATAAAAAGAAGATGATGATGATGAGATGGTCTGACCCCTTCCTACACTTTCCCCTAATCAATGGTCTCTTTGATAATGCATATCATCCCCGGCCTCCTTAGACCGGTGCCGCCCCCATCCCTATAATGCCGGCGCCCCTAGCCCTATCATTGGTACAGAATTATGAATTACTCATTTAACCTCACTCAAATAATTTATTGGCTGGTGAATATCAAGGTGAGAGTTATTTAGACAAAGGAAGTGTGACAAGAGGAAGAAAGGACAACGAATTTGATAAAAAGGCGTATTCTACTATTAAAGATCATGTACAGGGGTCAACGACAGAGGACAGAGAGAGTGGAGGGAGAGAAGGGGAGACCAAAATTGTTTGCGGTTATTGCTTGACGTTGTGTTTAAATCAAACACTAAATGTAAACGTGTCTTAAAATTACAAGTATAGATATTCATAACACTGAGTATGCTGGAAAAGGAAAGCAGATTCGAATTCGAAGGCTGCTTAAGCCAAAGTAAATTAGAATTCCATTAATGATTAGCAGGGAAAGGTAAAACAAGTGAGAGTGTTTGGGATCCTTTATCACTTCTCCGGACATTTAACGCGGGCGATCATTCCAACAATTACTAAAACAAATAGATCAATATGGGAATGCATTAGACAGTGACGCATTTTCAATTAATGTGTTTGCGGACGCTGAAAGTTAATTGAACAAGTGACGCTTCTAACATCCGGTTAAGTAGTTGATGCGTGCTCCATTGGCAAATTGTCCAGTCCGACTAATTTCGACATTTAAACGGGTCTTGGTATTATGGATGGTCGGCGTTAATATATTTACAAGCATACGACAATCGCAGTGTCATTCGGACTTTGACAGTGATCCGATCATAACATGTTACAGGTTTCCCGAATTAAGGACTGTAAAGTTTTGAACCATTTATAGATTGAATTTACCTAATGAACAAATTCCTCCGCGATAAAGGATGAATGGTTAACAGATCCGGTTAACCACGCCAAACTGTAATTTTGTTTCTATCTGGCTGGCACTGCAGCGGTACGCCAAATGACTTGTACACATCTGTGCGAATGTCACTGACCCAGAAATGGCGTCAAATCAGTTTTCAGGGATGCTGATTCTTTAATGTAAGCGATCTTCACAGTGGATATCGTTCAAAACGTCGAGGAGTATATGGGTGAAGGATGCTTTCCGGTGGTAATTTTCTCATCGTTGTGAATATAACCGTACGTTGTTGCTGTTCGAAGGGTCTGGATCCAATCCGGTCCTCTTCTCTGATTCATGTGAGGCAATTTGTTCATCACACGTAGAACACAAGCAGGCAACTATGGCAAACAACAGTTCAGATTCCGTTACATTATTCTCTGAAACTGGTTTTCACTTGATAATCGTAAATAATTCCATAAGCACCGTTCTAGCTACAGTCCTCAACATTCTTGTACTCCTCGTGTTGAGATCCGATAGGGAAATACATGATGTCACGCGATTCCTGTACCAAGTATTGGCAGTCCTGAACATCCTGTCTTGTATCTCTTGGTTTCTGTGCATGCTTCTATCCTTTCTGCCCATAAGCATCAACTGCACCGTTTCACGATATGTCTCTCCCTTCATCTCGTCAATATTCTTGTTGTCTCTCATGACAATACTGACTTTCACTGGGATCAACAAATACATCATGGTGTCATGCCCTCTACGTTATCTAACACATGTTACGCACAGAAGGATGAAGATAACCGTTGCCACAGTTCTCACTGTATTCCTGATCGGCACAGCCTTATTGACTTTACCTATTCCGGGCATTTCGTTCTCTCCGGGAGGTTCGTTCCCCTGCAGGAGTGATGGTGATTACGGCGCATCGGACACTCTTGACAACTATGATGTTCTGATCTGCGTCATGCTTCCAATTGTCGTGGCCTTGATATCTACCACTGCGTCGAATGGCGGTCTCCTTTGGATCATGTGGAAGCATACAAAGCGCACTGTCCATCCGCATGAGCTGGAAAGTCATAAGACTGTTGTAGACAGCAAAGTGGCACCATCCTCAAGACGACGAACCAGCATCCCAAAGGAGGAAACTTTTCAGGGTACTGACCCGACAGAAAGATATGTGAAACAGGGTAGATCCATGAAGGACCCAAATAACCATCTTTCATCTTCTGTTAATTTGCTAGCTGTTTCACTAATGGATGACAATGCCACAGAATTTCAAATTGAGACGAACCCCGAGCCTGCAACATTTAGATTCCCAGAAAAGGATAACTATGATGACAACTGCGTGTCAGGCTCGGTTCGAGCACCAGCTGGGGCTATCAACCAGAAGGGGAAAGATAAACAAAATGAAATTCCAATATCCGAGAGTAAGTGTGTCTTGATAAATGGGAATCACACTAAGGATTGTCACATTAATCATGGGTTGCCTCCTGCTGAACTCGATTCATGGATGCAAGGTAGTCAGGCAACAGTTTCAACGGCTATAACCAACTCTGCAGGAAACCCAGATACTCTTTGGCCAGAGCGTAAAACGAATTCACCAAACACCGACTTTCAATCAAACCGCGGCGCATACGCTCCTTCTCAGGGTAAAAAATGGACAAATGCAACAAGTGTGAGCAGTCAGAGAGCACATCTGCAATCTTCAAAGAAACGGACATCGAGGTACAATGATGGAGGTCAGCGATTACGGATGAAGGGCATCAAAACCCTGGTCATCATGACCCTGTCGTTTTATCTGTGCTGGTTGCCATTTCTTGTCGAAGCTTTCTTTGTGCCTATCAAGAACGATATCGTAGAGGCTCTGTCGTATTGCTTGCCTTGCCTCAGCACCTGGATTCAGCCGCTTGTGCATTTCTTGACGAGTGAGAGGGCAAGGAAAATAGCCAAGGATATTATTGTTGGAGTGGTTCAACGCGAGGCTTAAAAGAGAGAGTTACTTTGGAATTCTCGCAAAACTCTCCTATTTCACCACTGATCAGCATTCATATTTCTTTGACATTTGAATGTCGTGATGGGCTTGAAACAACAGCCAAGTTTGAAAAAGAGCTTCATGGATAATTGTACTGTATCGTATTGTAATGAAGTAACATGTACCAGTATAGCTTAGCTAGATTCTGGTCCTGGATATAAACAAAGAAAACGCAAGGTTTACCGATGAATACACTTGCACTGACATGTGGTCGGTACTATTGGCTCCATTTCCATAAATTTTTATTACTAACCTTAAAAACTATATTCTAGAACGTTAACACGTATAGTGTAATCTAAAACTGACTGTTTTCCCTCTCATATACATGGATTTTGTCTTGTCGTACTTACTTGGAACTGTATAGTTTCATCAAACAGTTCAGCAGGACTGATGTTGAACTGGAAGAAGAAAAGCTAAAAGACGAGGAAAGAAGAAATGTAAGACTGTCAATGTCAGTGGAACAAAAATGACGTGACATGGGGGAAACTTGAAGTAAGAATTGTAAACGATTACGAATGTATAAACAAAGTGATTCAGTGGTGCATCCTGAAATCTATTGTATCATTTACTTTCAATTTATTTACTTTCAACTTGGTTAGTAGTCTTTGGTTAGCAGAATGTGGTCGTGTACCCCCTACAAGTTTGAGTTATATTTGTTTTTTCTTAGATTTTAATCCTAATTTATATCGTTGACGAATTCTCAGTTCAGAAAGCCAGAGTCACCTATCTTCCTTGGATATAGCAAACTTACTTCATCCCAGAAGGGTTTGTTGGTCGACTTTTTGACCTTTGTCACGCGGGTGCTGTGAAGGACAGTGACCCTACACACCGGGTTGATGTTGGCCCCGTAGAGCTGGCGAGCCTCCCATATCTTCACACGCATCTGAAAGTCTCTTGGTTTGTCCGAAAGCCCATCTCTTTTCAATCGGCCTGGCATGAACCTGTTAAGAAAATTAGGATGTACATTTATTTCATATCTTTGATTTTCATTTTCAGATATAAATGTATACCTTTTGTTCTATGCTGACAGCTGCATGCAAAATAAAGACTGATGCGACTAGGTACCATTTTGAATGATTTATTTTCAGCTTGCAAAATAGTTGTTTATTATTTTAAACTATAACTTTCGAGTTTAAAAACATAGAAAATTACCTGCAGGTGCATTCTAAGCCCTTAAAACATAAATGGGAGAATAGTACATGTATTGGAAAATATCAAAGAGGTACAGAAATTTTCCAGAGCCTTTTTTAAAGACGGCGCTATTTAGGAGGCTTCACTCCGGGAGGATTTCATTATCATAAATAATTTTTATCAAGTTGCTTGTCAAAGGCCAGTCCAGCTATCGCTAGCGTAAGACTTCGTCAGTAACTGATGCGATATTTCAGGCAACATTAATGAGACTAATATCTTCCACAACTAAATGCAACATTTGTAAGGGCATTTTTGTTTGTCAGATTGTTTGTTTTGTTGGGTTTTTTTTTCTAAGTAGAGGCTATGGGCTGAATGAAAAATTAATTGCCTTCTGTGGCTTGAAAGACACGGCAGTGACCTAATGACCGAAATGTTTGTGTCGGGCTTTGAAAACATCTAAACTTACGCTAGTCCAACACCAGCTTCCAAACCACCAGCAGGTGCTGTAGTCATTGCTGTATCGCCTCCCTCCACTGACTTTGTTCCATCAGCTTCGTCTTGCCCTAAAGTTAAAGATTGAAGATTTCAAGATGTATGGTCCATCATACAGAAATCTGCTTTCAGATTAAAACGAGGAGCAGTGTTTTGCGCGACGGAAGGGTGTGCCGACTGTGTTTGATAAAGTACATTGTATACTGGAATAAACGTCCCGCTTGCTCTCATGCAGCAGACGGTATGCAGCGTGAATCAAACCAAAGGAAATCCATATTGAGCTGATTATCATCCCAATGTTACTTCCTTTTTCATTTTGCTTGTAACAACATATCAAGAAAAGAGAATTCCTCCTCTTTCCATTGATATCTCACTTGCACCATTGCTGTAATGCTTGAGTGAGTACATTATTATTGAAGACGACAGGTAACCATTTTTTGCAAGTGTTCGAAAATGAATAAAGTCAATGCTTTCAGCGATTTCACGCACGATCAAGTATGTTTACATTGCTGTCCAATATGATAAGTTAAATACGGTTTTTCTTATGATTATTGGAAAGATTGTGCTCTCATCGTTAGTCTGTAGCATGTTTCCTTCGCTTTTATGCTGGGAAAATTGATGGCTTGACTGATGCCTTGTCGCAGCAGTGTTCTCTCAAAATTTAGATGCTTCCTACCATGTAGGCTACCTTGTGTTGTTGATAAGACTAGTTCCATGTTTTATGTATTTCCTTACATTTTTTTTCAGTTTTAAAAAAAACTCCTGGATGCTATTTTTCTGGGAGATGTTCCCTGAAAATCCTCAAGGGTTCTCTGCAACCGCCCTTCTTCCTAGTGAAATGTTGCAACCTTGAAAGCCGAAAGAGTGTTCTTCAGTCCACTGCACCATATTCCCAACGATTACTGATGATAAACAGTGATTAGGCTAAAAGCCTAATATGATATGAGGGAATAGTGTGTGTTTCAGTCCTGTTTCCATTAAGCATTGCAAAACTGCTACTAAGTTGGTCATTTTCAGTAAGAAAGCACTTGCTTATGTGCGGTGCCAATGAAAGAGGTGAGTTCATTCTTACAGCATTTACCCAAACTTGGAGGGAAAAAATGGATTTGTACCGGCATCTTCAATGAACTCTGCCATGCTGCGCGATATTTAGTGATGCAAGTGAGGTATCATTGTAAAGAGGAGGAGTTCTTCTTTATTGTTCAGCTACATTAAATTGCCAAAGTTGATATATAAATCCTATGAATTTCGATTACCGTTGTTTTTAATACACATTGTATAAAACAGCTATGTGGCGAACCACTTTATCATCCATTCGGACTCGGAATAAACTTGGCAGGGGCGGCGCCAGCGTATTTTGATAGGGGACAAGATGACGCGTTCATGCCAACGTCGCACGTTGAGTGAGTTTATTTACGTTTTAAATGAGCAAATGGGCTATAATTGCACGATCCCATTCTGGTTCCATGACATTTGCTGCGACGACAATTGCTCCCATGGAAAATATGCACGTAGGTAAAACATAAAATCTAACCCCAAACCTAACACCAACTTGATCCTTATCCTCACATCATTCTGCACCAAACCCCCATCCAGACCCTAACCCTAACCCCGTGTCTTCGCAGATATCAAGACAGGAGCAATTATCGGAGGAGCAAATGTCGCGTCACCCCTGCTCTATCTTCCCCCAAACTCTTATTTCTTCTTTCTTCTTCTTCTTCTTCTTCATCTTCTTCTTCTTCTTCTTTTTCTTCTTCTTCTTCTTCTTCTTTCTTCTTCTTCTTCTTCTTCTTCTTCTTCTTCTTCTTCTTCTTCTTCTTCTTCTTCTTCTTCTTCTTTTTGTGATCACTTGAAAATGATAGGGGCGGCCACCCATACATAAGGCAGGAAAAGCAAAACATATCTAATAAAAGCGGACGGGGCTCGCCAAACACTGGCCACAATAAACCTGAGTTCATTGTTAAAATAAAACGTGGGGGAAAAAGTACAAGCAAGGAAAAGATGTGAAAATGCACAAAGTTAGGAGAAATTAACTCGTCGGAAAAGGGAGAGCTGGGAGGAAGAAAGATAATGAAAGAAAATCGGGAGGGACGGACATACAGGCAGACAAATAAACAGAGGGAGAGAAAGATTTGAGGAGGAGGAGGAGGAGGAGGAGGAGGAGGAGGAGGAGGAGGAAGAAGAAGAAGAGACAGAAAGAGAGGGATGGTGAGAGAGAAACATAGAAACAGATGAGAAAAGAGAGGACATCAATGTTCTCGTTTACCTGGTGCATGGCCCCCATCTGACTGTGTAGACGATGCTGACCTTGGTTCCATGTATGTGAGTTGAAGATCAATCTCACCCTTTATAGCAAGAGAGCAAAGAAAATAATCATCAAATTACCAAGTATATCTATCATTTCGAAGCGACCGTAGTTTGTATGTATTATTCACACTGTTAATTAGCGGCTGCACTTGTTTTTCCTTTTTTATACTATAGTACAAATGATTAACGCATACTTCATAACGTGTTAACACCGGGGTTGTTCATTTTTCATTACGCACACGTGATGTTCTTGGTAATCATTTATATCTGCTGGTGCCCTCGTATTCCCATGGCACCTGGACTTTAATTTATAAGGTACAAAGCAATCATAGCCTGGGGTATTTACTCGGAATCTAATAGATTTCTTGTTCCTTTTTTTTATATAAAATTTTTTGCATTTTGAATGTTATGTAGGACACAATAATTCACATATTTTCACAGATATTTTGGAAAAGGGCTTAGTACAAAGAGGCATTGTGTGTATGTGTGTGAGTGCTTATATTTTTTCCTGTTATGTTCTATGTTTTGAAAGGGCGTTTGCAAAATGATCTCTAATCCCAACCCCCTTCTGAGAGGGTCTTACCGTGGTGAGTCTATCTGATCCATCTTTGAGTTGAACAGTGCACTGTGTCTCTCGAGTCTTAGATCGTATGACGTCCTTTAGTGTTACTTTGCAACAGCCTATCAATCTGAAGTGAATGAACAAAAAAATACTACTTATGATGATAAACGGATGCATCGCTTATTATTTTAGTTTATCTCAGAAGCTATAAGTAAATTGTAGCTTAAACTTATATCAACCTTGAATTATAGTAGACTATAATATAGCCTTCATCTATACTGCTGTGAAATTTCCCCGATTTCTTGGTTTGTAATGGGTTTCAAAGTCAGTGATGTGGGCATCATTCCTTCCTCCAAGAAACACATGGATAATGATAATGATGATGATGATGCTGATGATAATGATGATGTAATGATGATGATAATAATAACAATAATAGTAATGATAACAATTAAAATTATTGAATAGGCGTTTTGTACTGCAAAACTGGAAAATAGCATTGAACACGGACATACTCGCTACTCGTTACCGTCTATAATACCGGTTTTCTGTTCATTCATGCGATTTTACTCTGATGAGTGTTTGTCGAAAAGTATAATTAGTATGTCTGTGTTCAATGCTTTTTCCAATAATAATAACAACAACAATTTGTTAACCCAGCGAAACCTTATCAGCATAACTGATGCTCTTCCTAGGGGCCCTGCATATTGGCAGGTAAACATTTTTACACCAAGGTGGAAAGACGTAAATTGTTCACAATGGCAGAACTTCTGGAAATGAAATGATTTTATAATGTCTGATGAACTATAATAATTTGACAGTTTATCTTTTCTTCTTCTTCTTCTTCTTCTTCTTCTTTTTTTTTGTTGTTGAAAAAGATTACCACATACGCTTGTTTATCATGATTCATTGTAAAAATAGTACTTTTGTATTTTATTTTAGCTATGTTATCGAAAAATGTTGTGCTTATAATTATGAATGCAGAAGAAAATAAAGTCAAATCAAATCAAATCATGTATGGATTAATGTCTTGCCCAAATAAGTTAGTGACAGGCTGGGATTTGAACCCTCAACTTTTTGATCGATAATTATGACGAACCACTCTACCACTTCCACAATGGATGTAGAGGCTGCAGACAGCAGGAATGATAATAATAATAATAATGATGATAATAATAATAATAATAATAATAATAATAATAATAATAATAATAATGATAATAATAATAATAATAATAATAATAATAATAATAATAATGATAATAATAATAATAATGGATATTTATATAGCGCACATATCCACCAAATAAGGTTTCCTCAGGCGCTACCAATATTGGATGAATGCTCGTCGGCTGATATTTAAGGTCATTATAAGCCTAAGCTGTTATCACTAACTGAGTGAAGTTTTTGCACAAATCTAAAGAGAAAGACATGGAGAAAATTCCCCTTTTACCATCGGATTTATGTGATTAAACAAAATATGGGAAGATAAATTATAATGTGGGAATGTTTAACTTACCGATGCCTGCCGACTCTCTCCCAATCTTTCACGTCGACCTCGATGAAATCGCCAACCTCCAAGGGTTTCGAGCCCAGGTCCCACTCCAGTAGCTGGTGAGAAAACGGATGATCATTATTTCTTCATGCACTCTATGCATGAACATGATTAGTAGTCCACTCTATTAGGAGTCGTATGCCTTCGTTTTAAGTGAAGGTCCGCTCGTATACACCCTCAAGGAGTGATTCAGTCCACCGTCGGTCCTCTGGAGTTCAATTCAACTACAATACGAACAGGCCCCTCAAATCACCGTTAAAATTAATGGTTTTTTTTTTTCTTTTTTTTTGTGTGTATGTTTCTTCTTATACTAATTTGCAGTAAGAGATTAGCCTATGAGGAAACTTGCTAACTTGGTATAATGAACCTGTCATCGTGAAGTTATGAACAACAGTACACTCTTTGAAAAATGTGTAAATTAAAACCCTTTTTGTCCCGTATTTAGAACCCTACAGAAAAGGTGTTCTATATAATAAAGGCTTCTCCACATTTTCAAGAACCCCCAAAAGGTTCCATGTACAACCAATAGTGGTTCTAAAGACCCCTTTAGAAACCCTTCTGAGAACATTTAATGATTCTTCGAAGAACCTTCCGAAGTTCCAAATGTGGGACACGAAAAGGTTTTAATCAGCACCATTTTTGCTAAGAGTGTAGCTTGAGAAATACATGTATAAGCCTATTGTCATGATCGTAAATAATGACAACATAGAAAGAATTAATCTTTACACCAGTAATGACTATTTCGTGATTTCATAGCCTTTAACAGCAAAATGAATATCATAAGTGTTTTGTTTTATTTAAATGGTGTTTACCACTTATAACATTCGGTGTTAGGTTAAAGACACATCTAGATAATCATTGGTAATTCATGAAGTTAATGTTTCATAATTTCTGCTCAAAACTAATGATCTTTCTTTTCACGTTGAACGTGAGCTTTCAAAATGAATCGTAGTGTGACCTTAGAATAGTGAGTATGAGTACGTTCCCTCCACAATAAAACCAGTGGCTTTTTCTTATTTTCAATGACCCAGGGGCTGCGGAACGTTATTTTTGTTGTTGCTTTGTTGTTGTTTCTGTTGTTGATTGTTTTTAGTGGCAGGCTGAGGTTTGCGAGCCTACGAGTAACTTTTATATTGAGATTTTACAATTCATAGGTTTTATCATAAATTGTTATTTTCTATATATTGCATAAATTGTAGAAGGTTACAGCTCCCCCCCCCCCTCCATGGCCCCTGCAACAAGGCATTAGTAATTGTACTTTACATATCGAACACCACCGGACACATTATTGCTCGATACAGAGTTAAAAACTGTAAGTTCGCATACTCCAAAATGATCTATATTAAAAACAGGTCTACAGCTTAATGGATTATAAAATCAGATAACGATCTACTTCAATTGTTTTCCTCAGGCAGGTAATATAATATGCTGGTAATCAAAAGCAAGAAGCTGTTGATGGTAGGTTAGGGCGTCAAATGATTACGTAACCATTTACAAACACCTGAAATGGGGTAACTGGAGAAGCAAGTACTAGACCCTCATAATATCAACAATTCACAAAACTTAAAATGCATCAGGTTAAGAGAATGCATAAAAACGAAAGCGGTTTATTGAATACGGGCCATGGGGCCTGAAATACGAATGTTGGACTTTGCTTTTTTTTATTTTTGAGGGTTTTTTTTGCTTGTTTTTTGTTTTTTGTTTTCGCATTTTTCGATATCCTTGAAGAATCGTTCGCGTGCCCTTGAGACCAGCCTTTATAAGTCTAATTAAGGGACGGCTGGTAACATAGGCCATGGTTATCGAGACCAGCCTCTTTTGAAATAAATTGAAGCAACATTGATAAGATAAATTTGATAGAACAATTTTTTCTCTTTCTGTCTTTTTAAACTGACCAGCATTTTGTTTTGTACATAAACTGAAAACTAAATGATAGAACATTTTTTATTCTCTCTCTCTTTAAACAGAAGTCATCTTAGATTTCAGAACAAGGTTTGCCATTTTGAACCCTATATCCTATCCTTCCTATAACTGGATCTTTTCAAAAAAACATTTCGTGAAATGTTACGATATGAAATATAATGACAGTCCCTTCTTGGCTTAATATGCTATAAACTGCTTCCGTCGTAGGCTACTTTGAAAGGTATTATGGGAACTATAACACGATACGCACGTTGTTAATTTATCATAATAATATTCGTTCTCCCTTGACAACGGATATTTTGAATACCCTTTACATTTTACCCAACGTTTTGGAAACTTTTTTTTTTTGTTCAAATTCAGGGGCATGTTGTCATATTTTCATAAAAAGTCTGAAGGCTGTATTGACGGAAATGTTTGTGTGAAAATGTTTAATATGTCAGTGCTCTGTCATCATAATATCATTCTCTTTTTATCTAAAAAAAAGTCTAAATTTACCCAACGCTTTGGAAACTGTTTTGAATAAGAGCCATATTCAACGACTTTCCGAAACAGTCTGAATACTGTTTTGAGGGTAACATCAATGGAAAAATGTTAATAAGCCAGTGATCTGTCCACCCTTTTTCCATTCTTGGATGATTTTCTATCTATCTCTCTCTCTCTCTCTAAATTGACCAGCATTTTTTTTTCTTACATAAACTGAAAAAAGCATTGATAGAACATTTCTTTCTCTTTAATTTCAGTATAAGGTTTGCTCTTCTGAACCCTATGTCATGTCCTTCCTGACTGGATCTGTCAAAAAGTACAGTTTATGATATTTTTCGATACGAATAAGAGTTCCGCGAAAAATTATCCCTTTTTGGTTTATACATGCTACAAACTGCTTCAATCATGTCAATCATACTTTAAAAAGGCAATAAGATTCGTATTTGCTAGATCTTTTAATGAATGATTGAAGAATATATCTTGGCAGATATGTGTGATACTATCGAGGGGTGCATGGGCGGGGGGGGGGGGGCGATTTTTTTTTCCCCACGAGAGTTCCAGACCCCATTACCATAATGGGTGTTTGAGAAGTAAGACTAGCAATGAATTCAGGTATTGTATAATAAAGAATACTTGATCAGCACCGGCTTCTCGTGTGGCTCAGTCAGAAGAATGGTCATAACAGAAACGAGAGGTCTCGGGTTCGATTCCCATTCCCAGCTTTGCTTTATTTTTGCTGCAATAATTGATACCAACGGCGTTCATTCCGTCAGAAATAGAGTTAAAGTATCACAGCTATTCTTGAATGCAGTCGCTGATTGTAATTGGGGTCCGGAACTCACGTGGGAAAAAAATACGCGGGCCGGGGGGGGGGGGGGGGGGGGGGGTGAGGTGGAAGTTGTTTATAAAATGCATCATAGATTTCCTTGTATTTCTTCGTTTTGTCGGTATCACAAAGATATCGGTCCGTGGGCCCTTTTTAAACTTTCGGTCTCATGGGCTGCCAATGACCCCGTTAATTTTATTTAGGCTCTGATATTGGAACCAGCCTTACTGGTATATTTTTGCTCTTTATTGTTAACTACATACAATGGGTATGACGTCACGTTTTATTGCAATTCAAACGACAAGAGTACTTACGTGTCACTTCATTACATCTAACTATACTCAAGTACCAGCAAAAAGCATTTTCATCATAAAACATGAGACGACAGACCTTGAACAGTTGTTTTACATGTATAAATCTAAAGCACACCATTGCCAATATGAGTGAGCAAAATATTCAGCTGCTTCAACATCATAAATTCTGTATAATGGTGAACGCTGAATTCAACGGTGCACATGGTAACGTACGGAAAATTGAAGAAGATACTAGTTTATCAGATTACAGTGTTGGTGATAATAATATATGCAGCGTCCTCCTTTTAACGTGTGAGCTAAATATTATCGGAGTACATTTTTTTTTTTATATTGCCACCTTGCACAATGCAAGCCCACACCCCCATATTGTCACATGAACATAATGTAATCTTTTCTACGTACTATTATAAGATTATGTGTCTTAAAATATGATATGCTAGTATTATGACTGTAATGCCTTGCTTGATTATAATCTTAAAGTGATCATCACTGTAAAGCAACATCAATCTGTCTTTAATTTGTAAAAACATAATTATAAATTTCAACATTAAAAAAAAGTGAAACAGAACTTAGAATGTAGCGTGAACATCAGTTCTGCTGTATATTTACTTACAGTTTCCCATACTGGGTTTAGTTCGCTTTTCACATGCTGAGTCTGTCGTTGTACTCCTGTAAAAGGGGAATAATCTTTCTGTTATTATGATGTTTGTATTAAACGTTACATACTAAGAAAAAAAAAAGTTTCGAATTTTGCACCCTTCAAATGCAACACCGGTTGTTCCTTTATGGGTACAACTTTGCACCTTTGAGGGTGCGGTGAGCTACATTTTGCACTCTTAAAGTTCCAGAGTTGTACCATTTGGGGAAGGTGCAAATTTGCACCCTTTTGAATGCAAAAATTTGTGCACCCTTAAAGGGGCAAAGTT
>CM057159.1:16063992-16085027 GCA_029962745.1 Echinometra lucunter
GCACCCTTAAAGGTGCAAAGTTGCATCTTTAAGGGTGCAGACGGACATTTCCGGGGGCAAAAAAAGTACGAAAGGGTGCATCTTTGCACCTTTTTCATGTAGGGTGCAAGATTGCAGCCAAAAAGGTGCTGCAAGTGTTGCATTTAGGGTGCAAAATCGAATCTTTTTTCTTAGTGTTTATAAAATACATAATGCAGCAAATTCCTCTTTCTCTCCTTCTTCCTTTCCCTCTCCCTCTTTCTCTTCCTCTCTCTCTCTCCCTTTTACACACCACTTTTGGAAGGGTTCTGGCGCACATTTGCTTAACTACCAAGATAATAATCATAATAATATTCGTTCTCCCTTGACAACAGATGCTTTGAATACCCTTTACATTTTACCCTACATTTTGGAAACTTTTTTGTTCAAATTCAGAGGCATGTCTTCATAACAGTCTGAAGGCTGTATTAAGGGAAATGTTTGTGGGAAAATGTTTATTATGCCAGTATTCTGTCATCAAAATTTCTCTTTTATCAATATAACTAGATCCTTTGAAAACGACTCGCATTTACTCGGCGTTTTGGAAACTGTTTTGAATAAGAGCCATGTTCCATGACATTTAAAAAAAAAAAAAAAGAATTCTGTTTTGAATACAAGATTAATGGAAAAACGTTAATATGCTCATGTTCTGTCCACATTTTTTTTTTCATTTATCTAGGATGATTAGATCCTTTGTAAGAAATGTTTTGCAATGTATCCAGTTGTTTTGTATAAGAGCATTATTTCATGTTTTCCCCAAACAGTTTGAATGCTGTTTTGAGGGCAAGATCACTTGGTGAATCTGTTTTGAGTTTTTAGTACTGTAGTAATAAATTTTGAAATTTATAATTTATAATTTTGATGTTTTATATTCCATGTATTCTTCTGTAAATATTCAATTTCATGATATTTGTATGGATTTTGTATTTATTTTGTTGGAAATGAGAAAAAAATAAAAACTGAAACTGAAACGCCATTTGATATTGGAGTTGAATATAAATATATACTTGTAGTACTATTGTTTTAAGGAGAACTGCTAAGTTTTTACCATTATTATCATTATTATCAAAATGATTCTCATACCAGTCATCTCTCGTCTTAATTTGTCTCTTTGTTCTGGGACAATGAACTTCGATAAAACAATGCAACGCACCTTGATTTAGAGAGAATGGGGAAAATATCAGATACCAAGACAGACAGCGAGAAAGAGTCGGGAAATATTCTAGAATTTTGCAGACATTAGGCAACTGATGCTGCAGGTGTATAAATACTCGTGGATGCAAGCACATGAATAAATTGTAATGGAAACCCGACCACATTGAACATGCGGTTGGCTCTTCTTTAAAAAAAAAAAAAAGAAATGAGGATTTCGTATATCACATTACACGGTGCAAAAACGCATAAAAGTATACATCTGTCGATAAGCATTAAAACATTTTCCATTTATTCCATAGTATTTCTGGTTCTGCTATTAAAGGGATAAAGGAGAAAGGATGTAATTTTCTGCTATAAAACTGCACCACATGCAAACTGATGTACCATAAGAAGAGGAAGACTAGCTGTTAGACTTAATATTTTTGGCATGGCCTATGTCTAACTGTAAAAAAGAATCTTACAAGGACAAGCTTAAGATGATGAAACCTGGTTTGGCATAATTAAACTAAATTACTTAATAAATCTACTTTGTTAATAGCATGGCGTAGCTTGTGTTCTGCGGGGGGGGGGGGGGGCACGGATGAAACTGGGGACTGCTGGTACAATGAGAATGACAGGAATCGTGATCAAGCATTTTTGCAAATAGGGATAGTTCAAATAAATAACCAGCACATAAAAATCAGTCACTTAACACTTAGAATACCCTCATAATTATTCTTCTATTAGTACCCCCTCTTTCTACCCCATAAAGACGTTTTAACTGAAGACTGCAAGGATTAATGTAGTAAATCATCATCACGTATTGTACTATTTAACTTGAGCAGTCAACCTTAAACCTATTACATATATTTTGACCAAAAAAATGAGTTTCCCAAGGATTTTTCGGTGCGCTGGTTAAACAGAAAAGTCGAACAGAAAAAAGAAGAAAAATGTTGTCGCCAGACATATTGTAACTTGAATTGTCTATTATTGATAAAGATTTTCTATTCAAGTTCAAAGCTCAAGTCTATTTTCCACATTCTATATAAGATTTCCGTTTTTACAGAGCTTGTGAAGTCGAAAGTGTGAATGTCTTTTCCTTTTAACTATTCTTTACATACACTTGAGAGTACGGAACACAAAATTTGATCTAAAATTGTTGTATTTTCGATATATATGATCTTAAACACAAGATTTCGCCGAACTGTGAAATATGGACATTTTTAAAAAACTTTTATGCAGATGTATGATGTTAATAAACTTAATGAATTTAATTATATACAACGAGTTTCAAATGACCCAGGGGTAGGGTATAGGTGCAGTCCAGGAACGAAGGTAAGAATTTAGTCAGTGTTGAAAACTGACCCAGAAGCAAAAGGGGAACAACCAAAATCGCATGAATAGATAAATAAAGAAACAAATAACTAAATGAATGAACAATATGGGCAATTTGCTACTTTCAAATTGATAGTCCTGAATGGCTAAATCCTTGAATTAAAAGAACCTTTAAAAATATATTTTCAAAAAGAAAAAAATCCACCATCTTAATCAGTTGGTATAATGCATGTTTGATTTTACATGATGTTTAGATTCAGATTCAGATTCAGATATATTTATCAGATATGTTTTGCTTTTGAAAGTGACAGTATTTTCTGGTAATTCCGTTACCGAGGTGCATGTACCACAATATCATAAATGTAAGTAGCAGATTTTTGGAATGAAAGAGTTCAGGAGAAAAGATGAGTATATTTGCAGAGTACTTAATGGTGAGAAGGAGGTCAGAGTAGAAAATTAGAACACAAACTCTAAAAATGTGAGCTACAAATCTCCAATTTGTAATTCTGTTACCGTGGAATCGCCCGTATGTCACAATCAAATAGTCAATAAATAAAGATACAAACAACAAATAAATAAAAATATTGATAAACAGGCAACAGAATAAGTGAACTATACACTGATGATTCTTACCTTGGAAGTTGGCTACCAAGTATGGGTCTACCTTCCCGATGACACCGAGGTTGGGCAAATTCTTGGCGCACTTTGCTGTGAGCTTTAGTGACATCTTGAAGAATATCAGCTCGCTTCATCCACTTAAAAATGCTTGTATTTTCTTGAATCTAAACCATTTTAGTTTTCTCGATGATCTTCAGTATCGTATAAAAAGAGGTGAGGGTAGTTTAATCGTAGAAAATAATGAGAAAACTTGGATAACGCCCCGCCGTTTGATATCAAAAGAAAAGTTGGCATGCGACGTCTGTTTCTGATCACAAGATAAAAAGAAGGCCCAAACGATTGGTCCAAGTGAAATGTTATTCTCTGAGGTATTCCACCGACCCACTCGATAAAAGTCTTCCTCGCCCAAAAATATGGCTGAACAGGAACAATCTGGTAACATGTTAAACAAGCCAATTCTATATGCAACTGAGTGCTATTGACATGAGTACTCCTCAGTAAAATGAGACTTTTATTCATAGCCCTTCCTCAAAAACGTGTTAATGCTGGTACTCCTGGCATGCATGAATAAAAGCCCCGTGTGACTGACAGATATCAGTAACCTCTCAGTCTCACAGTGGAAGTGTACCATTCGAGAATATTATTTTCCTAATGCAAGCAGGGGTGTTACTCCAACGTTGAGAATCAGGGAGGAGGAGAGAGGGATAGGAAGAGGTGTCAGACGCAATTTGCCTATAATTTTGTCAATTTTCAATCGAATCGGATTAATGGACCTCAGGTTTTTATACCTTGTCCGTCATACCTCTGCATACAAATGAACTTTAAAAATAATAACAATAATAATTGATAATAATCGCGATCATTTTACCCATCCTGTGCAGTGCAGCCTGTACTGGGGAGGGGGGGGGGGCTTGGGGGCAGCAATAAAATTCTTATTAAAATTTATTTCTAATTCGATATCAGTGATTTACAAATTATGTTGCTGATATGACATGATTTCCTGGGGTTTTTTTTTCCTCACTTTTTTGTAACTTATATACGAACGCTCCTCATAAATAATGAACATAACAAAGATAAACAGACAAACAAAAAAACCGGTGAAGCTAAAGCGTAGTGTGTAGGCCCGCGTCTTGACCGTTGTCGTCAATATCCGTATTCAAACCCCCCCCCCCCTTAAAACAACAATCGCACATCATGCCACCTGGTGGTGATGCGGATTTTTTTTCTGCCCCCCCCCCAAAAAAAAAAAGAAATGCTCATAATTATGTGCATGTATCAAGATTTTATGTTTGTTTGTGTGTGTGTTTGTTTGTTTGCTTGCTTTTTCGTTGTGTCCCGCGGATGAAAGTGTCTAATTATGATAGCAAGTGGTATGTATATGTGCACACACACGCACACACAATACTGCCATATTTTGGACAAACGTTGTTGTTGTATTACCACAGCAGAAGAAATTAACAAACACATAAAAAGAAAGCAAAATATAGATAAAATAAATTTTGATCAATTTTCGCCAAAACAGCAAACCAAACTTAATCTTCATTTTAGTTAATGGAACCATATAAAAAATACAAAAAATATATTTCCCCCGGGATATTTTCTAGTTATCTATAGCAGAATGAGGAGTCTTTGAATATGGGGGTTCGATTACGACAGCGATGTATATATACATAAGCCTAAATGTATCAAGTAATCGAGAAATATATAATCTAACATGTAAAAAGCATACTCCTTGATGCAACGCTAGAGACTGTAATCAAGGGCTCTGATGCAACACACTGTAATAGCGTCATCTATCGAGTTTAATTTTTACTTTACTCGATTCTCCTAGTCATATTACTAGTAGCGACAAATTTTTATAATAAAATTTATACTCTGCCCAATCTAATGCAATAAACCTATTGAGCCGTCAAGCTTTATTTATTTATTTTTTTTTTTTTACCTCACTCGTAATTTACTTCAACCTCCTCTGACTAGCTTCTCTCCCCCTCTCTCTTTTTTTTTCTTCCTGCTCTCATACAAAATCAACTTGAATTCGATGTGAAGCCAGACATCTCTTATATACAAACAATTGCACAATTAAAAGTTTGAATATGGCTATGAGAGTCACAAGAGAATAAAAGAGTAAGCATTCTAAATGCAGTCATATTCAATGTTTTTTTAATGGAATATCGTTTTAGAGATCCACAAATGTTACAAATTCATCCATAAATATATACTACAATAACGAGACAAACAACATTTCCATCATATCTGATTTTCGCATAAAACAATATTTGCTGATATGAAAGCATTTAAAAGTCACAAGTACCACATATATATCGATAATCAAGTTCAATGGTTTTTAACCAACTCTTTGCAGTAAGAAGATTGGAATTCAGAAAGATACTAGTTGGGGGGGGGGGGAATTAAGAACACACAAACGCATTTTCGATGATTGAGGCATGCATTTTTGTTAACCTTCATAACTTTTTTCTCTCACTTCTTATTCTTGTGGTTTTTTTAAATGCACATTTTCTAGACACAACATGTACGATACATAGCATTCATGAAATTAAGAAAGAATGATATTCCAAACGTGGACAAATCATGCATATCAAATGACAAGGAGATGAGTTGAGCACAGAATCTTTACTTTTTGTCAGATAAGGCACAATAAAGCCAAAGCAAAAGCAAAAGAAATAAATAGCCAATTGATACCAAACTGGCGTATTGACAGCTTAATTAAAATACAATCTACCATGCAAAAACAGATATTCACTATAAGAAAAATAAACTAGTAACATGTAAGCTTACTGCATTATGTCTCAGTGTTTTTTTTTTTTATAGTACCATAATATAACACTATCATGCCTAAGACTTACACAATTAATTTGACTGAAATAATGAATTTGAAGATAGTCTCTTGTTCTGTTTACATGACAAATCAATGTCGAATATTGAAAAAATGAAGAAGCAAAAAAGCTGCAAATTATCCCTTTAAATCATACTAAATTAAATTATATGATTTCAATTTATCAAGAAATATTAAGATAGATTTATGCATAATTCATCACAATTCTCACTTATTCTTACTTAAAGACAAAAATCCTCATATCATGCGAAATGTTTTTTTTTTTTTTTAAAGAGTGAAATATACAAATATACTGCTAAATCAAAATCATGCTTGGCATAGCATAACATAGGGCCAATATTGATTGCAATAACATATACAGCCTAATAAAAAAAAAAGTGAAAAAGAAACATTAAGGGAAAATTAATCTGATCAACTTTTATTTTTCATTTCCTATGATCAAGAAAGAAAATAATCTTTAGAAATTGACCTATTTTTAATTCAATGAAAAGAAAAGTACCAAACCAGGTAAAATTCAAACAAATGAGTGTCTACAAACTTTGATCTCGAAAGGCATTCATATTACAGTTTTAAGCAAAACTAATCAATGGCCTGAACAACAATATATACTGGAACAACCATCACCCAATAACTCTACCAAAGTTGCTCAATTCCTGAGCTTTTTTTAGTTTCAAATGAAAGCATAAAATAATATGTTACACATATGGAGCACAATACATGAATACCTCCATGCTCTCTACAATGTTACTATCACTATCCCTGCTCAATGGATTTCTAGCCTTCATGCAGGTGAGCACAATATCCACTCCTTCAGGAGCATTTCTACCATTTTGCAGCATTCACATGCACGCATTCGGGGCAACGGAAAAGATCGTTCCCATTGGCTTTCGGCAATCCTCACAGGTACCTATCTGCTTCTGGGTGAGAGTGGCAATGTAGATTAATGTCTTGCCAAATTGGGGCTGAAACCATGAACCATCCAGAGCAGGCCCCTAAAGCTCCACCATTTTGTCCAGATCCATTAGAAGGCCGACCTAAGCACCCATCAATATTTATGAGCAAAAATGAATAATTCATATTGCACGATGATTCCAAGGAGTCACGTGCGTTTGTGCATGTTTTAAAACGTTACGCCCATCAGCTAAAAACATGTGCAATGATGCCTAATCAATGCACAATAAATGTGCATTAAATCAATGCATCATATTAATAGTGATACGCGCCATACGCGCAGTAGATATGAATAATGCAACAAAAACGGGTGCTTAGGTCGACCTTCAAATGATCCGAAAGAGGCAGGGCCTAATGCCATTCGCGTAATGATATAAGCGCGTGCTGCTTTTCGTCTAGTAAATTTATTATATGTCTATGATCCAGAGTCTGGTGACGTATTCCTTACACCATGACACCTCTACAGATAAATTCTCATTGATGGCGAAGGGGCTACAACTCATAAATTCCTAGCTCAAGGCAACAAAATAGCCAGAGTATTTATATCTGACAGGCAAAGTTATGTCTCGGTTAAACATAAAGGGCAACTAGATAAGAAATACATGTACAAACATGCCCTCATATTGCACTTTGCTGACTTCAGAAAATATTTAGAAATGACAAAAATTATCCTGATGACACAGACAAGTACTCTTTTATGAACATAAATATAATGATCTTTTTTGCTATCCTGAATAGCTAATTCATTGCATCATTTCTCTCAAGTATCCACAAATGTCTGATTTCTTCAGCTGAAATTTGGCCACAAGAAAAAAAAAAACATCAAAAAGCAGAAAGAACAGAAAAAAAAGATTGAGTGCAAATCACTCTCAACAAATCTTCATTCATATGAAACTTCTGCAAAGAATATTCACCAACATTAAGAGTATTTCTGCCTTCTTGCTTGCATGTCAATAACACAAATGTAATCATATGGCAACTTGGGATAAAAAGGGTGCAAAATGCTCTAAACATATTGACTGTCTTTTTGCAAGGAAGGTTATCCCAGATATAACAAACTAAACAGTTTTGTTATTCACTTTTTGGCATCGGTCAAAGGGATTTCTTCGTATAATATTCTGACTCTGAAATATTACAATTCCTATCACAAGCACCTAATTGCTGATAAAGAATGATAGGTTGCAGTTGTCTAAAAATACAAATTTTAAAAGTTCAATTTTATTACATTTTTGAAAAAAAAATACAATTAGTATGGATGAACATGTACATGTACACAAAAATTATAGCAACTGGATTTCAAATATCTAAGATTTAAATCTAACAACCTCACTCTGTACATCTGTATTATTACTGTTTGTACTTTAAAAATCAGTTTGCAATGTCGCAGTAATGGACAACAAAAATGGAGATAAGAAAATGAATCAAATGTCATTAAAAACATTGGCACAAAAAACTGAATAAGCTTTGCAAATGAGCACTCAGTTTTTATTAAAGTAAAAATCAGTACATTTTTTCACTGAAATTTGTAAAAAAAAAAAGTAAAGGAGCAAAACACAAAACATTTATTAGCAGCAATTACATAGTTTGTATACCTTACATTATTCTTGAATTATAAAGTATCAATAGTTGGATATTATCCTAACACAAATGACTAAGTTGGAATTGAGCTTATACTACAAAAAAAATAATATATTGAAACAAGAGTTTGATTTTAAAAAAAAATAGACAAAAGTTTAGGTCAACTGCCACCTAAATACATTTCCTGTTTCTTAAACTGATGAACAATAAAACATTGGTTCAAAACTCACATACAGTGTATACATCAGCCAAGTATGTGTATCCTGTCACTGATATCTTGTTTATGATATACCCATGAATGCATCAAAGGACTCACAAACGTAGACTGTCAATCCCAAAACATACAAATGATCTTCAGTGTATCGTCCAATGCACAAACTGCAGACAGAAAATATTTTCTGATCGTGTTTAACATTTTTTTTTCTACTTTCATTCAAAGATACAACATCAGCACTATGAACAACAACAAAGATATTTGATCCTTAAAATCTTGTCAAAGTACAAAAGGACTTTACAAAGGCCACAATTTCCACAAGCAATACTATTAGATTTTGTCTCCTCTTTGCACACACAAGGCAAAAGATATGCAAGTTTAATAGGAAGAATGAGCAATAAAAACGATTCATACAATGAATCTAAAAAACTCTATCACGATTCATACAATGAATGTAAGGGAAGTTTGCTTTATAAATACTTTCCCGATTAGAATTGTGAAGGTGACACTGACAAGGAGTTTGTTGCTATTGAGTTGACTATATTGATGAACAATACTCGTTTGGCACCTGAGCCCGCAAACACTTGGTAAGCCTACCCATCTCACAGAGATGACTACAGGTACATCATTCATGCCAGACTTTACTTGTACCCCGTCGGCTACTGGAACCGGGCGGTCCCTGTACAAAGTCTATGGGAATTTAAAAATTTGGTAGTTAACAGGTCAATCAGCTCAATGAGGGATAGAGAAATGTACTGTTACTGTTTTCGATTACCTTTGCCACAGATCGCGAAATGCTTATCAAGGTCAAAAAACAAAATTAACAATCATGAACATACCTCCCATAGAAGTTTCCCTGGACAAATCAAAGTTTGTCCGACATAGCAACAATTTATATGTGCAAGATGTAAATGCTATATACATCACTTTACTACTCAGCAAGGGGTCTCTGAAGAAATGTCCATAATTCTGAATACATTGTAACAAGCAAAACTGGTCGATTCCTCCACGAAATCCATCATGACAATATCCATTGACTGCAAATACTGAATGCATACCTTGGCCTTTTCCTTTCACAGAGAGTGTATTATAAATACCAAATAACCATACACTGGAATGCTTCATCCATAGGAACATCTGTATACATATATATTTCTTTCATAACCTACTAAAATCTAAGGTCATCATAGCAATCATCAACAGCAGCTGAAGAAGGGCATCTTCTGATGGAAGCTCTGCGTGAAAGAGTCGCTATGGTGACGGATGCGGCCCGGGCCGCTGCTCCCGTCCTGCTTGTTCTTCTCCACCGTGATGAGGGGCATCTGAACCAGCTGGACGGGGGACTTCTTGTCCCTCATGGCCTGACCCAGGTTCAGTACCTGTAAGATGGTGGAGGGCAGAAAGTCAGGGAAGGGGGAGGGGGCATAGGGAAGAGGAGGTATGATTAATAAATGTGCTCCCTTATTAAGCATTTTAATCTTTCTCCCTCCTCTCCTTAGGCACTTCTATTGATTTCTGATATATGTACTCTGTACGTGTGGTTCCCATTAATAACATGAACTTACCAGTAAGTATACATATGAACAATGACAAAAGATATAACACATTTATATTCCAATATACACATCTAAATTATGTACCTACATAAATTTGAAAAGTAAAGAAATAAATACTACTTCTATAACATTCTGAAAAAACACATCCTTTTTGGAATCATACAAATATTAAATCAAGTGATACACCATACAACAGAATAGAATTTTTGCAACAAACTTCTCTCAATGGAACCACTGGTTTTTCATTCTCTATATTTCTTTGTTCGCACCTTGCTATAACAAAGGCAAAAATGCAATTCTTTGCTCAAAAATAAAAAAAATATAACTCAGAAACAGAAAAAGAAATATTTTCTACTATCTAGTTTCTCTATCCAACATAACAGACTACCAGAGATATTACAGCAGCAATATCATACATGTGTAGCACTAGGGCAACTTATTTTGTGTGATCTCAAAAGGAAAACATGGGAAGTATGAATTCATAGTTAACTGTTTTAAGATGACAACATAAAACAACCTTGGTGCTTATCACCAGTTTCATTATCGTTATACAATGTCGCATATACATTTATCTAATACAGACTTGATAAATCATGAACGTTTAGTTTGATAGACTTTTTTGTACTCCGAAATGACTCAAACAGCAGTGAACAGATCTTGTTCTTGATAATATCTGGAAAGATCAATATTTACAATGGATAATCAAACATTTGAAGATCAAAGGTTACAACCATCTACAACTTTTCAAATAAAATAATGCCTTATTGATTCCAATTTATTACGATGTCGATGAGCACAATTATGAGACCAATTAATCTTTTTTAGTTTTCAATCATTTCTTCCTCAACACAATGTAAATAAGAGAAACTAATGTAAACAAAGAGTAAAGCAGGAACAAAACAAATCAGTGAGTCATGCACAGCATGACCCTATAGCAGAAAGGTTTTACACCTACTGTGCAGTTATAACAACAAAACGAGAAATTTCCGCGACTAGCATAATCTTTACCCCTACCTCCCCCCGCCCAAAAGAAGAAATCACATGGGGCATTACACCAATATGGCCTAAAGTCTTTGATTTTTCACTTCTTTCACTTTATTCACAATTCTTACCTGACCACGCATTACAGCCATCTGCTTCTCATACATGTGTTTGTCAAAGCCCTTATCTTCCTGAAAGGGTTGAAAATAAGTGAAAAAATACCAATAGTACCATGGTAATTGACATATATAAACATGATATCATCACTTAATAATAAATATACTGATTTTACTGTCTATTTGTGTTCTGCTCATCACTTATTTACTTTATTAGAATTCATTTATTTCTCATCCATTTGTCTACCTAACCTATCTATTAATCCATCTATCTTATATAAATGTTTATATCAACTGATAATTTGATTGTACTTATTCATTCAATTTTCATTAACTTACTTGTTTTTTTTTTTTTTTTGTTTATCCAATCATTTATTACCTTACTTGTTTTTTGTTTATTGAATCATTCATTCATTGGTTTATTCATACTCTTATTTCTATGTTTCATTTTGAGGAGAACAAGCTACTCAGATTACTCTCCTAACTGTCGTGTACCGACGGTCAAACTCAAAGTTCAAGGTACCCTCTAAGAAGATTGATAATTAACATGAACTACTCATCATGTTGAAAGTAGCGCAATGTCGAACAAAAAAAACCAAAAAATAAAATCATTAAGACAGGCATGGAGATAACTACCGGTAGTGAGGCCTCTAATCTATTATTTCAAAGATATACAGGTAAACAAACTTTTCACGCTTTGCCCCTAGGAGTTCTACTGCAAATAAGGTTAACCCATTCGTGACAGAGGTCCACATTTTGTGGCTTGGCCTAATATCTTTTGATGCAAAGCCCTAAAAATCATACCAAATACAGGAGCAGAAAGAGCAGAAAATCCTACACAAACTGTGCCCATTTTGGTTGCGTCAATATTCGTTGTTTGATGCTGAAATTTTTTTTAAGGAAAATAAGCATGAAAATCCTTAAATTGGCAATGTGATAGAAAGTCTAAAATCACCATTTTCCCCTGCAAATTGGCAACTTTTTGACTTCTCATCATAATTTCTGTCAATTTATATTCATTGCAGATACATGACGTTTTATAAGAAAAATGTAGCAATAAAATAAAAATGTTGGTGTTGCCAATTTGAAGAATAAAAGCTGATCAAATTAGGCTTTAAATAATTCCTGTCATGAATGGGTTGATAAAAATTTTTAAAGGGACTTTGGACTTGCCCTTTTCCATTAATGAGATATTTATTTGTAGTTCTTCCATCATCATACACAGCTGGTTTAATAAAATGATTGTGTAGAAGTACATTAGACCCCTTGCATACTATGCCCGATATAACTCTGGCTGGTGTCTATGGAAAATGTGTGTTACACCAAAATGAAATGGTATCCCACAGGTTAATAAGTGATCACTTTTTTTTTTCAATGTGTATGAATCTGAAAGTAATCGAGTCATGTCTGCTGCATGCATAAATTTGATAAATGATACACAAGTAGTTAGGTATGTACTTATTCGGCAGAATGGTTGGTGCATTTGTTGTCACAGCCATGCGCCTTTTCAATGACTAGCACTATTTATGCTGCATGTCTAAACAGTGCTATCAATCATTACACACATTGGCATAGCTGTATGTATGGTCTTGTATGGTCTCCATTTGTTCTATTGGACTACAAACTATATCATCGCCTGGCTGACAGAAGGGCGTTAACCACATCTGCGCACACTGTACCTTTCGCGAAGCGTGCACTTGAGCTAACACTGTTCTGCTAGCTGGGGGGGGGGGGGGGGGAGGGAGGTGTATAAAATCGTGCACGCTTCACGTGCTAATGCCGTGGAGGTGCCGTGGTCGAGTGGTCTAAGGTGCTTGACTAGAGACGCAAAAGTCGGGGTTTCGATCCCCGGGACGGCACTTATGCCCTTGAGCAAGACATTTTATCTACATTTGCTCTCTTATCATACATCAAATAAATGAAAATGCTGTAGGCATTATTGATACGAACGTGTGCATGTGGTTTAAGAAAAAAAAAAAAAAATGCCCTTCTGCCTGCCGAAGGACGATGTGTCTGAGGGATATTAAAAGATGGGAGATGGAGTTCACCAAATTCGGGCAATATGAGACAAGTCACACCATGAAGATTCAAGACAATATTTTTCCACACTTACACTGAACAAGTTGTAGAGTTCTGTACATAGTTCTTCAATGAAGTTCATATTACTTATTTAGGGAGTACATGGTCAAGGGTCTCCTCTGAAAATGGTAGCTTAGCTTGAGGTAACCAGGCCCAGTGGTACGGATCTGCATTTATGAAAAGAAAAAAACAAGGATAAAGTAAACTTCGCACAAGTCAACATCGCATAGGTCAAATTTTGCGTAAGTCGAATCAACAAAAAAGTCCCAATTTTCCCTATGTAATTCCTATCAAAAAATATGTGGTCAAGTCGAAATGCCCAAGTCAATTCGGCTAAGTCTAAGTAGAACAGAACATTCAGACCACATCAGGAAAACCTGTGTTTATTTCTTCATCTTAATCGAACCTGGAGCATGCTTTATAAGGTGATGGAAATTCAACTTCTGCATAAGTCTAAATTCGGGTAAGTCGAATAATTTCTGTTGTCCCCAACAAATTCAACTTGTGCAAGGTTAACTGTAGTTTGAATTAGAGGCCATGTGTTTGATAAATAATATGATGAAAGCAATCCTGTATAACTATAACACCAGGGGAGCGTTTCATGAAGAGTCTGGTCAGTGATTTTCACTGACAAATTTGCTCTCTGACGATCAGATGCAAGGATTTTCAGTAGCTTATAACAGTTGTTAGTGAGAATCACTGAAAAAAACTCTTCATGCAACGCTTCCCAGGACTAATTAATCACTTAATTCAGCTCAAAGTCAGAGTGTTCCTAAAAACTTTAGAACCACTCAAATAGTGTCTATTTCAATACCAGAGAAGTAAAACAACAAAAAATCCTCTGCAGATACTTTAAAGTTATGAGCATACGAACATGATTGAATGGAAAATGGATAAGTACAAAGTCTAACTGACTTGTGTACTTTTATCAACAAGATGAAGTTGATTGATTTATTCCAGACACAACAAGTAGTTGTCAATTGTCTGAATCAAATAAAATGAAAAATAATATTGCTAACTCAAAAAGTGACCCTCTACCATAAAATGAGCAGTAAGTTGCAATGGGCGTTTTAGAGTAAACAGCTAAAATAGAGAGCTTGGGGTTGAAAAGTTGATTTTAGACTTTTAAAAAATTTCAAATAGTTCATTTATTGATCTGCTATCTGACCAAATTTGGGTGCCATCTGCAATGTAGAGATGTTTTTTTTTCTTTGATTTGAAATTACTATTTTGAGGAAATTTTGAAATAAATGTATGTCAGCATACATAAACATGAGTGCATAACTCAGAAGTTATTCACTCTATGGCTTGAAAATCTAAACAAGGAGAGAAGTATTTCTCCTTTCAAACTATTCCAAGTTTGAGCCTAATCTGATAATTTCTTCATAGTCACTACTAGGGATTTCTTATTCAACCTTTTAGGACACTGGTATAGCACTCCTAAAAGGTCACTGCTCTTTACATCCTGTTTTCTTTAGGATTCTGGTGATTAGCCTATCTGAAAAGCTCTCATTCTCCTTGTACTTTCAAAGGGTTTGCAAGGGTCTTGACAAGCCAAGCTATACATCATTCAAAAGCTTAGAGTCCAAGCTATCAAACTACATTGTACATGTATATTAAAATGCAAAAATGTCAAATTTCTGACTGTTGGTCGTTTTGTGGCGGAGGGTCACAGATGAGCTTCAAGCCTATACTCACATGTCCTCCACTCGTCTGGGTGCTTGAATGGAAGGCAAGTCCATTATCAATAGCTGCTACGTCAGTGATCGGTGGTGCTACCATACCCAGTCTTCTCCGGATTCTTCAAGACCCTGCTGTTGATCCTCTTCCAACGTCGTCTTCTCATACTTGATCAGCCAGTTGTCGTTACCCCTATCTGAAATGGGAATGATAACATTTCAGTCAGCTGAGAGAAGTTTCTGAGTTATTTTTCCCCCCTCTTCCTTTCTTTGCAATATGAAGGGTACAGTACTTCATACAATTATAAGCACTCCCTGAAAATATCGATGAAAGCTTTCACTTTTTGAGTCATGTACCACTTTTCTTGTACATTTTCAATAAAAAATCAACCTGTACTTCTAATCTTCAAGAAGAAATCCAGAGTTCATTTGGCTTCTCTGTTTGAGGTAACATATTTTCATAAATCAAATGCATGTCTAAGTATTCGTTGACATTATGAATCAATGAATCCATGTATCAAGTGACTGACAGATTAAAAAAAAAGCACACAAATTAAGAGAAAGTGTTCAGGAAAATTGTACATAGCATTATAATAATCTAGGTGAGGGAGAGGTTGGGGCAGGGGTATACCTTGCAGCTGATTCTCATAATGGAATCTAAGACAAATCTCATACACTGAAGCAAAAATCGTTTGGCTGCTGACTAAGGGAGGTCCTTTCCTACAGTGTACAAAGCATTCAAATTCAGAGCAAGTGTTCAGGAAAATTGTACATAGCATTATAATAATCTAGGTGAGGGAGAGTTGTAATCTTTACACTTTCTCAATTCGTGAAATATTGAAATGAGATTTGGATGAAGGTGATGATGGGGGAAGGGGGGGGGGGGTTGATGGCAGATTTAGATTAACCTAATACCTGTATCTAGTACCTGTATTTCTAATGATGTAATCTAAGACGACAAGTCTCTCAAACTGAAGCTGGAACCGTTGGACGTCGACTCAGGAAGGTCCTCCCCTTCAAATCTCCGCAACCAGAAGTCTGCATCCTTGTAACCACTCACAAACAGCTGGAATGATCCAACCTGTATAAAAATACAAACAGAAAATGAGAGAGGTACAGAGGGTAGAATAAAATTGCTTCCATCATGAACCAACCTCCCCCCCCCCCCCCCCCCCATGATTTAATCAAGATCTAGACTTGCCCATCTGTTTCATTAAGTACACTGTAAAATGAGATAATATCATGAAGCCGCATTTTCAGTTTCAATTCAACTGATGTCACATTTTGGAGGTACTACTACATTTTCACAAAGGACGACGGTATATGGAAACTGAAAGCTGAATGACAATCATACTTACAAACAGAAGTCAGTACATAAAATCAAGCTGTTCTTCTTTGAACTGAAGTACATCTACAATTTGGGTGTCTAAAATCCTATTTCTAATGTACATGTATTCTTTCTGGTTATTTTAAAGCATTAACCATAAACTACATACAGTAAAAAAAACAATCACTCTTACCTTGTTTTTTTTTTTCTTTTTAAAAAATATTATGATTATTAACTTTAATTTCACTTCCTCTTCAGAGAAAAAAGGGAATGGGGGAATGCAAAAAAAAAAGGCTAAAATTTGAAAAAAATAAAAAAACATAATGCAACAGATAAACAGTAGCTGTGCAAATTGTTGATGGCATTAGAAACATTATACAGTAGATACATTAAAATCATAAAGTAAAGAGCATAAAACATGAGTATTACAAAAAATGTAGGGTAAATGTCATTATCATTATAACAATGTAATTTGGCACACTCCCTAACTGTATCATTCTTTACAAAATTTTGCACATGAAGCGAGACATCACAAGACTAGAACCATATCGAGTTTTTTCCATCATATCCTGCTCTTAATATACACTCACCATATGTTTGTAATTCAATCACAATTGATTGTGCACAGTTATACAGGTACATACATGTACATTACAGTAGCTCAATCATGACTGCATGGCTTTATAGCATGCACGAAACTTGTGAGATGTTACACACTTTATCTCACTCCAATTCAGTTTCCATTCAGTGGGAATCTTTGGCAATGACTCGAGCTTTTATGCTTTCATGTTTGCAAAGGTTCCTGAACCTTGAAGAGTATGAGAATAATACAGTACCGAAGCATTAACAATGTCATTCTTTTATTGGTGTTTTTTTTTCTTTCTCTGTAAATTGATGTAAGCGCTGAGAAACGACAGACAGTTTCTTAAGAGCACTATACAAATATATTCAACATATTTCCTGAAAGAAGACCATGACTTCCTAGCATTGTGTTGTTTATACATAGTCAAGTTATTTAAATTACATGTATACAGGTATTTTAATACCTGTATAGAATGTACAACGTAGTTAAATACATTTTTGTAACTTGACCCTCTATATTAAAATATAGTGCAATATCAAATCATGTTTCGTGAAGTACAATATAAAATAAAGCACTGATCATTTTCATAATCAGTGTGAGAGTTATTGTCTGACAACATCTTGTTTCTGATGCTCTTTTTATGTAAACATTAGTCCTTGGACTATTTTTGTATTACCCCATTCGTGACAGGAATTATTTAAAGCCTAATTGATCAGCTTTTATTCTTCAAATTGGGCACACCAACATTCTTATTTTATTGCTACATTTTTCTTATAAAACGTCATGTATCTGAAATGAATATAAATTGACACAAATTATGAGAAGTCAAAAAGTTGCCATTTGCAGGGGAAAACAGTGATTTTAAAACCTTCTATCACATTGCCAATTTAAGGATTTTAATGCTTATTTTCCTTAAAAAAATTTTCAGCATCAAACAACGAATATTGACGCAACCAAAATGGCACAGTTTGTGTAGAATTTTTGTGCTCTTTCTGCTCATGTATTTGGTATGATTTTTAGGGCTTTACCATAAAAAGATATTAGGCCAAACCACAAAATGTGGACCTCTGTCATGAATGGGTTTGTAAAGTAAAAACAAATTGAATTGAATTAATTATCTTCAGTTCTATTACTACATGTATCTCTATATATGCAGATATAATCAAAATAGTAAACAATTAAAATGGCCTGCTATAGGAGGAAAAAAAGAAATAAACATCCCTTTTTTATATCAATCAAGCACATGCATGTAAATATCAATGATATATGCTAACTTTGATAATAATACTAAGTGAAGAAGAAGAAGAAGAAGAAGAAGAGAAGAGAAGAAAGAAGAAGAAGAAAGAAGAAGAAGAAGAAGAAGAAGAAGGAGGAGGATGAGGAGGAGGAGGAGGAGGGAGGGAGGAGGAGGAGGAGAAAGAGAAGATTGTATTTTGGTACTCTTTATGTAATGTAATTGTATAGCACTATATTTCACTTGTGATAGGATCCTTTCAGTATGTGTTGCTGGTCAATCCTTATACAGTTTACCAATAAATACAACAACAACAACAAACAAAAACCAAGAACTTCATGCATTACCACTAATAACAAAAACTTTCTGCTGCTACTGATCTGATAACATAAAAGGAATTTGTATGATGCTGTCTATCTACATGTAAAATGAATCTATTTAGAGGCAACACAAGAAAAAATAGAAGAGAAAGAAGGGTCTAGATGACTGACATATCCTTGTTTCAAGTGTTTTTAAGAGATAGGATTTCAACTATTGTAGGATTTGAAGGTTTAAGATTGTTAGGATGTTTTAGGTTTTTTACAACCCCATTGTATTGGTAGATTATTCCATAGCAAACATGCTGCAGCTGAGAAAGCCCCGTCCACCGCAGGTACAATGCGATCTTGTCTTGGAATATTGCTGGCATGATCTTAGACTACAATTAAACTTACACATGTATGTGTGAAGCCATAGCAAGATCATTTAGGTACACTGCACATGTAGTTTGGTGCCAATCCATTACAACCTTTCATAAAATTTACAATTTAAAGGGAAAGTCCACCCAATAAGTTTCACTGTTTCAATAAAGGAGATGAATTTGAAGAGCATTTTAAAAAAGAAATGAGCAAAATTGGTCAAGAATAAGAAAATTACACTCATTTACATTTCTTGTAAATTACTCTCTTGGCTCTGCAAATTGGCAACAGGTGATGACATCAGATCAGTTTGTCTTTGTTTGGTAGATTTGCTATCAGGTCTGTTGACCAATTTTGCTCATTCTTTTTAAAATGCTGTTCAAATTTAACTCCTTTAATTGAAACAGTGAAACTTCCTTGGGTGGACTTGGCCTTTAAAGCTGACACAAGCTAACTGTAGGCTTGGATGAAGGACCACCTTCACTATGCATTTATTTCTATCTGACTGATCTCAACTTAAGTTGTGAAACAAAAGCAACTCAATTGAATACACGATTGGAAAAGGGTGGCATTGATTCCGCCTGATTAATGAATTCCTAGAGTTACATGTACAAGAAAATTATATGGGAAGAACAGGGAAGTACAAACTGCAGATTAGATAACCCATTCGTGACAGGAATTATTTAAAGCCTAATTTGATCAGCTTTTATTCTTCAATTGGCAACACCAACATTTTTATTGTATTTGCTACATTTTATTTATAAAACGTTTGTGTATCAGAAATGAATATATATATTGACAGAAATTATGATGATAAGTCAAAAAGTTGCCAATTTGCAGGGGAAAATGGTGATTTTAAACTTTCTATCACATTGCCAATTTAAGGATTTTAATGCTTACTTTCCTTTAAAACATTTTCAGCATCAAACAATGAATACTGATGCAACCAAAATGGGCACAGTTTGTGTAGAATTTTTTGCTCTTTCTACTCATGTATTTAGTATGATTTTTAGAGCTTTGCATCAAAAGTTATTAGGCCAAACAACAAATGTGGACCTCTGTCACGAATGGGTTAATTACCTTCCATGCATATATTGAATTGTAAATTAATATCCTACATGTAAATTTACATGTATGCAACAGACCTGATAGCAAGCTAACCAAACAAAGACAACTGCATGTGTACATGTACATATATGATACTATATGGCACAAAAGTTCATTTCACATTATGTATGGTAGGCTACATAATAGCTCTTTATCTGTTTCAAATCAAAAGACAAATTGTACTGTTGCTCTAATCATGCATATTTACTGCATGCACAATACACATACACACAGTACAATATAAAACCTTGCTACAATGTACATGCTAATGTCTCAGGGCTGACCAAGGTTTTGAGTTGCTATTAAAAATGAAACTAATAATACTGTATTTTTTTTCTATCCTCATATGGTTCATACAAAAACTGTGACAGAGAAAGATTAGATAGTGCAAACTGGTTTTTTAATATCCAGGATTTTGCACCAGTAGTACATGTATACATGCCTGGACTAACAGAAAGCTGTATACAGAGGATAACCTTGTCTTAGATTCACCAAAAGAAAAAAAAAGTATTGTGCCTCTTTAATACAGTTCTTTTCATCTGTCACTGACTATTAGATCAAGAAACCTTGAAGGTCTAGTCATCACATGCCAACGGAGCTTTACAAGCAATTCAGTATTGTCCAGCCTTTTAACTCTACAGTTAGTTCACCACATTACCCAATTCAATTCATACATTACACCATATTACTGGAAAAATTAAAGAACTTCATGCAGTTTTTTTTTTTTTTTGTTTCTAGTAATCTACATGTAGAAGCAGATTTTGGCTTGCATCCTCACATACCAGATCAGGCAATATGTGAGCAAAAGCAAAGAAAATTTGAAAAAAAAGCAAGTGATCTGTGACTTTGACCATACTACTATATTACTAAAAATGGTCTATAATCTTGAGTATTTGTACTATTTGACATGGTTTTTCTAGTCATGGTATTACATGAGTAGTGTATAGTGTGTACTGTGTACCAAGTTCAAAATGAATACAAAGGATGCTCAAGG
>CM057159.1:16085527-16101353 GCA_029962745.1 Echinometra lucunter
GATGCTCAAGGATATTGTATTCTATGCACTTACCTCCTTGAATTACAACTTCACAATGCACTTGCTACTTATCATGTGTCACAAAGTCAAATTCTAACATTAAACTTGATACTACCCATGATAAATCACAGCACTAGCTTATTACATGTAGGAGGCTATGAAGATAGGATAAAAACAATATTACAAAAAAATCAATGTTGAAATGAACTGGACATTCATCCCAGTTATAGATCATTACAAGATAAAAGTATTTACATGTAACTGATACAAAGAGAAGAATCATAAATCTACTGCATGTATCAAGTATCAATATCACTTGATTAATCTTTTTTTTTTCAAGTGACTAAGAGAAACATAAGAAAAATCATTTGAATAGTACATGTACATGACATGTAGATCTGAATTTCAGTGCTCTAGAATACAGAGTCCAGAATTCACAACTTGTATTATTCTGAAAGATACACTCCACAAACAGTATCAAGCAAAAGGAAAGAACTTATGGCTGAGGCAGTGGCTGATCCAGGTGGGGGTGCAAGAGGCACGCGCCCCATCTATTTTTTGAGAATCACACATTAAACATATTAACCCATTCGTGACAGGAATTATTTAAAGCCTAATTTGAACAGCTTTTATTCTTCAAATTGGCAACACCAACATTTTTGTTTCATTGCTACATTTTTCTTATAAAATGCCATGTATCTGAAATGAATATAAATTGACAGAAATTATGATGAGAAGTCAAAAAGTTGCCAATTTGCAGGGAAAAACAGTGATTTTTAAACTTTCTATCACATTGCCAATTTAAGGATTTTAATGCTTATTTTTCTTTAAAAAATTTTCAGCATCAAACAACGAATATTGACGCAACCAAAATGGGCACAGTTTGTGTAGAATTTTTTGCTTTTTCTGCTCATGTATTTGGTATGACTTTTAAAGGGCTTTGCATCAAAAGATATTAGGCCAAACCACAAAATGTGGACCTATGTCATGAATGGGTTAAACATACATGTTAATTTAACCATATCTAAGACAATTGGCATCTGCTCCCCTCTATTTTCAAATTTGCTGTTTGCATCCCCCTCTTTTCAAAAATCCTGGATCCATGGCTGACTGAGGCCAGGGTAATGAAATATATGTTTGCAAAAGTAGATCTACACATGTACATGTACAAGAACATAACAGACATACAACTGACATTACATATACTATGGTGAGCAAACATGATGACAGATTGCCAGCCAAAGAAACTCTCATCAGGCAGCAATCATGCATAGATTTTGACCTTTTGATGATGCTAAATGTACACGTGATCCTCAACATACATGAACGTGTACTTCGTGGACAAGAGTGAGTGTCACCCCCTTCCCTCTCCAGAAAAAAAATTAATTACATGTGTGTAATAAGTATACAACTTTATGCTGTGCAAAAATCTACTGGTATATACATGTATGTACTAGCAGAAAACAACAAAATGACACAATGAACAAAATATACATGTACTGTACACCTGTACGTCTGCAACTCCTCTAACCCATTCGTGACAGAGGGTCCACATTTTGTGGTGTGGCCTAATATCTTTTGATGCAAAGCCCTAAAATCATACCAAATACATGAGCAGAAAAAGCAAAAATGTCTACACATACTGTCCCCATTTTGGTTGCGTCAATATTCGTTGCTTGATGTTGAAAATTTTTTAAAGGAAAATAAGCATTAAAATCCTTAAACTGGCAATGTGATAGAAAGTTTAAAATCACCGTTTTCCCCTGCAAATTGGCAACTTTTTGACTTCTCATCATAATTTCTGTCAATTTATATTCATTTCAGATACATGACGTTTCATAAGAAAAATGTAGTAATAAAATAAAAAAGTTGGTATTGCCAATTTGAAGAATAAAAGCTGATCAAATAAGGCTTTAAATAATTCCTGTCACGTATGGGTTAAACTAACAGTGTAAATAAAGTATGGTACATGTAGTATCTTCACCGTATTACTAATCTTTAAAACTTGCATTGTACATACATGTTATGAATTTTCTGCAACTGGATAATTACTAAAAATAAAATGAACAAAAGAAACCAGAGAGGAATATGGCCAGCAAAAGGCAGCAATAGGTCCACATGCATGACACAATGTACATATACAGAGTTAATAATGCCTATACACTGCAGGTGTAGTTCATAGGTAAACAGTGTATTTGACTTCGTATTAGACTTTGGTGCTTTTTTTTTGTTTGTTTTGTTTTTAAGTTACATTTGATCTGTTGTGTTGGATGTTGATGATGAAGAAACTGAGTATTGATTATTTTTCTGTATATTTTGTATTTATGTGCTTTTTAAAAGAAGCAAATAAAAAATAAATAAAATGAATAATTCTCAATCCTATTAGACTCACATAGATGTATTTTAGCATGCAAGATTGTAGTTCGTGTCGTTTATGTATACACAACAGCCAGGTAGCTCATTAAAATTGTCTCATGACTTGTAAACATAAGCTGTGAGGAAACACTTGACAAAATCTACGTCTACACAAAGGAAACCCTTAACTCTATGTAGTTCAAGGCCTACTCGCAATAAATGTCAATCTTGATAGTTCATTGCCTTTGTAAGAATGTCAATTTGTTGTTTCATTATTTTGCTGTTTATATGAATAATTGGAAATAAATGTGTTTGAATTGAAGTGAATTGAATTGAAGACCCAATTGCCTCATAACATAATTTTATACAGGCTCGCAAGATCTTCTTCTCTATTAGCTCTGTCTACTTCAGATTGGTTTTATCTAGTGGCCTCCCAATCTTCTACCTCATTTTTTGGCCACCATCTTTAGAGTCAACTCCTGTCATGTCACAATCTCAGTCTTACAAGCTCTGTAGTCCCCATGATTCCACATTCTTTACATGTCTGGTATTTTTTTCCCAATTCATTTCATGCATTGCACAAGGAGAAAAATATGTGACGCTTATGTGGATTAGTTACAGTGTATCTATAACACAAATGTATGATTTTCCTATGTCGTTACAGTATGTACAGGGCCTCTTGGGAAAACAGTTTTTAACTGAAAGAGCTGGCCTGTTTGAATAAAAACAAATGAATAAATGACAATAAATTAAATAAATGTAGCTAGCCATTGCATAAACACACACACATCAGGGTCTTTGACAGTACATAATGGTCTGGAACGAAATTCCAGGCTCTCTATGTATTGAGCCTACTGTACATGTACATGTAGCTGTGTTAAAGTGATTACACAATGGTAAATTTTTTTTTATATATTATGATCGAGAATAGAATTCTAAAAAAAATAACATTAAAAATATGATTTTCAATCAAAATCAATGCATTTTTGGCTAATTTTCTCATAAAAAGTCAAGAGCTGACCAAAAAATTTGAGTATAAGGTTTGACGTCAAAGTGGGTACCCAGCTGAAACTGGGTCACAGCTGAGGGGTCAAAAATATCCTGAAATCTTACATTTGGGGGTTTCCTTGGCAACACGACTTTTTATGAAACTTTAGGCAGATGATTTTATGCTAATAAAATCATGCTCTTTTAAATGAGCTAACATTTTGTCAGCATTGGGTACCCCCTTAAAAATAGTTCAAGTTTGGGGGTCCAGACCTGCAGTTAAGGGGGCTCATGTGTCCCGGGCACCTGTTAAGGCTTGTTAAGATATACATGGTAAGGTGACAAATCCCCGCAACAAATCCCTCCAACACTTTTGTGCACATGTCAATGGGATATGAAGCGACAAAAAAAAAAAAAAATGTTGCCGAGGGGCAGGAGACATTTTTTGTTGCCTGGCTGCAAAAATCTGAGGACTAATCAAATTCTTAAAGTTAGCACAGAATATGTTGTCACGAATACCTGTATGTCTGTGCAACTTTTGACAAAACACTCTTTTATTTGAGAGGTGGCACATCCATTAACATTAAAATGGGGTGATTTTGTTGCGTCATATATGAACACTAAAAATGTTGCGGGGATTTGTTACGTCAAATTTGAACAAACCTTTAGTGTCAAGCCCTGTTTGCATGACTACTTTTACTACTGCATGCAGCATCCTTACCTTAGGGGGTAGCCCAATGCGATTGAATCTCCTACCGATGGCCTCAAACTTCTCTAACGTGAACTTCTTTGTCTTGGCCTTTGCTCTGTCTATAGGCGAATAGTTGAAAGTCTCACTAGCTAATTTGACAACCTGCAAGAAAAAAACAACAACAACAAAAATTAGATGAACACAAACAATGTAGCATGTTTCATCTTGTCTTTAACAATCATTCCACATCAGTCATGTTTACCTTTTTTCCAGTTGTACTTCAGGACTTTTATACATGCATGTCAAAAATTATGCATGAAAATGATTATCAGTAAATCCATCTGAATTTCAAAATTCTTAAAAACAGCAAAGATGTTTTGAGCAAAAGATCATCATATTGAAAGAGTTATTTGGTTTCTACGTGTACACTTTAAGCAGTACTGTACACAATGTATTTGCTGGATCATTTGACTTTCCGGAAGCTGGCCACACTTGGCAACAGAGCATTTTCATCCGCTGCTCCCAAAATGGAAAATCAACAATCCCTTTAAGTCTTCAAAAGCATTTGAAGACTCACTTATTCCATAAATGATTTTATAGTGAAGTGTATTTGAACATGCAGTATAAAAAATGCACAACCAAAAAACATTATCATCATTCTTTTCTTCTTCTTCTTCTTCTTCTTTTTCTTCTTCTTCTTCTTCTTCATCAATTATTATTATTATTATTATCAAAGTTAGCATTTATCATTGATATTTACATGCATGTGTTTGATTGATATGGAGAAGGGATGATTATCTATTTTTTTTTTCTTCCTATACCAGGCCAATTTAATTGTTTAATTTTGATTCCATATCTGCATCTGTCTAGATACATACATGTATGTAGTAATAGAACTGAAGATGATTCAATTCAGTTCAATTTGATTTCACTTTATTAATACAAAAATAGTCCAAGGACTAATGTTCTCCTTCTTCTTTCTCCTCCTTCTCCTTCTCCTCCTCCTCCTCCTCTACCTCCTTTTTCTTCTTCTCCTTCACTTCAATTGAATTTACTTACAATCTTTTCATGTTTTTTAAAACAATAAAATAGTATTACAAAATTGAAGATATCAAACAATAAAAATATATATATGCATACATGTTTATATTTCAGTTATGTTCTCCTTCATGATTTTGGCCTAATCTCAAAAAGATATAGTCTACACTGTATTTTAGTAATCATCTCAGTAGATAACACACAAACCTTCAAGTGATACAGTATACATGTTGTAAATCAGCTTCTGCAATTACTGTAGATCATATACAATTTGTGGAGACTTTACAAAGACATTGTCATACATGTTACAAAGTGGTTTCAAGTTTTTTCTTTTTTTTAAAAAATCTCACTGAAATGCTTTGAATATGCTTTATCTTGAGTCTTTTTGACAAAGACTTTTACCCTTGTTTTTGGTACTACATTGAGGCCTAGTTTCCGATCCACCAAGTAGGCTCCTGCCTCGGAAAGGTAGCCTTGGTTTGGTAAAAGACATCCTCTCCCAAAGCAACACGGGAAGCATGTCTTCTGCAGCCATTTCGTCCACTTAGGGTTCAACTGACCATAGGGTTCTTCACTCTTTGGCTTGAAAACACCAATCACTCTCTGCAAGAGAAATAAAAGACACTGCATTTGTTATTGGGCTTGTACTTTTATATATTGCAAGAACTTCTACTATATAAATTCACATTCAAAAGATTTCCTGTTCTACTGAGTACTATTTCTTCGGTGAAAAGTACATGTACACAGTGTACATTACTCATGATTACTGTATCATCAGATCTTCACACTATGATTTCTTTTTTTACATTCAACATGCAAACGCATAATTATTCATTAGTTGATCACAGCAATGTATAGAGGTCTATGGAAAGGAAATTCATCTGAAAACATATCTGTACAAATCAAAGAAATTACAAATCCCAGAGATAAATATCTGAAACCCCAAGTAATTTACAAGACAGTGTGCATATGAACAGAAAGATGGAAATATGTGTAGCTCTGCATGTAAATTTGACTTATTTTCCCTAAATTTACTTAAATCAAATGTAGCTCTGTGGCATGCATTTTTACAAGACTCCGAGTTATCTTCTGTAAGTTCTGTCGTTTCCACATTTTCTTTTCCTTCACATCCAACATCATGCAAGTTTTGGTTAACTTTTATTGTGGTAGTGTTTTGCATCACTACATGACCTATTTCATGGGCATATTGACTATCTAAATGTTCATCCAAACCCTCCAAAGCCAAGCCCAAAGCATTGATACTTGATGACCCATTCCAACTTACCCCTGTGTAACTCTTGACAAAATAACTTCCACTTGAACCTTGTGATATTCTTTCTGGGTAAATTCCGTGAAGTATTGCCCGTTCTGCTTGGTGAACAATAGCAGTGAACTCTGGATCATCTGAAAATATGTTGAAATCCTCGAGAGAGGACGAGTTTCTACTTCTGCTTCGAACCGGCTGCAAGAGCGGTTCGTTCTCTCTTTCTCGCCGGGAGTGCATAGCTGGAGAGCTCGGCGTGGAGTTATCCAGTGTGGCTACGTTCGGCTCGAAAATTACATCTGGAAGACCATGCAAATGTGGAGGTTCAATTCTGTTTTCGACATGAACGTTCACATTTGCAACATATTCCTCACTCGATTCTAAGTCAAGGAGCTTTCCATTATTGCGGCTGTCGCTAAAATCGGGTCCTACCGGCAAAAGAAGTTCGCAATCTGTTTCCCCACGTCGATTTTCAATACGTTGGACTGTGGTACTCATCCCGAACGATGTGTCTGCACCATGCTCCCACACCTTTTTTGTGTAGTGATTTAACGAGTGGCTGCACAGCTAGCCTAGAGATACAGCGTAAAAATACGTCGAAATAGATCTGTAGTACCTTTGGCCCTCTTCTATATCTTCTGATCAGTCAACCGATAAACAATTAGAAATAACTCGCTATACATTAACTTGTCACGGAGTTTTCGGACGTTATATTTTAGTGATAAACTGTTAATGACAAACCGCAAAAGCAAATGATCAAAATTTGGCTACGTGTATTTAACGTGGTGTACTGTGTGTTTTTGTTGTGTCATGTTGTGTGCATATCATCAGCGCCAGCTGAAAGCTAGCCCCATGACGTAATCTGTAAAAAATAATCTATGATTTTCCCCGTGTCAGGGAGGTTGCGGAGGCCTTGTTGATGGATTTACCGGTTTCTGATAAGAGAAAAGTGAAATATATTGGCCATAAGTCCTTAAGTCTGAATGCAGGAAAATGGAAACTAGATCAACTAGACAAAGTAAAATTAAGCTTACAAAAACAACAAAAACAACTAACGGAGGCAAGCAGGGGATCAGCCGGGGGGGGGGGGGGGGGGGGGGGGGGTCACTGGCAGAGTGAAGTGGTACCCATGCTCGTCCAAGCACCTCAAATTTGGACCCTAAATGGCATAATCCTTGGTGTAAAATTCTACCCCTAATAGCATAGGATTATGTAAAATTCACCCCTTAATGGCATGAATTGCATAGGAAAATGTACTCTCAATGGGTCAAAGAACCCTAATTCTCAAAAACATTGAATGTTAGACAGAAAAAGACTTCTTTTTCCCCGAAACGTCAAGTGTAAACCGAAAAAACACCCCTTTTTTTGCAAAACAGCGTCGATGCCTTGGCTCCAAAATCCGACCCTTTTACGCCGCTTTTTTGGACAAGCATGGGTACCACTTCAGTCTGTGAGCCCGGGGGGAAGGGGGGGATCACTTCCATTGAAGAGTGGACAGCATCTGCGAGAATCGTCCTTGAAAAAGCACCCTAAACGAGGATTCAAGGGCAGGCCGCTAGGACACCCTAAACACGGATTTTGTGCAGATGTCCCAGATTTGCACACCCTATACCCTAAACGAGGATATTCCTATTTTCATAGCTTGAGAGTGATAGTGGGGTCCATTGAAAGTTTGGAGCAGTTTTTATCTCGAGATAAGTCACTGTCTCATTATGTCTTACACAGGCGTTAAAGGATTTTCCGTGGCACGGGTCTTGTTACAGTCGGTCGCACAGTCAGTGCAAATTACATAACCTTTTTTTCCTTTTTGGATTATCGTGATTTAGGGGGCTTTTTTTTAATTTTTGGCGTTTTTGACACTCTATTGCATTCCGCGCCTACCCCTGAAAAAAATACCCTTTTTCCGCGTTTTTTTTTCTCGCGGATGCTGTCCACTCTTCAATGGAAGTGACCCCCCCCCCCCCCAGTGAACCCCCGGGGGGATCAGAAGGGGATGGATTAGTGAGATGACTCATGTGTGGACTCGGGTGTACCGTTTCTTGTTCAAAGTGACAATGACAAATTCCTCCAAGCAAACGAACGGACTAAAAATGAAAATTTGTCACACATTTGAATAAGTAAATACCCCTAAACAGAACAAAACAAAAAAACAAATAATCACAAAAACTGAGACTGAGATAATAAACTACCTTTTCATCATCAACATCGATCATCAGCAGCAGCAGAACCACCATCACCAGTTACCATCAAGGTTGTCTTGCATATTTTGCCCCTTTCCATTATCTTTTTCACTAGAGTGACACTTCTACTCAGAGTGACAAAATTTGTGGCCTATCCTTCATGGCCGAAAGGTCAACAATGTTTTATGGATGTACTGGCATATCCATCCCCCCCCCCAGCAGTCTATCTCTCTCTCTCTCTCTCTCTTTAGCTCTTCCTCTATCCCTTATTGTTGTCCTCAATAACTATAAAGCAATTCTTCCATATAATTTCTAACTTAAAGACTTGAAAAAAATTGAAGATATTATAATCACTGGCATAACCACACATGAAAATACAGAGATCTTCAAAGTATAACTCATGGCAATACAACAATGTCTAAAGAAAATGGAGGAGATATGTTTGCCCCCCCCCCCTCCAGGTGTCAGTGCCCCTTCAATTCTGAGCCCACAGCATGCAACTGGACTTAATATGAAATACAAACCAGGTGATAATTTTAGTATGTACAAGCTTTAATCAGGATATGTCCACAACATCAATTCAGCATAAATACTCTTGCTAACATGATAAAAACTTATACCACCCATCTTGTACATATAAAAGCGATTCACCTGTGATACAATCCGGGGAAACAATCAACATGTCTAATACAATTTAACGATAATATTCTGCATTTATATAGCGCCTTATACATCTCTCTGAGATGTGTCTGAGATGTGTTGCATCAGCGCAAAAGCACCCCTAAATGTATTATGTGCAGAAAAGCTCTTAACAAATTTGATGAATTTTAAAGCTCTTTTAACTAAAATCCAGTTGTGTTACTTTATCGTTTTGAAGTTACTGTGTTACCTCCCTGATGGATAAGTTTTGAAGAAGTAATGAAGCATTAAAGCAAACTTTCTTCTTTCATCAATTTACGAGAGAATGCCTTTTGTACACTCACATCGCATAAAGACATTTCTGCACTGATGTGAGGAATTTCAATACGAGACCATAATATGGTCTGAGGCAGAAGGGCATTTACTCATATCAACCGAGCCGGATTAACGTCCTTCTGACACGAAAAATGTAGATGGATGGGTCATTCTGTCAGGTTGGGGCAACAAAATCACATGATGTCCAAATAACAGAGGTATCCACCATTTCGTTTTACAATAAAGGGTCGATTCACATATGGTTAAGTTTTGATGTGTTAATGTGAGGGTACGTATTTACCATAGTATTCCATGTTGAAGTGGAAATCTTTCATGGATTCGTTCCAACATAATCATTTTTTACCACCGGTTACAATAGATATCACATTGATACATCATTGGCAATAGACTCTCAGATCTCAAATTGCATTCACCATGATGCCTGAGAAGGAAACCTTGATGGCCGGGACACTATCTATATTTGCAGAAGTCATTATTGACAAATATTTGGCCTAGTTTAAACAGACACATTTTTTAAAGTTATGGTATGTCTCAAAAGTTGCCACAAACCTGATGGAATTACCCACATAAGAAGTTGACAATTGCATAGTTCTTATGTGTTTATACATGTACATGAAATAGGCCTAATTTCATGGCAAATCATCTTGTTTTTACAAACTATTATCAAAACTAGATATATCCAAATACCATATGGTGATTTTATTCTTATTAGTGCAGTAGATATAAGCAGTTTTGTATTATATATTTAAGGCCACTTTTTGCGTTGTTTCTAATGTCAATTTGACAGTGGATATAGATGTTACAAGAGACTTAATTAAAATAACAAGCATATTTATTAACTATATCTGAAAACAAGTTTCTAATTATTATGTGGTGAAAATACAAGGTGATAATGAAATTTGCTATGGTTATGAGGTGCGTACAATGGAGGTTAAAATACTTTTTTTTTTATACATACAAGACAGATATTCCATTAGGACATTTTGTCAACGTTGATTTCTCAGAATTGCTAAGAAAAACAATTTATGTTTATACAAACGAATTCAAAATATCACAATCATTTGATAAATGCTTTCATTACTTTACTTCCTTGTTCATAAGCTTTCTGAAATAATAACCATTTCATTTTTATTGAAAACTAAATTTTCTTTTTCCTCGATTATTACTCCTATGAATCCAGTCAGATAGAATTCAGATTTTATTCTTGTCTAGAGACAAGGATTGGAAGAACTGAATTCAAACTTGTTTCAATTACACCCACTGCCCAATGCTATAGTACCGCAATTATAATTAAAATCCCACTAACAAGACTATAAACGATGTGCAGATATCGTATTTCTAAAACAGTTGCAACAATGCATTCAGATTACAAATGTTGAAGGACTATGATAATACTATTAATATACTTCATATATGTTACAAGTCTATTTACATGCTATTATTGGTATGTTATATATCTTGCACAGAATTTTTTATATGACTGATGGGAAATCACATTATTCATCTGTGAAAAAGGAAAATTCAATTCCAGATACACCAATGATTTTCTTGTAACCAGCAAGGATTAACAGTGCTTGGTGATATCAAATACTCTGAATAAAAAGTTCATCTTATAAGGTTTAAAAAGTCTGTTTGCACAGTTTGTTTCTCATCTATATATTACTAAATGGTTACAATTAAATATTCTTTATACAAATCAGATAAATCAAACCAAAATGTAGCATTGAACCCCCCCCCCCCCCTTTACAGACTCCAGAGTAAATATCTGCTCAAGTGATTGACTGTTTTGGAAGAGACACTTGAATATATACCTGCACTGGAAAATAATCCCTAATAAAAGAACGGAATTCATCTTTGTATTGATAAAATCAAGTTAAACAAAGTTACAAACTCACGATTCTTTCAAATGTTCCAAGTCACAGCAGCAACACATTCTGAGCTCTGTGAGCAGTGACATTTAACATGAAATTGATAAGGCAAATAAAGCAAAATTTTTCATTATTTGGTGATATGAGTAACTTCGTGCTGATCAGATCTCAAAATGTATACATTTCGATCTCAAATTTTCCAAAGAATGTATGCCACTCTTGGTTGGAATTCCTCAAAAGTCTTCCAAGTTATTACTCACAAAATCAATACTGTAATTTCCAGATGAATAAAGCATGTTTTTATGCCTAATAAAACCATTATTGGCCAGTGAATGGAAAAATTTGATAGTTTCTAGTCCAGTCTCATCTGGGCCCCATTTCAAAAAAACTTGTTATCAGTAAAAACTGCCACATTTCTATGACAAATTGCTCTCAGCCAATCAGATGCAAGGGTTTTCAGTAGCTTGTAACAGTTATTGCAACTTGCTAATGATAACAAGTTTTATGAAATGGGGCCCTGGTGAGAGGCTACGCAACTACAGCAAAAAATAGATGGCAAAAATTTCTTTCATTCATTTTCCTTAAGTTCACAGAGTTTGCTGAGCGGAGTGGCAACCTTGACTTGGTGTTGGGTGTGCGATTCTTGCTACGATCTCGGCAGCTTCTTGCCACGGGCAGTGGTGACAGATTTTGGCATCACAAAATTCTCTTTTGTGTCATCTGCATCAATGCTCTGTGCAAAAAGAAGAGAAGAGATGACACCACAATGAAGTTCTTTCCTAGAACAAAAGAGGGCCTATAGGAACCCAAATTTACATACCATGAAGTTCTAAAAGCAATTGGAGAACATTCTTGGGAACTTTGATGCAAAGGATCAGCATTTCTAAACCAGCTTCAATGTGATCCCATTATCTGGCGTACCAATACAATGCAGATGGCATACATTTTTTTATTTTTGGTTTTTGTGATGAAAAGAAAGAGAAATTTCAGGGGAAAAAAAAAAATGCTTGGTTAAAAACTGTTCAGAAGAAAATAATTAAATTACATTTGTGGGCCTTGCTCAGCATATAAATACCAGCATTTTTCGGGCAAGGTATCAACAACTAGTCCATTATTTACTGCTACTATTAGAAAAAGTAAGAGTTTTAAAAACTTCTCTCCCATCCAAACTTCCAAATTTATTGCAATTTTCATCATAAATACAAGCAATAATTCTCGCACTTTCGCAATCCTTGTGCCTCATTCCAGTTCAGTTGCGACAGTCCTTAGTGCATTAATTCTGGAGATGGGTCGACAACAGTACCATCAAAATCTTGCACTAGTCGCTCGTATTCTAAGTGATTACATACTTCTAACACTTCATATTTTCCCAGGGCTCTCACTGCTAGTTTCTATTAACTCTTCCCTCTTCTTCCATGTGCTTGGGATCCCTAGGTCAGTTAAATATTTCTCAATTGTCAACTCTCACTTGCGCGTCTTGGAAATAGTTTGTCGACCACCGCGAGAGGGAAAATAGGCTCTCTGGTAGGACAATTGGTGCCGCACCGCATTGTGAAAAAACGCAAGAATTTTCGTCCTCATCATTGTTACTCACCTTAGAAGAAAGAGACTGTTGTGATTGTGATCTTGATAAAGTACTCTCGTTAGCAATCCGTACTGGTATCGCTGAGGAAGCTCTCGGATTGGCCGCCCTTGATCTCCTTGGTGGACTGCAGGGAGATGTCAGCTGGACACTGATTAAAGTACAATGTTTACAATTTGGGTGTATCGTCTTTACAGAATAAAATAAAAGCTCTGTAATGGAGGGCATGAAAGCAGGATGTATGTCGTAAAACACTTGAAATACTTCGACCATAAAGAAGTAAAGAAACTAAAAATCTAAATATATGTGCTAGCTTTTAAATATCAACTAGAAAAGGAACTTCAAGATGAATTAGAATTGCACGTAGTAGGGTACACCTAGACCAGCTCTGAACACTAGTGCTGTTCAGCGATGTCTAGATATCCATTTCAGTAGATTCAGAAAGAAGATTGCAGACTTCGTAAAAAAGTTCCATATTGTTTGAAGTATGGTGGGTGGTGACATTAATAAAGATCTTTTAAACTCACATTAAAAATTTCTCAAAATGAATCAGCTTTTCCACAGAACACTTTATCACATTTTATTATCTACATAGGGCATTTATGCAGTTCATTAAAAACATGTATTTTTTGCCTGCATGATTTGTTTGTGCAATATCAGAGCATATTGTATAAAACACCTAAGTACACTCAAGTACAAAATTTGCTGTGCAATATTACGCGATATTGCATGGTCTCTTCGCGTACGCACAATAAAAACAACATGCGCAATAAAGGTTACAATGCGCGGATACGCAATACACGCAATGCACAAAAGACACTCTGATGACGTCATAAAGAGGCAAGTCAAGCTTGTGTGATCAAAATAAATGTATGATGGGGGCCCTTTTTAGTTGCTGAAATGACATTTATTGAATTTTAAATCCCTTTCCTGTTGGGTATAGATAATGATAATTATATTGGATGGTTTATTTCATGGAATACCAGGAATATTCCACTCGTTAGGGCCAATATTGCACTCATCTTCGATTCATGCAATATTGGCCCTAATTCGTGGAATATTCTCTGGGACCCCATTCAGAGCCATCCAATATAATATAAATGTAGTATAGAATATCTTGAATTTCTCTTTCATTTTGGGGACTCAGGCAAATTGATGGAGACAAAACTCGGTAAAAGAATGCAACATTTCCATCGCAATCTTACCTCGCTAGCAACGCTGTCATCAGGCAGAGGCATATCAGCAGCTTGGTTCAGTTCGCATTCTTGACGAACTTGTTCAGGATGATGTCATGGGGCTCTGTGCTGGTCAGGTTGCGAGGGTAGGAGAATTGCTTGCGCTGGGGTGTGGTGCCTGTGAGCATTATCACGTGAAGAGTATAAATGAAAAAAAGGATTGTTGGAATATCAATTCAAATATTTCACAACAAAGTTCAGGTTCAGGCTCATTCTGCCCTATTTTGACAAAAGGAAGCAAGTGACAAAAGTGACATTTCCTGTAAAAGAGCAAAATGTGTTCATGTACAAAATTTGGCCCGGAAGAAGAGCACACTAAGTAATTCATGAAAATATTATTAACCCATTTGTGACAGAGGTCCACATTTTGTAGTTTGGTCTAATATCTTTTGATGCAAAGCCCTAAAAATCATACCAAATACATGAGCAGAAAGAGCAAAAATTCTACACAAACTGTGCCCATTTTGGTTGCGTCAATATTCGTTGTTTGATGCTGAAAATTTTTTAAAGGAAATAAGCATTAAAATCCTTAAATTGGCAATGTGATAGAAAGTTTAAAATCACCGTTTTCCCCTGCAAATTGGCAACTTTTTGACTTCTCATCATATTTTCTGTCAATTTATATTCCTTTCAGATACATGACGTTTTGTAAGAAAAATGTAGCAATAAAATAAAAACGTTGGTGTGCCAATTTGAAGAATAAAAGCTGATCAAATTAGGCTTTAAATAATTCCTGTCACGATGGGTTAACTCAAATTTTGTTGATATGTCACTTGCTTCCTTTTGTCAAAGTAAGGCAGCGTTGTTCGACTCGTTTTTGATCAACTCCAAACATCAAATCACTTGATATCATTACAAACTCTCCCTATCATAAAGCACCAGAGGGCTGGACATAAAACTAACCTGTTGGGATATCTTCCTTCAAGTCCTTTGTCAAGAACTCCTCCACTCTCTTGAGTCCATTCTCCACCGTTCCCTCCATTGCTTTCGTCCAACTGGTCAGTCCATCAGACCGAGACTTGCTTCCCTCTGTCCACTCACCAACGGTGTTGGTCATCTCGGTCAGTTGGCCATCCACAGTGGCGACCAGTGCATCAGTGGATGCCTCGTGCTCACTGGTCATTGCCTGGTATGAAAGCAAATAATCAATACAGCATATATCTGATCTGATCTTTTGAATTATATGCAACTAACAAGTAAATGTAATAATATTCTAGCGGAGAACCATGTGAGAGTATATATTCTATAATCATTGTTCACAATACTGGTGGTCTGAAGGAAATTCAGACTACAATCTCGTTCAGATACGCAGTGACAATGGCAAAACCATAGCAGTTTTTGTTATAGTACACAAAAAGTGTGTATGTATATTCACTTACCTGTGTGTATTAAGATACAGAAATGTAACGCATGGTACGCTTTAAAAAAGGCGGGATTTACTGCTGCATACACTGTATAAGCTGAAATTTTCGCGGTGGTTTAATTTCGCTAATTTCGCGATGATGTCCTCGCCAAAATTTCCACTCGTTAAAATGCCTATATACTTGTATAGAAATATCTTTCAAAACGTGAAATAAATAACTCTCGCTATATGGTCTCAATCACTAAAATATCTGTACACAAAATGTTAGCTTATACAGTAGCAGCCAAA
>CM057159.1:16101853-16572430 GCA_029962745.1 Echinometra lucunter
AAAGTACATGTACACAGTGTACATTACTCATGATTACTGTATCATCAGATCTTCACACTATGATTTCTTTTTTTACATTCAACATGCAAACGCATAATTATTCATTAGGTTGATCACACAATGTATATAGGTCTATGGAAAGGAAATTCATCTGAAAACATATCTGTACAAATCAAAGAAATTACAAATCCCAGAGATAAATATCTGAAACCCCAAGTAATTTACAAGACAGTGTGCATATGAACAGAAAAGATGGAAATATGTGTAGCTCTGCATGTAAATTTGACTTATTTTCCCTAAATTTACTTAAATCAAATGTAGCTCTGTGGCATGCATTTTTACAAGACTCCGAGTTATCTTCTGTAAGTTCTGTCGTTTCCACATTTTCTTTTCCTTCACATCCAACATCATGCAAGTTTTGGTTAACTTTTATTGTGGTAGTGTTTTGCATCACTACATGACCTATTTCATGGGCATATTGACTATCTAAATGTTCATCCAAACCCTCCAAAGCCAAGCCCAAAGCATTGATACTTGATGACCCATTCCAACTTACCCCTGTGTAACTCTTGACAAATAATAACTTCCACTTGAACCTTGTGATATTCTTTCTGGTAAATTCCGTGAAGTATTGCCCGTTCTGCTTGGTGAACAATAGCAGTGAACTCTGGATCATCTGAAAATATGTTGAAATCCTCGAGAGAGGACGAGTTTTCTACTTCTGCTTCGAACCGGCTGCAAGAGCGGTTCGTTCTCTCTTTCTCGCCGGGAGTGCATAGCTGGAGAGAGCTCGGCGTGGAGTTATCCAGTGTGGCTACGTTCGGCTCGAAAATTACATCTGGAAGACCATGCAAATGTGGAGGTTCAATTCTGTTTTCGACATGAACGTTCACATTTGCAACATATTCCTCACTCGATTCTAAGTCAAGGAGCTTTCCATTATTGCGGCTGTCGCTAAAATCGGGTCCTACCGGCAAAAGAAGTTCGCAATCTGTTTCCCCACGTCGATTTTCAATACGTTGGACTGTGGTACTCATCCCGAACGATGTGTCTGCACCATGCTCCCACACCTTTTTTGTGTAGTGATTTAACGAGTGGCTGCACAGCTAGCCTAGAGATACAGCGTAAAATACGTCGAAATAGATCTGTAGTACCTTTGGCCCTCTTCTATATCTTCTGATCAGTCAACCGATAAACAATTAGAAATAACTCGCTATACATTAACTTGTCACGGAGTTTTCGGACGTTATATTTTAGTGATAAACTGTTAATGACAAACCGCAAAAGCAAATGATCAAATTTGGCTACGTGTATTTAACGTGGTGTACTGTGTGTTTTTGTTGTGTCATGTTGTGTGCATATCATCAGCGCCAGCTGAAAGCTAGCCCCATGACGTAATCTGTAAAAAATAATCTATGATTTTCCCCGTGTCAGGGAGGTTGCGGAGGCCTTGTTGATGGATTTACCGGTTTCTGATAAGAGAAAAGTGAAATATATTGGCCATAAGTCCTTAAGTCTGAATGCAGGAAAATGGAAACTAGATCAACTAGACAAAGTAAAATTAGCTTACAAAAACAACAAAAACAACTAACGGAGGCAAGCAGGGGATCAGCCGGGGGGGGGGGGGGGGGGGGGGGGTCACTGGCAGAGTGAAGTGGTACCCATGCTCGTCCAAGCACCTCAAATTTGGACCCTAAATGGCATAATCCTTGGTGTAAAATTCTACCCCTAAATAGCATAGGATTATGTAAATTCACCCCTTAATGGCATGAATTGCATAGGAAAATGTACTCTCAATGGGTCAAAGAACCCCTAATTCTCAAAAACATTGAATGTTTAGACAGAAAAAGACTTCTTTTTCCCCCGAAACGTCAAGTGTAAAACCGAAAAACACCCTTTTTTTGCAAAAAACAGCGTCGATGCATTGGCTCCAAAATCCGACCCTTTTACGCCGCTTTTTTGGACAAGCATGGGTTACCACTTCAGTCTGTGAGCCCGGGGGTAAGGGGGGGATCACTTCCATTGAAGAGTGGACAGCATCTGCGAGAATCGTCCTTGAAAAAGCACCCTAAACGAGGATTCAGGGCAGGCCGCTAGGACACCCTAAAACACGATTTTGTGCAGATGTCCCAGATTTGCACACCCTATACCCTAAACGAGGATATTCCTATTTTCATAGCTTGAGAGTGATAGTGGGGTCCATTGAAGTTTGGAGCAGTTTTTATCCTCGAGATAATTCACTGTCTCATATGTCTTAACAAGGCGTTAAAGGATTTTCCGTGGCACGGGTCTTGTTACAGTCGGTCGCACAGTCAGTGCAAATTACATAACCTTTTTTTTCCTTTTTGGATTATCGTGATTTAGGGTCTTTTTTTAATTTTTGGCGTTTTTGACACTCTATTGCATTCCGCGCCTACCCTGAAAAAAATACCCCTTTTTCTCCTTTCCGCGTTTTTTTTCTCGCGGATGCTGTCCACTCTTCAATGGAAGTGACCCCCCCCCCCCAGTGAACCCCCGGGGGGATCAGAAGGGGATGGATTAGTGAGATGACTCATGTGTGGACTCGGGTGTACCGTTTCTTGTTCAAAGTGACAATGACAAATTCCTCCAAGCAAACGAACGGACTAAAAATGAAAATTGGGTCACACCTTTGAATAAGTAAATACCCCTAACAGAACAAAACAAAAAAACAAATAATCACAAAAACTGAGAGACTGAGATAATAAACTACCTTTTCATCATCACATCGATCATCAGCAGCAGCAGAAACCACCATCACCAGTTACCATCAAGGTTGTCTTGCATATTTGGCCCCTTTCCATTATCTTTTTCACTAGAGTGACACTTCTACTCAGAGTGACAAAATTTGTGGCCTATCCTTCATGGCCCGAAAGGTCAACAATGCTTTTAGGGTGTACTGGCATATCCATCCCCCCCCCACCAGCAGTCTATCTCTCTCTCTCCTCTCTCTTTAGCTCTTCCTCTATCCCTTATTGTTGTCCTCAATAACTATAAAGCAATTCTTCCATATAATTTCTAACTTAAAGACTTGAAAAAAATTGAAGATATTTATAATCACTGATAACCACACATGAAAATACAGAGATCTTCAAAGTATAACTCATGGCAATACAACAATGTCTAAAGAAAATGGAGGAGATATGTTTGCCCCCCCCCCCCCTCCAGGTGTCAGTGCCCCTTCAATTTCTGAGCCCACAGCATGCAAACTGGACTTAATATGAAATACAAACCAGGTGATAATTTTAGTATGTACAAGCTTTAATCAGGATATGTCCACAACATCAATTCAGCATAAATACTCTTGCTAACATGATAAAACTTATACCACCCATCTTGTACATATAAAAGCGATTCACCTGTGATACAATCCGGGGAAACAATCAACATGTCCTAATACAATTTAACGATAATATTCTGCATTTATATAGCGCCTTATACATCTCTCTGAGATGTGTCTGAGATGTGTTGCATCAGCGCAAAAGCACCCCTAAATGTATTATGTGCAGAAAAGCTCTTAACAAATTTGATGAATTTTAAAGCTCTTTTAACTAAAATCCAGTTGTGTTACTTTATCGTTTTGAAGTTACTGTGTTACCTCCCTGATGGATAAGTTTTGAAGAAGTAATGAAGCATTAAAGCAAACTTTCTTCTTTCATCAATTTACGAGAGAATGCCTTTTGTACACTCACATCGCATAAAGACATTTCTGCACTGATGTGAGGAATTTCAATACGAGACCATAATATGGTCTGAGGCAGAAGGGCATTTACTCATATCACCGAGCCGGATATAACGTCCTTCTGACACGAAAAATGTAGATGGATGGGTCATTCTGTCAGGTTGGGGCACAAAATCACATGATGTCCAAATAACAGAGGTATCCACCATTTCGTTTTACAATAAAGGTCGATTCACATATGGTTAAGTTTTGATGTGTTAATGTGAGGTACGTATTTACCATAGTATTCCATGTTTGAAGTGGAAATCTTTCATGGATTCGTTCCAACATAAATCATTTTTTACCACCGTTACAATAGATATCACATTGATACATCATTGGCAATAGACTCTCAGATCTCAAATTGCAATTCACCATGATGCCTGAGAAGGAAACCTTGATGGCCGGGACACTATCTATATTTGCAGAAGTCATTATTGACAAATATTTGCCTAGTTTAAACAAGACACATTTTTTAAAGTTATGGTATGTCTCAAAAGTTGCCACAACCTGATGGAATTACCCACATAAGAAGTTGACAATTGCATAGTTCTTATGTGTTTATACATGTACATGAAATAGGCCTAATTTCATGGCAAATCATCTTGTTTTTACAAACTATTATCAAAAACTAGATATATCCAAATACCATATGGTGATTTTATTCTTATTAGTGCAGTAGATATAAGCAGTTTTGTATTATATATTTAAGGCCACTTATTTGCGTTGTTTCTAATGTCAATTTGACAGTGGATATAGATGTTACAAGAGACTTAATTAAAATAACAAGCATATTTATTAACTATATCTGAAAACAAGTTTCTAATTATTATGTGGTGAAAATACAAGGTGATAATGAAATTTGCATGGTTATGAGGTGCGTACAATGGAGTTAAAATATCTTTTTTTTTATAACATACAAGACAGATATTCCATTAGGACATTTTGTCAACGTTGATTTCTCAGAATTGCTAAGAAAAACAATTTATGTTTATACAAACGAATTCAAAATATCACAATCATTTGATAAATGCTTTCATTACTTTACTTCCTTGTTCATAAGCTTTCTGAAATAATAACCATTTCATTTTTATTGAAAACTAAATTTTCTTTTTCCTCGATTATTACTCCTATGAATCCAGTCAGATAGAATTCAGATTTTATTCTTGTCTAGAGACAAGGATTGGAAGAACTGAATTCAAACTTGTTTCAATTACACCCACTGCCCAATGCTATAGTACCGCAATTATAATTAAAATCCCACTAACAAGACTATAAACGATGTGCAGATATCGTATTTCTAAAACAGTTGCAACAATGCATTCAGATTACAAATGTTGAAGGACTATGATAATACTATTAATATACTTCATATATGTTACAAGTCTATTTACATGCTATTATTGGTATGTTATATATCTTGCACAGAATTTTATATGACTGATGGGAAATCACATTATTCATCTGTGAAAAAGGAAATTCAATTCCAGATACACCAATGATTTTCTTGTAACCAGCAAGGATTAACAGTGCTTGGTGATATCAAATACTCTGAATAAAAAGTTCATCTTATAAGGTTTAAAAGTCTGTTTGCACAGTTTGTTTCTCATCTATATATTACTAAATGGTTACAATTAAATATTCTTTATACAAATCAGATAAATCAAACCAAAATGTAGCATTGAACCCCCCCCCCCCCCCCCCCCCCTACCCCCCCCCACCCCCCCCCCCCCCCCCCCCCTTTACAGACTCCAGAGTAAATATCTGCTCAAGTGATTGACTGTTTTGGAAGAGACACTTGAATATATACCTGCACTGGAAAATAATCCCTAATAAAAGAACGGAATTCATCTTTGTATTGATAAAATCAAGTTAAACAAAGTTACAAACTCACGATTCTTTCAAATGTTCCAAGTCACAGCAGCAACACATTCTGAGCTCTGTGAGCAGTGACATTTAAACATGAAATTGATAAGGCAAATAAAAGCAAAATTTTCATTATTTGGTGAATGAGTAACTTCGTGCTGATCAGATCTCAAAATGTATACATTTCGATCTCAAATTTTCACAAAGAATGTATGCCACTCTTGGTTGGAATTCCTCAAAAGTCTTCCAAGTTATTACTCACAAAATACATACTGTAATTTCCAGATGAATAAAGCATGTTTATGCCTAATAAAAACCATTATTGCAGTGAATGGAAAAATTTGATATGTTTCTAGTCCAGTCTCATCTGGGCCCCATTTCAAAAAACTTGTTATCAGTAAAAACTGCCACATTTCTATGACAAATTTGCTCTCAGCCAATCAGATGCAAGGGTTCAGTAGCTTGTAACAGTTATTGCAACTTGCTAATGATAACAAGTTTTATGAAATGGGGCCCTGGTAGAGGCTACGCAACTACAGCAAAAAATAGATGGCAAAAATTTCTTTCATTCATTTTCCTTAATTCACAGAGTTTGCTGAGCGGAGTGGCAACCTTGACTTGGTGTTGGGTGTGCGATTCTTGCTACGATCTCGGGGCAGCTTCTTGCCACGGGCAGTGGTGACAGATTTTGGCATCACAAAATTCTCTTTTGTGTCATCTGCATCAATGCTCTGTGCAAAAAGAAGAGAAGAGATGACACCACAAATGAAGCTTTCCTAGAACAAAAGAGGCCTATAGGAACCCAAATTTACATACCATGAAGTTCTAGCAATTGGAGAACATTCTTGGGAACTTTGATGCAAAGGATCAGCATTTCTAAACCAGCTTCAATGTGATCCACATTATCTGGCTGTACCAATACAATGCAGATGGCATACATTTTTTTATTTTTGGTTTTTGTGATGAAAGAAAGGAGAAATTTCAGGGAAAAAAAATGCTTTGGTTAAAACTGGTCAGAGAAAATAATTAAATTACATTTGGGCCTTGCAGCATATAAAACCAGCATTTCGGCAAGTTATCAAACAAAGTCCATTATTACTGCTACTATTAGGAAAAAGTAAGAGTTTTAAAACTTCTCTCCCATCAAACTTCCAAATATTTGCAATTTTCATCATAAATACAAGCAATAATTCTCGCATTTCGCAATCCTTGTGGCCTCATTCAGTTCAGTTGCGACAGTCACTTTAGTGCATTAATTCTGGGAGATGGGTCGACAACAGTACCATCAAAATCTTGCACTAGTCGCTCGTATTCTAAGTGATTACATACTTCTAACACTTCATATTTTCCCAGGGCTCTCACTGCTAGTTCTATTAACTCTTCCCTCTTCTTCCCTGTGCTTGGGATCCCTCGGTCAGTTAAATATTTCTTCAATTGTTCAACTCTCACTTGCGGCGTCTTGGAAATAGTTGTCGACCCGCGAGAGGGAAAATAGGCCTCTCGTGGTATGGACATTGGTGCCGCACGCATTGTGAAACGCAAGAATTTTCGTCCTCATCATTGTTACTCACCTTAGAAGAAGAGACTGTTGTGATTGTGATCTTGATAAGTACTCTCGTTAGCATCCGTACTGGTATCGCTGAGGAAGCTCTCGGATTGGCCGCCCTTGATCTCCTTGGTGGACTGCAGGGAGATGTCAGCTGGACACTGATTAAAGACAATGTTTACAATTTGGGTTGTATCGTCTTACAGAATAAATAAAAGCTCTGTAATGGAGGGCATGAAAGCAGGATGTATGTCGTAAACACTTGAAATACTTCGACCATAAAGAATAAAGAAACTAAAAATCTAAATATATTGCTAGCTTTTAAATATCAACTAGAAAAGGACTTCAAGATGAATTAGAATTGCACGTAGTAGGGTAACCTAGACCAGCTCTGAACACTAGTGCTGTTTCAGCGATGTCTAGATATCCATTCAGAGATTCAGAAAGAAGATTGCAGACTTCGTAAAAAAGTTCCATATTGTGGAAGTATGGTGGGTGGTGACATTAATAAAGATCTTTTAAACTCACATTAAAAATTTCTCAAAATGAATCAGCTTTCCACAGAACACTTTATCACATTTTATTATCTACATAGGGCATTTATGCAGTTCATTAAAAACATGTATTTTTTGCCTGCATGATTTGTTTGTGCAATATCAGAGCATATTGTATAAAACACCTAAGTACACTCAAGTACAAAATTTGCTGTGCAATATTACGCGATATTGCATGGTCTCTTCGCGTACGCACAATAAAAACAACATGCGCAATAAAGGTTACAATGCGCGGATACGCAATACACGCAATGCACAAAAGACACTCTGATGACGTCATAAAGAGGCAAGTCAAGCTTGTGTGATCAAAATAAATGTATGATGGGGGCCCTTTTTAGTTGCTGAAATGACATTTATTGAATTTTAAATCCCTTTCCTGTTGGGTATAGATAATGATAATTATATTGGATGGCTTTATTTCATGGAATACCAGGAATATTCCACTCGTTAGGGCCAATATTGCACTCATCTTCGATTCATGCAATATTGGCCCTAATTCGTGGAATATTCTCTGGGACCCCATTCAGAGCCATCCAATATAATATAAATGTAGTATAGAATATCTTGAATTTCTCTTTCATTTTGGGGACTCAGGCAAATTGATGGAGACAAAACTCGGTAAAAGAATGCAACATTTCCATCGCAATCTTACCTCGCTAGCAACGCTGTCATCGGGCAGAGGCATATCAGCAGCTTGGTTCAGTTCGCATTCTTGACGAAACTTGTTCAGGATGATGTCATGGGGCTCTGTGCTGGTCAGGTTGCGAGGGTAGGAGAATTGCTTGCGCTGGGGTGTGGTGCCTGTGAGCATTATCACGTGAAGAGTATAAATGAAAAAAAGGATTGTTGGAATATCAATTCAAATATTTCACAACAAAGTTCAGGTTCAGGCTCATTCTGCCCTATTTTGACAAAAGGAAGCAAGTGACAAAAGTGACATTTCCTGTAAAAGAGCAAAATGTGTTCATGTACAAAATTTGGCCCGGAAGAAGAGCACACTAAGTAATTCATGAAAATATTATTAACCCATTTGTGACAGAGGTCCACATTTTGTGGTTTGGTCTAATATCTTTTGATGCAAAGCCCTAAAAATCATACCAAATACATGAGCAGAAAGAGCAAAAAATTCTACACAAACTGTGCCCATTTTGGTTGCGTCAATATTCGTTGTTTGATGCTGAAAATTTTTTAAAGGAAAATAAGCATTAAAATCCTTAAATTGGCAATGTGATAGAAAGTTTAAAATCACCGTTTTCCCCTGCAAATTGGCAACTTTTTGACTTCTCATCATATTTTCTGTCAATTTATATTCCTTTCAGATACATGACGTTTTGTAAGAAAAATGTAGCAATAAAATAAAAACGTTGGTGCTGCCAATTTGAAGAATAAAAGCTGATCAAATTAGGCTTTAAATAATTCCTGTCACGAATGGGTTAACTCAAATTTTGTTGATATGTCACTTGCTTCCTTTTGTCAAAGTAAGGCAGCGTTGTTCGACTCGTTTTTGATCAACTCCAAACATCAAATCACTTGATATCATTACAAACTCTCCCTATCATAAAGCACCAGAGGGCTGGACATAAAACTAACCTGTTGGGATATCTTCCTTCAAGTCCTTTGTCAAGAACTCCTCCACTCTCTTGAGTCCATTCTCCACCGTTCCCTCCATTGCTTTCGTCCAACTGGTCAGTCCATCAGACCGAGACTTGCTTCCCTCTGTCCACTCACCAACGGTGTTGGTCATCTCGGTCAGTTGGCCATCCACAGTGGCGACCAGTGCATCAGTGGATGCCTCGTGCTCACTGGTCATTGCCTGGTATGAAAGCAAATAATCAATACAGCATATATCTGATCTGATCTTTTGAATTATATGCAACTAACAAGTAAATGTAATAATATTCTAGCGGAGAACCATGTGAGAGTATATATTCTATAATCATTGTTCACAATACTGGTGGTCTGAAGGAAATTCAGACTACAATCTCGTTCAGATACGCAGTGACAATGGCAAACCATAGCAGTTTTTTGTATAGTACACAAAAAAGTGTGTATGTATATTCACTTACCTGTGTGTATTAAGATACAGAAATGTAACGCATGGTACGCTTTAAAAAAGGCGGGATTTACTGCTGCATACACTGTATAAGCTGAAATTTTCGCGGTGGTTTAATTTTCGCTAATTTCGCGATGATGTCCTCGCCAAAATTTCCACTCGTTAAAATGCCTATATACTTGTATAGAAATATCTTTCAAAACGTGAAAATAATAACTCGCTAATATGTCTCAAATCACTAAAATATCTGTACACAAAATGTTAGCTTATACAGTAGCAGCCAAATATCTTCCCTTTTATCAATTCTCGCTACCCCTAATAGGAACAAAAATCTCATAATGCGCGAGACGAGATAATTTTTACTCCGTCGGGTCGTCATCACCACTTCCGGTTCAGAGTCATGCTCGCGCGAGGTTCGCGATACTTAGTTTCCAACCACGCTGAAATCGATGCCAATCAGCGTAATATGTACAGATTATAATAAATTTTATTTAATTTGGTTAGTTTTAATTCAATTTGAATTATTAATAAAAATAAAAAATATATTTTACGCAAAAATATTTTTTTTTAATGTTTAAATCTGATTATGAAAAAATAAAACAAAAAATAAATATCTTAAAATTTTCATTTAGCGACCAGCCTGACATCACGATCACATTCGACTAGACGCTAAACATATACACTACTGCATTCATTCCGTTCAATCTTTCGTCGACCACAAAATGGATAAAAAATCAGTTTCTGAACTTAAAAAAATCTTAACTGACAGAGGAATACCGTGCAATGGAAAGCGTCGGGCAGAATTAGTGACTTTAGCAGAAAAGGCCGTTAAACTGTATCGTGAAAGAGAGGGTTGTGATCACGAACTTTCCGAGCGAAAGCGACGTTGTGTTGTTGTGGATGACGGCACTGTTGATCTGAATGGCAAAGCAGTGCATTGGACTAGTGACTTAAAGACACTGCCATCCATCACTTGTGGTGACGTTTTCGCATACTTTAGCATGACCATCTGGAGTAATCTGGTCTCTCTCAAAATGTCTCGAACAAAGTCGCGATTTTTTTGTCAGATTAACTTTGTCCTTGCGGCGAATCAACCGCAGCCATATCGCTCGTGTGCTGGCATCGGTGGGAAATTTCACCCAGGTCACGTCCTTCATCCATCCCCATTTGTCAGGGTTCTTGCGCTTCGAATCATGAGCCCAGCACTGTGCAGCCTCACAAAAGAAGACCATCGTAACTGATAATCAACAGACGTAATAATACTAATAAACAATCAACGAAATGTTCAAATAAACATTAAAATCTTAGCGACGGCAGGAGAGTGTAGCTATGTAGCGAGTTCGAGCAGACGATATATGCATGTGCGACGATCGGCGTGCGGCGCGCGGCTTCCGAACAGGAAGTTGTAATACCGAAAAGCTATCCCATAATGCAATGCGCGTTACAGGGATTTTTCCCGGATCTCGGCGAAAGCGCTATTTGGGGTAGCGAGAATTAAGCATTTTTTTTTAATAAAAACATTCTTTTTAAAATCTTAAATCTTTAAAAACCTTTTTTTTGTCATTGTGGATGAGCAGTATGCAGTTTAACTAAATATTTTCCCCCAAAAGCAAAACACAAGTTAAATATAAAAGTGACTATTAAACTAATGTGCACGCAGTTGTCACAACTGCTCAAGGCATTTACCTAACCCTTTGAACAATCTTTGGACCTGAAATTAGGGTAGCCTTTAAAATGACTATGTATTATTCACATTAGTACATGGAAATATTATGATTTACTGCAAATTCTGATAAAAGTAAGCATTGCATTGCCTAACCTCAGCATCAGCTTTCTGTTTGTTGACATGCTGCATGACCTCCTCCAAGTGACCTTTGACATTTTCACAGACTTTCTCTGTGTGCTGTGTCTGCCTGTCGATCTGTGTGTTTGTGTGTGAGGTCACTGATTTCTCCAGTGATGCATTGTGCTGCTTGATGTCCTCAACCTGAGCGACGGTCTGTAAAATAGGAAGTTTGTAAGTAATGAATGTCTCATGCACAGAATCATCTTAATACAGTCTGACCTCGCTTATCCGGCCTTCATTTATCCGGACTCCTCTATTAACCGGCTGCGTCTCCCGGCCAGCTTCCCTCTTTTATTCTTCATCCAATTCACCTAAAAAGCCTAGGAGATGGAAACATTGTGGGCAATTTTCCTTTTTATTTTATTTCATTTTCATCTTGTACAAACAGAAAGATATTATGATCATTAACAATCATCCACAACACCAAGGAAATAGATATTTTACAGCAAACAGACTGCTCTACCCTGTAAATTTTCACAGGAAAGGTGTCCCACTGCATTACTCTCATATCCGGCCATTTCACTTATACGGATGGGCACGGGTCCCGACGTGGCCGGATAAGCGAGGTCGGACTGTACCATCAATTCCTTCAGTGTATAATGCACTGCTCAATGTTTTCAACTTGAGCAAGACTGCAAGATAGTTTGTAAAAAGCAATGGTCTAATGGAAAGAAACACAAGAATATTTCATTCTTGCAATGATGTATTCATGTGATCATGTGATCATTTGTACTTTCAGCTATTTCAGAATGTCGGCATGAAGGTATACTATTTGGGAAATGACACTAATTTTATGACGACATTTTCCAAATAGTATATACTTTTTGTGAAATGACGTCACAATACGCCTAATCTACTAGTATGCGCGAAATGAAATATTCAGTGGGCATACGAGAGCTCGGGTGCGCACTGTGGGTAACTCTCGCGGTGTCACGGCTACTGCATTTCTCAATTTCTGAATCACTTTGCAGTTTATCCGTACAACGTTTAGTGTCATAAAGCATTCGATAGGACATAAATATGAAATAAAGAATATTGATTAGATGTGATTTCACTGATTTATTTAAACACGGTAAAAGTTCAGATCACCTACTGTTTTGGTTGATTTATAATGGGACTGTGTATCAATTAAAACAAAAATGAAAATAGAATATGAATACCTGTCAAACCAGAATTACATGCACAAAATATACGAAAATAAAATGCATATGAAAATACATATAGATCTTGATCCAAAATATACTCTGCCACAATTTCGAGTTTCTGGTTAAAACTATGGGCCTTGGTGCCTCCAAAAGTCCCATTCACTTCGGGGCTGTGCCCCTCAGTGAATAGTACTATTTCGGAGTCACCTCTTGCCCATAGTTTTAACCAGAAACTCTCAAGGCAAAGTATATTTGTATACTGTCCAATTTCTTCAACCTGGACAACAGTCTGTAAAATTAAAAGTCCAGCAAGTGGGCAAACAAACAAAAGAACATATAAAACTATTCATTTACAAGACATGAAATTCGCTATGTACATGTATTTATCAAGTAAATAGCTATCACAATAAAAATGATATATAAGGTTTTGAATGATGAAATTTACAAATTTCTTCAAGTTATGAACACATTTCAGTGTTATACATCCTGAACAAAAATAATTTCCCCCTTATAATAAAGCTTATGAATTCTTTAAGGTTAGGTCTTGATCTCTGATGAGCTGTTTTAAACAAACCTTTTCATGGTGACAGTCGGCACTTGAGTTGAGGCGCTCACTTGATTCTCTGTATACACTCCTGAAGCTTTCACATGACTCTTTCACAGAAGTCTCTTGACTATAAATTAGCACCAAAAAAAAAAAAAAACCCCAAGAGAATACAATGAAGAAAAGTTTCACACCCAATCGTGTAAAATTGAAAGCAAAATCAGAAAGATAAAGAGGAAGAAGAAGAAAAAAAAAGACAGGAAGATGCAAAAATCTTGAATATACATGTAAGGTAAAATTTCAATTTCATAGCAAAGCAGAAATATATTATAGAGTTTCCCATTAATAAAAGTATGCAACTTTTGTTAATTTCATAATTTTTTTGTTGTTGTTTCTTTTCTGTATATTGTTTTGTTAATTATGACTATGTATTGTAAACAGAATATTCATATACAGATATGAATGATACTTTCAAATGAAATACAAACTGAATATTGCCACAGGTCAAACTATATCAAAGAGACTTATTGGTAAATGAACACAAGAGAGTCTGCAGGGCCCTGTTGTATAAAACTTACCACTGATGGTAACTTTACCGTCAATAGTAACTTCCATAGAAACCTTGAATTTGATTGGCTTTAGAGCAATTCTACCATGGCTGTTACCAGTGATGGCAGATTTACCAGTAATGGTAAGTTTTATGCAACAGGGCCCAGATCTTTGTAGTAGCCCTATTAATAAAATAAGTGTCCTATTTTCCAAGTATGCCATCATTATGTGCTACTGACATTATGACTATGATCTTACTAACCTCTGTATGCTGGCCTTTACATTCTCTGTATCTGTTGATGCCTCACCTAATTGCTCTTGTAGCTGGAGAAAAAGAAAAACACATAAGTAAGTCAGAAAGAAGAGAGAAGAGTGTGGATATAATAATAATAAATAATAATAATAATAATAATGATGATAATAATTATGATGATAATAATAATAATGATAATAATAATAATAATAATGATGATGATGATGATGATGATGATGATGATGATGATGATGATGATGATGATAATAATGATGATGATGATGATGATGATGATGATGATGATGATGATAATAATAATAACGATGATGATGATGATAACAATAACGATGATGATGATAATAATAATAATAATGATAATGATGGTAATAACAATGATGATGATAATAATAATGATGATAATGATAATAACAGACAAATTTATATAGCGCAGCTACTATATCACTATACTCCATTGCACTGTGATGTAACAGAGCTCCCAACAATGCTACTGCATATTACGCACAGCTATATTGTTTACGTTTGAGTTGATACATGCATGACTGCACACAGGAACAAATGAAACCATAAGTGTAATTTTGCTCAACATGTATTCATGATATACCCCCCCCCAAAAAAAAAACAACAACAACAAACAAACAAAAAACAAACAAATATGAACATTTAAGTGCTTTTCTTTCTTTCTTTCTTTCTTTCACAACAAACTAGAAATATCACACATCATCATGAACTAATATTGCTGACATCATGCAAAAAAAAAATTGAGCAAAGAATTTTTTTCCCCTCTTACCTTGGTAGTCTCTGAGGCAAAGTTTTCCTCTCTCTGGGCAAACAAGTTTTGTATGGATTTCATCATGTCCTACAGAGCAATGAAAAGAGATTATAAGTAATACTTGAAATCAATCATTTTGTGGTTTCATTACAAGAAAATATTTTGAGAATCATCAAAGAATCCATAGCCAAGATCATTATAAATATATATTAAATTCATAAGCAATCAACTGAAGGATACATATGATGATGTATTATTGATACAAAGTCATAGCATGGCCTCCTGCAGGAATGTCTATTCCACCGAAAAAATTGAGAAAATGTATTTCTATTCCTTATGTTCAAAACAAAATAGATGAAGTCTGACTATAAGACAACACTAAGCTTAAAGGCATTGGCTAACTTTGTGAGTAGCTGATTTAAAAAAATTCTCAAACTAAGATGAAACATGTGTATGAGTACTTGTATTTGTACTCAAAAACCCTGAAACCAACCATAATTTGGAATGAAAAAGTGTAAGTTAGACGCAAACGGCGATTTTCTTATCCTTCGTCTCACGAGACAATCACTAAGAGGACCACTTTGCTTGAATTTGAAAATGCCGTTATGTGCCTCCCGCCGCGTGATACGCCAATACACACAGTACGGTAAGGCGAGTCATATGCACATGCGCACTCCTTATGTCTATTCTGTACAACCGACCCTCGTATATTTTTCAAACATTGGTTCTTATTTTTGATATTTAAAAATACTTCCTGTGGATATTATACTTTGAAACTTTCAGACTGGTATTTTTACACTATAACCCTCATGTTTATCCCATTTCTAAGTAACAAAACAAGATTTTAAAAAAAATCATAACAATGTTAGCCAATGCTTTTAAAACAGAATTGTCATGTCATTTGGTTGGCTTTTTCCAAACCCAGGACGGTCAGCCTGGTGCAGCCATAACTGACATACCCTAATATGTAAATTTGTTTTTCATACCATGTTTGCTTTATATCTATGTACAAAATGCCAAATGAAATAATAATAATAATAATAGTAATAATAATGATAATAACAATAATAATAATGTCATTAGAAGATGCCACAATTTGCATATATAGGTAATAACTAATGCTTTCAAAAATCCAATCTTTCATGTTCAACTTTCACAAACTACATGTAGTTTCTAGTGATTGCTTCTATTTCCACAAACTTTCTAAGCGATGTTCCCCCTCTGTTCCCTCCCCCCCCCCAGAATGAAATTTTTTAAAGGCAGAAAGTGATTACAAAGTAAGGCTTACTTGATTGCGATTCCTCTCTCGCTCCTTTAGCATATCGAGTTGATCAGAGAGGTCTGTAAGCTTACTCCTCTGATTGTCAGAGAACTTTTCTACCGTTGTCGTCATGATGTTGACTTGCTCTAATTGCTTCTCGATGCATGCCTGGACAGTCTCTGATTGGCCATTGATCTACAATGAGATAGAATGCAAGGAACTTTATAGACATAACATGTATACTGGTCAAAAGGAACTTAAGAAAGAAGGGGAGACTATGGGAGACAGAGAGAGAAAGATGACGGGAGACTGGAGAGACAGAAGAGAGAATGAAGGAGGGGAGGAGAAACACAGAAATTTTTTTTTTTTTTTTTTCCGGGGCTACTTTTTGAGCTCACTCACCCAAATTTTCTACATTGTATTAAAGTTTACATTGGAGCCTATGAGAATTTCAGGGGCTCTTTTTTTAGTTTTCCAGGGCTCTTTTTGGCATTTCAGGGGGGGGGGGCGGATTCGCCCCGAGCCCTGTATATTTTTTTCCCTGAGGAGAAACACAGAGATAAATAAAGAAGGATAAAGAAGGATAAAACAGATGATTAGAGGAGAGAGGAGTGAAAGACAAGGGAATGGAGATGGCTAGGAACCGAGAGAAGTGGAACAGCATGATCGCCAAAGTCTATAGATATGGCACTCAGAGAGAGAAAGCAGAGGAGTGAAAGACAAGGGAATGGAGATGGCTAGGAACCGAGAGAAGTGGAACAGCATGATTGCCAAAGTCTATAGATATGGCACTCAGAGAGAGAAAGCAGAGGAGTGAAAGACAAGGGAATGGAGATGGCTAGGAACCGAGAGAAGTGGAACAGCATGATTGCCAAAGTCTATAGATATGGCACTCAGAGAGAGAAAGCAGAGGGAGGGAAGGAAGGAGTGAAATAAAGGGAAGAGACAGATAGAGATAGAGAGACAGATAAGACAGAGAGAGAGACAGACAGAGACAGTGATGGACAGTGTTAGACATAGACAAGGCAAACAAAGCAACACTACGGATCCAACAGTTTTCAACATTCTGATTCATATCTCAAGTATTTTCTAGATAAGATGGAAATCAACTAATCAAGGAAGCGTGTGGCAGCAGTTTCACTGTCTTCGCTGTCAATTCTGTAAAATACAGCAGTGACCAAAAACTCTGATCAAAGATTCTTACCTGAGTCTTGATATCCCTCCGGCATTCATTGAGTGACTCTGTGAGAAGAGTGAGCTTCTCTTCAAGCATCTTCATGGCAGTCAGGAAACGGTTGCTATGGAAGTTGTTCATGCTATCAATCACATCCTCCTGGGGAGAGGATTGGAAAAGTCAGAGGTGCAAAATGACTAAAAAGGTTTAAATGAGCATTACCAATAAGATATGAGAGTACATGCATACAGTAACTGTACATGTTTGTTCAAACCTTGGTTTGAGCCAAAAGTAAATTATCTTCATGAATTGAAGCAAAAAGAAAACAATAAAAAACTCATGGAAGTGTATTCTAGCAGAACATAATAAATCACTCTGAAACTCTGCATAGCATAGTGAAAGATAATCTGCTTAAATGAACAAATCTTAATTTTTTTGTAAATGAAACTCTATAAAACCATGAAATTGTATTAACGTGAAAATACTCTGAAATTAATCTGCATCAGTGAGGATTTTTTTTTTTAAAGTTTGTTATTTTACAGAAATTTTAAAAGAAAATAATGATAGATCACAGATTGTTTGAAATCTTTTCCACTTAAAAGACAAAATACTGCAAAAATATCCCCCAGATTTGATTACATTCCTACCTTAAATTTGGAATGCTCAGCACTGGTATCATCAGACCATTTCTCCCACTCTTCTCTCTTTCTCTGACTCTCTTCCATCATGGCTTCCGAATGACCTTTGACTGAGGTCACCATATCGGAGAGGGCAGCTCGTAGGTCACCAGCTTCCTTGGTCCGTTTGCTGATCATGAACTCTGTTGAGGAAGTACAACATTGATTGTTAATCCAGTGACGACTGAGGTGTCTTATTTCTAAAGACTTGGAAGGGCATTCAACCGAGAACTTGTGGGGAAATGAAATCATGCAAAATTTGCAAAAGGCTTATCTACTTGTACGGGCTCCCAGACTAATGCAATAAAAGACTGTACGGCATGAAGTTCGCAAATACATTGGGTTTCACCAATCCCAAGTCTTCAGTCTTGCCTTAACCTTGTTCACCCGAACAGATGCTTAGTGTAATGATGGCATATCTAAAAATACGAAACATGATTTACTTCTGGGTTGTTAGCCTAGCAAAAGCTTCTCACTGCCCTGTCAGGACGTATAGTCAAGATTAGTAACTATCCCCAGGCACAAACAAAGAGCTGACTCTATCATTACTTTTCCATAAGTGCCTACTGTTTGATTGCTTTCCCATAATGCAAAATTTAATACATGAGGCAATCTTCACAGAAGTGTCTTGAAAATGGTCCAGTATGAATCACATGTTTTTTAGGGCACGTGTGATGGAAGTCCTTGTATCAAAAGTGACATGAAGCTCTGAGTACATTCCCGTCTCATCTGAATGCACCAATACATGCCTGTCTCGAAATTCCTTTAATAGATAACAATCTGAGGCTTCAGGCTTACACTCATAAGAAATGGGCTTTGGGCAGGTCCCTCTTAATTAGATATTTTCATATATTCCTGCAATAAAATGGACAGCCAGACAACCTATCACATAGTAATTTAACAGACAATTAAAAGACTTAGCTGATACTGTGCACATCAAGATTATTACAACCCCATAGCTCTCACTATGAACATGATGGACAAAGAAAGCGGACAAAATAAACAACCCCTCATTCTACCCTTCACAATGGTTCTGGTAGTCAAAAGAACATCCCCTCACTGCTATTATCTAAAATATGTGGAACAGGTGTAACGTGTATATTCACCTGGAACTACTGATTAAACATAATAGCAGTGAAGGGATGTTCTTTTGACTACCAAAACCATTGTGAAGGGTAGAATGAGAGGTTGTTTATTTTGTCCATTTTCTTTGTCGGTCATGTTCATAGTGTCTGACATCTAGCACCTACCAAACTGCTGTTGCATTGACTGACATTTTCCCTGCTGCTCTTCCCTCAGCTGTGAGAGGGCGCTCTTGATGTCTGAGGTGTGGCTGCGGAAGTTGTCTGCAAAGACCTCCTGCGCCGACTTGTTGTGAACCTCAACGTTCCTCTTCCTATCTAACTTGGCGTGGAGGCCTCCTACATCATTCACACTGCTGTCAGCCGTAGACAGGAGCTGACGAAAAAGATTAAGGGTGTTTATGTAAAGGGTACCAATTATCAAAGAGAATGAATAATAATGCTCTGTATGTTTGTGTGAGGATTCATCTGGTATATATTCAAAGTATCAGCTTAAAATATGTAAAGGAGATATATGAAAGTTAAAATACAATTCAAATAAATGAAAAATGATTTTGGAGTAGAGAAGTCAACCCATTGCTATGCTTTTGCACACACATCTTGAATAGAAATGAAGAGTAAGGTACAAAAAAATGTTGACTGAATTAATTTCTTTTTAAATGTTCCAATTCCTATAAAAGGTTGCAGCATACCATAATTTAATATATTTGCACACATACACATATCCATTATGTAAATGAAATGAGTGCAAACAGCAATATATATATATAGGGAATTGAATCCTAGTGGTGATTTACAAAAAGAGAGTATAAGTCACTAATCTTCATGGAGCTTGCAATTCTATGAAAAAAAAAAAGTGAAATCTGAGATTTTCTGTACCTGTGTGGCTTCTGACATGAGTTGTGTCTCTGTTTTTACGTGCTCCGACACCAGATGGCGCTGCTCATCACGATCCTGTGTTGTCAACCTCAAATCCTTCAGGAAAGAAAATAAAATGCAAAATAGAACAATATGGTGGATTCTAAAATAAAGTTAATCAAACTAAAAAGAACCTTGCAAAATTCTACACAGAATCAAAATTACTGTGTTGTGTAAATATTTCTTTCTTTTAAAGGTGGACCACAAAACTGTTCAATAATAGACTGGGATAATATATTTGACATAAAATTTCATGAAGTAGCAAGTGCCAACCTTTTACATCCTATATAAATGAGCATGATTTTGTAACTGCAAGAACAGACGAAATCATATCATAATGAAATTCCTCATTTTCATTCAAAGACTGCATTCACATTTTTTCATTTTATCACAGAAGCACAGCCAGAAAAATTGACAATGCACCATGAATCAGTGGCTTTAGTCTTAGAGGCTACGTACAGTTTTGGTAAGCCCTCAAAAACTCTTGAACAGATCTCTTTTAGATGGTAAATAGCAAGATACTAGCGAAACTAAAACAGTGTGATTTTTTTTCCATTAATTTTTTTTTTTTTTTTTTTGCTACCAAAATTATACATGAGCTTAAAGAGTAAAACCACATTAGCCAAGAACATCTTTATAAATATGAGCTGTTAGCATCCTTCATTACCTTCTCTGCCATATGAAGAGTCTCCGTGGTCTCTTCAAGATTCTTGGTGGTAACCTCGAGCTCTTCAGTTCTTTCTTCCAGTTCTTTCTGAGTGAACTCAAACAGCTCAGTCACCTGCAAGATATTTGAGATTTGGATACCATTAGGTCATTCAACTCAACTCTAAAAAGGTCAGAATACCATGGTAGTCTCAAAGCACAGTACCAGCAAGGTGCCAGCGAGATACAGGAGATTTTTGCTCAATTCAAGATATTTCAAGAATCTCAATTTTTTGTTTTCTTTTTATCACTGAGCTCGACAGTCAATCAACGGGAGGTATTTATACTATAAATGCAGAAATATTCACAGTACATTAATTTTAGCAGATTTCGCACGATTTTCGGCAAACACGAATTCTAGAACCCAAGAAAATATTAACACAATTTCATATGCACTGAAGTATCAAATAAAATCTTGCACTCTTGAGAGTGAGTAATTGTGCAGCACGAATTCAAGAACCTGTTAATATGTTCTTGGGTTGTTCAGTGCGAAAAATTAATCGCGCCAAAATAAAATTGTTTACAGTATATCGGAATCTAGTACAAATGGGTGCAAATATCTAACTCCTGAGAGGTTGCGTTAATCAGTTATCACACTGTTGGGGTGGAGAAGGATAGAAAGAATCTTAGCTTATTCCCTTTCTTTTCTTCCACCGACACTCAGTGAAAGGCTCAAGGGTTCAAATATCTGCCTGGGGTGTATGTTCATAGAAAAGGCGTATTTTCTAGTTGTCTCTCTTCACAATGATGTTAAACATTCCTTGGAATGTCCTATGCACTAATAAGGACTGCAGAAGCTAAAACTAAAGTAATGATTACTAAACTTAAACCCTTTGCAAATACATACAAACATTATATCATAATACAAAATGCCTTTCATAGAAGTGATTTACTATCATCTTCATCATTCCTTTTTACCTTCTGCATTTGTGTAGTGAGGCCTTCAATGTTCTCTTCCATCTCTTTGATCTGTGCTTTCTGGCAGGCGATAGAACTTTCCATGGACCTGCAACAATCATAAAAACATGACATTGTATGTACTGCATTATTCTGTCCTTCCATATATTTTCTTACATTAACTTTCCAGCCTTCAATATTCATATATACATATAAACATTTTTAAAGCTGGTCTCTAGTTTGGGTAAATCTCAGAGAAGTATATCTTTCACTATTTCAATTTATTGCTAAATGAGATGAGAGACTGTATCATAAAACCTTTACGATTTATAGGATACTAAATAAAAACTCATTTTGTGGGTGTATTTTACAATCAAAATGTCAAAACTTTAGTTTTCGGACCCCCAAAGCATTGTCAACGGAGCATCACACAGTGCCAGCACACACATAAAACCCATGGGCATTCCATTTGCCTGCTCTTACACAGCGAGTCGCTGGTGTTTTACGCCGAGCTCGTCGGTGTGGAGATGTCGGAGCGTGCCGCTTAGTTTTATTGTGTTCCACTCAGACATTTACACTAAAATTCGTCGGAATTCATGGAAGGAATGTCACACAATTTCACACACATCTATCTTTTCATGCAAGATGGACAATATGAGACTATACTTGATCAATTTAATGTCAATTCTCTTTTTGCTACCAAAACTAGAGACTGGCTTTAATCTACTTGAATATTCAGTCAGAACTGAGAAAATTATACAGACAATAGAATCAAACTGCCTAGAGTAACTAACCTGTAGTGTTCCTCAGATAAGTAGATACCATTCTTTTCCCTTGTGGCAAGCAGATCTCTCCTAAGTCTCTCGATCTCCTCTGTATACTCCTACAGTGATGGAAATATATGAACAAGCTAATATTGCTGCTGTAAATCATGTTATCATCATACTTTCTTGATGACTTGATCATTGTAATACCCATTGTTGTTATCCGTGCATAAGTTTTGTTACTCATTTTGAGGATCACCTTTGTAAAACAACCATCTTCCTCATTGTCAGTATCTATTATTTTCTTTCTTACGACCACCTTACCACCACCACCCCCACCACCACCATCACTGCCATCATCATCGTCATCTCATTGTCATCATATCAACACCATCATCACTGTAAGTTCAAAATGATTTTCAATACCATTTGTACACAGGGTTTCAGAAATGGGAAGGTATATCTAGTGGTTTGCAAGAGAAAGGAGCCTGGGGCCTGTTTCACAAAACCGTCATACATCTAAGCTTGTTGTGGCCTGGATATCCGATTGACATGCACGTTAATTCTATGACAAATGTCTCTAAGTGATATCCAAGAACTTAGACTTATAACGTTCTTGAGAAACATGCTCAAGATGACTACACACTATCATCATTGAAGTGATTACACAATGGTAAAAACATTTTGATATATGATCAAAAATAGAATTCTAAGAAGAATAACATTAAACATTTGATTTTCCATCGAAATCAATGCATTTTGGCTAATTTTCTCATAAAAAGTCAAGAGTTGACGAAAAAATTTGAGTACGAGGTATGACGTAAATGTGGTTACCCATCTTCACGCATTGCAGTTGCTGCGCTCTAGTGCTGCGCTCTAGACTGTACAATATGTATTATACCTTGCATGCATTTTGCTCGAATTGCGCGACAAGGTAACCACTTTGACGTCAATTTGAAGTCATTGTGGGTACCCAGTTGAAACTGGGACTCAGCTGAGGGTCAAAAATATCCTGAAATCTTACCATATTTGGGGGTTTCCTTGGCAACACGACTTTTAAAAAAAAATTAGGCACATGATTTTCTGCTGATGAAATCATGCTCTTTTAAATGAACTAACATTGTTTCAGCATTCATCATTGGTGTTATGTCAGTATGACATGTCCATTATAGAAAAAGTCCATCATTCACCATTCTTTTCTGTCTTGAGCTTTTATTTTAGTTTCTTGGTAAGTGTTTCCGTTCATGATTATGTCTAACATCTTTGTTCTTTGGCCTCCACGCATTCTTTTCCCATCTACTCTACCCTCAATCATGTCACGCATCATGTTTCAGCATTGGGCACCCCCTTTAATGACTCCAACATCCTTTGCTTACCTTGAGCAGAGCTTTCTTGGTGAGTTTCTGGTTGATCTCCGGTCTGTTGGTGATGTTCTTCGCCCTGTGGGCATAATCTAGCGTGCTGAGTGTTTCCTGCAAGTACAAATAAAAACAAACAAAAGAACACAATAACAAAATTTGAAATGATTTGCCACTTTTCTAAAAGTAGTCGACCGCATCATGCATGAGTAAGGCTCAAACAAGTAAAACAAAAAGTGCAATGTTGTATGGGTTACAAAAAAAAAAAAAAAAAAAGAGAGATAGCAGCAGCTTTCTTTATCTAGTGATCTGTGTATGATGAGATACAGATATGAGAAGCATAGCACTGTTATTTTTTTTTAATTTTAAACCTGTTTTTCATTTCAAGCTCTTGAAAGTAAGGCTGTACCAGGCCAACGGACACAGATAACATCTTGGTGACTACTCAATAACTTTTTGCTGCAGAGCCCTAAAAGACATACCAACTACATGAGCAAAAGGAGTAAAATATCAGTATTTGTCGTTTGATGCTGAAATTTTTTAAAAAGAAAATGATCACTAAAATCCTTGAATCGTCAATACAATGAAAAGTTCAAAATCTGTTTATTTGGCAACTGTTTAACTTCTCAAAAAAACTTTCCATCAATTTATATTCATTACAGATACACAACTTTTCATAAGAAAAAAAGAGCAGTAGAAGAAAAAATACTGGTGTTGCCAACTTGAAGAAGAAAAGCTGATCAAATAAGGCTTCAAATAATTCCTGTCAAGAATGAGTTCAGCAAAGACCGATCAGAAAATCAATTTGTGGGCAGCGCCATTACTGCGTTGTCCCTCCATATATACACAGAGCTGCCAACCCCAGTTGGGAAAAAAATCGTATTCTTTATTTCTTTTTATCCTATTTCCAAGCCCCAAATCCTATTTGTTTCAAATTTTGAAACATCCAACAGTATAAAGAATCATTCTTTCAAGTTTCAAAAATCCTATTTCAATGGGAAAAATCCTATTCAGTGTCATATTCCCCTTAAAAATCCTACTAAATAGGATAACATCCTACTAATTTGCAGATCTGTATATAGTGAGTATATTATCTTTGTGCATTACATTCAACTGTGCTGCACTGTTGTATGGAACTCTATGGCGGGACAGTGAAGTAATGGCTGATCATCTGCTGCCCTCAACGTTAAGCCGGATCGGTCTATAAGAGGGGTAGGTAGGGTAAGATCAGTGGGGGGTCAAACAGGGATGATACAAACCTCAATGTTGATGGAGGCTGGTGAGACAGTGGCTATGATGGAAGTCTTGGTCCTACCTCCTAGAGAGTCCTGTAGGAGACGAGTCAGCTTGCTCTCTCTGGATATAGAAAGATAACAAAGGTAAGAAATAAGTGAAGCATATAGACTGAGAACAAGTATCAGGACAGACCATCAATAATTCTCCCAGGAAAACTCTTTCTGGCTATGATGGAAGTCTTGGTCCTATCTCCAAGAGAGTCCTGTAGGAGACGAGTCAGCTTGCTCTCTCTGAATATAGGATGATAACAAAGGTAAGAAACAAGTGAAGCATATAGACTGAGAACAAGTATCAGGACAGATCATCAATAATTCTTCCAGGAAAACTCTTTCTGGCTTTGATGGAAGTCTTGGTCCTACCTCCCAGTGAGTCATGTAGGAGACAGGTCAGCTTGCTCTCTCTGAATAGAGAATGATAACAAAGGTAAGAAACAGTGAAGCATAGACTGAGAACAATTATCAGGAACAGACCATCAATAATTCTTCCAGAAAACTCTTTCTGGCTTTGATGGAAGTCTTTGGTCCTACCTCCCAGTGAGTCATGTAGGAGACAGGTCAGCTTACTCTCTCTGAATAGAGAATGATAACAAAGGTAAGAAACAGTGAAGCATAGACTGAGAATAAGTATCAGGACAGACCATTGATAATTCTTCCAGGAAAACTTTTTTTCCCCTGCTGCATACAGAGTCAGTGGCAATATGCCCAGACCCGGTACAAGGTCGCAATCCACATCATCTTCTAATCCAGTGTTTTGAGAGAACTGGGCAAGTGCAAGCTATTTTATCTCATAAATTACACCCCAAATCTATGGTAATTAGCATTTCTGATTATTACAATTAAAAAGTCGGCCCTACTAGAGGGGGGGAACTCTATGAAATGTGAAATAAAATAACAAGTATGATGTCAATATATGAAGAGTATGAATGGAAAAACACATAAAGGCCAAATTTACATTTCTAAAAGAACAACACCACTGATTAAATGAAACCCTATTTGATACCTCCCTCATTATACATTGAAGGAAAATGTTTGGAATTATGATCAAAAGTACCATATAGTATATTTTCTTATTATTTATTTAGCATATTCAATTGCAAATATCTCAAATTTACAAAAAGAGATATGTCAGGGTTTTTTTTTTTAATCAAACTTTTCATGTGTTCATGACGTGAAGATACCATGGAATATCCAAATGACCCAACATCCTGGACTTGCCCAATTATCTTTATAGCTGTAATGTTCTTACCTGTATGGAACGTGAGGAGCATGCTCAACAAGTGCTGTGATGACTCGTCCCAATGTCAACAAGCTCTGGTTGATGTTGCCTGTGGTGAGAAAAGAGAGAGAGAGAGAGAGAGAGAGAGAGAGAGAAAAAAAGATATTTTACAATACAATGAATGCTCCAATGCTGAAATATCATCATCATTACAGCATGACCCTTGTCAACTGAATCACAATCGCATGTTACAATAATATTCTACATGATGTTAGGGTTGTTCAGTGAAAGGTATATGAAGCAAAAAAAAAAGAAGAAAATACAACACAAGGCAAATTTTTTTTTTTTTTTTTTTTTTTGGGGGGGGGGGGGGGGGGTGGGTCTTCATCCTGGCAGCAAAAATGTTTGGACTGATCGAATTCTTATAAAGTTAGTGCAAAATATGACCCCATCAGAATCTCTGCACAACTTTTGGTAAAACTTCCCTTTATTCAAACGTTGAAACTTTAATGTGCATCGCCTTATCATAAGTGACGCCGTAAACCTTGCCAAATGTGAACATGGAAAATAATGTTGGGGGGGTTGGCAGCTGGATACCAGAATAAGCTTTATGGGCATTCTCTTCATGGGAAAGAGATCAAGCTGGGGAATTTCCTGGTAAAGATTATGGTACATTTTCAGACATATCATAAAGCAAGCAACATGAATATCCAATGAAAAAAGATACTGTAAGTCATGCAAAGTTACGAACATAACAAGAAGGAAAAATAATCCATACATAGTAAACCAGCCTCTCTAGAATGTTTCCTGGCAAAGATTACAGTACAGTGTTATTCTATCACTATTCTTTATTTAAAAAGCAAGCACTGTGAGTATTAAAGCAAGATACTGTAGTTATGCTATGAAGAGTTACTGACATAGATATGATAACAAGGAAGTGTTCTATTACATACCAGCCTCTCTAGCTCGCTTATCAACGGCCCCAGAGCGTCCAATGTTTTCACTCCCTGCCAGATCCACCAAGTTGAGCTTGCCTGTCTTCAGCAGCTCTTCTCCTTCAATGGAATTCTCTTTGATGTGGATTGTCACAGAGAAGACGGAGTGGGAGCGACTGGAAGGCAATTGAATAGATTGAGGGAAAAAAGATAATATAATAATGATAATACTACTACTGATAATAATTATAATGATGATACTACTACTATTACTACTACTACTACTAATACTACCACTACCACTACTACCACTACTACTACCACCACTACTACCACCACTACCACTACTACCACTACCACTACTACCACTACCACTACTACCACTACTACCACTACTACTACTACTACCACTACTACCACTACCACTACTACCACTACTACTACCACTACAACCACTACTACTACTACTACTAAAACTACTAATACAAATACTAATAATGATTAACAACAACAACAACAATAATCATATAACAACTACATTACACAACTTGGAAATGGCACTTGCAAGGAGAGATAGGCATGCAAAAAAAAAAAAAATAGTACACTGTACTTGGATGAATCCATTATAGCTGTGGACTGTTTGTGCATTATAAAAAGTGCTTTAGAAAATACAGAAATAATAGTGAGAGTATATCAAAAGTTGCAAATAGAGAGAGAGAGAGAGAGAAAAAAAAACAGTTAAAACTCATTCATAGTAACAGGTAAACAGAGGTTAATACTAGAAAAGAAAATAGCAAAAAAAAAAAAAAAAAAAAAAAAAAAAAACCCACAAAACAAAACTTTAAAACAACCGTGCACAGATCCATGTACATGCACACTACAATACACCTACCTTTTATAATAAGCCTATATCTCTAGGTTAGTTCCTAACTTCCTTAACAGAACTTTTGTTTTAAAAAAAGGTTCTCTGACTCTGTGATGTACACAAAAGAATTGCATGAAGTCCAAACCAACACACTCATATTTTGCTGGTCCAATCAACTAATATAGCAACATAATATAGAAGCAATTTAACCCTGTTTATTTTTGACACCATACCACTGTACCATCACAAGAGCTCAAGAAAAGCTCTTACTCAAACTCATTATTTAGCATAAACAAAGAAGACAAGTCATTGAATTCTCTAAGTTGGCCAATATTTTCATCAAATGCTGCCTTATACATACCTGGAGTGTGCATTCATGAGTGTGGCAGCCGTCTGTCTCTTGGCCGCACCCTTCTCCAAGATGGTGTACACCTCATTCTTGTTGTGAACTGTCACTTCTTCCAGTCCTTGAATCACAACAGAACCCTGAGAAGAACCAAGAACTTTGGTTCAGGGCCCCGTTTCATAAGCCATATTCTAAGTAACTGCCTCATTTCTATGACAAATTTGCTCTCAGCCAGTCAGATGCAAGGATTTCAGTAGCTTATAACAGTTATTGCAACTTGTTATTGATAACAAGTTTTATGAAACGGGGCCCAGATATTTCTTAGAGAAAAGGACTGATGAGTAATGTACCTTTTCACATAAAAAACAACATTTTTAGAAAGTGATTTCCATTTGTGGTTCCACTTAGAATAAAACTTGGAATAAAGTACCTTAGGGTAAGCTTTCCTGAATATTGAACAGGTATATCTTCAATGCACATTTCAAATTGTCAACCAAATGCATTACAAATATCAGAACATACTGATCAAAACTACAAGAATCAGAGTTCTTACAGAAGCTGACCAGCCCTTTTCAGGACTCTTATTCCTTGGAAAGAAGACATTGAGTAACATAAGTTTGTCTACAATGAAAATTATTTATCTATTCATTTATTTATCGTATATGTCAAGATTAAAACCACACATGAATAAGGCTTTATCCAGGCCTGCTCAATTATCCATCTACATCATGTAAAGCCCACTGCACACTATACAATCCAAATGCGAACCGATTACAGAAGAAATCGCATTTTGCATTAAATATGAAATTTTAAACAAGCAGAATTATCCCTATTGAGGTTCGGAATAATGTTAGGAATATTAAAATCGAAATCTTGGTTTACTGCAAAGCTTTAAGTCTGAGTATGAGTAAAGGCCAATCGGATTCAAATCGTAGACAATCACAAGACTACTATGATGTCACTATGATTCGCAATTGATTTTGTTGTTTCTTCTACAAGGAGGCTCGCAATAGCCTGGAATTTCGATTTTGGTATTAATATGACTATTTAGAACTTTGAGCATAAAGAAACATGTCTGAATTTGCATCTAAAGTGCTATAACGATTTGTCAAAAATTGGATCGCAGAGTAATCGTTTAGTGTGCGATGGGCTTTATCCTCTTTACCTTCCTGGCAGAATCCTCAAAGATTCTGAGCCTCTGGGTGTCTTCCTGAGACGAGAGGAGATCAAAGAGCTCTTCGTTGTACAGTTCCAGATAGGAGACCCTGACCGAGAATTCAACATCGGTGCCGACCATCTTCTCAAAGATCTGGTGCATAGCTCGTGGGATGATGCCTGCCAACGGATCCTACAAAGGGATGAATCAGAAACATTTTTTTCTCCTTTTATTATCACCATTTAGAAGATAAATACAGCACTGCCTATAATTTCATATCAATGATAGTAATATCTTCTCTACCCAGGGAGGCATCTGCAGTCTCCAGTAAGTACTAAGCGCTGTTCTCCCTAGGGGCCCTGCAATCATACTTTTCATCAATGAAAATTATCTATGGAAATTTTTTGCCTAACCTAGGATTCATGACTTGTTACCTCAAGTTTTCAAAAATTAGTTGACCAAATTATTGACATTTTAAAGTTGGCTTCCATATTTGACAAATTATTATCATTGCTGTTTACATTCCAGGTAGATATATTAATATGAAACTTCATGTTTTTTAAAAATATTTTATATGAGATGCTCTGTCCACAGGACAAGTTTTATAAATTTATAGAACTCTCTGCAGAGATGGGGGGGGGGGGGGGGGGGGGAAGATGTTTTAAAGTATCCAAAATAAGCAGCCCTTTTATGGGATTTACAGTCATAATTACATCTTTAACATTGTTAAGTTAGTCGTGTGGTTGCTGCCAAATTATGAATGAACTGGCAGGTACTTAATATGTGGAATATTTCGCGCATTTCATGTGGCACGATGCATGCACGAAAATAAAACCGCACAAAATATTTTGTCTATTTTGCACGTGAATATTCTAACTGTCTGCAAAAAAATAAAACCGTGCGATTGTGTTTAACTTGGCTGAACCCGAAAATTTCCTCTTTTACAGTAATAAGCCAGTTCGTAGATACAATCTGAGCATGAGCAGATAAAGGCTATTTGTACCAAAAAATCTAAAACCCACTGACATGAATTCATGATATGTGCTAATAATTGTGCATCCTTGGTGCATTCCATGATACCCAGGTGGAAGCATTCTTTTCAAAAGGGAAAATAAAAGCTATTCATGAGGCACCTCAGTCACTTTGGGAGTGATTATTCTAAAGGGGGTATCTCACTGGGCTTGAAACTAGTTCGCGACTAGTTTGCGACTCCAGATTTTGCTAGTTGCAGAGACGTTTCCGCGACGTCTCTGAGATGTCTCGTGAAAATTATGGAGTCTCCGAGGAGTCGCAAGAAATTCGAACATGTTCGATTTTTTTTGAGACTTTTTCCAGTCTCCGCGAGATCTCGGAGACGTCTCCATCAGTTGATTATTTGTTTCTGCGAGGTCACGGAAACTTTGCTGCAACTATAGGAGATGTCTCAGAGACTTCGCCGCAACCGAGGAGACGTCTCAGAGAGGTCGCCGTGACTGAGGAGACGTCTCAGAGCGGTCGCCGCGACTGAGGAGACGTCGTGGAGATGTCTCCGAGAATTCCAAGCAAAGTGATTGAAACCTGGCTTGGAGACGTCTCCGATTGGTCTCCTAGAAGTTGCGCCTTGGTGAGAGCGCAAACCATTTTTTGTCGTGGAGACGTCGCGGCGACGTCTCTGTGTTTACAATATCTGTGGATATTTGGAGTCATATGTGACATGAGCTAACTCCGGACTGGTCTATTGTTGGATAGGGGAGAAGCGGGCGGGTCCCTCACATACCTGTTCCCATGAGAGATCTGGGTCAGGTGTTCTTTCTCCTTCCATGGTAAAAGTCTTGCCTGTTCCAGTCTGCCCATAGCTGGAAAAATTAAAAAGAAATGAGTAACATCATTGAAATAGAATACAACAAAACTGGACATTCCATAACAGAGTGACGGTGCAGAAAAAAAAAAAAAAAAACATCATAAAGGTAAAAAATCCAGAAAATATGCGTTTTTGCACTCTTTTCACATATTATATAATAAATTTACTAGACGAAAAGCAGCACGCGCGGATATCATTACGTGAATGGCAATAGGTCCTGCCTCTTTCGGATCATTTAAAGGGGCCGACAAGCACCCGTTATCGCAATGATATTGATAACATTGCTACATTATTCATAACTTTTGCGCGTATCAGTTTTATTGCGACACTTTGATTTCATGCGCATTTGTTGCGCCTTTATTGTGCATTAACTGCCCATGCGGTAAGCTGATGCGTGTAATGTTTCATAACGCGTACAAACAAATGCTACTAGTTGGAAGTATCTTACAAAATGAATTATTCATTTTTGATGAATATTGATGGGTGCTTAGGTCGGCCTTCTAATGGATCTGGACAAAATGGCGAAGCTTTAGGGGCCTGACCTCAATAGTCACTTTTATGTTAATTGACAGTATATTTGAACTGGCAATATATTTATATAAAAGTAATATTTGACACTCATATTTTGACTATAGCATAATGACAAGGAACCCTATAATCACACAGAGCCAAATGTCTTTAGGTGTTTGGTACACTTTAATAATACCACTTCAAGGCCAACACCCTCAAGTTAATTAGTTTTTAAGTCAAAGCTAAGACAGAATACAACAGATGAGCGAAAATTTGAACAAAATCAGACACAGAATAAGAAACTTATGCCTATATGAAATTTTTCTCTTTTTGACATGATGACATGATTGTGTGGACAACTGTCAATGTTTTTGTACACAGAGTTGCATATTTTTATCATCTTTCAGAAAACATGCTTTCATTGTCCTTATCCAAAATTCATGTATGCTGTAGAGAAAACACTCCTACATTATGGTTCAAGAATATGTGTGCATCTTAAGCAAATGAAAAATGTTTAATTATATGTGTACAAAACATATCAAGAGTTGTCCACACAATCAAGTCATCAATAGCTATGGCAGTGTCAAAAACAGAAAATTTCATATAGGCATAACTTTCCTATTCCGTGTCTGATTTTGTTCAAATTTTCGATCATCTGTTGTATTCTGTCTTAGCTTCGATTTAAAAACTAATTAACTTGAGGGTGTTGGTTTCCTTGAAGTGGTATTATTACAGTGTACCAAACACATAAAGACATTTGGCTCTGTGTAATTATAGGGTTTCTTGTCACTATGCTATAGTCAAACTATGAGTGTTAAATATTACTTTTATCCAAATATATTGCCAGTTTAAATACAGCCAACTCTGCCTAAGTCGAATTTCTTGGGACTGAAGAAAATGCTTTGACTTAGAGAAAATTTTACTTATGAGGTGTCAAAAACGATAGAATATAAAGGAAAGGGACCCAGTACAGACCTGCGACTTATGCGACTTCGACTTACGCAGAGTTGACTGTATACTGTCAATTAACAAATAAGTGACTAATGAGATCAGGCCCCTAAAGCTTCGCCATTTTGTCCAGATCCATTAGAAGGCCGACCTAAGCACCATGAATATTCATGATCAAAATGAATAATTCATTCTGTAAGATACTTCCAACTAGTAGCATTTGTTTGTACGCGTTATGAAACATTACATGCATCAGTTTACCGCATGCGCAATTAATGCACAATGAATTTATTACACTCTAGGTTTTAGCTTGGATTTAAAAGCGACTTGACTTGAGGCCTTAGTTGAGAGTGTTCATTTTTTTGAACACCACATTACTCCAAATGCTTATTGACAAAAAGCAATATTAAAGTAGTACCAGCTCTTGGAGGTGAGATGTGAAATTTAATGCAAATTGCTGGTCTTGGGTTAAACCAGAGAGGCAGGCAGAACTGTGGAATAAGAGGACTAGACTTACGCAAAGACTGTGCAGTTATATCCCATGAGGACTTCATCAAGGATGGGTGCAACTACCGACTTGTAAACTTCAATCTGTGTAGACTTGGGACCGAAAACCTTACGAGAAACAGTACAAATCATATTCAATTGCCATAGCAGTCAGAAACAATAGCTGTGCTCTAATTATACTTGTCAGGAAAAAAGATAGGAGAGAAGACAATGAGTTAGAAAACTTAGAGCCTAACTAAGAACTAGCTAGAACTACATGCAACTTGTGTAAACCAACATTTTGCAACCTGAAATGTTTTCTTAAAGTATTTTTATTTTCTTCTTATGTTATTTTTTTATTTTTTATTTTTTTTGCTTCTCATCAAAATACAGAAGATACTAACTACATGTAACTTCACTTGAAAACAGAAAATATTTTGACTTGCGATAGGATCATAGAAAACACATATAAATGAACTCCTCCAGACCATTACTTACAAAACAAAGTCTTGGGCAGTTTAAAACTAGTATGTATATAATGAAAGAGCACATGATGGACATTTTCAATGCAAAAAACTTCCATACTGCCAAAACTCAGTGATGCAATACAGCAATTCCATTAAGATTGCCCGCAATCATTTCACAGAGCTTATATGTATGAAACTGTCTGGACCACTCACAAAACAAAAGCGTCTAATTACATAATAATATCAATCACTGAAGGGAGCAGGCTATTCATGATGTCCTACCTTGTCAAAGGTGAATGTTTTTGATGAAGCCTTTTCAGCAACTTCCGTGCTGACTATAATCTCTCTCTTGGAAGGTTTAACATCTAGCACCGAGTAAGAATTCTGCTTCTTCTCTGTTGAATTGACAGGTCTACAATTGGAGAAAAAATAATAATCAGAATAAATAACCAGCAACTCCAGCTTTTTTCATTATTTCTATTAGGGGTCCTTAGTTTCGGGGAAATGTCAATATTTTCATTATTTTGGAACATGGCTTCACTTCTGGTTCCAATTTTCATATGAAGGCTATTATACTCAGCTTTCATATCTCATGACTGAAAAATCAACTACCCCAACTGGGAGTGGCTGTGTCGTCAGGCTATCCAGGACCATCACATTCCCAAGGTTCGTGACAGTGACACCATAGAGAAGAAGCACACCCTTGCTCTATGGAAGCAATGTGACAGTCTACCAACCCCTGCCAGATTGTTCCCAGCCACCCTGCCCTCACACCTCCATAGTGCCTCGAGACTTCGTTCCCAGCTTGCAACCAGCACTTATCCAACACAGCACGGATGAAGACCATAGGCAAGTCTCCCACCTCCATCTGTAGACTCTGCAGCATTGAGGAAGAGAACTCTACACCCACTTTGTCACCTCCTGCCCAGCCCTCCAAACACATCAAGCTGCACTCACTCAGCACATCCTGGCACTCAGTCCCCCCGATCAGGTTACCCAGGCATTCACTGCATGTGACACCTCCATCCTTGCTGCTGGCATTTTGCTGCTTTTTTTTTATCAATCTCCACCCCACTTTTTACCAACATAACGACCCACTGCCTCCGATACATCCTCAAAATCCACCATGTTCGCCTTGATATTACCCTACAGCTTGATAACCAACCCGCGGCCAGCCGCTGATCCCTGAACACTGGGGGAAGAACAATCCAGAGGAAGAAGAAGGTTGTCATGAATACATTATAGAACATTTGATATGTACAGTGGCTCATAAAAAATTGATACTTTTTGGCAAAAAATTGATGATTTGATTTTTTTTTTTTAAATTATCACATGATCATAAACCCAACTTAGCCAAGACAATTATTATACCTTGTTGAAAAGGTCTGAATGTCTCCTGCAAGAATATGTACATGTAATATCAGAATTGCCCTAGAGTGCCATGGAAAAAGTTATGTTGAAAACAGTGAGATAGTAAGAATTATCAAAATTTCCTTATTCATGTTCACATAATCCTTTTATCTTACACCTTGTGCTATAGATCTATTCAGATTCTTCTTGTAATTTGCTTTCAGAAAATACTTTTGCTATTTTGCTTTTTTTTTCACAGGCTTGATATCGCAGGGGAGATATCTCATGTGTTTTCCAAGTTAGGAGTACACAACTGAAGGTAGATTCACCATGTGATGTAACGCAAAAGTAGGTGACCTCATGACAGAGAAAAGTAGAATTTCACTTACCAATATCAGCACGTTATTTAGGCATGTTAGGATGCTGCTTTGATATCTTGTGTCCTCTTGTCATGAACATGGTCGAAATATTTAATTTACAGCATAAAGTTCTTGTTTACCGTGATACGGTGTAAGAAACTGGATGGCATCATTCCTAACCAACGTCATTTAATAATTTGCTGCCCTCTCGTGCTCTGAGCTCATGCAAGTACAGATGGCAGTGGAATCAATATGCAATGACTTGTAGAGAGCTCACTTCCTAAAGTGCAACCGCTTAATTTCGCAGGATGAGGTGAATTCATTAAAACTGAGTACACAGGATGTGTGGGGAACTGTTAACTTAAGTGGTTGGTAATAAATGTGTAAATAGGTACACAGGCATCATACCACATGGCTGAAATTCTGAATGGTAAACCTCACAGATCTATGTTCTTACCACCACATAAGTTGCCAAAGTGACGGTGATGCACTTTCGTATCCATGCCCATATTTCCAGTTCTAATCATCTAATGAATGAATCTGCTTCAAAATTTCAGAAAATATTAACAGTTAAATAAGCAATGTTACGTATACAATCAGTCACTTGAATTTTGATAAAGGCAGTGTATACAGCCACACGCGTGTGGCTGTATACGACGATGCGACGATGTGTTGCCAAACCACCCCAAACTTGGATCGTCACCAAGGATTTATCTCTTGAAATTCAGTGAAATACAAACAATATTGTAATATATTGTCACCTGCTTACTGACTAGGTGAGAATGAAGTGAAAATATTGTTTGTATAATAAGTGAAATCGAGAGAAAACCTCCGTGACCATCCAAGTTTTGCAAGTCCAAACACATACCATCGCATGAATACACATCGCTTGTGCAGTGCTAGTGCAGTGCACACAAACGAAAGCTGTCGCGGCAGAGACTGGGAATTCAGACGAGTGTGGCTGTATCCTCATGTTGGTGCTGTGTATACAGCCACACGCGTGTGGCTGTATACACTGCTTAATAAAATTGGACAAAGGGAACCTTCTTCAGGCTCAGGTGTTCTTCTTCTTCTTAGAAGTTCCATTTGCTTAATTTCATTCAAATTCAGGTGACAGATTACACAGAAGATAGATTTTGCTGATCATTTTCTGAAATTTTTGAAGCAGATTTGTTACTCACAGTCAGAACTGGAAATATAAATAATATTAATAATGAAGATCATTATCATCATCATGATCATGATGATTATGGCAGATGAGATGGGCATACATGGTCTACAAAACTCAAAAGTTCTTTCTTTAGCGCCTCAAAGTTTTAAAAAGATTCCAGAAAATAGACTGCAATGCAAGTCACTGCATACACACTTCTTCAAATTAATGTTTCAAATCATCTGTCCGACTCCGAGTACAACACCCTGTCCGGACGTGGACGTCACACGACTCCAACAGAACCATACACGCAAATCTGCCGCTAGACCGGCCGCGCCAGAGCGCTAGCGGTGACATGAATTGTACACTACAGTCACTCACAGAGTCACACGGTCACGCGTACACCACACTCTCTCTCGATGGCGATGCCAATTTATTTAGTTCTAATTAAATCAAAATTCCTATTTACCTGCATCTCACTACAACCTGTATGTTCTTCTCCTGGGGTTGTTTTCCTACACCTTTCACCATTTTGAATTTTCGTTTTGTGATGAGCAACAAATGTGCTGCTTTTTCGATCTGCCGACAGTTTCTTGCTCGAATCGTTCACAGTTCAGCTTTTGTTTATGCACTTTGAAACGGACCGCTTTATCAAATTGACCAATCACACACGGCCAATATGCTGCTGAGTAGTCGTAGATTCAGTCGTTATGCTATTTTTAATGATTTCTTAACCTGTACCACTGTATGTTTAGTTCAATGAATGACCTGTACCAAGAAAATACAAAAGTTGAAAAAGTGAAAAGTTTTATAATGAAGCTAGGATATTTGTACGGAAAATTAAAGGTAACAACGGAAATGACGAGATAATTTAGGCCAAGAAGATGAGCAAAAATAAGTTAAAAGACTCGGGGAACTCAGCAAGTCGACTTGTTGTTGTTGTTGTTGTTGATTTTTACGGCGCTGTCATTCAAAAATGAATACTTACGCCATCTCAGTTGCGTTGTTAACAATAAGCCCTTTTTTGACTTATTGAAATGATTTGTTTTTCTATTAACAGACAAGACAAAACCTTACATATAAGGAAAGAAAAAAGGGGTATCCTTAAAAATATACAAGGCCTAAAATCAGAGGAAAATTTGCAGTGCGCGCAAGCTTTGATACACCTGTCATACGCCTGTAACAGATAACACCTCCTCGCTCATATAGGCAAAATCTTGCCAGTCCGGCTCGGTACTTTGTAATTAGGACAACATTCATAAACCAGGGGCGGCGCCAGGGTATTACGATGGGGGGGGGGGGGGGGGGGGGGGGCAAGATGACCCATAGGTGAATTTATTGACGTTTTAGATTAATAAATAGGTGTATTATATAGTTGTAAGCCCCTGGCCTCTATTTTCACACCCTCTTTTTTTTTTCTTCTTCTTCTTCTTCTTCCTCCTCTTCTTTCTTCTTTGCTTCTCTTTTTTTTTATCACTTGAAAAATCATAGGGGGCATCGCCCCATCACCCCCCCTGTAGCGCCGCCCCTCTCATAAACAAAAAATAAAGCAAAACAAACAGCTAAATAGTAAATACAGTGCACTTTCTATACCACTATTTCGGTACAAGTTTCCGAGGTATATAAATTGAACTATTATTTCAACATTTTACTTTTGTGTTAGTCCATGAATTTTCGACGTTGTTGTTATACTTTGTTCGCTTATTATATACTCTCGACTGTGATCTTAGCAGTACTGAATGTAATGAATGAGTAAGCAGTTGTTATGCAACATAATAAATGTTTTTAAGAAGAATATGGCTTTTCTGGAATATATTATTACATATTCCAGTACAGAATAAATCTAAATTTCGAGTTTTCATCAAGTAGGCCTATAAGGTGAATTGTCACTTGGTATACTCTCACTTTGCCTAATGCCCGTTTGGTCTCATCCAGCAATGTTTAATCCCATTTCGTGTACAACCAATTTGTCTGATAAGCATTTGTCTAACTGCCACCTAGTCCATTTACCATTTCGTCTAATTTCCAGTTAGGCTATGTCCATTTCGTCCAATTACCCGCTTGGTGTAATACCGTTTAGTCTATGTGATTGGACGAACCAAATAGTCATTAGACGAAATGAGGAAAACTAAATAGACGAAGTGGCAATTAGACCATCTGATCATTAGACAAAATGACAATTAGCCCAAGTAGATATTAGACCAGGTGATGATTGGACCAAACGGCAATTGGACCAAAATGATAGTAGACAAAATGGGGTAGCCATGGTGGTGTTAGACGATCTGGCTATTAGACCAACTGGTAGTAGACCAATTGGCTATAAACTGAGTATAACATTAAGAAATCTAGAAGAAATCCGGAAGAAGTGGTAGGAAGTTGAATGTAATTAAGTATTAATTTGACATCACAAACATTACAAGAAACTGCATTTTTTTCCTGAAAATTGCACTTTGAATAATTAATTGATAAGATGTGAACCAATGAGGTCTTTTTATAGTTCAGTATTTGTAATAGAAATCAATTTATTAAAGTTATTATGTGATGCAATAAGCAAATAATAAACAGTCAGGAAATGGGGAAACTGTTTATTCTTTATTCTTTATTGCAAGTTGAATCAAGAAATTGGATTGATACATAAAATTAATGACACAGAACATATTGCCATTTAGAATACATGATCAACATCAATAGAACTTATACATACAAAATGTTACTACGAGGAAAGAAAAAGAAGAAGTAGAAAAGGAAAAAAGAAGGATGAGAAAAGAAGAAATAGAAAAGGGGATTAGAGGGATAAAGATAAGGAGACGAAAAAGATGAAGGAAAAGAAGAGAAGGAAGATGAAAAAACAAAGGGGGCAAAGGACATAAATGTACATAAAAATTAGAATTGGGCCAAGAATCGGAGCCCTGCAAAACAGTTAATGGAGAATCGATAGAATCAGATGTCTATATATTGGGAGCGATTGAATAATCTCTGACCCAATCTAGACAAATACCATGTATTCCAAAACATGGTAGTTTAGTTCAAATGATTTTGTGATTTAAGGTCGAAAGTATTGGACAGATTTGAAAAAAAATGGCAACCGAATGCACCCTATCATTAATATCATTCATTAGCCTATCATGTAAATATATATATGAGCCCGAGTCACAAGACTGATCATTCTGAAGTCATACTGAGCATTATTTACGAGATTGTTGTAATTTAGATAAGAAAAAAGTCTCATTATCCTTTCCACACTCTTAAAAATTCCGAGTCAGATTGACCCGAAAAAAGAGTCTGTTGGGGCCACAATCCGTTCCGGGTCAAAAAATGACCCGGAACAAGGTTAAAAATGACCCAGAATAAGGTCAAATGTGACCCAGAACCAAGTCTCCATGACCCAACTACGGGTCATTTTTTGGACCCGGTACGGAGTGTGCCCACCAACGGACTCTTTTCCAGGTCAATTTGACCCGCAATTTTTAAGAGTGTATAAGTGAGAAACATGCATGGAAGTAGAGTGATTGTTCTGTAGTCAGGTAGTTACAAAATAAATAAGGGTCACCTTTTTTTTTTCAAACATTGCAATTATTTTCCTATTCCTGAATTCAAAGAGAGATTAAAGATTAAAAAAGAGGACAGACTATTATGAAGTGAGTTTTTTTTCAAAATTTTTCAACTTATTTCATTAAACCACAGCTATTACTCGTTCTCATATTACAAACATCATTTAAAAAAAATTCTGAGGTTGGAGAGAAAAATCTTGAGTTATAGCATGATTTGCACCTATCATGAAGACGGTAAAAATATTATATTAAAACTATCAACTTCAGATATTTCAAAGCAGGGGCACTTTTTTAAAAAGGAATTTAAAAATTCATTTGCATGAGCTAGTTATCGGTCAGATTACAGTCTCCTTTGATAAGATGGACTTTTATTCTCTTGTTTGCCCAGTAAGTCATTTATAGTTGACCATTACTTTTCTAAGTTTTGTTATATCATTATCATTTTCTCCCAATAAGTTGGTAAAATATTGCTTACGAGAAAATTTTAGTATTTTTTTAAGTATAATGCGATATGCTTTGAATTCATCTTTACTCCTTTGGCTTTTCTTTCTGCAATAATTTTTATACAATAAATTCTTGCTATTAATATTATCCAAGGTTTTCTTGGTGGATTATGTTTCTTGGGTAACAATAAAGATAAAGTTTTTGTATAAAAACACATCAAACACTGCAAAGTCAGCGTCAGATATTGCTTGAAGTGCATTCTAACCCATGACAGACAAATCAGACATATAGGAATTGATATAGCATCATTAATTCTTCTGAAAGAAGTTGATCTAGAGGGAGTGGTGTTCTTAAAGGCGATATTGGATGTAATTAAATTGGCAAATGGCCAGTAATGTCATTATTCTTGATCATTATTGGTTTTCGCAAAATAGTAAACATGATCATTCAGTGAAAGTAAGAAATTCGAGATTCTGATTGGTTCGTCTATCAAGGATCTGAATGAGTTATCATAAATAATGTTGACGAAGTTGTATATAATTTTCGCCAGGGAATATTTAAGTCAGTCTACATTATCGAAGTCACCAATAATAGCATCAACATTTTCTCTCTGAATTTTCTCTAGGCAGTCATTAAAAACGTCACTGAACTGATTAATGGATCCCTATAAATGACTCCGAAGATCGGTTTAAATAATAGGGAAGGATATTTCAATAAAAAGGTATTCATATTAATCAGATGGTAAATCAAGGTTGGGGAGAGGGTGGACTATTTCATAAAGCTGTTCGTAAAGCTACACATGGCTTTACGAACGACTTGAATATGTAGTGCCAAATGGGATACGCAAAGTTGTTTTCTTGACGTTTTAGCAAAATTTGACTGCGTGTCCCATAATCTCAGTTAAGTTTTGGAAAAAAATATATTTCCCAATAAAAAATGCTTGTAAACAATAGTAATCTAAGTCTGCACATTTCACCTTTAGCTGATGCGATTTATGATCGGACTTATAATCCCATTTGGCTTGCCACATTTAAGTCGTTCGTAAAGTCATTCATACCTTTAAGAACAGCTTTATGAAACACTCCCAGGATTCTTTTGACATTAATCAAGAAGTGGGGGTGTTTGATAACCCTGTTTGTAAAGTTACGACTGACTTTACGAACGACTTGAATGTGGCAAGCCAAATGGGATTCTCAATCCTTATAAATTGTATCAGCTAAAGGTGAAATATGCAGACGTAGATTCAAATTACTAATGTAATTTACAACCATTTTTACTGCGAAGTACATTTTTTGCCACAATATAAGATTATGGGACATGCAGTGACACTTTGTTAAAACGTCAGGAAAAATTTGAGGCATCCCATTTGGCACACTTTATATTCAAGTTGTTCGTAATTTTCATAAAGTTATTCGTAACTTAACGAACAGCTGTATGAAACACCACCTGAACTAGTAAAGCAACACCACTATCTTTATTTTTATGACTGTCGTGGTGAATAAAAGAATAACCATCGAGGCTGAAAATCGAAGGAGTGTAATCATGAATCTCGGTTTCACTAAACACAGATTGTGAAATTCAAGATAAGTTGTGATATAAACTGGGTTATAGCATCATTTTTTTAAAAAAACAGACTTCTAGCGTTAGCACGCAAGACACCGAATACCTCTTGGAGGCTATCACTACAATACATGTTTGAATACAATTTTGAGGAAGGGAATATTTACAAGTACAACTGTTAGACTGAAAAACAAGTAACATCACGGTCAATTATTACCATTAAGTCGATCATAATTATGATCGGGTTCTATGTTAGGACATAATTTTAGAAATAGATGTAATCAACATGCAATTAAGGCAAGAACGGCAAGAATTTTCAGGCCAGGGGCTCTATAGAAATACTTAGAATGAGTTTTTTCACCACTATTGATCTGATTTATTTTTCTTTTGCATTCATATAAACATTTGGTAACATAATATACAAACAAGAAATATTTTTTTTTTGACAATAGATAATAAATACATAATTTTACGTAACAATCATTATTCAAAAAAAAATGATAAATTGTTAAATTATTGTAATTCATTAAACATAAAATCATTTGCGGAAGATGGATTGCCATTAAAAGCAATATGCTTGAAAATACGGCAACCCGTACTGGAACATTGGCAAAAATCCATATAAGGGGGGGGGGGCTACCGCATTATTGTCCAACAGGCTTGAACTTTTTCTCTTTTCTTAGCGGCTATAGGATATACCCGGTGTCGCCACTCTATATTCAAAGGTGTAACCATGATCGTTCGGCAACCCAGAATTTGACCCCTATATCGCGGTGTTTCAAGTATATTTTCAGCCATTTTTGCGCCTATTTGGCACAAAACGGGTACAAATTGGCCTTTAAAAAACACTCCTATTTATCGCACTCCAAGTACACTTTTCGCAAACAAGGACCTTTTTTCGATATCGAATACAAGCTCATGAAAACAACCCTTTAATTCTTTATGCTCAAAAAAAGACCCCCTTTTACGCGAAATTTCGAATGATCATGCATGCGTATAAAGTCAATACAGGGTGACAACACCGGGAGGATATAGCGTTTGAACAATTAAGAGAACTTAAAGGACATTCACTTCATACACTAATTGACTTTCCTTGTATAATGCTGTGGGGAAAAATACAAGTTTTCCATTCCTTTTTTGTTCAAATAAGCCTTCTGAAATAATCTTCATCGTTGAAAAGGCAAGTTACATACGAGCTATAACTTTCCTTGTAAAACAACAATTTATATGGTTACAGTTCGTTATTCCTAAGGTTCGTTTATTTCGAAGGTTCGTTATTTCGATGGTTCGGTCTTCCGAAGGTTCGTTAGTCCGAAAATGAAAAAAAAAAAAGTTCGTTATTCTGGAGGTTCGTTAATCCGTAAATTAAATAAGGCTCGTTAGTCCGAAAATAACTAACGAATTAACTATTCAATTTTCGGATTAACGAATCTTCGGAATAACGAACCTTCTTACACTTTCAGACTAACGAACCTTCGGAATAACGCCACAAATGTTCCGATTAACGAACCCTTTTTCATTTTCGGACTAAATAATGACCAGCTAGGTATACGCTATACGCAATTTGCGTGTTTCGGAATAAGAACCTTCGGTATAACAAAGCTTCGGAATAAGTACGAACATCATTTATGTTTGGGCAATGTCTTTTTTATGAATATAAGGTAGAAATGTCATTACGTTGTTTGGATGCATAAGGAATGTATAAGGAATGGAAATTCAGAGCAATATAGAAACTTTGAAAAGAACATGCTGCATAGAAGCCTACTATGAAAATATGATTTTTTTCGTGTGTTGGGGGTGCTGGTGATTGTTTTAAGCTCTTTTCATCAGAACAACCAACGTTCGTCCCCTTCTCCCCCTCATAACCCCCTTCTTTAAATATCTATCTTATCTTCTCCACTGAACTGAGTGTAAGAAGTATATGAAATTGATCTCATGAAAATGAAATTGTCAAAACTCCCAAAACAGGCTTCGTGAATTCTGCGTGAATTTGAATGGACAAGTAGGAAATACAATGCGAAATTGAACGCACATGCGTGATTTTGATTTTTACGGAAAGGAAATGAAAGCTCATAAACGAAATGTATTGATCGGATTCTGAATAATTATGAAAGCCCGAATATTTTCGCGGGCCGCGCCGTGTGAAATTGAATGCACGTTCATGAATTGGAATGGAAAAAGTATGAAACTGACCGGGAAAACCTATAGTTATGTTAAGAATGATCAAATGGTATTATGTTATGGGGAAAATAAATCACAATTCGGCCAGTGGCCACTATGATTTTTTTTTTTTTTTTTTTGAGCAAACTATTCCGAAGCAAACATTGAGCGTGCTGCAGCCCCCCCCCCCCTAACACACCAGCGCGCACATACACACACACACAATTTCGGCTCAAAATTACAAAAAGGGGGAACCTATACATAATTGTAAAAACTATTCAAAATATTTGAATTGCTCAAAGGCTCGCAAAACGACCAACTCAAGGGCTTCAGGGGGCTCCGCTCCGTTGCCTGTTTGTCAGCCCCTCACTCCCAAGTTAACTCCCAGTGAATTGCGGTTCAAGCAACGCCCCAAGATGAGGACTCGGATGATGTGGACACGGGTGATGTGGACTCGGACTTGGACGATGTGCAATCGGGCTCGGAACATTTGGACTCGACTACAACAATGAACAGTGAGCAGAAAAGAAAATAATCACCGAGCCAGGAAAAAATCGATGTACGATAAGAATGAAATTTTAATACCAAGAGGTCAGTCGATCAATATGTTAAAGTTTACTTAGGGGCGGCGCTACAGGGGCAGGGCGCACTTTTCAAGTAATGAAAAAAAAAGAACAAGAAGAAGAGCAAAAATAAAGAAGATGACATATCGAAGGAAGCCGGATGGGGGAAAGTTAAAGAAACAACTGCTTTGCGCACTTCTCTTTCAGAAGCAGTTCCTATGTATGGCAACATTGATCGAATGAATGAATGGTGTCCCCAGAAAACAAATTCATGCTGCACTTTTAAAACGATTCGGTTAAAACTGACTGCACGAAAGGGTCAGCTGATGGGTGCAACTATTATTTTAGTCATTTTGACTATTTCTTAAAAGTCATTTTTGACTATTTTCTAGTCGTATTTTGACCAGTAGACAGTCAGTTTTGACTTGAACGTAGTAAGATATTGTTTGCTAGGGGGGTCTCGGCGGGAGAATCCAACGAACTCAAACATTTCTGTGGGATAATGCTTGGGGTTGGACCAGGCCTCTAAAGCTCCATCATTTTGTCCAGATCCATTAGAAAGCCGACCTAGGCACCATCAATATTCATGATCAAAAATGAATTATTCATTTTGTCAGATGCTTCCAACTAGTAGCATTCCTTTGTACGCGTTATGAAACATTACACGCATCAGCTTACCGCATGCTCAGTTAATCCACAATAAATGCGCAACAAATGCGCACTAAATCGGTGTTTTACGCTAATAAATGTACTTATTGTTCTGTAAATGATATCGGTGACGAATTTCACTACTTGTTTGTATGTCCTTTCTTTGAGGAAAAAAAAAAACAATTCCTCAAGCGGTATTACTGGAAATATCCTAACACTCTTAAATTCAACAAACTGTTTAATTTGGATGCAAAAAGAACATTGTGAAATATTGCGAGATTTTGTACAGAAGTAATGTCCCTTTTTTCTTAACTTGGGTGTATTCAATTGTATGAAATATATTTGTTATATCATTGTTGCATACTTTGTCTTTTTCTTGTCTTTTTTTTTTTTTTTTTTTTTTTGGATTACAATAATCAGTTTACAATTTCAGGCAGTACCTGCATTGATTCTCTCTGTATTATTATTTTTTGCATTATGACATGTTTATCTGTATTTATAATGTATACATGTTCATTTGTTTGTGATCATATTATAGATTTGTATTGTGTATTGTACTCCCATACCCCGTGTGGGTCGTCGAGTCTCATTAAACTTTCAAACTTTAAAACTTTCAATAAAACTGATACGCGCAATAGATATGTATAATCGTGCATGCAATGTTCAGTGTTATCGATATGATGGCGATAACGGGTGCTTATATTATCCATGCAAAAGAAACGCAAACGCTGTTGCTTACTATTACCACTAGAGGATGTCATCAGGAACAATGCATATGTCATGCGCTTACTTATTCGACACTATTTAGCATGTTTGGAGGAGTATATATTTAGAGATGAATGCCATCTGTCTTTATTAAGCGATACTATACAAAATTATATTACACAGTTTTGGTACATACTATATACATTAAGAAAAAAGGGTTCAACACAGTTTGCACCCTAAATGCAACATTGGCAGCACCTTTTGGGGTGCAATCTTGACTCTACATGAAAAAGGTGCAAATATGCTCCTTTTTGTTCTTTTTTGCACCCGGAAATGCCCGTTTGCACGCTATAAGGTGCTTTGCACCTGTAAGGGTACAGAAATTTTTACATTCAAAAGGGTGCAAATTAGCACCTTTCCCTAAAGGGTACAACTCTGCACCCTTTAGGGTGCAAAATGTGGCTAACTGCACCCTTAAAGGTGCAAAAAGCGTCTTAGGGTGCAAAGTTGCACCCAAAAAGGAGCTCCCAGTGTTGCAGTTGAAGGGTGCAAAACTACACCTTTTTCTTAGTGTGTATGTAATCTGTGTCTTATCGAAATACTCACGTTTAGTCTCCAGCACATCAGATAAGCACAAGAAGCCAAAAAAAGTAGGTGAACTCGGCTTGAAGACATTTTCTTTTAACTTCTGCATGCATTTCATGGTTTGTAATGACAGCGCTAATGAATCCCAGTGAGATTGTACTTTGGATTAAGCCTGGTGTTCAGGCTCTTGTTATATGTCATCTAGACTACTGTAATAGTTTATTGTACAATATTTCAGACTCACAACTACATAAACTCCAGGCAATCCATAATGCAGCTGCAAGATTGATTACCCACACTTAGAAGAACTCTCACATAACCCCCATCTTGAAGCAGCTGCATTGGCTCCCTATCCAATCACGTATAGTCTTTAAGATACCATTACTGACCTATCAGTGCCTGCATTCAATGGCACCAGAATATCTCAATGAGTCCTTGGTCAGGTACGCTCCCTCTCGGAATCTCAGATCGGCTCAGAAAAATCTCCTCCAATGTCCTATCATTACAACTAAGTTTTATGGTGAGCGATGCTTTGCTCATGCTGCTCCTACACTTTGGAACACTATTCCATGTTTTATGAAGGAAGCTTCCACAGTGTTAAAGTTCAAAACCCTTCTCAAGACATTTCTGTTTAAAAAGTATTTTGAATGAGTTTTGGTCTTGCAAACTGCAACATCTACAGTACAATGTACATTTCCTCTTTCCATTTTCAACCCTCTCTATTACAGCGCATAGAGACGCTGCGGTAGTGATATGCGCTATAATTATAAGCACTGTATTATTATTATTATTATTATTATTATTATTATTATTATTATTATTATTATTATTATTATTATTATTATTATTATTATTATTATTATTATTATTATTATTATTATGAATCCCAGTGAGATTGTACTTTGGATTAAGCCTGGTGTTATGGGATAGTCGTACATAGGTTGATTGGCATGACAAAAGTGTGAGTGAAAATTGTCATTGTCAAGTTGGATGTATGCATCCGGAATGGAATATTGCAATTCGTTAATGAAAAATATGAATGATTTATGATCAGGTGGTTATAGTCTAACAACAAGGGCATTTAAGCGGAGAAAAGAAAACCATTAAGCTCTCTGTGCATTTTTGAAATTACACGGAGGCATCGGGGGACGCATGACGATAATCTAAAAAGGCAATTACAGCACTTCGACTGTAACAAATACACTGTGGAAATATGCAGTCAAATTACATGTACGATTAATTCCGACTCTCGTTGAAATGAGAGACAGGGAGAGAGAGAAGAGGTAAAGACGTCGAACGAAAGAGGGGCAAATAAGAAAAGAGATGGGGGGAGGAGGATAAAGAGAAATTAAGACGGGGTGGGGCGAATAATATAGAAGGGAGGAGTTGGACGGTGGATTGTTAAGAAGCAACTCCTTTGCTCCATTTTATTTCAGAAGTAGATCTTTTGTATCACACCATTGATCGAATGAATAAAACGTTGGAAACTAATGAGTTTATCCTTTACTTCCTTTATTCAAGTATTTTGCATTCATGCAAGAATGTTCGTTTCCAGCTTTTTAAAATATGAAATTGAAACATTATTTCAGTTTTCTACCAGCTGATCCCCCAACCTTCCCATTTTGCCCCCGTCACCAATACTTCCTAGTATGTATTAGAAGTCTACAGTGACTCACAAAGCAGTGTGCCCCTCCTCCAATCCACGAATCATGATGACAGACTAACCCATAGTTCTCATTCTAGTTCTCAATCAGCTTTCACTGCATACTCCAAATCTTGTGAAGCAGAGCTTCTTCAAGTAGCATCAATTCACCACTATCACTGTCGTCACCATAACCATCGTGTACATGATGATGATGATGATGATGATGATGATGATGCATCATCTTCACTGTCACTGTCCGCGTCATTGTTATAGGGCTGGTCATATGCACATCTCCCAAAATTACTATAACTAACTTCGATTTGTTTTAAAATATAATGTGCAAAAATCGGTGAGATGGGGGCTGTAGCCTTGATGTCCAATACCCTTTTATGTTCGTAATGAAAACAAGAGCAAAACAAAAAACAAAAACCTAGGACATAATCATAAAACATGATTGATGCAAGACAGTCATGACAGTGGTTATATACAATATCTGAACTAGAAAATATTTTTCATGCGAAATCTGTAACGCATTTTTTCTCCCTCTGTAATTTCTTTCTTTCTTTTGAAACTTTCATTATTTTTTAGATTCACAAACAACAACAAACATCAAAATGAATAAACTTTAAAAAAATCAACTCACAGATCGCCAGCCATGGATTACCACCATGGCAAACACAAAAGTGTACTCAAAATATGTGATTTAAAAAGGTGCAGATACTCCAAAAGAATGAGAGTGTATCGTATTCTGTTGTTATCGGTTATGAAAATACCTATTAATGATGAAAGGTTTAAGAACCCTCGCAATTTCCAGTTCTTTGACCATTTCTAGATGAAAATCGTTTTATTTCCTACTAACGGTGTACTTCGAAACAGAAATCAAACAATCCATTCATTCGTGATTTCTCATGGATTTGGGAATAGCCATTCACTTATATGAATTTAATGGCTATTAGAAACAATTATGAAAGGTCTATTGCTGATGTATATAGTCACACTTTATACACAAATGTTCCTGTTTGAAAAGGAAATAAATCTGGGAACTTTAGAATTTTTAATGTACAAGCCTCATAAAAGTGAAATATAGTTAATGGACACCTTGCCGTCTAGAACGCGTTAAGTTTCCTGTAGTGGGTCTATGAGAATGCAGCAGTGCATTAATAAACAGGTAAATATACTAAAAGGCCTCAATTTCAGTAAAGACTTATTTCGAACCCTAAAACTCCTGCATGTTTAAAATAAACACCAAATAAGAATAAAATAGGGCCTACCAAACATAAAATGATCTCTAAGGAACATGGGCAGATTATGAGAATAAACCCCGAAGCAGTTTATCTATTCTTTCAAAAAGGGGGTTTTAAGTTTTTGAACTCTTTGCATGATATATAATTTTGAACATTTAGATGTGAAGCGTAGATAATGCAGCCGAAATACGACTAGCAAATCAGCCACGGCTTCTATTATTATGAAAAAAAAAAGTTCTTATGTTACAGCACACTGTTTGTTTGAATATTCAGTTCTTCACTCAATCAAAGTTCATTGTTCATAATAAGAGCATCCCTCCTCCTCATGAAAAGCAGTGTAATGAACCTGATCTCGGGTGCGGTAGTTGAGATCACAGACACCATCTTTCAAATTGAATGAGACGCAGTAGTCCTCCTTCAGACATTCAGTTGCACAGCGGGTCCTGGACGTGGACCGTCTTCTGAGTGTTCAAAGCCTAGCCTCGGAGACAGTGGTTAGAAAGCGATGATGCACTGTACGTACTGGACTGTGTTATCGCGGCTTGAGCTGTGTTAAAAGAGAATGATTCAGATAATGTGCTGTACGTTTCGGTATAAAGCCAAACATGTTCTGGGGGGTGTAACATAAAAAAATACAATCAATCTTACGATTGATATCAATCGTAAGTCTATGGCAAACCATGTACTTAAGAGATACAATTGATTGTAAGATTGCTTGTATCTCTTTATGTTACACCCCCAGGTCTTATATATATATTATTTTGTCCAAAGATGAAAGGACGAAGGATCGAACCCATGACCTCTCACAGGAGAGTCCAGAACATGCAGTTCTCCCACGTAACCTAGCTTGTTCAGGTGATAAAACAAAAATGATATCTTTCAAAAGTATCCTGTGTAACTTGTAACGCCATCCCTTAACATATCTAAAACATGTCTGCAACCATTCCTCTAACACTTGGTCTTCATATTAAATTTTGCCAGGAGGATATGTCTACTGATTATGATATTACCTTCACAGAGTACTCCGTATCGACCATCACACGGCCTGTCGTCAAGTCCTGCAGATTTTACATACACCACGCAGCGTTCATTACCCAGATCATTATTGGGCTCGTGAAGCTTCCACCACACTGACAGTGCATGATAATCAAAAGCAACAATACGTGTAAAAGTTCTAAGGTATAAATGAAACAACAGCATGTTAAAAGAAAAGATACATGAAGGTGGGTTCCAGTGAGAATGTTTATAGAATAGAGAACAGTAATGGCGCAAATCCGGGGGGGGGGGGGGGTATATTATATCCCCTACTTTTTAGAGAGAGAGAGAGAGAGAGAGAGATGGAGGGGGTTGGATGGGATAAACTCCCCACTTTTCAAAGAAGAAATATTATTGTCTCTAATCAATCAGCTGCTGAATTTTTGAAATATAAACGACGGTTTTAGTAAAATTATAGTAGTAAAATTTCTACTTGAAAAAAGAACAAAAACAGACAAACCAGTGATAGGACCAGAAGGTCCCGATAACGGGTGTTTGTATTCATCGTAAAGCTTATTTGAACATTGTATATGGAAAATGCGCTTTATGAATACATATATACTGAAAGAAATGAAAATGGGAGAATAATAATTGCGTTGCTCCCTCAATGTTCCGCAAAGCTGTCATCCTGTACAGACAGTACCGACTCCATATTCCACGGACATACACCTCAGCTGGCGACAATGCTTTCCAGGCATGCGCTCCAAAGACTCTGGAATGATCTACCAAGATCTATTCGTTTATCCCCTTCCTTGGAGGTTTTCAAGAAACATCTCAAAACTCTACTCTTCAAACAGTAACCAAATCAATGCTTATTTTTATTCCTACTCTTACGCCTATGTAAAGCGCTGTGAAACAACTTGTAGTTCGTAAGAGCGCTATAGAAATGTTATTATTATTATTATTATAATTATTATCCATTTTCAACCCCTCCGCCGGGAATCGAACCCGGGTCACTGGCTTAGAACGCAGATGCCTTACCACTAGACCACAGAGGCGGGCCAGCAGTTAGACGTAACCGAATCCAATTGACCGACAGACAGATTTCCAACCCTTTTTGATCCTTTATTTTGGTGCAGATGAGTTAATGAACAATGAGAAGCCGCGTGCCGCAGTTGGATCTCAGCTAGAAGCCTGGATGCGTGCATATTAAGGGGACAATACATTGAAAGAAATTTGACAAATGCAAACAACTTTGGCAACTCCCTTGTAAATAATAAACACTGAAAGAAATGAAAATGGAGAATAACTGCGTAGCTCCCTCAATGTTCCCCAGAGCTGTCATCCATTTTGAATCAAGGGTTGAAAAAATGCCTCCGAATCGAACCCGGGTCACTGCCTTAGAACGCTAATGCCTTACCACTAGACCACGGGAGGGAGCAACGCAATTATTATTCTCCCATTTTCATTTCTGTCAGAGTTTATTATTATATATATAGCAATGTGTGTTTTGCTGTAAGTTGCCTCCGGCACGCTCACAATGACGTGTGTAATAAGGCAAAAAATTATACACATTTTTATATCTTCAGAAACCTGGAGAAGGCCGGGTAGGCCCAAAGCTTGAAGTTGCAGCTACGTCCATGTTTCGCCTCATCTTATTCTCACACTTATATATATATATATATAAGACAACGCGTCTTGGGATGCGTTATTTACTTCGCGCCATCTCCATCTTCAGCGCGTTGATTTCTTTTGAAAGGTGAGTTTCACAATCCGTCTGCCCATGAACAGACGTGTTTTTTCGTCTGTTTCAGAAACGGATTTTGATTTACATCTTTTTGTCACACCGTGGGCACTGACGAAGAGTGTGACTTCGCCTTTCATTTTTGAGAGCTATGCTCCGTTTTCTTTTAAAATCTATGATTTTATTTTTTGATGGCATTCTACTACCCACTCTGATTCTTGTATATATATATATATATATATATATATATATATATATATATATATATTTAAATATATATATACATACATATATATATATATACATATATATATATAAGCAGACAAGAAAAAATTTCATGCTTAAATCCAACTTTTAAATTTTCTGTCACGATCAACACCGTCTTTATCAAGTGAATGACATGACAAACTTTGAAATTATTATCGAGGTAGCGTTACCAAGGCAAAGCGCAATAGGCGTACTGCCTTGGTAACGCTTTACAACTCAAAATTAACCTCAAAAACGCTGAACACTGAAATTACTGCGACGTCATAAAAAGAAAAGATGACGTAATGTCTAAATTAATATTGGCAACGTCATAAAAAGAAAAAATAATAAAATTGACGTAATATTGAAAAACGTCACAAAGGAGTTTAAGTGTAAAAAGTTAACGGTACGGTACAGTAGCTTTCAATCCTAAGCACTTAAAGACATCGATAGTATACAGCCAGATGTTACGTTACAGACGGATCATTTCTAAGGAACAAGAGTTCCTTCTAGAATCTCTTATGTTAGCACGTCATTTGTAGAAGCAGGTTACCCCCGTTAATTTGGTGAAAGTTGCAGACTGAAAGCATTGCATCGTGACAGGGTACGTCTTCTTAGTGGTCACAAGGAAAAATGCAAAACACAACGTAAAGTGCTTGTGACAACCTACCACTCAGAAGTTAGCTCCCTAGCTAAGAACAGTCGACGTGAATGGCCTATTCTTCAACAGGATCCTCAGTTGGCAACTAAGTTTGCTCTTCATCAACTTCACGCCCTAAGACAACCCCAAACTCTCCGTCGTTTAATTACTTCCAGTTTGAATGGCTCTAGACAAGATGGTAACAAACAATGCGGAAAATCACGGTGCCAAATATGTAAAGCACATGATTCTTGATCAAAGCATCAGTCTCTCTCAGAAATGCAAAATCAGACCCCCTCTGCAACTGTGACGTAACTAATGCTGTGTATGCTATCAAATGTGCTAAATGCCCGAATGCCCTGTACATAGGAGAAACTCTCAGATTTCGGGAGAGATTCAACAATCATAAGAGCAGCATTGCTCGTAAACTTCATTACCCTGTGGCAGAACACTTTAATACAGCTGGACACTCAGTTAACGACCTACTATGCTGTATTCTAAGAGACAGGTTGGTGTCATTCGAAGACCGACACCTGTATGAGATCAAAATGATCGTAAGGAATGAGAGCTACAAGAAGCCAGGCTTGAACTAAGACTTGTCATGGCTCTCCAACTACACAATATACCGTTAATACAATACTTTTTACACTTAAACTCCTTTGTGACGTTTTTCAATATTACGTCATCTTTTCTTTTTATGACGTTGCCAATATCAATTTAGATATTGCGTCATCTTTTCTTTTCATGACGTTGCAGTAATTTCAGTGCTCAGCGTTTTATACTCCCCCCCCCCCCACCCTCCCAACTATGGGGGAACGCTTATTAGCGCCCTTGTTACTCTCGAGGATCTGCTATTGTGACGTTTTTATTATCATTTTTTTTTAGGTTGATGCAATAGCACATTGCTATTGCGCTTTACCTTGGTAACGCTACCTGGATATTAATTTCAAAGTTTGTTATGTCATTCACTTGATAAAGACGGTGTTAACCGTCGAAAATTCGTGACAGAAAATTAAAAAGTTGGATTTAAGCATGAAATTTCTTCTTGTCTACTTTTTTGTAAACCAGCACGTGGACTTTGTATTCAATATACAAATATATATATAATAAGTATATTATATATATATATATATATATATATATATATATATATATAATAAGTTCAAGTTACAGAGTTGACGTGTGGTTCATCAGTACTTTATTATTTATTTTATGCTCTGCCTCATCACGGACATCGAGCACTCTTAAGTTTATAAGGATAGCATTCACCAAGTGTATATACACACATACATACATCCAAACATACATCCAAACCTCTCTCGCTTTAGATATATATATATATATATATATATATATATATATATATATATATATATATATAATATGTTTGTGTGTGTGTGTGTGTGTGTAAGTATATAGCCCTACCGCTACTGTTGTTTATTGACGTTCCATCTATACACTTGAATATTCCATCCAATTCCAGATCACCGCATCCTATCCAGACGGCGATGGGTTCGGGAGTGGTGATATTATCTAGGTATGACGTCACGTTACTATATTCCTCTGGTGATGATGGAACGAAGAGTTGGGCTTTTACCTCGGTACAGATATTTATTGCTGCATCTTTCCAAGTTGGTGAAGAACTCATGATTCAGTAATATTTATCTCCGAATCGCCACCAGTCTTGAAGGCATCTGTAATCTACTCCTGCAATTGACGAATGGAATTTTTGTGTCGTGTTCAAGAATGCAATTACGCTTTTGCGCTTTATTCATCTTAACTAAGCAGAGAACTTACGGCATTACCACACATTATCTGTGGCAACCATTTTGATAATACTTACCGGTACACCGAATCTGAAATATCAAGACCCAAATCATGCTGGGGAAAATCAAGTTCTCATGAACGTCGTAATGTTATGTACAGTGCAACGTCTTGCATGGAAGTATACATTTTACCTTTGGCGCACTCCCATCTTCTTAAGACAAATTTCGATAGTATCAATATAATAGCAGCTTTAGAAATGGCTTCATCTTTCCATGAATCTGCGTACATGGAAAAAAGTATAGTGCATTCAGCATCCCTTGTACCATTACGTACATGCTGGGATGTCATTTGTAACATTCTATACGCATTCAGATTCAACACTCTTCACACCTAGAATTAAAGGTTCAATTTCAGTTTGCACCTTAAAATGCAACACTGGCAGCACCTTTTGGGGTGCAATCTTGCACCCTACATGAAAAAAGGTGGAAGATGCATCCTTTTATACTTGTTTGCACCCGAAAATGCCCTCTGCACCCTTAAGGATGCAGAAATTTGTGCATTCAAAAGGGTGCAAATTTGCACCTTCCCTAAAGGGAACAACTCTGCACCCTTAAAGGGGGTACCCAATGCTGAAACAATGTTAGCTCATTTAAAAGAGCATGATTTTATTAGCAGAAAATCATCCGCCTAAAGTTTTTTAAAAAGTCTTGTTGCCAAGGAAAACCCCAAATGTGGTAAGATTTCAGGATATTTTTGACCCCCCAGCTGTGACCCAGTTTCAACTGGGTACCCACTTTGACGTCAAAATGACGTCAAAGTGGGTACCTTGTGGCGCACTTCTAGCAGAATGCGCGCAAGGTATAATACATGTTGTCATATGGGGTGTTGCAAGAAAGTTGCAATCGATTGCAAGTTGCAACTGATTGCCACTGGCCAATCAAAATCAGTGTTGCATGCATGTCTTCTTAAAAGGCCAGACCCTGAGCCAATCAGAATGGTTGTTTCAAAATGAGCAATTATTTGCAATCGATTGCAACTTTCTTGCAACACCCCAATAGACTAATAACACCGTACAGTCTAGCGCGTAGCACAACTGCAATGCGCGAAGCTGGGTACCCACTTTTACGTCATACCTCATACTCAATTTTTTTTTTGGTCAGCTCATAACTTTTCATGAGAAAATTAGCCAAAATGCATTGATTTCGATTGAAAATCATATTTTTAATGTCATTCTTCTTAGAATTCTATTCTCGATCATATATCAAAATTTTGTTTACCATTGTGTAATCACTTTAAGGGTGCAAAATGCTTCTTATATAGGGTGCAAAGTTGTACCCATGAAGGAGCTCCTAGTTTTGCATTTGAAGGATGTAAAATTAAACATTTTTTTTCTAAGTGTGTTTGGCCATGATACCAGAGCGTCTTTAAAAGATGAATGCTATCATTCTTTAGCGATACCAAACCACACGTTTTATAATTTTGGGTACATAATAATGTGTTTTATCAAAATACTCACGTTTAGCTTCCACTGGAAATAAACTTTCGAGCTTTCCTGGGTTATCCTGGTCAAGCTTACTGATCTGTTATACTTCGATTTATATATCCATTGTTGTGTTTTGGAGGTTTGGCAAATAAAATCAATCATAAGTATAGGAAGCAGAAGAAAAGTAGGAACTCGGCTTGAAGACATCTTCTTTTCAACATCTGTTTGGTTTGTAATGACCTATCGGCCCCTTCAAATGATCCGAAAGAGGCAGGGCTTAATGCTATTCGCGTAATGATATCCGTGCTTGCTGCTTTTCGTCTAGTAAACTTATTATAGGCCCTAGCCTATGTTTATGGAGTCTCTATTGAACTACTACAATCATACATTTCGGTGTACAGTACAGTAAGTGGCGATCAACGCCTCGTGTGAATGGCGCAATGATAGTGATGATAGACATATTACTAAATATACTAAACGAAAAGCAGCACGCGCGGGTACATTACGCGCATGGCATTAGGCCCCCCCCCCCCCCCCCCCCCCCCTCTTTCGGATCATTTTGAAGGGGCCGATAAGCACCCGTTGTCGCCATGATGTCGATAACACTGTTGCATTATTCATATCTATTGCGCGTATCGATTTTATTGTGAAACCTTTGTGTGAAACTTGTATTTAATGCGCATTTGTTGCGAATTTATTGTGCATTAACTGCGCATGCGGTGAGCTGATGCCTGTAATGTTTTATAACGTTTACAACATGAATTATTCATTTTTGATCATGAATATTGATGATGCTTAGGTCGGCCTTCGAATGGATCTGGACAAAATGGCGGAGCCTTACAGGGCCTGGAAAGTGATAATAGCAAGGAGCCTTACCATGTTTAGCAGGCATCACGCATCTCCAATAATTCTTCTCAACCATGTTGGTCAATTCTGGACGATTCGCAAAGGGGTTATGGCCCGAGAATCTCTCAGGGACCAGCTGAACGAGGTCACCTGCAGGTGTTCGAGTCATGGGACAGGTGAAATCGGCAGGACATCCAATATTGTTTTGTGCTGCGGGGTATCATTAAAAACAAACAAACTGACAATAGTAAACAACCGAGAAACGTAATCAATCCCATAAAACATTAAGATAGGAAGAAAAGAATATGAAATAATTTTTTTTAAATAATTGAAATGTACGTTTATTTCTAAAGCTCTGTCACTTTGTTTCCTTGAAAGTTTGGATGGCGTTGTTGCCCCCACCACCTATTCAGGAGAAAGTGAATGAAAATATAAAGGGTTCAAATATTTTAAGGGTAGGGGATCTAATTCTTGTTAGCTCCAGCTATAGTTTTACCAGGATCATTTTCAATTTTCCATTTTCGTTAGTAATATTTAATGGTCATTTCCCACAAATTTTTGAACTAATATTTCAACTAGTATTTTCATATTGTCGCCTTTGAACTGAGTTTTTTTCACATCATATACATATGTATATGTATATATATCATGATATGATTATATAGTAATCATATTTATATATATATATATATATATATATATATATATATATATATATATATGGGTATATATATACAAATATATATGTATATATATTTAACAATACTATGTCTATGGGGACGTATAACAATGGGATTTATTCCTTCCCCGTCATTAGGGGGACATGGAGCACGCTTATGGGGACATTTTGATGGCCGAGAACAAACGAATGTCCTCCGCTAACACCGATGCTAGCGTGAAGCGCAAGCGGAAATTTTGCCATAGCCCGACCTGTTTTTTGTTTTTTTCAAGTGAACATCCCCCCCCCCCCCCCCCCCCCCCAGTTACGGGCCTGGTAATCAAGAGTTTCATGAGTAAGAGTTACATGCTATGTATTTTTTTTTTATTTTTTTTTTTATTCTTTTCTTGTACTGTATTGTACTATGCATTTTAGAAATTCTGCATACGTGTGCGACCAGTTCAGTGATAAAGTGCATCTTGCATTCCGCTTGAGATATGACAAAAATATCCTGTCGTCTAATTTTCATATCGACTCGTAGGGCACTTGATCATCCAAGCTAAATTATTCAGTTCATCATTAGTATTAAGTTTCTGTGAGAGAACGCCTTTAAACCTCGTTGCCTGATTAAACTGTATTATTCGTAAGTAAGTTTGAATCATTAATTTCATCCTTCTGTTCATACCCAAAGAATAAAAATTGTCGTATAATAAGAATATTATAAACAGGAGCCTTTTGAATTATAATGTACAACGCATATAAAGAAGGAATATCTTAAATGAGAGTAATTCATAGCCTCTGTTCCCTATACTCTACAAAGAAAGATTCGATGATTATCTTCATCGGAAATTCATATCATTAGTTCAGAATAACCTCCTTCAATGTCTTTAAACAAAAGTTCAGTATCACTTAATGTCCTAGGCCGTATACATACACACACACACACACACAAACACACCCCCCCCCCCACACACACATATATATATAATATTATATACATATATATGTGGGGGGGGGGGTGTCTAGCCAGCGGTAACGTCCACGTGCAGATTTTCTCCTACAAACTGACTCTGATCGATCTGACCCAAGTTCGAGTCTGATACCGCTTTCACACCGAGGTACGGTCGCTGGGTACGGTCGCAGAGACCGTAGCCAGCGACCGATCGGACGTGCTTTCACACCGCCGTCAAACTTTGGTCAGGCCCAGAGCGATTGGTCGCTGTATAGCTGACCTAGCCGGAAGCGGAAGTGGAGATAGCGCGTGGGCATGTATGGGGGGTCATTGCATTTCGATCGGTCGCAGAGTACGATGTGCTTTCACATCAACCTTGCATCTGTCGCGATCGGTCGCTGAAGTACCTCTTAGGTCGGACTCAGCGACCGATCGTTTTTGACCAAAACGATCGGTCGCTGAGTACGATGAAATGCTTTCACACCATGGTTTCATCGGTCGTTGGTTACGGTCTCTGCGACCGTACCTACCTTGGTGTGAAAGCAGTATAAAAGTCACGTCTTTCGGATGGTGACGTTAAAGGTCGGTCCCTATGGAAAGCCATACGTGCCACAATTCGTGTGCTAGATACGTATCCCCAAATGTAGATACGTATCCAAAATCGGGGATACGTATCCAATTTGACCAATCACAGGGCCGCATTTAAGGATACGTATCGTCCCTTCAGGAGGATACGTATCCTCGGTTGTCGAGGATACGTATCAGGGTATGGATACGTATCCTTGTTTACAGATGATACGTATCAGGGTCTGGATACGTATCCTAGTTTACCGATGATACGTATCGTCTTCCGGTATGCGTTAGCGCACTAAATACGGGAATTTCGGGCTATGGTATCTGCGAAAAAGCCGATAAAAAATGAAAAGCGGATTACTACTACTGTAACAAAATTCAAGTGATATTTAAATGTTGTTCGACACTGGAATCTTGGGGAAAATTACAACGAATATAAGAAGAACAAATGCCCGTTAATTTGATATAATTTAGGAGTCAAACCGGCAAAATTCATCGATTCCGCACCATGTTCAATGATTCATATACCCGAAAATGACAAAAGTCGTTTTTATTTTGAAGGCCTTTGAAAAGTATCATACGACATTTTAACTAAATAGTGGCTTAAATGAAATAAAAGCTGAAGAGTTGGTCTTTACTCTCATATAAGTGACATGCCAAAAGTTTTTTTGTCTGGACCTTACTGTTGCAAATTGATTCGGGGGTCAAACCGGCAAAAATTCATCGATTTCGCACAATGTTCGCTGATTCATATACTAAAAATGACAGAAGTCGTTTTATGTTCAGGGGCTATGAAAAGTATCGTGTGACATATAAACTAAATAATGGCATACATGAGATAAAAACTGAAGAGTTGCTCTTTACTCTCATATAGGTGGCATGCCGAAAGTTTTTGTCTGGACCTTACTGTTGCAAATTGATTTCAGGGGTCAAACCGGCAAAATTTACCGATTCCGCACAATGTTCAATGATTCATATACCCGAAAATGAGAAAATTCGTTTTTATGTTCAAGGGCTTTGAAAAGTATCGTATGACATTTTGACTAAATAATGACTTACATGAGGTAAAAGCTGAAGAGTTGGTCTTTACTCCCATATACTTGTCTGCGGCATGCTAAAAGTTTTGTCTGGAGCTTTTAAAAATGAAATCAGGGGGCAAACTTGCAATATGCCCTAATTCAGAATCCTTTAGGTTGATTTGTTTTCGTGGTGGGGGAAGGGGTGATTGATTATGCATATTCTTTTCAAGGGAACAAATCGACCGATTGAGGGGAAAGGTTGCGGGGTTCAAACGTGAAGAATCAACTGAGCGAAGACTTATTCGAGATCTAATCTACTGTCTCCCCAATACAAGCAGTGGCGTAACAGTCGGGTGGGCAGGGGGGGCACTCTGCCCCCCCCCCTGAAAGATTTCAGCGGGAAAAATCCACCAAACCACCGGGAAAAAAATGAAAGGGAAGGAAAGGAAGAAAAAGGAAGGGAGAAAGGGAAAGGAAGAAGAAGAAAGGAAAAGAAAGAAGAAGAAAGGAAAAGAAAGAAGGAGAAAGGGAAAGAAAGAAGGAGAAAGGGAAAGGAAGTAGGAGAACGGGAAAGAAAAAGGAAAAAGGGAGAAAGAAAAAGAGAGAGGGAAAAGAGGGAAAGGGGGAAAAAGAAAAAAGCAAAGGGAAACAAAAGAAATGAGGGAAAATTTAGTACCAAGCCCCGGACGTTTCCGGGTGCTCTACTCCCTGACCCCGCAATTGCTTTCCATGTAGACCCCCTATCAGGGGCCCTAAGCCAGAACCCTGGGCCCCACCCCCGCTAAAGGCAAGCAACTCGCGGAGTAGGCTCACCTCCGCATATTCTATTTCTAGACTTAGATACCGGGAAATTTTCGGCTCTGCCCCCCCCCCCCCCCGATAACAGGCAGAGAATGTAAGAGACCGGGAACAGTCAACGAACAATTCAAAGAAAATAATGTCAGAGCTTCCGCGCTTCGCGCGGGAAGGGAAAATCACCATCCCATCCCCCCCCCCGATAACAGGCAGAAAGCATAAGAAGAGCGGGAACTGACAGCAAAGAAACGTCGGAGCTTCCTGCACCCCCCCCCCCCCCGGGGGGGGGGGCACTACCATCTCCCTAAAATAAAATCCTAGTTACGCCGCAGAAGACTTAATTACCGGCAATTAACAATTCAAAGAAACGTCGGAGCTTCCGCGCTTCCCTGCACCCTCCCCTCTAGGGAGCACTACATTGGTGTATATTCCGGGGGGTGGGGGATCTATCACCCCCATTTGGGAGAGAGGGGGGATGGTGTGTACAAATTTCCCCCCATGCAAACACACTTTTTAAGGAAGAAAATATACTTTAATTAATCAGTTAGTAAAAATTCTTAATATCTGTCATAAACAACCATCATATTTTAACATTTCTATTTGAAAATGCTACCGAAAACAAAAAAGTGGTTATTTTTGGCTCGCTCGCTTCGCTCGCTCGTCAAAATCTTAGAATTTCCATCCGAAAATGCGATTAAAATCGAGAAAACTGGTTATTTTTGGCTCGCTCGATTCGCTCTTTCATCATATTTTAGAATTCTTATTCGAAAATGCGATTCAAAACCAGAAAAGTGGTTACTTTCTGCTCGCTCGCTTCGCTCGCAAAATAGATATCAAAATGTGTGTGAGAGGGAAAAAATCGTTAAAAAAGTTTTTCATCCCCCACTCCTAAAATTGAATTTACGCCGGTGGAGCACTACCGTCCTCCTAAAATGCAGTCGTAGCTACGCCACAGATTCTAGACATAAACTAGTTACCGGGAAATTTTGGGCTCTGCCCCCCCCCCCCCCCGATAACAGGTATCTGTTACGCCCCTGAATACAAGGAGTTGTTTTGACAATAATATCTCAGAAGTATGTCCTCGTCATGCTCATTACATGAATGAACAGACATCGGTTTCTTTCTCTTTGTAGTTGACACTTCATTTCAGAGTATGCACCCCCCCCCCCCCTGTTTCTTAATTTGTTGAGCAAACCAAAAGTTCCAAGTTCTCGCTGAAGAAGTGTTGTTTTGTCAACAACAAAAAAGAGTTCGCCCACTTGATCGAAGGTCCGCGAGACCCAGGGCCCGCGACAGTGGCGTAGACAAGTTCTTACACCTGGGGGATCATAAGTGCGAGCAAGCGTAGCGAGCGCGGGGGCGGGGGGGGGGGGGGGGGACTGCTAACTTTTTTGAGTAGACACATAGGCCCCTGTACAAAAATCCGGAAGTGAATTTTTTTGTTGGTACATGCAGCACCTTCACTTTCATAAACGTTCCGCGGCTCCTGGAGCGAGTTCTAGAAAGGAAAGGTAAAAAAATACCTTCAAATTACAGTTGTGGGAGGCACTGCCCGAATGGAAAAGGGACACTATCAGAAAACAAAAAGGGCGTTAAGTGCCCTTATCTTACATGAACAGATGCAGAAATTGGACATACTAGAAAGGAAAAGGGGCAGTTATTAGAAGTTAATGAAGGCATGTATCAGATTTCAAATGGGGCACTTATCAGGGGTAAAAAGGGGCGCTCTGCAGAAGAGAAATTACACTGTGAGGTAGTGAAAGGGGGATAGTAATCCCATTTTAAAAGGGACATTCATCTGAAGCGTAAAAGGCGCACTTCTCAGAAGGTAACAGGGTGCCATTAAAAGGGAGAGGCATAAAAGAACGCATTTCTGTAGATTTTAAGAAGGTTAACTTATCTGAAACAAAAAGGGGCACTTATTAGAAAGCGAAAGGGCACTTGATCAACAAAGAAAATGGGCCCTTTTAAGATAAAAGAAGGGCACTGAACAGGTTTGAAAGGGAGCATTTTGGTTGGGCAAAAAGGGGCACCCCGGCCCGGCCCCCGGAAGCACCGCCTCTGTAAATAGAAGATATACGCACCGTGACAAACGAATATAGAATATGGACTGACACACAGTCATCACGCAACTTATCTTTTTTGTTAAATTTTGTTGTTACACCACTTCAGAAAAACTGTGACGGCGCCGAAATTACCCAAAAGTCATATAAATAACTACATAAATCAGAATAATGATCGATATAGTTATAGTAATCGTCATGTCAGTCACATTAACGATAATGATGATGATGATGATGATAACTATTATTATTATCATAAGCATAATAATAATAATAATACATTACTAATTATTTTTATCATCATTGCTGTTCCTATCATTTTTAAACATGTTAATTCAGTTTAATTGTAAGCAAACATTCTTCCCTAAAACCTGGGGGGAAGATTGTACATGTCATCCATGAGGATGCATACCCCTCACCTCCCCCCCCCCCCCCCCCCCGCTGTCTACGCCCCTGGTCCGCGAGACCGACTTTTTCGTATCGTATTTTCTTTCATCACAAATAATGCGCTATCGGTATATGAAATAATTATGTCTCCTTTATGTCTGGTCCCCGTTTCCAGATTTCCTACACCTTCCATGAAAACTTTCCGCTTCTCTTTAATACTTGTGAATGAATAATAATATTCTTTAATTTATTTTTTAATTTAGACTGAAATACTCTGGCCTCTTATTCCTTATGGATTTTCTAAAATACCTCACTGCATAAATTATGATAGCAATCAAGTTGCTATTAATAATATAGGGCCTACTTTTGACCCATTACTCTCTTTCTTTTTAAAAAAAAACTTAAACTGAAATACCTACAACTCTTATTCCGTATTAATTTTCTTAAGTTGCTTTTGATACTTCTCTCGATTAACACTTGAATAAGGAAATATCTTTAAAGAGTGAAACTTCGTATCTCAAATCTACAACACGATATACAAGGTATTGCGGTGAAGAAGGGTCTATGACGCCACCTTCCGAAATTTCTTGTATGAGAGAGAGCGTAATGAAAGTTATGGCGCACCTATACTCCTCTAACATGGTTTATAACTTGGCAAACCACTGAATATATTACAAGTTTTAGAAATTATTTGCTACCCATTTTTTTTTCGATTTCCAAAATATAAGATGGGGTAAGCATCCCCCATTGCGATAGTGTGCGCCTGAATGCTATTTTTTTTTAATTTTGTAAAATATTTGTATTTGCAGCTCATGCTGCGAGACAATTTTGTTTTCCTTCGGATCCATAGAGAGACGACAAAGGCATTTTCCAATTCTAATAAGCTACTCAGGCAGAAGCTGAAATATTATGCAAGAAACTTGAATTTAAAAAAAATCATTCATGGAATAGATGAATGAATGAATGGATGAATGAATGAATGAATGAATGAATGAATAATTGAACAAATGAATTGATCAAAAGCACAAATTAATTCATTCATTAACAAAATTGATATTATTACCACTGACTTGAATCAAGTTTGTACCTTCTGGGAGAGCCGTTGTCCAAGAGGGTGGTTGCCCTAGGAAGTAGTTGTCTGGGGGTAGTTGACAGGGGGTAGCTACCCTAGTGGGTAATTGTACAGGGGGTATTTAACCGGGGGGTTGTTGTCCTAGAGGGTGCTTGCCCCTGGGGGTAGTTGTCTAGAGTGTAGTTGACCTTGACCGGGGGTAGTTGTCGTAATGGGTGGTTCTACTAGGGGGAAGTTGTCCGGGGGTATAGAGGGTGGGTGCCCTAGGGGTACTTGTCCGGGGGTATTTGTCAAATAAGCGGGGGGGGGGGGGGTAGTCTTCCTAGAGGGTGGTAACCCCAGGGGGTAGTTGACTGGGGGTAGTTGTTCGTGGATAGTGTCGACAGTGTGATAGCCCTATGGGTAGTTGTAGGGGGCAGTTGACCGGGGGTTGTTGTCCTATAGGGCACCTGCCCCTGGGGGTAGTTGTCTAGAGTGTAGTTGACAGGGGGTAGTTGTCCTAGAGGGTGGTTACCCTACAGGGTAATTGTCTGGAGGTACTTGTCCGGGGGCAGGTAGTTGCCCTAGCGGGTGATTAGCTGCGTGGTAATCATCCTAGAGGGTAGTTATCCTTATTTTATAGGGGCGAAAACGTTAACCCGCGTAGCCAGGGGGCTATGGTGGCAGTCCTCTCCCCGTCAATCGCCCCCAACCCTCTTACAAAAAGAAATTTAAAAAAAATAATAAAGCGTGAATTACAAAAGAAAGATACGATCATAAGATAGTATGAAGTATATGAATCAGCGAACATTGTGCGAATTGGTGAATTTTACCGGTTTGACCCTTGAAATCAATTTGCAACAGTAAGGTCCAGACAAAAACTTTCGGCATGTCACTTACATGAGAGTAAAGAGAAACTCCTCAGATTTTACCCCATGTATGCCATTATTTAGTTAAATTTTCATACGATACTTTTCATAGCCCTTGAACATAAAACGACTTCTGTCATTTTTAGTATATGAATCAGTGAACATTGTGCGAAATCGATGAATTTTTGCCGGTTTGACCCCTGAATCAATTTGCAACAGTAAGGTCCAGACAAAAAACTTTCGGCATGCCACCTATATGAGAGTAAAGAGCAACTCTTCAGCTTTTACCTCATGTAAGTCATTATTTAGTTAAAATGTCATACGATACTTTTCAAAGCCCTTGAACATAAAAACGAATTCTGTCATTTGAAGTCAAGCATCAGCGAACATTGTGCGAAATCGATGAATTTTGCCGGTTTGACCCCTGAAATCAATTTGCAACAGTAAGGTCCAGACAAAAACTTTCGGCATGCCACCTATATGACAGTAAAGAGCAACTCCTCAGCTTTTACCTCATGTATGTCATTATTTAGTTAACATGTCACACGATACTTTTCAAAGCCCTTGAACATAAAACGACTTCTGTCATTTTTAGTATATGAATCAGCGAACATTGTGCGAAATCGATGAATTTTTGCCGGTTTGACCCCTGAATCAATTTGCAACAGTAAGGTCCAGACAAAAAACTTTCGGCAAGTCACTTATATGAAAGTAAAGACCAACTCTTCAGCTTTTATTTCATTTAAGCCACTATTTAGTTAAAATGTCGTATGATACTTTTCAAAGGCCTTCAAAATAAAAACGACTTTTGTCACTTTCGGGTATATGAATCATTGAACATGGTGCGGAATCGATGAATTTTGCCGGTTTGACTCCTAAATTATATCAAATTAACGGGCATTTGTTCTTCTTAATTATTCGTTGTAATTTTCCCTATGATTCCAGGGTCGAACAACATTTAAATATCACTTGAATTTTGTTACAGTAGTAGTAATCCGCTTTTCATTTTTTATCGGCTTTTTCGCAGATACCATAGCCCGAAATTCCCTTATTTAGTGCGCTAACGCATACCGGAAGACGATACGTATCATCGGTAAACTAGGATACGTATCCAGACCCTGATACGTATCATCTGTAAACAAAGATACGTATCCATACCCTGATACGTATCCTCGACAACCGAGGATACGTATCCTCCTGAAGGGACGATACGTATCCTTAAATGCGGCCCTGTGATTGGTCAAATTGGATACGTATCCCCAATTTTGGATACGTATCTACATTTGGGGATACGTATCTAGCACACGAATTGTGGCACGGATAGCTTTCCATAGGTCCCAGACGTATATTGATATACGTCTGTAAAAAAACACACAGACACACATATGTGAATGACGATGAATGAAAGGAAAGAATGTATGAGTGACAGAATGAAACTCAATGAGTGGATGATAATAATAATAATAATAACTGATTTATGATAATCAACAGAAATGAGTTAAGTTAAATGATAATGAATAATGTGATAAACAAAAAATAATGAGTGAATTAATAATAATTAATTTTTTTTTTCTAAAAGTGGAGGTGCTGTGGTTGAGTGGTCTTAGGCGCTTGACTGGAGACGCGAAAGTCGGGGTTCTATCCCCGCGGTACGGCATTTATGCCCTTGAGCAAGGCATTTTATCTACATTGCTCATTTACCATACATCAAATAAATGAAAATGCTATAGGCATTATTGATTCCAACGTGTGCACGTGTTTAAAAAAAAAAAAAAAAAAAAGAGGTAACATGGTCGCTTGGTTTAAGGCGCTTAACTGGAGACGCAAAAGTCGAGGGTACGATCCCCGGGACGGCACTTATGCCCTTGAGCAAGGCATTTTATCTACATTGCTCTTTTACCATACATCAAATAAATGAAAATGCTATAGGCATTATTGATTCCAACGTGTGCACGTGTTTAAAAAAAAAAAAAAAAAGAGGTAACATGGTCGCTTGGTTTAAGGCGCTTAACTGGAGACGCAAAAGTCGAGGGTACGATCCCCGGGACGGCACTTATGCCCTTGAGCAAGGCATTTTATCTACGTTTGCTCTTTTATCGTACATCAAATAAATGAAAATGCTATAGGCGTTATTGATACTAACGTGTGCACGTGTTTTTTGGGGTTTTTTTAAAAGTGTGTATGTTTTTTTTATCTTTTCTCTTTTCCCCCTTTTCTCTCTCTCTCTCTCTCTCTCTCTCTCTCTCTCTCTTTTGCTCCGCCAATGGGGGGGGGGGGGGGGCGCCGCTTCCCCCCCCCGGATGGATCCGGCTATGCAGTGAGAGATGCAAGTGCAATTTTCCCCTCTATTTCCATTTTATCATTATATGCATATTTTGTTCTTCTATAGCCTTCTATAAGCCACCGTTTCTCAATCTCTCTGCATGCTGGGAAAGTTTGGTCCGTCTAAGCTCTCGTCTACACGCCATGCCTTTAACGATCTCCTCTTTCTCTCTGACACTCCTTTCCCATCTCTTTCTCTCTTGCCAGCATACATTCTTTCCCTTTCTGACCTGCACGTTTTCTTTCCTTATTTCGCCTTTGTCGGGTACTTATTTCCATCACTAAGTTGCACTTTCTCTTCATCTCCTATCACACTCTTCCTGTCGTTCTTCTCCCATCAGTATGTTCCCTCCATAGCACTGCATTCTCATTTTCTCTTATTTTCTTTCACTTCCTCAACTTAATATTGATTTTTAAAAATCAAATTAACGTTTCTCTCTTTCCTCAACATTATTTATATATGAAATAAATAATGAACAATTGCAAGCAAAAGAACATACAAAAATTGATACAAATACAGAATTATTTCAGTTTAATCATAAGTGAGCCTGGTTGCTGGAAATTTTTACAATTTGACATAAGTCGCAGGCTGAAGAAAGACTAAAAAAGGCTGTTAGAAGAATTCTAATCCGCATACCCGTCGGATATAATCATTAAGCGTTTTGCACTTTAAGTATTATCATAAATGAGACTGACTGAGAAGTATCTGAATTTTCTACAAAATAAAATATTTAACTTATTTCTTTTTACATTATGTTACAAACAAAAAATATTGAACATCATTATATTATATTACTGAGAAGTATCTGAATTTTTAACAAAATAAAATATTTAACTTTTTTTTACATTATGTTACAAATAAAAAATATTGAACATCATTATATTATGTACAAAGTCATTTCCTGCTTGGAGCGTACTGGGAAAAGGTCTGAAGGATTTCGTGAGTTGTTACAGTATATACACTGTCCATCTGCAGAAGGAAAGAAAAAGATAAAGAAAGAAGACGAGTAAAAATGTTTGTACATAATTATGACATGACATAACAGTTAAACACAAAGAAATATCCATATTTTGCAGAGATAATGCTACTGCTGTTCATCTAACAAAATTAACAATGCAGTATGTAGGTCTTGATGTACAATATTGTCTTGCTGAGAATGTAATAAACATTAAGATTCAAGAAAATATATATTTTGTGCAAAATCTAAAGTCTATCCTCATATAGCTATTCTGATAAAAGGTTTTCATCTTTTTAAAAATAAGATACGTTATCATTTTGCTTTACACAATGCTCAATTTTTTTTTTTTTAAATCGCAAGTCCAAGTCAAAGGCCAACATGAAATGTTGAATAACATCATACTTTTCATAAACCATAGTTTTGTGTGGTGGTCTTTTTCTTTTGCAATAATTCAAAATAATATAATGTTCCTCAAGGGATTCGGCCAAAATTTTGAAAAAAAAAGAGGGGGAGGGGATGGGCAGGAGGATGCATTTTGATGTTGTGAACTTGATATTAGTGCCAAATGAGTTTCAAGGGATCCACAGTCGGCCTGTATATATATATTTATATATACCTGCTTTGGCCGTCTATCTGAGATATGGCCATCAAAAACTCACTTTTCTTCCCCGCAGAAAAGGGCCTTGCTGGTCTAGCAAGCACAGCTCCCCTCAGTGCATGCGCAGCTACCTCCACACTTGCAGCTATCACCACACTTGCACGCAACATCTGCAAAAATTAAACCAAGTCATTTCAAATAACATAAGTTTGTCTCATCACCATAGAAAGTTTATGCCTTCTTTCTGAAATGTGAAATGAATGAGTAATGTGCACATTTCCTTTCAAAGTGTTAGTCATTCTTAAAATTATATGTAGCGGTGAATTTGAAAAATTAATTATCGCTTATTATGAACAAAAAAAAATCCACGATGATTCAAAACTTGTCTCTGTGTTTATTCTCATTTTTAAAAAATCATTTTTCCCCCTGCAGGTTGTATCTAATACAGCTAATGAAGTCAAGAAAGTGATAATACTCACTTGTGCATGTTCCACAGCATTTTCCATCCTTGCAGCATTCTCCGGTTGTACAGCACTCCTGGCCCTTGCAGGCACATTCCTTGCCCCCTGTTGTCAAAAGAAAAGATCATTTCATTGTTTAATTCAGCTCAGTTCAGTTCAATTTATTCCACTTCTAAGCAAACATACAGATACATATTACATGTTCCATACATAATATGCATACAATGAAAATGGTAAAACGTACGTCATAGAATATAATGGGTATAAAAACCCTTAGGCCTGGTAGACCTTTAATGAAAATATCATTAAGAAAATATTTATCGAGAATGTAATAGCACACAAGTGTTATGTAAAAAATAACATAAACAAACAAAAACAGACTTCAAATCCACGCATAATAATATTACACAGTAAACTTTGTTTGGCGGTCTGTAACTCAGACTATAACACAGACTGTGGGCGTTGTCTTATTATGAGTTGTGTAAACAGTGGTTAAAAGAGGGCGTTACAAAACTGCACAGAAAAACTTTTCTGTTTTCGTTCGCCTGGTTGGAGGTGGCATTACGTAATCCTTTCCTTACAGTATGAAAAAAAAAACCTCCCTGTCCTACCTATTTGACGCATGCAGCCGAATACATAATGCCAGCTCTGCATTCTCAGGTGAGTATGTTTAATTAGCGAATAGCGTATATTAAAATCTACCACAGACGTGCAAACCATGTGAGAAATAAGAGAAATACGATGAAAACTGAAATAAAGATTGACTTGTCTTCTGTCTTACCTTTACAGCAGTCACACTTGACGTCAGGCATGATGAATTTTAGCTCGAGTTGTACGTTAACAAAACTAAACAAGTATAGCTTTCGACAGACGTTGCTACACCTTCTGCAGGTTCTGAGAAAATTAGCAATTTTGGACGTTTTTATGTGTTTTGATATTAGAGCCCGTGTGGAAAAATCAAACAATACCTACCACACGCGGAAAGCAGACGACCCGTTGTTTTGCACACGTTCCTGTTGATAATGCAGTGGACTCACTCAAGAAGAGTGCATCGAAATGGTAAATATAAATAAAAACCTTCCATAATACTCATCTTTAGGCCTAAAAAGTGGATTACCAAGTTAGGAAAGACTTCCTTTTGCGACAGCCACCCAGACATGCTAACGGATTAAAGCACACCAAGTTGGGTGGCTGTCGCAAAAGGAAGTCTTGCCCCACTCACACTTGATGCTTCGGTTAGGTATATGAGAGAAGTTAGAAAATGGATCGAGGGGCAGGGGCCCCATGGCGGGCCGTATGGCAGGGGCACACAGGGGCGTCGCTAGAGGGGGTGTGGGGGGGTGCGACACCCCCCATTAAAAATTCTTGTCGGCAAATTCGCGATCGCTGTCGGCAAAAAAGAGAGAGAGAGGGAGAGAAAAGAGAGGGAAGAGGAAGGAGGGAAAAAGAAAAAAGAAAGATGAGTAAGGTGCTCAAATAGAGTCATATTCGGCTTATTTGCTTGTTCATTTTGACGACGAAATAACACTGGTAACACGAAAGAGAGCGTATTTTTCCTCGCTCGCTGCGCTCGCTCGTATTATATTAAGATACAGGATGTTTTTGGAAAGCAAACACATTTGCCAAGTGAAATAAACAAATATACAATCTAGATATTTTGGGGCCCATCATGTATTTTGTTGAAGAATTATCACCTCTATACCATAAAAAAGTAAATATATTTTTCCTCGCTCGCTGCGCTCGCTCGTATAATATTTAGATACAGGATGGTCTTTGAAAGCAAATAGATTAGGTAGGAGAGGTGACCAAATATAACACAATAGGTATCTTAAAGGCCCATCGTGTATTTTGATGAAGAACTTTCACTTCTACCATGAAAAGGAGTATTTTTCCTCGCTCGCTACGCTCGCTTGTACAGTATTCAGATACAAGATGGATTTGGGAAAGCAAACGAATTCGGCAAGCGAGGCCCATCATGTACTTTGATGAAGAGTTATCACCTACCATAAAAAGAGTATATATATTTTTCCTCGCTCGCTCGTATGATATTTAGATACAGGATGGTCTTTGAAAGCAAATAAATTAGGTAAGGGAGGTGACCAAAATATCAAAATAGATATCTTAAAGGCCCATCATGTATTTTGATGAAGAACTTTCACTTCTACCATGAAAAGGATTATATGATAAGGAGTATATAGATTTTTTCCTCGCTCGCTGTACTCGCTCGTATAATATTACGATTTAGGATGGTCTTTGAAAGCGAATGAATCATGTGAGAGGTGACCAAATATATGATTTAGATATGTAGTTTGATGAAGAACTATCACTTGTACGAAAGAGAGAGTACAAGTTGAAATATCTATGCACTGTAAGTATGCTTTGGCGGATAGGCCTATGCGGGGGGGGGGGGGGGGGGCGACGTGTATAGTTGTATGCCGGTTGTATGCTATTACTTTAATTAATGTATGACAGACTAGTATCTATATGCCCCCTCCCCCGCCAAGAAATCCTGAATCTGCAACTGACTCGGACACTACACCCAGAAATCTTGAAGTAAACGAATATGATATATATATATATTAAAAAATAACATCGACTGTCAGTCTGAAATATTAATGCTCCTAATCCAGGAGAGCCCCCCCCCCCCCCGCTTATCTATATGGTGTACGTATACCTAAAATTCACATTCAAAATTTAGTGATTCAAATCCAAACATTTAGGATCATTCTCAATTTACAAAACATAGCAGAATAATAACAAAAACGCCATAAAACAAAAGCAAAAACAAAACAGAAAACGAGCACACATGTCATAATTACCATTCAAAGTATAACATTTTTTTTTTAAGCCACAGGCCAATTCAGAGTATTATACAGCAGCTTTTCGAAATAATAAACATAACAAAAAAGTAGTGTAGGGTGCCTATTTTGTCATTTTGGTTTCTCCTTGTTTACATTCCTTTCTGTTCTTCATACTGCTTTCACATCAAGGTACGGTCGCTGCGACCGGTCGCTGCGACGGTACCCAGCGACCGATCGGACGTGCTTTCACACCTCCGTCAAAATTTGGTCAGGCCCAGAGCGATCGGTCGCTGTATAAATAATAGCTGACCTAGCCGGAAGCGGAAGTAGAGATAGTGCGTAGGCATGTATGGGGGGTCATTGCATTTCGATCGGTCGCTGAGTACGATGTGCTTTCACATCCAGCTTGCATCGGTCGCGATCGGTCGCTGAAGTACCTCAGCGACCGTACTCAGCGACCGATGAAATGCTTTCACATTATGATTTCATCGGTCGCAGCGACCGTACCTTGGTGTGAAAGCAGTAGTTGGAATTAGTTCATTTAAGTTCAAGTTTCAATAGATGTTATGTTGCCATTCTCCTCATCAGCCTCTGCCCTACTTCTCTCGTCACCTTCATTCCTTTCCTATTCAGATGTGTCCATTCATTCCATCCACACATCTGGTTCTTTTGTTGAACATTCTTCATTACATAATCACCCAGTCATTGACTCATCTTCATCCTAGTTATTTTCTGATTGGTTCTCTTATTGAATTAGGTTGTTACATTTTAGTTGGATCCATTTTCTCTATGTTCATTGGTTTAGTATGTTTGAATATTTATAATGTTATGTTTCCTTAGTTACTGTTTTGATGTGGGGGGCCAAGCAGCCATATGATATAAAAGAGCATTTTGACTTGTAATAAACACACAGACAGATTAAAGACACGGACACAGACACACAGACAGATAGAGACTACAACTACCAGACTCCTTCATCATTATTTCCATATCCTGAGTTGCTGTAACGTTTGAGTTTGCTGAATGCTGAATGTTTGCTGTTTGAACTTTGTTTTTACTTCAAATTAACTGTATATTTTACAACCCTACAGTAGTGCTAATTATGTTTAAATTAAATAGTGTATCACTTATGAATGATAACACTGTGTTCATATTACCCATCACCTAAGCTCCTCCTCGATCCTCCGATAGGCCTATCTAATACCGCCCCCCCCCCCCCCCCCCCCGTCCCTCCATCCCCTATAAAGAACTATAGTGTATAATGGAAATACTCATGCACCTATCTTGGCCACTATTTATTACGATGAACTTTGTTACAGAATTCAAACGGCTCTGTCAGAGACTATTAAAGAAAGGAGGAGTATGCACGCGAGTCGCTGCCTTCGTGAATACCAACTCATCTCTGCACACGACATATTCATTTCAATACAGCGAAACGTTAAAAGTGCGTGCAACTTTCAGGCTAATCGCTGAATCACACGACCCTACCGTTGAACTTTTATTCTTTTCTAAATTTGACTGAAATGGAGAGACCCCGACGAAATGATTATTTAAGAACTTGACAAGAACATGGACAAAGAAAGCGGACAAAATGAACAACCTCATTCTACCCTTCACAATGGTTCTGGTAGTCAAAAGAACATCCCTTCACAGCTATTATGTTTAATCATGTAGTTCGTGAATATGCATGTGACACCTGTTCCACATATTTTAGACAGTAGCAGTGAAGGGATGTTCTTTTGACTACCAGAACCATTGTGAAGGGTAGAATGAGGGGTTGTTTATTTTGTCCGCTTTCTTTGTTCGTCATGTTCATATAGTGAGAAGTTTTTCCTCTATCATGACCATGGAGTGACACCCCTCCGAGTCACACCCCGGCCCCCATCTTCATCAAAATTGAATTGAATTGAATTGAAATCGTAAAAAAAACTCAGACATGGCAATGATAATAAACAAACATGAAGCCATTGATGTACCCCTATAAAGCTATGCTTGTGCATGGGGCCATGATGAGATATGGATGGACCTCCCGATCCCGGCCAGTGGCCAGCTCAAAGATCTGCGCATGCACCAAACATGGGAGATACTGTACCGTCGCACAGAGTCCCCAAAACGATGATTCCACTGTCAGCCAGTACAGGAAACATGATAATGTACAAAACTGGTTACAGGAAAAGGGCAATGTTAATCAAAACATCCCTTCACTGCTATTGTCTAAAATATGTGGAACAGGCGTCACATGCATTTTCACCTGGAGCTACATGATTAAACATAATAGCTGTGAAGGGATGTTCTTTTGACTACCAGAAACATTGTGAAGGGTAGAATGAGAGGTTGTTCATTTTGTCCGCTTTCTTTGTCCACCATGTTCAAAGTGTCTATTTGAACATACAAACACACAGACACACAACCGGGCTGGCTATTAAATTCTCACTATGGTATACATGTATATGTAGAACGGAAATTAATCAGACATAAAGGAAGGGTACACATTAAGATAATTTAAGTGCTTATGTAATGTATTATTGCACAAGATGCTGACGTTATATTTAAATTAATGTTTTTTTATTGCAGTCATCAGGATACCACTACTACTACTACTACTACTACTACTACTACTAATGGTAATGATAATAATGATGATGATGATGATGATGATGTAACTAGTAAATCACAAATGATCCAAAGTACCTAGACAAAGTTTGGCCTGCGCAAAATGTGCTCAAATCTGTAAATACTGTAAAAATTTTCATACATGGATACTCCGTACAGAACTAAAAACTGCTAGACAACCAACACAATTAAACAATGATAAAAATAATTAAACGTACATAAAGATATTTTAATAATCATTTTCAGAAGAAAGATATGATATTGCCCTTAAACAAATTGATGACATGATTAAGGAAAACAATTTTTCGTATACATCATCTATTAGATTACTGCTATTTCAGTTATTTAACTCAAATTTTAACATTATATCTCGAAACTGTGCATTGGAAGGAATCTTTAGGCTAAATCTGATGAAGATGGGGGCCGGAGTGTTACTCCATTGTCATGATAGAGGAAAAAACCTTCAAGTGCCTCAATAATCACAAGTTATTAATCAGGGTCTCCTTTACAAAACTGAGATTAATCAGCGAAATTTTAAGAAGAATTGAACTTCACTTTGTTGTTTTGAGCTGTAAACAGTATTGTACGGGGTCATATGATTCAGACAATAGCCTATCTATATAGTTGCACGCACTTAACACGTTTCCCTGTATTTAAAAGTACTGAATATTCATAGTCTTTTAAGCACGTCGTGCGCAGAGATGATTTGATTCACGGAGGCTGCGACTCGAGTGCAAACTCCGCCTCTCTTTATTCTCTGTCAGAGCCGTTTCAAAATTTTTTTTTGGTAGGTTTGACATCGAAGCAGATACACGTACCTGTCATTTTTCTCCGGGGGGGGGGGGGCGTTTTTTGCAATATAGTGGGCAAGAGGGTGAGAATATCCATATGGGATGGAATATTCTTTATAGGGGTTCGAGGGGGTATAGATAAACCGACTGGAGGAGGAGGTTCTATGGGGTGTAAGTACAGCATAGGGAATATGGGGGGGGGGGGGCTGTAAGAACTCTAGACGAAGGTTTGTCCGTGGTTAAGAGCATTAATATTTGCACACTGTAATATTTTTATTTTTATTTAAGTATATCTACTTAAGATTTTTTGATGGGGGGGGGGGTAGATAGGAACAGATGGGCACAAGTCTGTCGTGTGCATTAAAGTATCCTTCGAAGTATATGCCTATACAAGTCATGTATATACATTTCAATTAGAAAAATACAGAAAATATTTCAGTGTTTCGGAGACAAGGCGATCTTCTTTATCTACAGAATTACGGATAACTTACAGTAAAATATCACTGCTTATCTAAAAATCACTTTCTGTGCAAGACTCGTTGGGGGATTTTAGGCACATCATCTTAACACTTCTTGTGCAGTAAAGCTAGCTTTAATTTATGCATGGAGAAAATATGTTTCCGGGTTTGTTTTGGAGACACCGACTCAACATTTTTTTTTTTTTTTGAGGGCATGTGCCCCTGCCGGGAACGGGCTAGGGTATTTTAATGGGGAGGTTTAAGATGACCCATAGGTAAATTTATTTAACTTTTAAATGAAAAAATAGGGGTATTATGTAGTTGCATGACCCAGTCCTCTCTTTTTCCATACTCTTCCTTCTTCCTCCTCCTCTTTTTTGTCTGTTCAGAAGGTTTTAACCATTTTCGATGCACTCTACCCGACACGTGTGAAACTCCTAATCATCGACAGGAACGTGTGCAAAACGACAGGTCGTCTGCTTTTCTCGTGCGGTAGGTTTTGTTTACCCGCCATTTTTCCACACGGGCTCTAATTTCAAAACACATAAAAAGGTCCAAATTTGCTAATTTTCTCAAAAGGTCTATCGAGAGCTAAGTAGGTTAATTTTGTTACGGACAACTCGAGCTGAAATTCATCATGCCTGACGTCAAGTGTGACTGCTGCAAAGGTAAGATCGTATTTCAACCAAATTTTATGAGCAGTGAAACATGGTTTGCACGTTTGACGAAGGTTACAACACATTCTTGCCTAAACTGATTCAAAATTGAATGACAAGCGCCCCCAAACTGAAATAACAACCAAGCACAGCCACTGCGTTGTAGTTTGCAGGCACAAATTGGCCTGGTCTGTCCCAATTTAACACTTTGGTGATTGTGTTTTATATAGCTGCTCCAGACACGGGTTCTTGTTGTTGTTGGTTTCTTGGCCTTTTTTTCATTCTAGAGTGAATATTTAGGTATATACAATGTAGTAGGCACTATAGCTAGGCTTCGCTCAAGGCGCCATGTATCAAAGTGTCGATGAGAGTAATGTGCCTGCAGACTAGGTGCAGAGATGCGTGGCAGACCTACATGCATATTCCGCTGCATGCTTCAAACAGATAGGCCTATAGGGGGTGACCCAAAAAGAAAGGAACACCCGCAATCCTTAATTTCAGGGAGGTAAATAACAATGTGTATTTGTTCATTTGGTTCAAAAGAGAATTCATTTTCCTAAAATGACACCAAAATCATTCATTTTGGTTTATGCGTTCAGATGTTGGCTCATTCCACGAGGCAATGTCATTTTCAAAATTGCTACTTTTACAACTGAAATCATGTGAAATGACGGGAAAACCTTCCACGTGACGGCATTCTATAGAAACGGCTTGCTGCCTAAATCTCGTTTTGAGTGAAAGGAAAATTCAACTTACAGACCCCCAACTAAGTTTTAGTTTGTAATTATGCGCAGTGGTGTAGCTAGGATTTCATTTTAGGAGGGGCGGTAGTGAGCATACTTTGCGTGCGAATCACTGAGCGCGCGAAGCACGCTCCCTAGGGGGGAAGGTGCAGGAAGGGGCGAGTTTCCCCCTCCCGCGCGAAGCGCGGAAGCTCCAACATTTCTTTGAATTGTTCCTTGTCTCCTCCCGCTCTTCTTACGTTCTCTTGCCTTTTTCTTTTCTCGCTCACGCTTTTTTCTTTTCATTTTTTTTTTGGCGTTTTGGAGGGGGCGACCGCCCCCACCGCCCCCTTGGCTCTGCGGGTGCTCTTTTTTCCCTTACATACCACAGAATTTTGAAAGGATATTTATATATTTTTTTGCTAATGCAGTTTCGAAAAAATAAAAGATTTTCTTTATGTAGATTTCAGGAAAAGAATACCTTTACAGGCCTAAGGGTCTTACCCATCAACAATGAAATGTATACGTATAATGTACGTATTGTATTTTCTTACAACAGAGGGCAAGGAGTGTGCCTGCACGGGCCAGGAGTGCTGTATAACTGGAAAATGCTGCAAGAATGGAACCTGCTGTGGAAGATGCACAAGTGAGTATGATCATTTTCTTGACTTCATTAGCTGTATTATCTCATTTACAACCTCCAGGAAAGATAAATAAAACAACAAATTGAGAAGAAACTCTCACTTTTTTTTTTTTCATCGTTCATAATTGTGATACTTTATTTCAAAATTCACCGCTACAAATTCAGTTTTAAGAATGACTCAAACTTTAAATGGAACAGTGCATATTCCCATTAAATTTCACATTTCAGAGAGAAAGAAGGCACAAATTTTCTTGGTGATGAGACAACCCAATATTATTCGAAATTGTTTGGTATCATTGTTTGTAGATGTTGCATGCAAGTGTGGTGATAGCTGCAAGTGTGGAGGTAGCTGCACGTGCACTGAGGGGAACTGTGCTTGCTAGACCAGCAAGGGCCTCCTCCCAGGTGAAGAAAGGTGAGGTTTTGATGTCCATAGCTTGTATATATTCAGACTGACAGCCTGTGAATAATCCAACTTCAGCTCCACCAATTACAAGGCAATAGTCATGAAAATTAATATTTGTCATTCAAACATTTGAATGTTAACCTTGGACTTCATGTGATTTTGTAATTATCTTGATCAAGTGAATTCTTTGAGTATTGTGGAGAGCAAAAATTACAGTGCATCTTATTTTTTTAAAATGAACCTTTTTCAGAATAGCTATATGAGGATAGATTTTGGTCAAATTATGTATTGTATTTTCTTGAATCTTAATGTGATGTCATTCTCAGCAAGGCAGTATTGTACATCAAAGACTTAACTTTGATAATTTAATAGCTTATCTTTTCAAAATATTAATATTTGTGTTTGACTGTGATGTTGTGTCCAAATATTTTTACTCATCTTCTCTCTTTTATCTTTTTCTTTCCTTCTGCAGATTGTACAGTACAGCTCATGAAGTCCTTCTGCCAGTACGCTTCAAGCAGATATGACTTTGTACATATATGATGTTAAATATTTGTATCATATTATGTATAAAGAAATATTTTATTTTGTAGAAACTTCTTATACTTCAGTCATCTGATTAATGATCATTAAGGCCGACGTGTATAATAAGAATTTTGTCTTTTTAGTTCTTCAGCTTGTGACTTCTGTCAAATTTTAAAATTCGGGCGACAAGGCTCAGTAATGATTAAACTGAAAGAATTCTATCCATTTTTTGTACGTTCTTTATTTCGGATATATATGTAATATATTGAGGGTCGAGGAAAGAGTGAAATGCTTTGATTTGTTATGAAGAAAAAAAAAGGGTCGAAATCGAATAAAATACCAGAAAATGAGAATGCATTGCTGTGAGAGAACATACTGATGAGAGAAGAAAGTCATGAAAGAGATAAAAGAGAAAATGCGACTTATAGTGCTGGGAGAAAGATTGGAAAGTACTTGACAAACTAAAGGCGAAATAAGGAAAGAAAACATGCAGGCAGTAAAGAAAGGGAAAGAATGTGTACTGGCCAAAGACAAATAGGGGAAAATAGTTCCAGAGAGATAGAGAGAGAGAAGATTGGGCGAGAACTAGTATAGACCAAATATGCAGATAGAATGAGAGTCGAGGTCTTGAAGGCTAGAAGAACAAAAAATGCATATAAAAATTTTAAAATGCAAATATAGATAGAGCGCAAAATAAACACTTGGATCTCTTACTGGGTGCCGGGGGATAGCCTCATTAATCGTGTGTATGTGACCGTTCTTCTGAGGGGAAAAACAACAACATGAACAAATAACCAACGACAGTGCAAAACGGCCGGGTAAATCCAGGTTATTCCTACTTGTAATGATGATATTAGTGGCAAATCGGGACATATTTCTCGGAGATGGGGGGGGGGGCGCAAAAGCACATGTCGAAATTATATACTGGTCTATCAAACAAGACGAAAAAAGGGGTATGAAATCTATTGGAGATATCAGACTCCTAAGTTAAAGAAAAAAAAACGAATAACAATAAACTTTTCTATCATCATGATCATCGTTATCTCGGTTGATATTTTGAAATACACCACACGCGTTAGCTTTGTTAGAGTTTTGGTATTGACAAATACGCTTAAAGAAGAAAAGACAGATGTAAAAACTGTTGCTTTTAGGCTCCAGCTTTTTTGGGGGGAGGGGGGCCGGGGCGGGTGGATGTACATTAACTTTGAATTAATGCAGTGGCTATGTGCAATGTTTATCGGTCACAGGCACTGCGACACTTTGAACTTGGAAAATGAGAGAAACACAATATAAAGGAGGAAATAATTGCATGCCGAGCCGTGGGCGCCACTTTTAGGGGCCGCAAAATGCACTTTTTTGTTGTTTTGTCTCTTGCTAAATTTTTTTTTTTTTTTCGTATAGACCTTCCCTATATGTTTGGTTGATGTCATACACATAAGTGACGTATGATTCGAAATGTCAGTATGAATGGGCACCTTCTTAGTTCTCCAAGCAAAAGAGTTTCATGCCGAGCTTCTACAGGGCTAGCCTATAATCTAGGCGGAGGATGCAGCTATTGTCTTTGCTGTTACGCTAAACGTCTGATGCGGCGATACGTCTGATGCGGCGAGACTACGAACAGTGGATACAAACAGAAAAGATAATAGCTGCATCCTCTGCCTAGATTATAGGCTACTATAGGGCACACAATCATGATTATTCATTCGCTCGCGGTGCGTGACAGGCGTTTGTAAAATGATGATTATGAAAAATATATGAAATTGAGTTATTGTCGGCTGTTAATGTTTATAGAAGAAATAGGTTTGGAAGTCATATTCTTTCAGCATTATTTGACCACACGCTTCGGTGTATTTTATAGGAATTTTGATCTGCGGTCATGGGTGTCGATTTGTTTCATGGTTCGGGGGGGGGGGGGGGGGTGATTGATGCCGAATATCCTCGGCCACGGAGCAAAGTGACCGAGCGGAGAAGGGTGCAGTGGCAGTTGAAACGTGAAGGATAGACTAAATATGCGGGGAAGGGTGGGGGGGGGGGGAGGGTTGTAAGACCTATTCTTGCTGTCAATATCGCTGCATTCCTAGTCTAATCTACCGTTCCTCTAATTAACCGTACAGGAAATTGTCTTCAAACAATATTGCAGAGGTGCATCCTCATTACTTGAATGAAATCTTTAGGGAACCTGAACATTCAATTAGAGTATGAACCACCCCTTTTTTATTTTGCGAGCGAACGAAGCGAGCGAGTCAAAATTTCACGTTCTAGCTATAAAAGAAATGTTATTTGTTGTCAAAGTACACTCAAGCAATACGAGAATTTTGACTATTTCAGCACCTCGCTGGTCCAATTGTTTATTGACCTTATTACCACCCTATTTCATTATTACGAGCGAGGGAGACGAGATGGGGGAAACACACCCTTTGGGTCATAAAATGTAATTTTGTCATCAAAATATACTATAGGTCTATAAATTATGTACATTACATATTCGGTATCTAATTGTTATACGAGTGAGCGAACGAGGAAAAAAAATTACATTCTTTGATAGCCTCAAAGATATCTAAATAGTTTTTGGTCACCTAAATGCCAAGTATGATGCTTTTTGGCTCGTCGCTTGCCATCTAAAACCATATGTTTATATGAGCGAGTGAAGCGAGCTACCGACAAAACTGTTTCGAGCGAGCACCGAAAGGTTTTTCTTTTCCCTATTCTTTTAAAAAATTATTTCTTTACTCTTTCTTCCCTTTGTATTTGTCTTTCCTTTTCTTTGATTTTAGGGCATTACAGGAGGCTATGACATTTTTCATGTTTTTCATGGTGAATTATTGGGGGGGGGGGGGAGATGATTGTACAGGCCATCCCCTACCCAAAATATTGGGGGGGGATATATCCCCCATCCCCTCGGGATCGACACCCATGTCTGCGGTGCATGTTCTTAGCTGTGAGACGTCGTCGTTGTTGTTGTTGTTGTTGTTGAATTGGGTGGGGGGGGGGGGGTTACAGACGTTTATCAATTAGATATGATTATTTACATCTGGGACCTACCTTTAACGTCACCATCCGAAAGATGTGACTCAGACTCTAACCTGGGTCCGCTGAATCAGCTTGGAACTTCCACTGTTTTCGAAGTCCTATGGATTTTGCTTGGACTCAGTGAATTAAAACGATTTTCCTCTGGAGGTTATAGTCGGTTAGACAATTCACAAGCCTAGAAAAGTTCTTTGAAGTTGAAATTTTTCATTGATTTAGGTTTTCAGCTTGGTTGCCCAAACAGCAACCTTGAGCAATTTGCATAATATCAAAGAAAAATGAAAGTGATTTCAATTCTGATGTATTCTATTGTTTTTTATCAATACCTTATGCATATTTTTGTTTTAAACCTTAACTCTTGTTATTTTTTCATGAAGTTTGTTGTTCCAGGATATTGTCTGGACCACGATTCGGTTGGAATAGGTGATAATAACAGCTTTAAACAATCTTTTTCTTCTATCTTTTTTTTAAAATTAAAAATAACCACTTTTCTGGTTTTCAATCGCATTTTTAAACGAAAATTCTAAAATATGATGAGTGAGTGAAGCGAGCGAGCCAAAAATAAGCACTTTTCTGGTTTGAAATCACATTTTCAAATAGAAATTCTAAAATATGATGATTGTTTATGACAGATTATGAAAAATTTTATTAACTGATTAATTCAAATATAATTTCTTCCTTAAAAAGGGGGGGATATTTGTACATGCCATCCCCCCCCCAAGGGATCTCCCCCCCCCCCCGGGATTTACGCCAATGCTCTAGGCCAGCGGACAAGGTGCGCTCGCCATGCTCGCCCTGGACTCTCTCACGCTCATGCGGAACTCGCGTAGATCGATGGAAACTCGCCGTACTCGATAAAGTCGCGCTAATCTCGTGGGCAACTCAGCATGACTCGCAGCACAATTTCTTTATATTTATATATATTTCTATATATGTGTGTGTGTGTGTGTGTGTGTGTGTGAGACAATTGAGAGAATAATAGCGTAGCATGAATCAAAGTTCCCCAGAGCTTTCCTACCATTTTGGAAATTTTGCAAAGGTTGAAAAAATTTCTCCACCGGGAATCGAACCCGGGCCTTTGGCTATGAACGCCAATGCCTTAACCACTAGACCACGGAGACGGGCCAGTGGTTTCGGCGACTCCAAATTCGCTTAACCGACAGACTGACAAATCTTCAACCCTCACTGATTAATTCCTTTGTTGGTGGCAGATGAGTTTCGAGCAATGACCTGCCGTACACCTCAGCTGGATCCGAGCGAATGCTTTGGGATATATTATGTTGGAATAATTAACATTTTGTGATCAGGTAACATATACAACAACGTTGGCAACTCTCATATATATATATATATATATATATATATATATATATGTGTGTGTGTGTGTGTGTGCGTGTGTGTGTGTGTTGGTCTAGCGGTAACGTCCGCGTGCAGTTCTTCTCCTGCAAACTGACTCTGATCGATCTGACCCAAGTTCGAGTCTGAGTCACGTCTTTCGGATGGTGACGTTAAAGGTCGGTCCCAGACGTCTGTAAACACACACATATGTGAATGACAATGAATGAAAGGAAAGAATGTATGAGTGACAGAATGAAAGACGAAGTGAATGATTAATGTTAATAATAATCTTGTTAATGATAACAATGTTAATATTATAATAATGAAACTCAATTGGTGGATGACAATAATAATAATAAATGATTTATGATAATCAACAGGAATTAAGTTAAATGATAATGAATAATATAATAAACAAAAAAATAATGAGTGAATGAATAATAATCAATAATTTTAAAAAAAGTGGATGCTGCCGTGGTCGAGTGCTCACGGGGTGTGTTTAGTGAGGGAACTCGATTTCTAGAAATTAGAAATGGGTACTTGAGTCGCGAACACAAATCGTGCTCACGATGGGTGTCTTGTTTATCGTCGCGATCTGAGTTCCCGAAACCATCAAGCCCATGCCCAGCTGTAAGTGACCAGGGCAGTGAAGGTCAAATCTGGCGGGCTTATTACTTATTAATTCACTCATTATTTTTTGTTTATTACATTATTCATTATTATTATCATCCACTAATTGAGTTTCATTATAATAATATTAACATTATTATGATGACACGACATATGGTCCGCCGACATTTGCTCCGCCGACAACTGCTCCGCCGACAACTGCTCCGAAAATTCCGACAAGTGCTCCGCGACAATTGCTCCGCGACAGTTGCTCCGCCGACATTTGTTCCGCCGACGTTTGCTCCGCCAACGTTTGCTCCGTCGACATTTGCTCCGCCGACATTTGCTCCGCCGACATATGCTCCGTTGACATATACTCCGCCGACATTTGCTCCGCCGACAATTGCTCAGCTGACATATGCTCCGAAACAACGACAATTGCTCCGCCGATATATGCTCCGAAAAGACGACATTTGCTCCATCGACATATGCTCCGCCGACATTTGCTCCGCCGAATTATGCTCGGCCAAATTATTTCGACAATAATGTGACAGCTGCCTCGCCGACAATTTCTCCGGCAATTTCTCTGCCGAATCAATTTCGAAGACACAACACTTGACATGCTTGAACTGTGACAATTGCTCCAACGGTACCATTAAATGAATTGGAGAGCATACTCTCTGACGTGGCCAAGAATTTCAACAGGGCGAGGCGAGGGAGCGAAGCGACCGAGCGGGTGGAAGCTGTTGGAGAGGGTTAATCCCCCCTTACACGGTAGGGAGATTTAAAAAAATAAGGTTTTAATGTTTTTACCGCATAATATTCCTTTTTTGTTGATTCTTGCCATTGACCAATCTACATTGTTATTCAATTCAAATTCAATTCAATTCATTTCAATTTCGTTTTTATTGTAAAAGGAAATAATTGGTACATGGCAATAGTCCGAAGACTTATATTATCATTTTTACAAGATTAGACAATATCCATATTATATTAAGAGTTAAAAGGAAACTGAAATAAAATACATGCAAGGAGCAATTTACATGTGAAAAATTAATTATGAAGATTGAATTTTAAATGTACGGAAGATGCCCGTAAAAATAGTTAAAACAAAAACAAACACAAAACACAAGTTTGTGAAGATTTTGTGGAAATATTAACCCAGGGGGAGTAAATGAAATTAATCCTTTACTGTAATAACTAAATTTGCAAAATACAAATTAAACAACTTGCAATGAAGTTTATACACCAGGAATACAAAGAATGTAGATGAGATGCGTCGCCATAAAAACTGTAAATGAATGTGACATAACAAGCTAAGAGTCTGGTTATTGCAAAATTCCATGAACCTCTGCGATTATCAAAAGAATACATTAAAAGCAGATTGATTCACTGTGTGGCTATGATCTGCATTCAATTAATTAAGAAATTACAATGTTTGAAAATATGAGAATGATAATATAATAATGGTATTTACTCGCATATCATCATCGCAGCCATGCAGCAGGCTGAATTACCAATGATTTTACAAAATATGTACGTGATAGTGCCAGTGACAAGAAGACAACATTGACCGTGATTAAAAGAGACATCTTAATATACAATAGTCAACACAATAATTATAGGAACATAAAAGATATGAACTTTGTAGGCAGAAGATGGATGGAAAAGAGAAGTGTAAAGGGAAAAGGAAGAGAGGAAGAAAATGGTAAAGAAGATGATGAAAAGAGGAAGAAAAGGACAAGAACAAGAACAAAGAGAAAAAGGAAGAAGGAGAAGAAGAAGGAGAAGAGGAGGAAGAAGAAGTAGAGGAGGAAGAAGAAGAAGAAGAAGAAGGAGAAGGAGGAGAAGACGAAGGGAAAGAAGAAGGAGGAGAAGAAGAAGGAGAAGAGCGCTTTTATGACAAAAATATCCAAATGATTGTAGAAAAAACATAATTGTCAATATAATCATGATCAATTGTCGCAGCGGAGTGGAATTATCATAAATTTATTGACGATTATAATAATCGGCGGAGCAAATATCGGCGGAGCAATTGTCGACGGAGCAAATGTTGGCGGAGTATATGTCGGCGGAGCATATATCGACGGAGCAAATGTCGGCGAAGTATATGTCGGCGGAGCATATATCGGCGGAGCAGTTGTCGGCCGAGAAAATGTCGGCGGAGCATTAGTCTAGATTCTGGACTCTTTTTTATGAAGTTTTTATATTCCCTGAAACAGCTGCTAAACTCGCTTTACGCGTCAAGTCGAGTGATGGCGCGATCCCGAGAACCTGTCCGCCCGGACAGGTTCTCGGGATCGCGTTATCACTCGACTTGACGCGTACAGGGCGGACAGGTTCTCGGGATCGCGCCATCACTCGACTTGACGCGTACAGTGAGTTTAGCAGCTGTTTCGGGGAATATAAAAACTTCATAAAAAGAGTCCAGAATCTAGACTAGCGGAGCCTATGTCATGGAACCCCCAAACGAAACGCGACCGAAGTCGCGTTGTGTTTAATGGCACGACTTGAGTCGCCAATCTCGTTCAACGACCCATTGTTTTGCACACGTTCATGTTGATAATTAGTGGACTCACATGTCAAGAAGAGTGCATCGAAATGGCAAATATAAATTTAAAAAAACCTTCCTTAATACTCATCTTTAGGCCTCCAAAGTTAGAAAAGACTTCCTTTTGCGACAGCCACCCAGACATGCTAACGGAATAAAGCACAAGTTGGGTGACTGTCGCAAAAGGAAGTCTTGCCCCAAGGGAAGGTATGAGAGACGTTAGAAAATGGATCGAAGGGCAGGGGCCCTATGGCAGGGCCGTATGGCAGGGGCACACACCTTCACAACAAATTTGTGGCGTCAAAACAAACCGGGAAACAAACCTGGCATCGATATGTGTCAAAGCCTAAGAAGCTATAGCTGTAGGCCTAATTATAAAGCACGTACAAGAAGTGACAAGATGCGCCTATATTGATGAGCGTATGATTAATGACGGAAAAAAAATCCCCAGTGGTTCCTTCAACAGAAAGTGATTGCCCCATCCTCTTTTTAAGAATTTTATTTTTTTTTTTTTTTTTTGAGATATCTAGACGTGATATTTGATTGCTATTCGTTCAGAAGATACTGAAGATCGATCGACTTGTCGCCGGTCCACTCTGCAATATTTTCTGCACTTTTCTACAAGTTGAAATATCTACGCATTGTAAGTATGCTTTGGCGGATAGGCCTATGCGGGGGCGGGGGGGGGGGACGACGTGTATAGTTGTATGCCGGTTATATGCTATTACTTTAATTAATGCACGACAGACTAGTATCTATATGCCCCCTCCCCCGCCAAGAAATCCTGAATCTGCCACTGACTCGGACACTACCCCCAGAAATCTTGAAGTAAACAAATATGATATATATATTAAAGAATAACATCGACTGTCAGTCTGAAATATTAATGCTCCTAAACCAGGAGAGCCCCCCCCCCCCCCCCCCCGCTTCTCTATATGCTGTACTTACACCCCAAATTCAAATTCAAATTCCAAAATTTATTGATTCAAATCCAAAATTTAATGATTCAAATCCAAACATTTAGGATCATTCTCAATTTACAAAACCTAGCAGAATAATAACAAAAACGCCATAAAACAAAAGCAAAGAAACAAAACGGGAAACGAGCACGCATGTCACAATTACCATTCAAAGAATAACACTTTTTTTTAAAAAGCCACAGGCCAATTCAGAATATTACACAGCAGCTTTTCGAAATATATAACATAACAAAACAGTAGTAATAATTATGTTGAAATTAAATAGTGTATCACTTATGAATGATAATACTGTGTTCATATTACCCATGACCTAATCTCCTCCTCGATCCTCCGATAGGCCTATCTAATACCCCCCCCCCCCCCCGCCCCTCCATCCCCTATAAAGAACTTTAGAATATATAATGGAAATACTCATGCACCTATCTTGGCCACTATTTATTACGATGAACTTTGTTACAGAATTCAAACGGCTCTGTCAGAGACTAATTAAAGAAAGGAGGAGTATGCACGCGAGTCGCTGCCTTCGTGAATATCAACTCGTCTCTGCACACGACATAATCATTTAAATACAGGAAAACGTTAAAAGTGCGTGCAACTTTGAGGCTAATTGCTGAATCACATGACCCTACCGTTGAACTTTTATTCTTTTCTAAATTTGGCTGAAATGGAGAGACCCCGACGAAGTGATTATTTAAGCACTTGACACTGTGAACATGGTGGACAAAGAATGCGGACAAAATGAACAACCTTTCATTCTACCCTTCACAATGGCTCTTGTAGTCAGAAGAACATCCCTTCACAGCTATTATGTTTAATCATGTAGTTCCAGGTGAATATGCATGTGACACAATGTTCCACATATTTCAGACAATTGTGGTTACAGGAAAAGGGCAAGGTTAATCAAAACATAATACAAGGAAAAGAGCTGATTCGCTGAATACAGCATGAATCCCCACCAAGGTAGGTGTGCTGTACACATCAATTTAGCACATACATGTATACATCTATTTGAACATACAAACACAAGCACTCCCTCACCCCCCCCCCCCCCCAAAAAAAAAAAAAAAAAAAAAAAAAAAAAAAACACAGACACACAACCTGGGGCCCGTTGCATAAAACTTTTGCCAGAGTTTTTTACGGCAAAATTTGAGGAAACTACGGCAAAAAAAAATTGCCAGAGTTTTTCATTTCATAAAAATTGCCAGAGTTTTTTTTCTGGCAAAAAAACGTAAAACTCTGGCAAAAGTTTTATGCAACAGGCCCCTGGCTGGCTATTAAATTCTCACTATGGTATAGAACGGAAATTAATCAGACATAAAGGAAGGGTACACATTAAGATAATTTAAGTGCTTATGTAATGTATTATTGCACAAGATGCTGACGTTATATTCAAATTAATGTTCTTTATTGCAGTCATCGGGATACTAATACTACTACTACTACTACTAATGGTAATGATAATGATGATGATGATGATGATGATGATGTAACTAGTAAATCACAAATGATCCAAAGTACCTAGACAAAGTTTGGCCTGCGCAAAATGTGCTCAAATCTGTAAATACTGTAAAATTTTCATACATGGATACTCCGTACAGAACTAAAAACTGCTAGACAACAGTTAAACACAATTAAACAATGATAAAAATAATTAAACATCTATAAAGATATTTTAATAATAATTTTCGGAAGAAAGATATGATATTGCCCTTAAACAAGTTGATGACATCATTAAGGAAAACAATTTTTCGTATATATAATCTAATAGATTACTGCTATTTCAGTTATTTGGCTCATATTTTAACATAATTCTCGAAACTGTGCATTGGCAGGAATCTTTAGGCTATATCTGATGAAGATGGGGGCCGGAGTGTTACTCCATTGTCATTATAGAGGAAAAAACCTTCAAGTGCCTCGACAATCACAAGTTATTTATCAGGGTCTCCTTTACAAAACTGAGATTAATCAGCAAAAGTCTTAAAAGAATTGAACTTCAATTTGTTGTTTGGAGCTGTAAAGAGTACTACACGAGATTATGATTCAGATAATAGCCTATATAGTTGCACGCACTTAACACGTTTCCCTGTATTTAAAAGTACTGAATATTCATAGCTTTTAAGCACGTCGTGCGCAGAGATGATTTGATTCACGGAGGCTGCGACTCGAGTGCAAACTCCGCATCTCTTTATTCTCTGTCAGAGCCGTTTTTTTTTTATAGGTTTGACATCGAAACAGATACACTTACCTGTCATTTTTCAGGGTCTCCTTTACAAAACTGAGATTAATCAGCAAAAGTTTAAAAAGAATTGAACTTCAATTTGTTGTTTTGAGCTGTAAACAGTACTATACGGGGTCATATGATGCAGATAATAGCCTATCTATATAGTTGCACGCACTTAACACGTTTCCCTGTATTTAAAAGTACTGAATATTCATAGTCTTTTAAGCCACGTCGTGCGCAGAGATGATTTGATTCACGGAGGCTGCGACTCGAGTGCAAACTCCGCCTCTCTTTATTCTCTGTCAGAGCCGTTTTTAATTTTTTTATAGGTTTGACATCGAAGCAGATACACGTACCTGTCGGGCGTTTTTTGTAATATAGTGGGCAAGAGGGTGAGAATATCCATATAGGATGGAATATTCTTTATAGGGATTCGAGGGGGGGGGGGGGTTATAGATAGACCGACTGAAGGAGGAGGTTCTATGGGGTGTACGTACAGCATAGGGAATGGGGGGGGGGGGTGTAAGAACTCTAGAAGAAGGTTTGTCCATGGTTAGGAGCATCAATATTTGCACACTGTAATATTTTTATTTTTATGTAAACATATCTACTTAAGATTTTTTTGATGTGGGGGGGGGGGGGTAGGTAGGAACAGATGGGCACAAGTCTGTCGTGTGCATTAAAGTATCCTTCGAAGTATATGCCTATACAAAAAGTCATGTATATAGTACGTTTCAACTACAAAAATGCAGAACATATTTCAGTGTTCGGAGACAAGGCGATCTTCTTTATCTACAGAATTACGGATAACTTACAGTTAAATATCACTGCTTAATATCTAAAATCACTTTCTGTGGAAGACTCGTCGGGGGATTTTAGGTACATCATCTTACCACTTCTTATGCATTAAAGCTAGCTTGAATTTATGCATTGAGAAAATATGTTTCCCGGTTTGTTTTTAAGACTTCGACTCAATAATTTTTTTTTTTTTTAGGGCATGTGACCCTGCCGGGGACGGGCTAGGGTGTTTTGATGGAGGGGGGGGCAAGATGACCCATAGGTAAATTTATTTACGTTTTAAATGAAAAAATAGGGGTATTATGTAGTTGCATGACCCAGTCCTCTCTTTTCCATACTCTTCTTTCTTCCTCCCCTCCTCCGGGCCCCTCCTCTTCCCCCTTTTTTGATCACTTGAAAAATCATGTGGGCGGTGACCTCCCTGCCACCCCCCCCCCCCCTCCCCCCGTAGCGCCGCCTCTGGCCCCTGCCCCTCGATTCACTGGCTATCCTTCACTGATACCTTAACTTGGTACTCTACTTTTGAGGCCCAGTTGGCATACGTAGGGCCTGTTCAGAAGGTTTTAACCATTTTCGATGCACTCTACCCGACACGTGTGAAACTTCTAATCATCGACAGGAACGTGTGCAAAACAACAGGTCGTCTGCTTTTCTCGTGCGGTAGGTTTTGTTTACCCACCATTTTTCCACACGGGCTCTAATTTCAAAACACATAAAAAGATCGAAATTTGCTAATTTTCTCAGAAGGTGTACCAGTGCCTAACGAGAGCTAAGTAGGTTAATTTTTGTTACGGACAACTCGAGCTGAAATTCATCATGCCTGACGTCAAGTGTGACTGCTGCAAAGGTAAGATCGTATTTCAACCAAATTTGATGAGCAGTGAAACATGGTTTGCACGTTTTTGTAGGTTACAACACATTCTTATTCTTGCCTAAACTGATTCAAAATTGAATGACAAGCGCTGCCAAACTGAAATAACTGAAATTTGGCGTTTTGGAGGGGGCGATCCGCCCCCACCGCTCCCCTTGGCTATGCGGGTGATTATGCATGGATTTTAAGTCGTGTGCTCTTTTTTCCCCTTACATAACACCGAATTTTGAAAGGATATATTTTTTGCTAATGCATTTTCGAAACAAAGATTTTCTTCATGTAGATTTCAGAAAAAGAATCTGCCTTTACAGGCCTAAGAGTCTTACCCATGAACAATGAATTATATGCGTATAATATACGTATTATATTTTCTTTTGACAACAGAGGGCAAGGAGTGTGCCTGCACGGGCCAGGAGTGCTGTATAACTGGAAAATGCTGCAAGAATGGAACCTGCTGTGGAAGATGCACAAGTGAGTATGATCATTTTCTTGACTTCATTATCTGTATTATCTCTTTTACAACCTCCAGGAAAGAAAAATAAAACAAAAATTGAGAAGAAACTCTCAAACTATGAGACAAGTTTTGAATCATCATGCCTTCTTTCATCGTTTATAATTAGTGATACTTTATTTCAAAATTCACTGCTACAAATTCAGTTTTAAGAATGACTCGAACTTTGAATGGAACTGTGCATATTCCCATTAAGTTCACATTTCAGAGAGAAAGAAGGCACAAATTTTCTTGGTGATGAGACAACCTAATATTATTCGAAATTGTTTGGTATCATTGTTTGGTATCATTGTTTGTAGATGTTGCATGCAAGTGTGGAGATAGCTGCAAGTGTGGAGGTAGCTGCACGTGCACTGAGGGGAACTGTGCTTGCTAGACCACCAAGGATCTCTTCCCAGGTGAAGATAGGTGAGGTTTTTGATGTCCATACACTATGAACATGACGGACAAAGAAAGCGGACAAAATAAACAACCCCTCATTCTACCCTTCATCAATGGTTCTGGTAGTCAAAAGAACATCCCTTCACTGCAATTGTCTGAAATATGTGGAACAGGTGTCACATGCATATTCACCTGGAACTACATGATTAAACATAGCTGTGAAGGGATGTTCTTTTAACTACCAGAACCATTGTGAAGGGTAGAATGAGAGGTTTATTTTGTCCGCTTTCTTTGTCCGCCATGTTCATATAGTGATAGCTTGTATATATTCAGACTGACAGCCTGTGAATAATAACTTCAGCTCCACTAATTACAAGGCAATGGGCAGGCACTTAGTAAAAGTTTTGACAGGGCAATGGCTGATTGTGACTCCCTGGAAACTCATTTGGCAAACTTTAGTGCCTCCCTCTCCCTCCTCCTTTTTCAATTTCTGGACCCATGAGGCACCTCACCAGTCCCTTGGAACATTATTTGCAATATAGCAAGAAAAAAAAATAGTCATGAAAATTAATACTTGTCATTCCACATTTTAATGTTAACCTTGGACTTCATGTGATTTTGTAATATCTTGACAAAGTGAGTTCTTCGAGTGTCGTGGGAAGCAAAAATTACACTGCATCTTATTTTGAAAAATGAACCTTTATCAGAATAGCTATATGAGGAGAGATTTTGCGTGAAATATGTATTGTATTTTCTTGAATCTTAATGTGATGTCATTCTCAGCAAGGCAGTATTTTACATCAAAGCCTTAACTTTGATAAAAAATGTAATATTAATATTTGTGTTTGACTGTAATGTTATGTCATAAGTATGTCCAAATATTTTTACTCATCTTCTCTTATCTTTTTCTTTCCTTCTGCAGATTGTACAGTACAGCTCATAAGTCCTTGCCAGTATGCTTCAAGCAGATATGACTTTGTACATATATGATGTTAAATATTTGTATCATATTATGTATAAAAAAATAAGACAAATATTTATTTTGTAGAAAATTCATATACTTCAGTCAGTCTGATTAATGTTCATTAAGGCCGACGTGTATAATTAGAATTCTGTCTTTTAGTCAATTCTTCAGCCTGTGACTTCTATCAAATTTTAAAATTCGGGCGACAAGGCTCAATAATGATTAAACTGAAGGAATTCTATCCATTTTTTGTACGTTCTTTATTTCGGATATATATGTAATATGTTGAGGGTCGAGGAAAGAGAGAAACGCTGTGATTTGTTTTGAAGAAAAAAAAAGGTCGAGAAACCGAATAAAATATACCAGAAAATGAGAATGCATTGCTGTGAGAGAACATACTGATGAGAGAAGAATAACGAGAGATAAAGAGAAAAAGCGACTTATAGTGCTGGGGAAAAGTACTTGACAAAATAAAGGCGAAATAAGGAAAGAAAGCATGCAGGCAGGAAAGAAAGGGAAAGAATGTGTGCTGGCCAAAGAGGGGAAAAGAGTTCCAGAGAGAGAAGATTGGATGAGAACTAGTATAGACCAAATATGCAGATGGAATGAGAGTCGAGGTCTTGAAGGCTAGAAGAACAAAAATGCATATAAAAATTTAAAAATGCAAATATAGGTAAAGCGCAAAATAGACACTTGGATCTCGTACTGGGTTCCGGGGGATGGCCCCATTAATCGAGTGTATGTGACCGTTCTCTCGAGGGAAAAAACAACATGAACAAATAATCAACGAGAGTGCAAAACGGCCGGGTAAATCCAGGTTATTCCTACTTGTAATGATGATACTAGTGGCAAATCGGGACATATTTCTCGGAGCTGGGGGGGGGGGGGGCGCAAAAGCACATGTCGAAATTATATACTGGTCTATCAAACAAGACCAAAAAAGGGGTATGGAATCTATTAGAGATATCAGACTCCTAAGTTAAAGAAAAAACGAATGGCAATAACAAACTTTTGTATCATCATGATCATCGTTATCTCGGTTGATATTTTGAAATACGCCACACGCGTTAGCTTTGTTAGAGTTTTGGTATTGACAAATACGCTTAAAGAAGAAAAGACAGATGTAAAAACTGTTGCTTTTAGGCTCCAGCTTTTTTTGGGGGGGGGCGGGGCGGGTGGATGTACATTAACTTTGAATTAATGCAGTGGCTATGTGCAATGTTTATCGGTCACAGGCACTGCGACACTTTGAACTTGGAAAATGAGAGAAACACAATATAAAAGAGGAAATAATTGCATGCCGAGCCGTGGGCGCCACTTTTAGGGGCCGCAAAATGCACTTTTTTGTTGTTTTGTCTCTTGCTAGAATTTTATTTTTTCGTATAGACCTTCCCTATATGTTTGGTTGATGTCATACACATAAGTGACGTATGATTCGAAATGTCAGTATGAATGGGCACCTTCTTAGTTCTCCAAGCAAAAGAGTTTCATGCCGAGCTTCTACAGGGCTAGCCTATAATCTAGGCGGAGGATGCAGCTATTGTCTTTGCTGTTACGCTAAACGTCTGATGCGGCGATACGTCTGATGCGGCGAGACTACGAACAGTGGATGCGAACAGCAAGGACAACACTAGTAGCTGCATCCTCTGCCTAGATTATAGGCTACTACAGGGCACACATGATTAATTCATTCGCTCGCGGTGCATGATGGACAGGCGTTTGTAAAATGATTTCATCATGGTAATGGTAGCTGATGAAAAATATTCATATAAATTGAGTTATTGTCGGCTGTTAATGCTTATAGAAGAAAAAGGTTTGGAAGTCAGTATTCTTTCATAATTATTTGACCACAATGCTGAAGCTAGGACGCTTCGGTGTATGTTATAGGAATTTTGATCTGCGGTCATAGGTGTCAATTTGTGTTCGTGGTTGGGGGGGGGGGGGGGGGGGTGATTGATGCCGAATATCCTCGGCCACGGAGCAAAGCGACCGAGCGGGGTAGGGTGCAGTGGCAGTTGAAACGTGAAGGATAGACTAAATAAGCGGGGAGGGGGGGGGGGGGTTGTAGGACCTATTTTTGCTGTCAATATCGCTGCATTCCTAGTCTAATATACCGTTCCTCCAAATAACCGTACATGAAATTGTCTTCAAACAATATTGCAGAGGTGCATCCTCATTACTTGAATGAAATCTTTAGGGAACCTGAACATTTAATTAGAGTATGAACCACCCCTTTTTTATTTTGCGAGCAGCGAAGCGGGCGAGCCAAAATTTCACGTTCTGCCTATAAGAGAAATGTTATTTGTTGTCAAAGTACACTCAAGCAATACGAGAATTTTGACTATTTCAGCACCTCGCTGGTCCAATTGTTTACTGTCCTTATTACCACCCTATTTCATTATTACGAGCGAGGGAGACGAGATGGGGGAAAACACACTCTTTGGGTGATAAAATGTAATTTTGTCATCAAAATATACTATAGGTCTATAAATTATGTACATTATATATTCGGTATCTAATCATTATACGAGTGAGCGCAGCGAACGAGGAAAAAAATACATTCTTTGATAGCCTCAAAGATATCTAAATAGTTTTTGATCACCTAACTGCCAAGTATGATGCTTTTCGGCTCGTCGCTTGCCATCTAAAACCTTTATGTTTATATGAACGAGCGAAGCGAACTACCGACAAAACTGTTTCTGTAAAACGTAGAATTTCCATCAAAATATACTAGATGATTCTGATGATATACTATTTCTCACAGAAATCGAGGAAAGCTTTACATTTCGCTGTAAAAATATTACAATATTCGGACATGTTGCTGAGGGAATAAGAGCGCTTGCCTCCTTAAAAATATCTTGTTTTTATGAGCGAGCAGAGCGAGCGAGCCAGAAAGGTATACTTTTTGAATAATTAGAACAGGTTCTAGTGTACTGTTACTCCAGTTTTATGATTGTAATAACGTACATTTTATCAGCATCCTCCTTTCTCAAATTTGGTAAGATATAGCAATAGGCTAGTCACAGGCCATTATCTCATGAAAGTTCTTCTGTTATGAGTTTTCTTCCCGTTCGACTCCTTGCAGTTATATTACTAATAGTATAACACTGGATAGAAACACAAGAAGCAAATCAGTTTCATTTCATGAAAATATTCACCTGCATTGGCTAAGATGACAAAAGATATTAAATGCGAGTAGAACGATGGCATACTATTATAAGATAGAAAAAGCAAGATGCAAACCGATTTGCTTTCATAAAGAATAACCGTCATTATTGGTTGGGATACTTGAAATGTGAGCGAGCGAAGAGAGCGAGCACCGAAAGGTTTTTCTTTTTCCTATTCTTTAAAAAAAAATTCTTTACTCTTTCTTCCCTTTGCATTTGTCTTTCCTTTTCTTTGTTTTTAGGGGATTACAGGAGGCTATGACATTTTTCAGGTTTTTCATGGTGAATTATTGGGGGGGGGGAGATGATTGTACAGGCCATCCCATACCCAAAATATTGGGGGGGGGTGGGATATATCCCCCATCCCCCCAGGATGTTTTGTCAAGGCATAAAACGAAGTGACAAGAATGACAAGATGATGTGCCTGAATTGATAACTACGATGAACATTTTGAAAAAAAGATCTCCAACGGTTCCCTCTACAGAAAGTGATTATCCCATCATTTTTAGATATTGACTGATATTTTACTCTTATCTGTTGTGTAGATACCGAAGATCGACTTGTCTCCAGGTTCTATAAACATGCACCCTCTTTACTTTACTTGTATGTTATGATAAACGCCCCCCCCCCCTCCAGAAAAGGGGGGAAATGACGGATAGGCTGACAAGTATCTGCTTCAGTGTTCTATCAAAAAAAACTTTGTTATAGAACGGCTCTGACAGAGACTAAAGAGAGGAGGAGTTTGCACTAACCTTTTGACAAGGCCTCCCAACTCAGGTTATTTTCAGTGGCTGATACGAGACTAGCCAGCGACCAAAGAGAGATAGAGATAGCCCGAGTGAACGCGCGATCGAGCGATCGAGCGACCGAGCGAGCTTTCGCGATTAGTCTCATTTTAGTCTCTCACTATGGAACGCCAAAACCGCAAATCAACAACACAGCGTCTTTCAATTTACAGTGACATTAATCAATTTACAGTGACATGTTTTGAATTGAAGGAAGTGACTTTTACATCGATGATGGTTAAAATAGAGTTGATGATAATAAGATCTAGTTCTGCGCTATGCATAAAGCTACATCAACTGCAATTTCGTCACACTATCAACTTGTTTCTTGCCATACTAAATCGTTTTGCGCTTTTGGCGCACAACGGTTGACGCCAAAACGGCAAAGCTCATCTAGTGATGCCATTTTTTCATTTGATGACAGGTTTTAAATCATTGAGGGCTTTTAAGTGAAGGTGACTTTTGATTTCATGATACGTTTAAGTTCATGACAGCTTTTCAAAAAATTGAACATTTTAAACAATACCTGATCAGTTCATATAGTAAACCAGGTTGTATGAAATTTACACAAGTTGTTTAAAGGCACTGGCTAACTTTGTGAGTAGCTGATTTTAAAAAAAATCTCAAACTAAGATGAAACATGTGTACGAGTATTTGTATTTGTACTCAAAAGCCTGAAACCAACCATAATTTGGAATGAAAAGGTGTAAGTTAGACGCAAACGGCGATTTTATTATCCTTCGTCTCACGAGACGATCACTAAGAGGACCACTTTGCTTGAATTTGAAAATGCCGTTATGTGCCTCCCGCAGCGTGATACGCCAACGCACAGTACGGTAAGGTGTGTCATACACGCATGCGCACTCCCTATGTCTATTCTGTGCAACCGACCCTCGTATATTTTTCAAACATTGGTTCACATTTTTTATATTTAAAAATACTTCCTGTGGATATTATACTTTGAAACTTTCAGACTGGTATTTTTACACTATAACCCTTATGTTTATCCCATTTTTAAGTAACAAGAATTTTTAATCATAACAATGTTAACCAATGTCTTTAATTTTATTTTTACTGTGTATGCTGAACTTTTATCATTTTTTAAATTTTGCTGAATAATCTCAATTTCATTATGGAGGCCTTGAAAAACCTTAATGAGGCACTTGAAGTCCCTTTCCTCTATTTCATGACAATGGAGTAACACCCCTCCCAGTTCCACCTCGGCCCCATCTTCAGATATAAAAAGGAAGGGTATACACATTAAGATATTTGAAGTATTTATGGAGTGCATTATTGCAGATGGAGTTTGCACGTTACTAAAATTATGTATTAATAGAACAAAATATTGCAGTCATGAGGATAATAATATTAAAAGGAAAAAAATGATGTAAGTCAAAAGCACTGGACTAAATTTATGCCTACATGTGCTTAAATCAATTAATACTGTGGCATTTTTTTATGAATATAGTGACAAATCGAAAAACTGCTAGATACCCAACGTAAATGAATATAACCATAGAATATACAAAGATATTAATGAAAAAGATTCTCGTAATCATTTTCAGAAGTTAGATATGACTGCCCTCACAAAAAATAATAAGAAATACAATTTTATATATATAGCAATGGATTACTGCTATTATACTGATTTAACTCAAACTTCAATATCATCTCTCGAAACTGCCTTGTCGTGAATCTAATTTTGTAGAAAATGAAATAAAATATGTAAATACAGGGGCTTCGGACTTTGCGCTCGAGTCATTGCCTGCAGTGAGCACACACAATGATTATGAATATCATTATGAAACTTGTAAACCGCATAAGCACCGACCACCGTGCTTTGAGTCACTGCACAGCAACTATAGTCTTGTGGCCTCTTTTTTTCTGAGTGCATTTAATGAAAATTAGAAACTGGAATGTAGGCCTATACACGGGTATATATCGTTCTTACACCGGCCTTATCTGAAATGCAAATGCACGAAACCCACAAAGATTTTGTTCATTCCCTTTGTATTTATGAAACACTAAGTACATCATAAAGGTCTACGTTACGCAATTTAAGCTCAATATTGAGAGCGGCTGATCGGCTAGACTATTCATTCTGCACACGATGCAGCATAGAGTCTGACAATGCACGCGGTACAGAGCTATGGTACAGAGCATCATCCCAACCAAAGATCCCAACAGCCGCTATGTATCTCGGTACCCTTTTATGCCATCATGCAGTTATTTGTATATTCCCAAGACCTTATGACATCCAGCTACCCGTCGCACCATAGCTTGCCCTACATAGCATCAATCTCTACTTGGCTGTTAATTTGTTTGGAGCCCCATTCAAAGTTGGATGAGGGCACCAAATCGAATGGGCACTTTTAAATGGCCTACTACTGCTTTGATAAGCAGCATAATTTGCATTGAGCTAAGGGTATTCAAAGAGTTGCTATAAGAATAAAAAGGCGACATTATCAAAGTGAAGAGGGTGGCATAGGCTATTATCAGATTTTATTGTGGTCATTGATCAGACATGAGGGAATTAAGTGCATCTTATCGAAATATAAAACGGACTATGCAAAATTCATGTCCCTTCATTTATGTTACCGTACCCTCTATCACCCACCCTCTGGGATACGGTGCCCCTTGTTCAATTGTAGTGTATGTAATGTGCTCTCTGCCCCCTTTAATTGTTGGAATACTATGCCTTCTACCCCCATTGGGATTCTGTGCCCCAGCTCCTTTTTATGGCAGTGTGGCCCTGCCCCCTTTTAGGGTAATGTACCCTCAACCCCTGTACGTGTCATGTGCCCCCAACTTTCTGCCCCTCCATTAGAGTACTGAAATTTTTGGGGGGGATTGTGCCCTGCCCTTTCAAGGCAATGAGCCCTCTTTTATTATTATTATAATTATTATTATTATTATTATTATTATTATTATTATTATTATTATTATTATTATTATTATTATTATTATTATTCAACATAATTATAGCGATTTGACCCTTACCCCTTGTATGGTAGTGTTACACTGTCACCTGCCCCTTTGTGTATTCCCTGCCTTCTTTTAGGGTAAAGTACCCTCTGTCCCCTTAAGGCCATGACCCCCCCCCCCTTTTAAAATTTTGTTTGTAATAGTGTTCCCCCTTCCCAATCACTTTAGGAGTACTATTGTCCTTTTAGGGCACTTTGACACCCCCCCCCCCCTCCCCAGCAGAGCAGATACTTCATTTGTTGAAATCGAGTAAAGAATGTGAGCACAATGGCGATTCATATGCAAATACCTTCAAAATAAAAGTTGCAGCTAGCAATCCCTGTTAACATGGCAGTGTCTATTCACAGAATGGATTTCTGGCTGTCAACTTCATCTCTACGCCTAGAGCAGTCTACTAAGTGGATTTGGCCCATTATAAATCATATGAATTATTATTATTCTTATTTGTTTTCGGCAATAGGTTGTAAACAAAAATACAGAGGTGGTCTTTAAAATGACAGTCAAAACACGTGCCGATCAAAGTCATTCCAAATGCAAGAGGCAACGGATGTCCGACAAGGAAAAGTGTCAGCGCTCAAAAGGATGCCTTCGTTGTCTAAAAATGAGAGATGGTATCTTGCTGGCATCCGTTGCCTCATGCATTTGGAATTACTTTGATCGCACATGATTTGACTGCCATTTATCATGTTTATAGACTATCTCTGTGTTTGTGTTTATTCCTATTATCCGAAAACAAAGAGATAAAGTTGACAGCTAGAAATTCATTCTGTGAATAGACACGGCATTAACATGGATTGCTGCAACTTTTATTGGGGGGGGGGGGTATTTGCTTACGAATCGCAATTGTGCTCGCATTCTCTATATACATATTCATTTATCTATTTACTTATTCACAATTTATTTATTCAATCATTCGTTCGTTCATTTATTGCCTTTTCTTGGCCTATATTTTGACACCCTTGTTTCCACGGGTGTCAAAACCACGGGTGTCGACCGACCTACCGACCGATCGGTCGGTCGGTCGGTCGGTCCCAGACGTAAATAATCATATCTGTCAAAACCCAATTCGAGAGAGACCACGTGCCTTGGCACTCGACATCCCTTGTACACGTTTTATTTTTGTTTTGTTTTGTTTTGTTTTATCACACGTGTTTGCAACAATGTATTTGACTGCCCCAACCCCACCCCACCCCACCAAATAAATACAACGTCTCGTATTACAAAGAGAGTAATTATGAATAATGATGATTACCCCAAGTAATGGCGACAACTTGGATCACTAGTACTTGAATCGACATCCGCCTTGATGAAACCTGAGAACGGAAATTAAAGATGATTGAAAATGATTCTAAAAATTTTGAAATCAATATTTTGAGGGTTCTGTCTGGTCCACGAAAAATCTTTCATTTTCACTTACATAAAAACTGAGATATTGGGAATGCCTGATTGGATTCACGTTTTCAGCTCTGCATGCACTTATCACGTTTGTGTTATTTTAACAAATAAGATAATAATGATAGTAATGATGTTAATGATGATAAACGAAGAAGAAGAAGAAGAAGAAGAAGAAGAAGAAGAAGAAGAAGAAGAAGAAGAAGAAGAAGAAGAAGAAGAAGAAGAAGAAGAAGAAGAAGAAGAAGGAGGAGGAGGAGGAGGAGGAGGAGGAGGAGGACGAAGAGGAGGAGGAGAAGGAGAAAAAGAAAAAGAGGGAGAAAAATATACACAATGATTATTCTTATATTAATATTATTGTCCCAACAAACGGGCGACAAAATAACAGGGAACCAGTGTTTGAAAAAGTTTGCGAATATTTTGCTTGTTTATCATGATTTTGTAGCTTCTACTCCACTTAGCTTTCGAGGACCTCGTGCAATCGAACACCATCGAGGTGCAAATTTTGTGCAAAATAACAAGCAGTTGATTTACTTATATCAAGGAGGAACTATTAACCTTCTGGCTTATAAGAAAAGAAAGCATACCTAGAGTTATACGAAGATAGTTTTTGCCGAAAAACCTACTCTTGGTTGTTTTTCAAATGATAATTGAAAAGACACACTTTTCGAGCTCCTTTAGAAAAATAGCCAACATTCGGTCTCAATAAATCTTCGTTTTAGTCTTTATGCAAAATTATAGTTTCATAGTCTCATAGTCTCACGGTCAGAGAAGAATTACAGACAACTTTATACTTATACTTACCGTCATCTTGCTAAGAGCAAGGAGAAGCTCCTTAATACGAATGACTGACTGAGTCTTGCTCACTGAAGCAGGAAACAGCATTCACTGTTTTTAAAATATAAAGGACTGATCCTTTCCCCACAAATTAAGGGGTTCCATTCAATTCAACAAGAGTTACTAATTTCTTTGTAGCTACCAAATTTCAAAAGATGAAGAACTGAAATGAAAACAATTGAAACTGATCTGAGCATATGTATTCCGTCTTTCCGGCCGTCTTTCAACGATCTGGCAAAGCTTATCTCAATTTTGATATAATCATTTTAGAGAGCAACGTCGAATCAACGTAAAAAGAAAATTATTATTGTTATGCCGGAGGCTAGGAAATGGATTGGTGCTTCTGACTTGGCAAATGATTGGCTAATCTTCAGGCATCAGGGACGTCACTAAAAAAAAAAAAACAACAAAAAAAAAAAACATGAAGGGCGTGTTCGGATCAAATTTTCAGTCTTTGTGTTTTATTTCTCTCACTAACCGTTGTTTGATACCTTTTTGTTTGTATTATCTTTCTGTCCCTATCTTCTTTCTTTATTTCGATTCCACTGCACCCCTCTCTTTCTCTCTTTCTATTTCTCTCTCCCTCCCTCTCTCTCTCTCTCCCCTCTCTCTCTCCTTATATCTTATGTGTTATTTGCATAATATAGATCATCTCCGATCCCTCGTCAGTCTGTCTATCCCCTCCCCTCTTTCTCTCTCTCTCTCTCTCTCTCTCTCTCTCTCTCTCTCTCTCTCTCCGCAGCAACCCCTCCCCGGTCACCCCAAGTAATCAGCTAGTAAAAGTGCTACTAGACTTCGTGAGTTGTTACACTATTCTTATAACAAGAAAGCACCTCTGAAAATTACATTATTTTGTGTACTTTGGAGGTATGATAATGTGCAAACGACGTCTCATGCCTAATCAAATAGACCAGCAAGTCATCCACTACATTAAATAAATGATGATGGATATGGACAAAACAATGCTTTGTTGTGAACACAGCTCACTCTAAAAGCCGCAGTTTGCACGAATCTCGTTTTGTTATCGTAATCATAATCACGTTTTCGTTTAGAATAAGTCACGATGATATCATAATTTCATGACTGTAAAGTGAAAGTGAAAAACGAAGAAAATATTGAAATGATCAGTAAAAACGACGTAAGTTTATTAGCTTTCAGCTGATGGCAAAGTGGTTTGGCGCACTTAAACTAATAGAGCTGCATGTACTTCATTATGATAAAATGCATTTTTGTGAAACAAAGCTTGCTCTAAAAAGCTGCAGTTTGTATGAACCTTGTTTCGTTATCATAATCATAGTCACTTTTCCATTCAAAACTAAAGTAAAGTCACGAAAATATCACTTTAACTTTGCTATAAGATGGAATAAAAAAAATTAAAAACGAAGAAAATATTGACATGACAGGATCAGTGCTATCACTTTTGAAAGTGGAGTTTTGGATACAGACAGAAAGTGTTACTGGAGTCAACACACTCTAGTAAAAAAAAAAAAAAAAAAAAAAAAAGTGCCACATTAGCTATAGTGTCCTGGTCTTGTGGATACGTCATCGGGACCTGGATGTCGTGGTCCGAGTTCGAGTCCCGCCGCGTCACTTATGTCCTTTGGCAGCATGAATTTACATTTGCTACTCAAGTGTTAAGCGGGTACCCAGTAGAATGCAAGTCATCGTGGCCATTTACTTAAATCCACCGTCTTCTTCTGTCACTCTTATTCTCCCTCCCTCCCTCTCTCTCTCTCTCTCTCTCTCTCTCTCTCGTTCTCTTTTACTTTCATCTTTCAAACTGTCCTCTTGCATGCTTCTTTCTTCCTAGATCTGAGCTTCCTCCTTTTTCATCACACTGGGTTGCAGAACATTTTTTTTTTTTTTTGAGTGGGGGGGGGGGGGGGGCTGTCACCCAAATAGGCAGGGTCCAGGGGACACAGCCCGCAAAACTCCTTGGGTTTTCTATGGTTTTTAAGCCTGTCAATTAAGTAATATAGTTCTTTTTATCTGAAATTGTGTGTGGGGGGAGGGGGAGGGGGAGGCTGCAGACTCCCAGCCCTCCTCCCCCACCCCTGCACTACACATAGTCCATTATTCTACACATTCTCTTCATTCAGACAAGTCAAGTGGAAATCCTCTTTTGGGGGAGTCAGGTGTCATGGTGTAGTGGTTAATTCACTTGACTCTCAATCAAAGGGTTTAGGGTTCGGATCCAAGCCCAGAAATATCCTTTGGCAAGATTATAATCTATGTTTGCCACCCGCACCCAGGTGCTAATTGGGTACCCGGATACCAAAAACCAGTGTGACCGGATTAGTATGTGTGCGCCGGTAAAACGGGTAACTGCCTGGAATGCTCCCCAAGGAGTAGAGAATATTTGCAGTAATGTGCAGAATTGTATCCAGTGACTGGGGTGATAATAATAAAAAAAATAGTAAGCGTCTTAGTCAGCTCATACTGTTAAATTGCTTTAAAAGAAATTGGTATTATTGTGTGTTTTTTTTGTTTGTTTTGAAATGCTATTTATTTGGTCACTTTCCAAATACAAAAATTATTACAAGTTGTATACATTCAAAGTGGAAAATACATACATAGTGTTCACATAATACATATTCCAGTTTATATTGCACTCCGCTGGTTATTCATCGGGCCATAACCCGCCATCTATTGTCATGAATAGCTGTTTCGTTATTACGTTTAGCTATATATATTTCCATTTTTCCATTTTTATGAATTCAATACTAAACATACAAAATCATATACTGTTTGTTTTGTCGATTTAAGTCTACTAATATATATTGTTTTCTTTGCAATTAATAATACATGGTTGAACATAACACAATCTTTCTTCAATAAACCAAGTATTACAGTCTTTTCATCAAGAACCGAGAAACCGAGAAGAATACATTCTCTGTAATCGAAAATAATCACTGGTATCAATATTGAAAAACCTCTTCATTTCATCCTGAGACCTGAACTGACCGTCCTCTGTGAGGATGTCACTAAAAAAGACAATTCTTTTTAGAAAAAGTTTTGGGAAAAAAAAATCATGTCTGGATGTACACACAACTGCCTATTATTCCAAGCAATCTGGAACTTAGGACTGTTCTCTTTATTCCTCACATTGAGGGAAGTCTATTTTTCTAAAATGACTCGATAATTTAGGAATCTTCTCTAAAAGATTTAGGAATCTTTACATTTACCATTTTAAAATCAAAATCACCATATTTTTCGTAAGTAATATTGGAGTATTTGGAACCATCCTTGCTTATCTGCTTCCCTAATTCTCTGTATCCAAAGCAATTGCTGGGCACTGGCAGCCGATTGAACATCTGTCATCTTGATTCCTCCTTTCGATAACTCTTGAATCATTATATTTCTCTTTATTTTATCAGGTCCATTCCATATAACCTTAAAGAACATACTCTCCATCTTCTTCAAAACCAGTCTGGTAATACAAAAAATGAAAACATATACATAAATTTTGATACCCCAAACGATTTGATAACCTGATTGTTTTCCAAAGAGAGATAATTTTCCATATATATAAGGTACACTGTCATTATGAACATGATGGACAAAGAAAGCGGACATAATAAACAGCCTCTCATTCTACCCATCACAATGGTTCAGGTAGTCAAAAGAACATCCCTTCACTGCTATTATCTGAAATATGTGGAACAGGTGTCACATGCATATTCACCTGAACTACTGATTAAACATAATATCTGTGAAGGGATGTTCTTTTGACTACCAGAACCATTGTGAAGGGTAGAATGAGGGGTTGTTTATTTTGTCCACTTTCTTTGTCCGTCATGTTCATAGTGTGTAGTGATGGCAACAATTCCTCTGCTTTCCTTATGTGTGTAGAGTATGAATCAATACCTACGTAAGTACTAAGTACATTAATAACATCGACAAAATTCAGTTTATGTCGAAGAAAATCAACTGGTACAGGTCCGGTCTTCAATATTTCCGTCTTCTCTAAATTAATCATTAAGCTTGAGCATTTCTCAAATTGCAAATAATGAGTTCAATGAATTTTACATCTGAACAAAAGGAACATATTAAGTCATCAGCATAGCTAGACAATTTCAATTCATTATCACCTACTACTATTCCTTTTACATCTACATAGTTTTGGATACATAATGCTAGTGTTTCCAAACAAATAATAAACAAATAGGGGACAGGGGGTCCCTTTGCCTTATACCCCTCTAGTATACCCCTCTAGTAATTTGGAAATATTGAAGGATGTGTAATAAATAATGGAAATCTACGGGATTGAACACTTCAGAAATAAAATGAAACCAATCACTGTACGTGAATCACATTAAATTACAAATGATATGTACGTACTGTATGCAAACATCAAATATAGATAATAATCATTATCATTATACAGATTATTTACAGAAATTACCTCATAGCTAGATATGTTAGCCCTGAATACCCAAAGCAGCTACTCAATGATATATTACATGGAACATTTCCTTTTACCACAATATTACAGTAACTGAATGCAGGTATTGTAGCTAACTTCAGATGTGCAATAAGAGCCTGTATTAAATTCTTTGTTCCCCAAGGGAACTGTAATAGAGGAAATTCCCTACCACAATTCCCTGAGATCTGTCATTCAATAGGAACTATGGACAAAATTATTACCATAAACTGTGAGGAGATGTCTAAAGGAACTTCCCATGCATTTTTTTTCATGAAAATAAGGAGTTACAGCTTGCATTCATGCAAAATGAAATTAAGTTTAGTCTCATCTTTATTATATCATAAGCTAATAATGTTGATACTTGACACAATAGATTACACATAATAAGCAAACCAACTTTTCAAACATTAAAATAAACTAGACGAATCCTCGACCGCGCGCGGTCGAAATTTATGCCTCCACCATTGCCAGGTCAGAAATATATGGCACATTCATGCTGATTTTTTATAAAATTTTCATGTATACAATGACATTTTTGACCTTGTGACCCCCAAATCCAATGACACCATCATGAGACCTTCCATATGCATACATGAGCCAAGTTTGAAGTTGAACCGTCACAGAATTGTTAAGTTATCGCAAGAACAAGAGATTTTCATGTATATGACCTCTATGACCTTTGACCTTTGACCTCGAGACCCAAAAATCTAATCAGATCATTGCCCCTTGCATATGCATACATGAACCAAGTTTGAAGCTGATCTGTCAAATCTTTTTTGAGTTATCTTGAGAACGAACCATTTCTATGTACATAATGACCTCTATGACCTTTGACCTTGAGATCCGAAACTCTAATCAGATCATTACCCCTCCCAAATGCATACATGAACCAAGTTTGAAGCTGATCCGTCAAATGGTTGAGTTATCGCGAGAATAAACCATTTCTATGTACATAATGACCTCTATAACCTTTGACCCTTGACCTTGAGACCCCCCAAATCTAATCAGATCATTATCCCTCCCATATGCATGCATCAGCCAAGTTTGAAGTTGATCTGTCAAATTGTTTTTGAGTTATCATGAGAACGAACCATTATTATGTACATGACCTCTATGACCTTTGACCTTTGACCTTGAGACCTCCAAATCTACTTAGATCATTGTCCCTCCCATATGCATACACGAACCAAGTTTGAAGTTGTTCTGTCAAACAGTTCTTAAGTTATTGCGAGAACTGAAAACGGGACGGACGACGGACGGACGGATGACCTGAAAATAATAATGCCTCCGGCAACCACCTACGGCGGGCGGAGGCATAAAAATCTTGGGGGTTTTGCATTCACGCAAATTAAATGATATACATTCAGTTTAGTGTCATCTTTACTATATTATAATCTAATGATGTTGATACTTGACATAGCTTACACTCCAGATCAATTTTTCATACTACGTTGAAATACCAAATCTTCTTGATTGTTAAAATATACATATTGCTCAGTAGTAACTGAAGCGTGAACTTTCAATGAAATGCCATGGGATCATTGATACACGTACACCATTCATATAAACATACTAAAAAATGTTATAAATGTGATTTTTGTGCACAAAACAAAGCAATACTTACTTCCTTATTTCAACATGGTGATATCTGTTTTTATTGTGTTCATTCAACTGTGAATTATTACGTATCAACTGCAAAAGTCGCAAACGCCCTTTTAAAATATGAATTCCTTTGCATTAGATCAAATTTACCATGCAAAACTGAGATTTCAAATTTCAAACACTAAAAACTGGAAATTTGTTTCGATATCATTGAATCAAAGACATGACATGAGGCTTGTGGACTTAAAAAAATTAACAATTTGCATTCAGGGCATGTTCACTAAAGCATGACTGAAGGATGTTCCCTGAATTTTATAGGAAATGTAGCTGAGAAGTACAGGTACATGAATCTGTATTCAGATTTCCTCAAAGGTTCTTGATTTAAAAAGATACACAGATTTGTTCTAGGGGAACTTATGTTTTGTTTTGTTTTTAGATAAGCGGTATAGTACCTGAGCTGCAGCAAACTAATTTGACTGGCATATTTCCTTACAATGACTGCAGCTGGTAACATGACCAGCTGTCAACCTTTCATCTTTTTTGGAAATGAAAAAGAGAATTCCCTCGAAGATTAATATCAATGATATCAATTAATATTAATAATATGTATTGTCATGACTGTAAAAAAAAAAAGAAAGAAAAAAAAACAACTTAAAGGGCAATTAATCATCAGCACAGTCCGCTTGTTATCGAAATTTTACCGTTTTTTTCATAAAGCACTTGGAGCAGTCACATTTATCATGCTATCATTCATCCCGAGCATTCATCTCCTCCTGTCATTGTCTTATTAATTTCAGTTTGCAACTATGCTTTGTGCACTTCAGTTATGATATGAATGAAACAAAATTATCCGTTCTGTTTGTATCCCTTGTGGTATGGTAAAAGCAAATATCATTACAACGTGGGACGTTGCTCTGTTGGTAAAGCAAGCAAGCACATAACGAAAACTGTGCATTGGACTGTCTCTCTGCAAATCTATGTGTGCAATAAAATCCAGAAAATCCAGGTGCTTTAAGAAAATGATAATTATGAGTATTTTTCAGCTATTTCTAAACACATGTAGTCCTTTCACAGTGTTATGAAGTGCATTTTCATGATACTAGAAGGGTTGAAATGTTTTATGTTGCAGTCAATGCTAGTTTCAGGCTTTTCTCCCTGTGAAATGGCTGTACTATATACCAATAGCTGTATAGTCCACTGCCTGGACTGTTCTCTATGATCCGTACGCACACATATCAGCGCACACCATGGCTATAATATGTACACAAATAAAATGCACGTACGGACACAGAGCCTTCGGGGAAGGTGAATTCGTGGGGTAAGTGACTTCGTGGGGAGATACCACATCAGCGCGCGCGCACGTCGCATGTTTGGGAATTGGTGACAGTTTAAAACGACCAGCAGCTGGTCTAATAGCTGTACGACATACAGTTCATTCTATGCAATGTCCCATGTCAGGTTGGTAGGATGGTGTGTGTGTGTGTAGTCATCAGTGTAGCTCAAACCAATGAAAGGAATGATGGATGACCTCATTCTATGATGTCAGGCAATACTCCGTGTCAGGTCGGTAGGCAGTGTATGTGTAGTCATCACTTCAGGCCAACCAATGTAAGAAATGATAGATGAATTCCTTCTTCGATGTAGGGCAATGCTCCATGTTAAGGTGGATAAGGCACTGTGCGTAGTCAACGCCTAAGTTCAATATGAGAAATGCGGTACTTCCTGTTCCACCATGGCATCTTCCTGAAAAGAGAAATCAATTGATATTCATTAAATCAAGAACATGTTTTCAACCAAGTTTTAAAAAAAATATGGCATAATCAGTGTTTTTTTCCATTATTATTATTATTACTATTTATTTGGCAATTTCAGAACAATAAAAACACATGAAAAAAGACAACAGAAAGTCAATGATAACAGACATGAAACATATAGCAACTCCCAGAGTGCAAAACTTGGCTGCCTGGGAAGGAGACAGCAAACTTAATCACTTTAACCTGGATGGTTCTCCTTCGCGAATGAATGATAAGACTATCATGGGCATGCCCCCACTAGCTTCTATAAAACCCAAGTGGCATATCTTACCATGCTTATGTAGCTCCTACAAAACCGAAGTGACACACCTTACATACACAACTAAAAAATGTGCTTAATCCCCTTACTTATATGCATTTTATTTATTTATTCATTTAATTAATTAAATTTCTTCATTTATTTATTTATTTATTCATGCATTCACTTACTTATTTCACATTCATACAGAGTAGCCTGCTCAGGTAAAAATACATGTACACTGAATATAATAACACAAAGTAAAATTATGTACATGTAAAACCAATTAAAAGAAACTGGTCTTCCATGGGGCTGTGATGTTGATTAAAATAACAGCATTAACAACTGCTACAACATCAACACCAAAAGATTATAGAAACGATGAAAAAGAAAGTGGAAATTGAATCGAATAATGAACAAATTTATTTCACAACTTAACTATATACATAACAGTAAATAGCAAATGAGCAAAATAATGCCTGCCAAAAGCACTAAAAATGTTGTTTAAAAGCTTGTTTGAAACTTATACCTGTTCGAATATTAAAACAAATTGTTTACAATATGAAGTGTACGACGGGTTGTTTCGCTCATATTGTAAACATCTGTTTGCATTTTAAACAGCGTTTTCTCTGGAGCAGGGTAAAGTGAAAGTTAAATTGAAATAATGAAATGATGCATACACTTGTTGAAATACCTGAAAAAACACACAAAACAAAAAATAAGTTCCCCCCTAAAACAAATCTCTGTAATTTCTAAATCAGGAGGCTTTGAGGAAATGTGAATACATTGACATATAGCTATACTTCTCAGCTATCTTTCATGCAAAATTCATGGAAAATCATTTGGTCACGCTTCAGTGAGCATGCCCCAAAGGCAAACTGACCACTTTTTAAACTTCACAAGCCCAACATTTGTCAAAACTTTATTCAGTGATATCGGAAAAATTTCAGATTTTTAGCATCAGAAGGCATTCCTAACATACCGTACAACTTTTGCGCAAAATTTCACCACTGAGTGAGCATGGGGTGAAAATTGCAAAAACTTAATGTTTGATATCTTTCTGCAGGAAAATTTTATCTTTTGAGATGGCATTCATGTTTCTGGAAGGGGTTTTCCACTTTTACTAGCAATATCCATTGATTCATGGATGAATAAGCACAGAATAAAAACAAAAAACTTACATGCTAAAACTATGTAGTAAGTATTGCTTTGATTTTGTGCACTGAACATTAAACAATTTTTCATTATGTACATGTATCAATGATGCTATGCCATTTCATTCAAAATGTTACGCTTCTATGAGCAAGTGGGTCTGGAATAACCCCTTTAACGCTAATTGACAAGGACTTACTTGCTTACTTTGATAGTCTACTTGGCAAGTTCGTCTGAGTTTATTTTGATCATTTCTGATGTACGCTTCAGTGAATTAACCAAAGTATTAAAGCAAATGAATCCTTGTCAATAAACGTAAAAGTGGCTATTCTAGACCCACGTGCAAATGGCATAGGATCACTGATACATAGACTTCCGTCATAAACATAATGAAAAATTGTCAGATGATTTCAGTGCACAAAAGATACCTAAAAATGCTCACTTCGCTTGCTAGTCCTTCCAGGTTTTCCCCTTGTTCTTTCCTTCTCTTTCCTTTCTGTTTTCTTCTGTCATTTTTTCTTCTCTTCTTTCCTTTCCTTCCTCTTCCTATTTTTCTTTTTCCTTCACTTGGAACCCCCTTTTCAGCCATTAAAATAGGGGTGGATCCCCTCATTTCTGAGGGGGGGGGGGCTAGCACCCCCAGCCCCCCCCCCCACCCCCCGACTCCTAAGTCTGATTTTTCCTGAATTTTGCATGAAAGATAGCTGAGAAGTATAGTTACATGTCGATGTATTCAGATTTCCTCAAAGCCTACTGATTCAGAAATTACAAAATATGTTTTAGGGCGAACTTATTTTTTGTGTGTTTCCGATAAAAAATGTATAAGATCATGTGTTAATGTAACTTTTTATCTTTTATCTTATTTTATTTTTTTTTGCTGCTTACAAAATTACAATAACCTGATCTGCCAGTGGTTCAGCCCCCCCTAAAAAAAGCACAGAGGATCCCATACCCATGTTTATGACATGAAATTGTTTAAAATCAGATGGTAACTAGATGAATCTTCGACCACGCGTGGTCGAACTTTATGCCTCCGCCATTACCAAATCAGAAATAAAAGGCACTTCATGTTGATTTATTTTCATTTATACAATGACATCTTTGACCTTGTGACCCCCAAATCTAATGAGAGCATTGCCCTTTCCATATGCATACATGAGCCAAGTTTGTTGATGGTTACTGAGTTATCACAAGAACGAACCATTTCTATGTACATAATGGTCACTATGACCTTTGACCTTTGACCTTGAGACCCCAAAATCTAATCAGATCATTGTCCCTCCCATATGCATACCTGTGCCAAGTTTGAGGTTGATCGGTCAAATGGTTGTTGAGTTATGGTGAAAACGAACCATTTCTATGTACATAATGGCCTCTATGACCTTTGACCTTTGACCTTGTGACCCTAAAATCTAATCAGATCATTGTCCCTTCCATGTGCATACATGAGCCAAGTTTGAAGCCAATCTGTCAAATGGTTCTTAAGTTATCGCGAGAACGAGCCATTTTTATATGTATTATTACCTCTATGACCTTGACCTTTTACCTTGAGACTCTAAAATGTAATTGTCCCTCCCATATGCATACACGAGCCAAGTTTGAAGTTGATCTGTCGAACAGTTCTTAAGTTATCGCGAGAACGAAAACGGGACGGACGGACGGACGACCCGAAAACATAATGCCTCCGGCAACGACCTACGGTGGGCGGAGGCATAGAAATTACTCCTTGAAAACAATATTTGCTAATTGGACACTGGTGTTTGCACTGAAAAAAAGGAATATGGACCTTTTGAAAAGAAATAGGCCTATGCAGAAAATATAAGAAACACCACAGAGCACTGAGTGATAAGACATTTTACACGTCCCTTTCCCGACCTTATAAAACAATTTGGCTAAGTAAAATCCAATTTGTTGCTCACTTATTATATTACAGCCATATTATTTTTCATTCTTATTGAGATGCATTTGCAACTGTAATTACTGAAACATTTACGGTCCCTGCCCTTTTCAGGAAAAAGATGAAATATCCCCTCATCTTTGATTATGAACCAAACTTGAACCAATAATTAAAACTTTGTAGGAAGAAAATGCCAATATATTTTCAAAAGGTAAAATTCTGCTGGAAAACCATCAGTAGCTTGGGGAATTATATGCAGTTCAATAGCAAATCACTGATATCCTGGGAAAGTGGATTGCAAGTTGAGTAAATCAATATGGAATGAAACAGCAGAATGGATACACAAAGGCTCTCGAGTACGGACAAAGTTTAGTTTAGAAAATATCATTTTTGGTTTTGAAGAGAAGTGAAATGATACTTTAAATTGTTTGGTGACTTTGATTAAGCAACAACTGTTTGTACAAAAGCTAAATAACAAAATTCCCGTTTTTGCTCTTATGAAGAAAAAAAAAAATCATTCAGTATGATGAAGATGAGAAATATATTCATTCTATATCGGGTTTGTATAACAAATTTTATACTAAATGGATGTCAATTCAATCTTTGTTTGCATAAATGAAAAGGAGAGAAATTCAAAATATTGTGTTTAGTTTAGTTCAAGATACATATCAGTTTTAATGAGCTGTAAAATGTCTTGTTTGAGTCAATAAAATAGCCTATGGAGGGCTAAAAAGTTTGGGGAAAAAAGTTGAGTAACTTCCTCAAAGTATTTTAGGGGCCGTGGATATTTCTATTTTAACGTCACTCATTGTCCATTGCCATGATTGTCATCAACATGATCAATTAATTTTGCATTGGCATTTTTTGCCTTCAGTTTCTTTTTTCTGTTCAACACTCGAGGTCTAAATAATACTACCTTCTCGTGTCTTTTGTCATGTCTTTTGTTTTTCTGCTTGTTCTTTGGACAGAGTGTCTGATTAAACTGTTTAATAGCAAGACCCAAGTCCGCTATTTTATCGAATGACATAGCCTCCAACCTTTTAACTATCTTGATATTCTTTATTTTTCTAGTAGTAATAATAATAGCTGTAGTGGTCGTCGTATTAGTATAGGAGTATTGCTGTTATTATTATTGTTATTATTATTATCATTTTCATCACCACCATCATTATTATTATCAACATTATGTATTTATTTATTTTACCATCAAACATAATACAAATACAAGATATACACACACACAAAAAAAGTAAAAGGCATAAAAAGGGATGAGACGAAATGGTATGTAGGTCAGGGATCACAAAAGAGAAAATTGCTCCCTGTTAATGCAGGCATGAGAACCCACTCTTTAATAAATAGGTAAATGTAATGGTAGAAGAATGGTGGTGTCATCATAGTTATTACACATGAAATAAAGGTAAAAGGAAACTGTGTAAACATCACAATATCTAATAAACTTACGTGATAAACATTAACCAAGAATCCGGTATTTGATCTGTCACTACTGCGCTCGGCTTCCTCCTTCAGATGTGAGTCCAGTGTGCCACCTTCTTTAGTCCCACAAAATCCAAGGCTACGTTTAGGAAACACCATGTAGGTTGGCAGAGGCAGTGGTGTGAGCGTAAAGGAAACGAAAAGATTATAATGAAAAAGAATGTCTATAATTGAATATTTAAATAATATGGACTGGCCTTGATAGAGATATGACATATATTGCCCAAATTAGATCATAAAGCCCGAGGCGGTAGCCGAGGGTGATATGAATCTAATGAGGGCAATATATGAAAGTCATATCTCGGAAAGGCCAGTCCATATTATAATTATTATCTAAAAGACATCTTGAGCAATTTTATGACAAAAATGAAAGTTGATGTATCTAAATTCACAAGCGCTAACGTGCAGGTGAAACAAAAATCATTCCCAAAAATTAAATTCGCATTAGATGCGCCAGTGCTATGCATGCGCACTAGATCGCGTTCACGCATTTAAACCAAGTTTGATTGTTTGCGTGTGCTCAAAATTTCTTGTACGCGAAAAAAATGTGGTATATCAAAAATATGGACCGGCTTTCTCTAAATTGGATCGATATGATTTGAAAATTGACCTGCTCAGATGTCTTGTATGGATAATAATTACATATATCTTCAGCATCTGATTTTTTTTCGTGGGGGGGGGGGGAGTCATTATTGATGAAAACAGTCATTTTTCTTTCCCTATAAATTCTTTAAGGTATGAATAATATATATCTAAACACAAAACAAAAAAATAGTTTACCCTAAAACATATCCAAAACATATATTCAAGTAACAAAACAAGATTTTTTAAAATCATAACAATGTTGACCAATGTCTTTAATTGTTTTGACCTAGCTGCTATAAACTGTCTTGCTATAATTTCTTCAGATATACAATTCTTCCACATTCCTCTGGTTATTACCACCTTTTCTACCCTATGTACTCAATCTTTCCGTCTGCCTATCTATCTTCCTCCAAGTTCAATTCCCTCACCCTTCTGGCATTCCTGCCAGTAAGTGATTCTTCCCATATCTAGTGATATATCACTTTATTGTCTCATATTTTTCACATTTACATTTATTTTTCATGAATGAATGGGTGCATATTTTTTAGTTTTGACTGTGTATGTGGAAATGAAACAAATGCATATCGATACAGCTTAATTCAATATCAAATACATCTTTTTACATCTCTAAATGTGCAGAATTGGGAACATATGTAAACAGCTTCTTCAAAGAGGAATAAAAGTATGTAAATATAAACATTGCAATTACCACTTGATCAGAAATATATCGACCACTGATTTTGTCAAGATTCAATACATTTCACTTTTGGAATGATATAAAACAAAAATTATCATGAAAGTGCAATCGCCCAATAGCAAATATCAATACCAGTAAGGTCCAAACTGTGTTATTGGGCACCCCCTTGGGAACCTTTTCCCCCTTCCAGACCTACACACCCATAAGCGTATGCAGCCCCCCAAGAATATTGACAAATGCCGATATTCTGGCAGCGAGGTGCCCAAATATCATCATATTTTGGTAATTTTATGCCCGCATGTATAATTTCTGCACTTTTCACACCAAAAAGGCTAAAGAAATTTTTTGCTCGCTCACAAATTAAAAACTGTGAAGTTGATATTTGGGCAATAATTATCAGCCCCCCTTGAAAAAAGTGTGTCTGTACGCCCATGCCTATAACCCCCCCTTCACCTTGCTCATCCTAGTCGCTTGCCCCCCCCCCCCCCTCCCGAGGCGGTATGCCAGGTACGCCACTGAAGATACCGAACACAATAATCGTCTCATAAAATCTTAATATTTTTATACAAGATTGAATAATAACTTACGTCACTTCCGACATCGTCTGTACTTGTCGGCAGGATGCGATGAGGTAAATCCATTCTTTTTCTTCTGCACAATTCAGCTCGTAGAGCCACAGCCTTTGTAGCTTTTTGTTTCTTTGTTCTCTGAAGAATTGATCCAGTCTTCTCATCGTTTCCACTGATATTTTCTTCTTCTCTGATGGGAGTGACGCCGGAGCGGCAAGGTGGATGCCAGTGAGCTGCTGTCCTCCCGTCTGAAGAAGACCAGATATGATCTGAGATATGTCCCTCTCTGCATCACTGATGGTAATTTCGATCTCTTTGATGCCAGGTAACGATGAAAGCAGATCTTTGTAGCTGTGCGACGTCACTCCCGTGACGTGTAGCTCTGTGACCGATGGAAGCTCATCAGAAGATGAGCGGAAGCTTAGAGAGGAGTCTGTGATAGTGAGCGTAGCCAGGGTGGTGAAGGATTTGAGGCAGGACCACAAGCTACATGTCATCTCAGAAGATAGCTGATAGTTATCTATAAACAGTTGACTCGTCTCCATGAATGCAAAGGAAATGAAATGGGTTATAAACTAGAATTCAAAGACAAACGGAAAATGAATTATAATTTTTTTTTTCATGTCACACATTATTTCCCATCCACCATGAATGCATAACCAATATTCAAATTATGTGAGCTACATTTAATACTGTATATCACCTTTAAGCCAGGTAGCGACGACAAAACCTTTTTAGTTTTGTTTCGATAAGGAATTAGGCTAATCGTTTAGCGCAAAAACAAAAAAAAACCGCCCCCCCCCCTGCAAACTACTGGAATACTTTGAATTCATTCTGTGTTGCAGATTTCACTTGACCTTGTATTGAACTCAGAATATAATTATGATAATAGTGCATTCATACAGAGTCCGGAGCAATCCAATATACTGAAAAAGTATGTTAGGTCCTAATGATTTGTTGCTTACAGCTGTGAGTCTGCCAGTGTAGGGCAAAGTCTAGATCTTTTTTCTCAGAAGGAAACGATATTTCAAGAGTACTGTAGATCAATACTAGATTTGTATATAAGACGAGAATTTTCTCAGACTGGTTTAAAATATACCCAGAATTTGCCTAATTCATGCAGTCATCAAGGGGCCATTTTGTGAAAATCACTTTAAGGCCATATCTTCATGACGGATGGTCATTTTTCATTCATATTTGGCATGATTAAAGTTAATTTAAATCCAATGAATTCTAGATACCTAGATACGCGCCCAAAATTAAAAATGCTCAGAATCGCTTCAAATTAATTTTGCATACGTTTCAGGCCATTTTATAGGCTGCGTGCGTCACATTTGTGCGCGCAGCCTATACAAACGTAAAATTGCCAAGTTTTCGCATGATTTGCATTCCTGACAGTTTTTTTTGACAATTTCCGCCAATTTGAATCAATATCCACTTACCAGAAGGTCACAAGCGCGTGCCCAAGTTAAAAAATCTGCTCGTGTGTCGTTGCGCAAAACAACACAAAAATGCAACCAAAAAATGCCTTTTTATATTCCACCATAGCTCGTTAGGGAGGGTGGAGATACACCGATTTACTCAAATATTCTGAAAGCTTATGATTTCTAGATTTTAAATCAAGAATTAAAAATGGCCCATTCATGGTAAGAAAGTCATGATATTCTAACCTCAAGTCAAAAATTCGATTTCAAATTTATGACATTTATGGCATTCTATTGACGATATTTTGCTTATGGTTGGTTGATTTTCGCCAGGATTTTGATATGCTGTAGCTGAGACATATCCCTATCTACATTCCGATCAATGGTGGCATTCCAATGTTTCATATTTTCCATGTATTGTGAAAATAAACAAAGGGTCATATCTCCTAAACTGAGCATGAATCCTCTTCAAAATCGGAACAGACAGCACATCTTGGACCAATATCATGCTCACGCAAAACCAGAACCCCAGACCAATTCAAAATTGTTTACCCTTCTTTATTTTTTCAAAGAGAGTGATATTCCTGCTCACTTTGATTTTCACAGACCACCTAATTTGTCTCCAGTGACGAATTCAAATGTCTCATTATTATTTTATTCAGCAAATAAAAAAACATAAAAAGAACATTACAAAGACGATGGAACAATACAATATACATGTATAAATGCTGAAAATAGTAACATTTGATCCCTCGAGTGCACTATCAAATTGCCAGGAATGGGGCAAGCAATATTAATCACTGAGACCCAGGGGGGCCCCCATTCCGACTTACAGTACACCCGGGGAACCAATCGATACACATACAATACAATTATGCATAATGTATCCTGTTCGTTATGAAGAAATGATTTGAGAAAGAAAAATAATGAAAAGCAATATCTTAAAGAAATCATGCAGGATTTATTACTATATAGAACAAGATAGGTGAAGATCAATATCCTCAATATAAGGTGATTTTATATTCCGTTTATATTTGTTTCATTGGCAGCTCATCTGTTTGTAATAAATACCAGATATAAAGTACTTTTACAAGTTCAACTGTAAATCAACATTGTTAGGGCCAACATTTTTCTTCTTTACCATAATCCTTTCCTCATCCACTTTCACAAGTAGAAAAAAAAAAAAAACTTCAAGCCTATGAAACCTTCTAGTGTGATAACCAAACACGGTGTTTTGAATAAATGAAAGTGGTTTTTCCTTTTCAAATCTTCTGTTGAGACAAAGATAAACTTAAACTATTGGAAAAAAATGAAATGTCCCTTTATAGTTTATACTTAAATAAACCACTTGAATCATGGTCAAGAAAATTACTTGCTCTAAAAAAGCTTTGCTATTTTGATGTAAATTCCAACCTTGCAGAGAATTTATGAAATATTTATAATGTTCAAGGATTGTTATTAATTGCAAAGTCCTCCTACCTTGACGGCTTCTCTGTTTAGTGATCCATGTCCAATCCTACAGTGTATAAAATATATGAGGGTAAAACTTCATTCAATAAACTATCATTTCAATATGTTTTAACGTCAACATGAAGTCGCTCTGCTTAGAAACAAAAATAGATTTTAAACATATGCAATATGGGGCAAATTTCAACGTTTATTGACCCTCGCCAATATAGTGTTATATAAATGAAGAATTTTCAGAGAAATTCTTTCCAGTTTTCATTATATACATATTTTAACTACCGAAATCTCTAGAAGATAAATCATTATTCCTAGTTTGCTGTAATAAATAACGTACAAAGAATTGGTGACACCACATATGCTCTGCCGCCAACTTCTCCGAAAAGTGCGACAAGTGCTCCGTGACAAATACTCTAGGACAATTGCTCCGCCGATATTTGCTCCGCCGACATCGCTCTGCCGGCATTTGCTCCACCGACATAGGCTCCGCCGACATTTGCTCCGCCAACCATTGCTCCGCCGACCATTGCTCCGCCGACAATTGCTCAGAAATGCCGACATTTGTTCCGCTGACAATTGCTCCTCCTACCATTGCTCCGCTGACAATTGCTCCGAAATGCCGATCATTTGCTCCGCCGATCATTGCTCCGCCTACCATTGCTCCGCCTACCATTGCTCTGCTGACAATTGCTCCGACATGCCAACATTTGCTCCGCCAACATTTGCTCCACCAACAAACACTCTGAAACTACGACAATTTCTCCTCCGAAATATATTCCAAAGACATGGCACTTGAACCGGTGACAATTGCTCCATCGACACCATAAAATGAATTTGAGAGCTTACATTTTATGATTATAGGTTACTCTAAATACTTCAAATACCATGGCATTCTGAAAAGAACAGTATTTGAGTAATCAGAGTAAGCTGCAAAGTAGTTATTATCAAACAAAGATAAAAACACTGCGGTATGTCAAAATTAAACTTCACAATCTTCTGCCTAATTTGTAATCAGTGAGTTGGGGTGAAGGGGAAGATATGCGCATGTGTGTATGTGTGGTTCCATGACAATTGCTCCCAAGGGAACCTAACACTAAGATTAATACTTATTCTCATGTCATTTTGAACCACACCCTTACAGCCCTAACCCTATGTCTACGGAGAAATAAAGAGAGGAGCAATTATCGCAGAAGCAAATGTTGCTTCACCGTATGTGCATGTGTGCTTCCACAAGTTTTACAGAAGGTCGCAGGATGGGAGGGGGGGGGGGTGGGTGGGCCTGGTCTGGCCAGGGGCAGCAGAGTGTCTTTCAAAGTTGGGGAGCACCAGCGAAAAGGTGCACTTTAAAAAGCTGAAAACAAGAAGAAGAACATACCTTACATTCTATTTAAAACACTTTTAAGGGGCAATTTTGACAAACCGCAGAAGCAAATGTCGCGTCACCGTATGTGCATGTGTGCTTTCGTAAGTTTTACAGAAGTTTTGATCTTTGCAAGCTACTTTGCAGTGTACTCTGATTTACTCTGATTACTCAAATAATAACTATTTTTCCTGATAGCCATGGTATTTGAAGTATTTAGAGTGACCTATAATGATAAAAGCAAGCCCTCAAATTAATTTTATGGTGTCGATGGAGCAACTGTCACCGGTTCAAGTGTCGTGTCTTCGGAATATATTTCGGCGGAGAAATTGTCGGCGAGGCAATTGTCACATGATCAATTGTCAGAGCAGAGTCGAATCATTAATTCGGCAGGGCAAATGTCGAGGAGCAATTGTCGGCGGAGCAAATGTCGGAGGAGCAAATGTCGTAGTTTCAGAGCATATGTCGGTGGAGCAATTGTCGGCGGAGCAATTGTCAGCGTAGCAAATGTTGGTGGAGCATATGTCGGCGGAGCAAATGTCGGTGGAGCAAATGTTGGCGGAGCAAATATCGGTGGAGCATTTGTCGTGGAGCATTTGTCGTGGAGCACTTGTTGCACTTTTCGTAGCAGTCGTTGGCGGAGCATATGTCATGGAACCAAAGAATCATAGGAATCATTATACCATGCATGTAGAAAAATAGGTTTCTGGATAATTCCATATTAAAACAATCCATTTATGTGATTGTAGCAGTTTGTTTTGGCTGCATTTTTAAAGTTCCAGCTAAAAGAACATTTGTGGTATTTCTGGAATCTTGTCAATTTCAACTGACCTTTATATCTTAAAATCAATAGACAATAGCCTAGATGCAGGGCACTCTGCCAGGCAGGAAATAGGAACAACAGCAAAGGTATTTTGTTTGTATTTAAGTTACAATGGGAGGAACATTGAAGAACTTTTCAGGTGGTCTGTCATTTATGACAGATCACCTTTTAATTTCATCAGAATTTTCTTTAATAGTCTTCTTATTCTCTTTATTGGTACCCACTTTTTTGTGGAGTCGAAATCTCAGAACTGGCTCAGTCATTTTTTGTCAAATTTTCAAGACGTCACGGGATCTCGATTTTAAACTCATTTTCAAGTTCATCGGGTCATCATGACATCCAGGCGCCATTTTTTAAATATCATGTCTTGATCATATCTTCGTAACGGAATGTCATTTCTTATTCATAATTGGCATGATGAATATTCATATTAATCTGAACAAATCCCTCTTTTTAAACGTGCGTGTACGCGTACGTCCGCGCGTCAGTCATTTTAACCCATTCATGACAGAGGTCCACATTATGTGGTTTGGTCTAATATCTTTTGATGCAAAGCCCTAAAAATCATACCAAATACATGAGCAGAAAGAGCCAAAAATTCTACACAAACTGGGCCCATTTTGGTTGCGTCAATATACGTTGTTTGATGCTGAAATTTTTTTAAAGGAAAATAAGCATTAAAATCCTTAAATTGGTAATGTGATAGAAGGTTTAAAATCACCATTTTCCCCTGCAAATTGGCAGCTTTTTGACTTCTCATCATAATTTCTGTCACTTTATATTCATTTCAGATACATGACATTTTATAAGAAAAATGTAGCACTAAAATAAAAATGTTGGTGTTGCCAATTTGAAGAATAAAAGCTGATCAAATTAGGCTTTAAATAATTCCTGTCACGAATGGGTTAAGCATGTCAAAAATTTCCACGCGTATCTCGCGTGCAGAACTCGTAAATAACGTAAAAGCGCCATTTTTTCACTTGATTTGCAATTCTGAGACATTTCTTGACCATTTCCATCAATTTACAATCGATTTCAACAGACCATAAGGACGCATGCATGCGTGAAATTTTAAAATCTGTGCAAGCGTCTATGGGGCAAATAACGTAAAAACATGCAAAAAACATGCCCCTTTAACCTATTCGTGACAGAGGTCCACATTTTGTGGTTTGGCCAAATATCTTTTGATGCAAAGCCCTAAAAATCATACCAAATACATGAGCAGAAAGAGCAAAAAATTCTACACAAACTGTGCCCATTTTGGTTGCGTCAATATTCGTTGTTTGCTGCTGAAAATTTTTTAAAGGAAAATAAGCATTAAAATCCTTAAATTGGCAATGTGAAAGAAAGTCTAAAATCACCGGTTTTCCCTGCAAATGGCAACTTTTTTACTTCTCATCATAATTTCTGTCAATTTATATTCATTTCAGATACATGATGTTTTATAAGAAAAATGTAGCAATAAAATAAAAATGTTGGTGTTGCCAATTTGAAGAATAAAAGCTGATCAAATTAGGCTTTAAATAATTCCTGCCCCGAATGGGTTAAAATCCGCCATAGCTCGTTAAAAAACATGGGAACCCCCCATTTTTTTACATTTTCTGAAAGTCTATGAGTTGAAGATTTGAATTCATGTTAAAAAAATTGGGGGGTTGAAAGTTGAAACATTGCCATATTCTCATGTGAACTCAAAACGGGGGCATGTCAATTTTTCATGTTTTGCGTGTATTGTCCACGGGACATGACCCTTTCTCAATTCTTGATTCTACATTCCCGTCTTTTTTGAGTAACAGCTTCGTTATATCTGCTCAATTTTCACTCAGCTTCGAGTATGTTGTAGCAGAGAAAATTCTCTTTAATCTTAAATGTGCTTTTTATTTTTTAATTAGATGTCAGGAACATATCGCAATTTCAACCGGAAGATATGATTTAGGAATCCCATTTTCCATCTACATGTTATCTCTATGGACTATATTCTGGTCCATCGGTAAAGCACTGGTCTCACATCCTCGTGGTCCCAGGTTCGACTGTCGGCGACGGCGGGGTCTTTTTTTCTTTTTTTTTTTTAAATAATTTTTTGCCCTTTTATATTACCATCTTCATCGACTACGTTTACTCATACAATTACAAACAATGCGAAAACTGCGTTATTTTGCCTGTTATGTCTACTGCAATGCAGTGTATATTAGCTTATGTACAACCCTAATGCAAATATGATTCATGAACGTGTATTGAACTTTTGGGTTAACTTTGCATAATACTACAAATCAAATCATCCTGGGTCTGTGATGCTAGTCTCCTTCTCAGACCTGAATATTTTTCGAGTTCATCAGGTCATCGAACATTAGATAAATTGGTGATTAGACTCTAAATAGATTACCCAACATAAAACGTTTTCAGAACGTTCTTATACATATTTTTTAGGTCGGCTACATCTTCGTCTTTAATAATTGTTACAAAACATTTTTATAATTGGTATACTGAAATCAACCGGTTTGCACTTCAGTTGAGAAATTTCAACTGGTGGTTCCAGTTGGAATACCAGTTGTCAACTGGTAGGCCCTACCAGTTGGAAGTATTGGTTCAACTGGTACCAGTTAAGACCAGTATACCAATGTCCATACTGAAACCAGTTTATTTTACTAGAATTAACTGGTATCGGTTAGGCCCACTATACCAATTTCCATACTGAAGCCAGTTCACTTAATTGGAATCAACTAATGAAACCAGTTCACTTAACTGGTATCAGGTGAAACTAGTTCCGGTTGTTTGAACTGGTCCTTACTGGATTCTTTACCTGAATACCAATTGGAACCAGTTATGACCATTTACAACCAATTAGCTTCCAGTTATGAAACTTAATTTGGTAACTGGTACTAAATAATAATTGTTCTAATCATGTTTGTTAGTACAATGTACAATGATAACTATATGGAAATACTGGTTTGCCTCCAGTCTGTCCAATTAATGTAAAGGGCAAGAAGACCTGCATGTACATAATAGTGACAAGTCTATTCCTCATATACTTGTATATAAATGAATGCACTTTAGGTTCTGGTTAGTATTTCCTCGTTCATGCTTAATTACCTGTTACTGACACAAACTGATGTAATGTCATAATGATTAATGATTTTACTTTCTTTGTATTTTGGAAATGTATTACACAAGACTAAATAATTAGTGATTAAGAAATATGCTGAAAATTCAAATATTTTACATTACAATATGAATCTGCACAAATCCAATAGTCACTTTTGCAAATTAACTGGTTTCAACTGGTATTCAACTGGTATTTTTCTACTTGATTCAACAACAGGCAGTTACCAGTTAAATACAGTGGTTTCAACTGGAAATGGTTTAAACTGGATATTAGCTCCAGGTCTGGTTTCAACAGTGGGATATATCCTATGTTTTTATAAATGGAAAAATATAATGGTCTTAATTCATCCAACTTTGTTTATTTCCTCTTAAAACTAATAAAACCCATTGAAACCAGTTAAATCAAATTGAGAACTTTCCAACTGGTTTCAACTGGAGTCAACTTGTATATTTTAATATGCCAGTTTATTTCATTGCTTTCAGGTGGAATCAAATGGTAAATCTGCCAGTTGCGTCCAGTAGTTCTGAACTGGTATAAAATCTGTCCAGTTTATTCCACTAGTTTCAACTGGAATTGACTGGCAAATTTCAGAGTCTGCCAGTTCCATTGGTTTCAACTGGAATAAACTGGTGTCTAATGTGAAAAAGTAATTTCCAGTTGAAACCAGCTGAATAAACTGGCACATAAAGCCTACCAGTTTGGTCAAATGGATTCAACTGGTACCAGTTGATTCCAGTTTACACCAGTTGAAATCCAAATGGTTTTAACTGGTTTTTCTACTTGGGATTTAATCCATTTGCACATGTGCTGGACTTGGACTCGAACTCGGACAGGTGGACTTGGACTCGGAAGGCCGGACTCGGACTCAGAAGGTCGGACTTGGACTCGGACTCGGACTCGGACTCGGAAGGCCGGACTCGGATTCGGACTCGAACTCGGACTGACTGGACTAGGACACATCACTGCGTGGGACTGGAAAAGCTCATTTTTCACTTACGGACCAAAATTCAATTTCGTAATTTGGGTAACCATCTTCTTGGGGAGTTCGTCTTATTTGATTTTCATTTAAATCCCGATCTCTTGTGCTTCAATGAGCAAAAGAGACAAGAAAGTTATGAAAATGAGAAGAAAGTTTAGCACTTTGTCCCTGCTCTGTGCCACACTGGATACTTAATTTGGTATAAGATCCTGTTAGTTAGTGACCTCAGGAAGATATGTGCCAACTTTCAAAAAAAAAAAAACTTACACTAGAATGAACAATAATCATCAGTGAAAACAGACCAGATTGCACGTTTTATTTCCTCCCCCATTGACAATATGTACCAGGGTTGGCACGTTTAACACGAAGTGTTTTAAAACGCGTTTTAAATCACCCGGGGTTTTTTGCAAAAAAAAAAAATGTTTTAAAACGTCTCATAGACTTGTGTATCATAAATTTACATGCATATTTTTGTCAATGTTTTAAGTATTTTCATGTTTAAAATACTTGGTTTTGTGTTTCATTTCCTACATTTTTCATGCATGATTCAAAAGTGGTAATACAGAACAAGTGAAGGAAAATCTTCAGTTGGTCTATAATGATTTCATCACCAAGACCATCACCCTTTGTGTCATTGTACTGATTATATAATGCTTCCATGATTTTTTTATTCCTTATCTGCTCGGTGGGACTTTTCTGCTTTTTTTCATTTTTATTGACAAATATCTTATTCAGATTTTAAAAATTAAGTTAATATATCTCTCATTTACTATATGATCTTAACAAGGCAGGGTTGACATGATTCAAATCAAGCTTAAAAATCTACTTGACCCCATTTTCACTGAGCGACACGGCTAAGTCTATTAGAAATGTGAGGCTCAGGCTCACAGATTTGTATTTTGCTGAAGGAGTACTTTACAATTAGCAACTCCTTTCAACATTTCACCATAAAAGTGCTCTGCAACCAGTATTTTTAATATTTGGTCTTTCCATTTAACAAATATGAAATCTTTTGATGAAAGCATTTCAGTGGTTTTTGTTGCATATTTTAATCATCTTTTGAAATATTATCCTTACTTTCCATACCATAACTTCCCAGCTTAAGCAGAATAATGGAGTTCAATCGTCATCACTCTAGTTTGAGGGGAAATAATATGTGCAATGATGTCACTGGCCATGCTCTACATTTACATCAACTGGCATCAGGCAAGACTACTCTACAGCTAGCATTTTTACAACACTGTACATTGAGCTTGGGCTGTTGCCTACTGCTTGTCGTAAAGATCATTGATTTTTAAATCACTATTGTAATTTTTTTTTAATGAAAAGAAATGCTGCTGTTTTTGTTGATGGGACCCCCCCCCCCCCAAAAAAAAAAAAAAAAAAAAAAAAATCACTAAAAATCCTTATTTGTTTTTTTTTAAGTTTTGGGAATAAATTGTATTTAAGTAAGAATTTTTGTATTACAAATGATATATGATATTAGATTTAGTGGATTACCCGGTAATATATTTTCTTTCTACGTAATCCATATTTAGGGCAATCATGTTGAAAAAAACCCCAAATGAATTGATTTAAAATTGAATGAATCCATTTTTGCATTTAACAAGGCAAACGCCAAGCGTTGTCTCGCCTGCATATTGCAGTCATGAAGAGACTGCATGTCAAAACTATGCTATATGACTTCTGAGGCTGTCAGCAGTTTAGGGGGTGAATTGTGGTTCTGACAGTTTACATATGCAATAATGGTATAGGCCTACTGTAGAATGAACTCTGTTGAACTGAAGTAAAATGTTAGTGTTAAAAAGTATCAAATTATAAAGTTCATGTCATTACAGGAACAAAGTGGTGTAAATCATAGCACAGTGCCAGTCATGGAAAGTTCATTGACCTTTAACCTTAATCAAATTCAATTCACATTCAAACTTGACCTGCACCTTCAAGAGATGGACCTCTGGTATGAATTTGGTGATTCCACGTCAAAGCTATAGAAAGTTATTAGGTGTACAACATAGCACAGTGCCAGTTATGAAAAGTTCATTGACCTTTGACCTTTGACCTTAATCAAATTCAACTCACATTCGAACTTGACCTGTACCTTCAAGAGATGGACCTCTCATATGAATTTGGCAATCCTACCTCGAAGGTATAGAAAGTTATTGTGTGTACAACATAGCACAGTGCCAGTCATGGAAAGTTCATTGACCTTTGACCTCTGACCTTATTCAAATTCAACTCATACTCAAACTTGACCTGTGCCTTCAAGAGATGTACCTCTGGTATAAATTTGGTGATCCCACCTCGAAGATATAGAAAGTTATTGTGTGTATAACACAGCACAGTGCCAGTCATGGAAAGTTCATTGACCTTTGACCTTTGACCTTAATCAAATTCAACTCACATTCGAACTTGACCTGCACCTTCAAGAGATGGACCTCTTGTATGAATTTGGCAATCCTACCTCGAAGGTATAAAAAGTTATTGTGTGTACAATATAGCACAGTGCCAGTCATGGAAAGTTCATTGACCTTTGACCTTTGACCTTATTCAAATTCGACTCATATTCGAACTTGACCTGCGCCTTCAAGAGATGGACCTCTGGTATGAATTTGGTGATCCCACCTTAAAGCTATAGAAAGTTATTGGGTGTACAACACAATTGTTGATGACGACGCCGCCGACGACGCCGACGACGACGCCTACGCCGACACCGGAAATAGTGATACCTATGTCTCGCTCCGCTACGCAGGCGAGACAAAAACAACAATCATGATTTGCTTCCAACTCTGAAAAAGGGTATATGTAATACAAATAGCCTACTATAAGTGTTATAATGCTACTGCAAATGATTTTGAAAAAAAAACTTATTGAAAGCACATAGCCATTAAAAAATGTTTAAATGTTTTAAAACGTTTTAAATCATTAAAAACATTTTGTTTGTATGTTTTTTAAATAAAAAACTTTATTTTTTATTAATACCCTGATATGTATAGTTAGGGAGCAGAGTTTCAACAAAAGTGATATTTGGCCTATTGTTATTGATGATTATTCATTCTACTGTCAGTTATTTCATGAAAATTGGCACATATTTTCAGGAAGTCACTAACTAACAGGATCTTGCGCCAAATTATCTGATACGGCACGGAGCAGGGACAATGCCCTAGACGTTCGTCTCATTTGCATAATTTTCCTGTCTTTTTTGCTCCATGAAACGTAAGAGATTCGGATTTCGATGAAAATCAAATCAGACGAACTCCCAAAGAAGACTTATGATGGTTAACCAAATTAAGCAATTGAATTTCGGTCAATAAGTGAAAAAATAGCATTTCCAGTCCCACGTGCTCACTTAAGCGTGAAATTTCCATGAAAATGCCAGGGGGTCATTGATACATACACTGGTCATAAAACAATGCTAAATTATGTTATAAATATGATTTTTAGTGCACAAAAATAAAGCAATATTTATTTGATTATTTCAGCAAGGAGATATTTTGTTTTTATGTGTTCATTCCACCGTGAATTAACAGGTATCAACTGCAAAAGTTGCAAACACCAATCCAAAACACGAATTCCTTTGCGTTAGATTACATTTACCGCGTGAAAGATGTGAAAACTGCAGTTTTTGCAATTTTTTTTTTGTGCTCACTCAAGCGTGAAATTTGGCCTGTTGGACATGTTGGGGAGCACATGAAATTCATGGTGCATGCCATGAAACGCTGAAAACTTGAAATGTTTTTTTCCGATATTTTTGACTCAAAGTCATATGATGCTTGTGAACTTTAAAAAGTGCCATTTTTCCCTTTAGTGCCTGCTCACTCATTCATGACTTGATGGATCAATCTCATTTCTACACAGAAATTGGTAAATAAGTGTAGGTTCATTCATGCCAAGTCATTCTGCTCAAAACTTCTTCGTTTAAAAGTTACAGCATTTTGTTTAGGGGGAGTTACACTTACTTTCTTTTTTTTGCTGTGTTTACAATTACTGAAGTCAGAAAAGCAGCTGTAGTAGCTGATGAATTTGAGATCACACACAAAGGTAGTGGGGATAGACCTTACAAAAATTCTTGAGTTTAGATACAAATTCATATATCACTCGATACACTCATGATTTACAACAAAATCACTCAAAATAAAAAAAGTGACAAAAGCACAAAATACGCCTTAAGTTATTGGGACCGTGATATAACAACAGGTACCCTTCATTTTGTTTTTGCTACTGCAAAAACGACATATCGTATGAGATGTAAGTTTAGATGAGACTATTTCGTTGGAAGATTGAATTATTATTCATTTTGGGGGAGGGGGAAATGCGTTTTGTCTCTCCGCTTTTTCGTTTGGGGGCGACCAACCCTTCATGCCCCCCCCTCCGGCGCTTATGCTTGGCATGTAAATTTATTTTGCCATGACGACATTACTTTCTGGAAAGTCCACTTGGTAAGATGCTGAAGTTGCCTTGACGACATGAACTTTTTCTTGGGAAGTCGACTTGGCAAGATAATTTATGTCGATGTGGAGACATATAATTTTGGAGAAGTCGACTTGGTATGATAATATATTTCGCCATGACGACATAATTTTTTGATAGGTCGACTTGTCAACAAAATTATGTCCCCATGACGAATATATTTTGGGGATGCCGAATTGGCAACATAATTCATGTCACCATAACGACATAATTTTTTTGTTAAGTCGATGTGGCAAGATAATTTATTTCGCCATGTCAACTTATAAAAGTCGACGTGGGTGGTGTTTCATAAAGCGTTCATAAAGTTACCCATGACTTTACGAACGACTTGAATATGAAGTGCCAAGTGGGATGCCCAAAAATTTTCCTGACGTTTTAACAAATTATGATTGCATTTCCGATAATCCTAATTAAATAGTGGCATAAGATTTAAACTGCCATAAAAAATGTTTGTAACCAATAGTAATGTTAATCTACATCAACATATTTCATATTTAGCTGATGCAATTTTTAATGATTGAGAATCACATCTGGCTTGTCATATTCAAGTCGTTCGTAAAGTCATATCGTTGGTAGGGTGATAAGACCTTGTATCTCAAATTTTAGCGAAAATTACTTTTTTGTATTAAACTCCAGATTAACAGTCAAGTAATGTCCTGTCCAAATCCAAGCTCTCTTACAACAAAAACGAAGCCACCACAGCATGTCAAAGGAAAGGCAATCCCATTGCTTATAATGCTTTGGCAGCCATATTTTTTCACCTTCCTGAACATTTGATTTTTTTTAGATACAAGGTTTCGTCGCCCCACCGATGACACATGTATGTAACTTTACAAACAGCTTTATGAAACACCGCCATGGTTAGATAAAAGTATTTACATGTCGACAAGATATGGATATTAAGTAGACTTGTCGAGATAAAACATCTTGACAAGTCGTCAAGTCCACTGGCACTTTAAGTCAAATGGTCCCTGATGATGAACGCGTGTGTTTGGTAAAAGGTGTTAAAATTTACGCTTGTTGTCATGGCTTAGATCTCGGATTATGTTAATTTCTTAAAATAAACCATGCGTAAATTTACATAACCCGTGGTCTAAACCAACCATGCGAACAAGCGTAAATTTAGCGCTTTTTGCCAAACACAATCGTTCATCATTAGGGATCATTGGACCTTTCTCATTGCACGCGCTAACCCATGTGTATTATGCCACAAAATATGCCTAACCCATGGTCTAAATTTAAACCACCTTTGTGAATTCCCACCTATAATTCTCCATGCTTAGATTAATATCTTTACATGTCGACAAAGTATGGATATTAAAGTCGACTTGTCTAGATGAAATATCTCGAAAAGACGTCATTGGCACTTTGACACTTTTGTAGTTTCATGATGCCCTTTCGACTGATCTTCAACATGTTCAAATTAATGTATTTAAATTTGATCTTCAATTTCAGCTTGCACTCTTAAAAGTTGGATCTCTCATCCGAAATTTGGACTCTATAATTTTGTACATGTAGTATAAATCTTTGTATACTCACTCCACATCCAATGACTTTAGGCGTGCTGTCTTAACAAAGAGTTCGGCCAAGCTTTTTTCGTCTCGGCCCTCCAGCCCAGACACTTTGAGCCACTGCTGGTACACTGTGCCTTCTCTGCTCAGAGCTAGCTCTGCTGTTGATTCATTCCTCCTTTCTCTTGAGCATCCCTGCAAGGTTTCGAGTTTGATATGAGCAGGGAGAAGCTGATTCCCAGTCTGACCCTCAGGCCTGGAGTCTGTGATCGGAGATGCGTTTCTCTTATCATCATCGATAGTGACATCAATCTCTTCTAAGCCAGGCATCGAAGAGAGCAGACCTTTGTAGCTCTGTGACGTTACTCCCTGTGCTGTTAGCTTCTTGACCGATGGAAGCTCATGAGAAGATGAGGGGAAGCTTAGAGAGGACTCTGTGATAGTGAGCATAGCCAGGGTGGTGAAGGATTTGAGGCAGGACCACAAGCTACATGTCATCTCAGAAGATAGCTGATAGTTATCTATAAACAGTTGACTCGTCTCCATGAATGCAAAGGAAATGAAACGGGTTATAAAGTAGAATAAGACAAACGGAAAATGAATTATAATTTTTCTTTTCATGCCACACATTATTTCCCATCCACCATGAATGCATAACCAATATTCAAATTATGTGAGCTACATTTAATACTGTATATCACCTTTAAGCCAGGTAGCGACCACAGCCGACCTTTTTAGTTTTGTTTCGATAAGGAATTAGGCTAATCGTTTACCGCAAAAACAAAAAAAAACACCCCCCCCCCTGCAAACTACTTGAATACTTTGAATTCATTCTGTGTTGCAGATTTCACTTGACCTTGTATTGAACTCAGAATATAATTATGATAATAGTGCATTCATACAGAGAGTGAGCAATCCAATATACTGAAAAAGTATGTTAGGCCCTAATGATTTGTTGCTTACAGCCCCGAGTCTGCCAGTGTAGGGCAAAGTCTAGATCTTTTTTTCTCAAAAGGAAAGGATATTTCAAGAGTACTGTAGATCAATACTAGATTTGTATATAAGACGAGAATTTTCTCAGACTGGTTTAAAATATACCCAGAATTTGCCTAATTCATGCAGTCATCAAGGGGCCATTTTGTGAAAATCACTTTAAGGCCATATCTTCATAACGGATGGTCATTTTTCATTCATATTTGGCATGATTAAAGTTAATTTAAATCCAATAAATTCTAGATACCTAGATGCGCGCCAAAAATTAAAAATGCTCAGAATCGCTTCAAATTAATTTTGCATACGTTTCAGGCCATTTTATAGGCTGCGTGCATCACATTTGCGCGCGCAGCCTATACAAACGTAAAATTGCCAAGTTTTCGCATGATTTGCATTCCTGACAGGTTTTTTTGACAATTTTCGCCAATTTAGAATCAATTTCCACTTACCAGAAGGTCACAAGCGCGTGCCCAAGTTAAAAAATCTGCTCGTGTGTCGTTGCGCAAAACAACACAAAAATGCAACCAAAAAATGCCTTTTTATATTCCACCATAGCTCGTTAGGGAGGGTAGAGATACACCGATTTACTCAAAATATTCTGAAAGCTTATGATTTCTAGATTTGAAATCAAGAATTAAAAATGGCCCATTCATGGTAACAAAGTCATGATATTCTCACCTCAAGTCAAAAATTTGATTTCAAATTTATGACATTTATGACATTCTATTGACGATATTTTGCTTATGGTTGGTTGATTTTCGCCAGGATTTTGATATGCTGTAGCTGAGACATATCCCTATCTACATTCCGATCAATGGTGGCATTCCAATTTTTCATATTGTCCATGTATTGTGAAAATAAACAAAGGGTCATATCTCCCAAAATGAGCATGAATTCTCTTCAAAATAGGAACAGACAGCACATCTTGGACCAATATCATGCACACGCAAAACCAGAACCACTGATCAATTCAAAATTGTTTACCCTTCTTTTTTTTTCAAAGAGAGTGATATTCCTACTCACTATGATTTTCACAGACCACCTAATTTGTCTCCAGTGACGAATTCAAATGTCTCATTATTATTTTATTCAGCAAATCAGAAAACATAAAAAGAACATTACAAAGATGATGGAACAATACATGTAGAAATGCTGAAAATAGTAACATTTGATCCCTCGACTGCACTATCAAATTGCCAGGAATGGGGCAAGCAATATTAATCACTGAGACCCAGGGAGGGCCCCCATTCCGACTTACAGTACACCCGGGGAACCAATTGATACACATACAATACAATTATGCATAATGTATCCTGTTCGTTATGAAGAAATGATTTGAGAAAAAAAAATAATGAAAAACAATATCTTAAAGAAATCATGCAGGATTTATTACTATATAGAACAAGATAGGTGAAGATCAATATCATAAATATAAGGTGATTTTATATTCTGTTTATATTTGTTTCATTGGCAGCTCATCTGTTTGTAATAAATACGATATAAAGTACTTTTACAAGTTCAACTGTAAATCAACATTGTTAGGGCCAGCATTTTTCTTCTTTGCCATAATCCTTTCCTCATCCACTTTCACAAGTAGAAAAAAAACAAACTTCAAGCCTATGAAACCTTCTAGTGTGATAACCAAACACGGTGTTTTGAATAAATGAAAGTGGTTTTTCCTTTTCAAATCTTCTGTTGAGACAAAGATAAACTTAAACTATTGGAAAAAAATGAAAGCCCCTTAATAGTTTATACTTAAATAAACCACTTGAATCATGGTCAAGAAAATGACTTGCTCTAAAAAAGCTTTGCTATTTTGATGTAAATTCCAACCTTGCAGAGAATTTCTGAAATATTTATAATGTTCAAGGATTGTTATTAATTGCAAAGTCCTCCTACCTTGACGGCTTCTCTGTTTAGTGATCCATGTCCAATCCTACAGTGTACAAAATATATGAGGGTAAAACTTCATTCAATAAACTATCATTTCAATATGTTGTAACGTCAACATGAAGTCGCTCTGCTTAGAAACAAAAATAGATTTTAAACAAATGCAATATGGGGCAAATTTCAACGTTTATTGACCCTCGCCAATATAGTGTTATATAAATGAAGAATTTTCAGAGAAATTCTTTCCAGTTTTCATTATATATATATTTTAACTACCAAAATCTCTAGAAGATAAATCATTATTCCTAGTTTGCTGTAATAAATAACGCACAAAGAATCGGTGACACCACATATGCTCTGTCGCTAACTTCTCCGAAAAGTGCTCCGCGACAAATACTCTGGGACAATTGCTCCGCCGATATTTGCTCTGCCGACATCGGTCTGCCGGCATTTGCTCCACCGACATATGCTCCACCGACATTTGCTCGGCCAACCATTGCTCCGCCGACCATTGCTCCGCCGACAATTGCTCAGAAATGCCGACATTTGTTCTGCCGACAATTGCTCCTCCTACCATTGCTCCGCTGACAATTGCTCCGAAATGCCGACATTTGCTCTGCTGACAATTGCTCCGAAATGTCAACATTTGCTCCGCCGACAATTGCTCCGCCAACATTTGCTCCACCGACAAACACTCTGAAACTACGACAATTTCTCCTCCGAAATATATTCCAAAGACACGGCACTTGAACCGGTGACAATTGCTCCATCCACACCATAAAATGAATTTGAGAGCTTACTTTTTATGATTATAGGTTACTCTAAATACTTCAAATACCATGGCATTCTGAAAAGAACAGTATTTGAGTAATCAGAGTAAACTGCAAAGTAGTTATTATCAAACAAAGATAAAAACACTGCGGTATGTCAAAATTCAACTTCACAATCTTCTGCCTAATTTGTAATCAGTGAGTTGGGGTGAAGGGGAAGATATGCGCATGTGTGTATGTGTGGTTCCATGACAATTGCTCCCAAGGAAACCTAACACTAAGATTAATCCTTATTCTCATATCATTCTGAACCAAAACGCCTACAGCCCTAACCCTATGTCTAAGGAAAAATAAAGAGAGGAGCAATTATCGCAGAAGCAAATGTCGCGTCACCGTATGTGCATGTGTGCTTCCACAAGTTTTACAGAAGGTCGCAGGATGGGGGGGTGGGTGGGCCTGGTCTGGCCAGGGGCAGCGGAGTGTCTTTCAAAGTTGGGGAGCACCAGCGAAAAGGTGCACTTTAAGTCAAATGGTCCCTGATGATGAACGCGTGTGTTTGGCAAAAGGTGTTAAAATTTACGCTTGTTGTCATGGCTTAGATCTCGGATTATGTTAATTTCTTAAAATAAACCATGCATAAATTTACATAACCCGTGGTCTAAACCAACCATGCGAACAAGCGTAAATTTAGCGCTTTTTGCCAAACACAATCGTTCATCATTAGGGATCATTGGACCTTTCTCATTGCACACGCTAACCCATGTGTATTATGCCACAAAATATGCCTAACCCATGGTCTAAATTTAAACCACCTTTGTGAATTCCCACCTATAATTCTCCATGGTTAGATTAATATCTTTACATGTCGACAAAGTATGGATATTAAAGTCGACTTGTCTAGATGAAATATCTAGAAAAGACGTCATTGGCACTTTGACACATTTGTAGTTTCATGATGCCCTTTCGACTGATCTTCAACATGTTCAAATTAATGCATTTAAATTTGATCTTCAATTTCAGCTTGCACTCTTAAAAGTTGGATCTCTCATCCGAAATTTGGACTCTATAGTTTTGTACATGTAGTATAAATCTTTGTATACTCACTCCACATCCAATGACTTTAGGCGTGCTGTCTTGACAAAGAGTTCGGCCAAGCATTTTTCGTCTCGCTCCAGCCCAGACACTTTGAGCCACTGCTGGTACACTGTGCCTTCTCTGCTCAGAGCTAGCTCTGCTGTTGATTCATTCCTCCTTTCTCTTGAGCATCCCTGCAAGGTTTCGAGTTTGATATGAGCAGGGAGAAGCTGATTCCCAGTCTGACCCTCAGGCCTGGAGTCTGTGATCGGAGATGCGTTTCTCTCATCATCATCGATAGTGACATCAATCTCTTCTAAGCCAGGCATCGAAGAGAGCAGACCTTCGTAGCTCTGTGACGTTACTCCCTGTGCTGTTAGCTTCTTGACGGATGGAAGCTCAGGTGGAGATGGAGGGAAACTGAAAGAAGTGTCTGAAGTAGTGAGAGTATGTAGCATAGAGAATGATCCCAGGCAAGACCACAAGCCATTCGTCACGTAGTCAGTTAGAGCAGAACCCTCCAATTTTACTTCTTGAACCTGTTGTAAAGGTGGTGGAGGAAGAGAGAAGGGGGTGGGGAGGGGGGGGGGGGGGCAAGTGAAATCAATAAATTTGAAGTCTCAAGCATTAAGCTTTAATATATTGCCACACCTTTGCACGTGTTTTCTATTATTTGCAAATGCAAGTGTAAAATGGTTGTAATTTTTGTATATGTCTGTTACCTTGATTACCACTGATTTATTCATGTCAAATTTGTACTTTGTCCATTTATGAACCATGCAGAAATAAATGAATAAAATAAATAAACAAGACATTTTATTTCATCACTGGGGACAAATTAGGTGATCTGTCGATATCTTTTAGAATTGGGTTTTAACATGGACAGTGATAAAGTCATTGGTCAAGACTTGATAAAATATATACGTCTGGAAAGGAGACTAACATCATACAAACAGAACGATTTGATATCGCAGTAGAATGAAATGTTGACCGAAAGGTATTACACGTTAACGATTCAGATTTTCGATAGGGTTGTGCATAAACTACTGTGCACTGCATTGCAATAGTCATAACAGGCATTAAAAAGGGAATGTATTACATTGTTTGTCATTGTATATATAACAATAGTCTAAGCAGATGGTAGATGGAAAGGTAAAAAGAAGCAAAAAAAAAATAAAACATAAACAATATTGGACCCCGCTACAGCCAGGACACGAACCAGTGACCTTGAGTATGCGAGGCAAGTGCTATCGATATACCATAACATGGCCTCTAGAGATATTTACACGCAGATGGAAAATGGGATTCTCTGATCTTCCAGTTCAAATTTCGATATGTTCCCCAATATTGGATAACAAAATAAATGGCAAATTTTCTCAACTATAACATACTTGAAGCTGGGCAAAAATAAAGCAGAAATAAGGGAGCTGTTGCTCAAAGAAGACAGGAATGTAGAATCAAGAATAAAGTAAAGGTCATGTCCCAAAGAGAATACACGTAAATTGGGAAAAATTGACATGGCACCTTTGATCGTAAATTTAGACCATGATGACGTCATCAAAATGAATAATGGTGGAGCAAAATTTGTAGAGAATTGTCTCAGCTACAAGATAATCTGACAAAAATCAACCAACAATGAGCGAGATAGTCTTATTTAAAAGCAAAAACTATGAGGTCATAAATGACCAATCGAAAATTGTAGTTTACATGCCGATATGATATCATATCACCGAATTTTTCATGCATTTACATCTACAACTCATAGGCTTTTTGAATACATAAAAAAAATTGGGTGTCTCCATGCATTCTGAGGAGCTACGGCAGATTTTAAAGAGGCATGTTTTTGCGTTACTAGCCACATAGACGTACGCACAGATTTTGAACTTTGGTATATTGTTATGAATATCGTTAGTTGAAATCGATTCTAAATTGATGGAAATTGTCTAGAAAAGTCTCAGGATTGCGAATCAAGTGAAAAAACAGCATTTTTTTAGACATAACTTATTTTCGACCTGCGCACACACAAAACGCGTGTGCAGGCGCTTACGCGCGGAAATTTTTGAAATGCTTAGAATGGCCTGAAATGGATTTTAGTTTGATCGATGAGTGATTTTGAGCATTTTCAAATTTTGCGCGGAATGACGCGCATACGTACGTGCATGTCTAAGTAAAAGGAATTGTTGGGACTGATATGAACATTCATCATGCTAAATGAGAAACGACATTCTGTTATAAAGATATGATGACATATTTAAAAAATTGCACCTGGATGACGTCATGATGACCTTTTGACCTTGAAAATGAAAAGGGAGCATGTCCTGATAAGGACTAATGATTGCTAAAAAAAATCGATTAAAATTGATTTAGTCAGTTCTGAGATTTTCAGTTAAGAAGAAAGCGGGGGGGGGGGGGGGGGGGGGGGAATAAAAAGAATAATAAAAATAAAGAAAATTCCAGCAAAATCAAAAGGTGATCGGTTACAGATGACAGACCACCTAATAAAATTATGTCTTGTATGTATTTGCTAGAGTATGAAGTCCAATCAACTCAGTCTCTTGCTATTTTATGTAACAAACTTACAACAATGAATTTTATTAAATTTTAACAATGACATATTTAAAAAATTGCACCTGGATGATGTCATGATGACCTTTTGACCTTGAAAATGAAAAGGGAGCATGTCCTGATAAGGACTAATGATTGCTAAAAAAAAATCGATTAAAATTGATTTAGTCAGTTCTGAGATTTTGAGTTAAGAAGAAAGCGGGGGGGGGGGGGGGGGATAAAAAGAATAATAAAAATAAAAAAATTCCAGCAAAATTAAAAGGTGATCTGTCACAGATGACAGACCACCTAATAAAATTATGTCTTGTATGTATTTGCTAGAGTATGAAGTCCAATCAACTGAGTCTCTTGCTATTTTATGTAACAAACTTACAACGATGAATTTTATTAAATTTTAACATTTAATATGATATGATACAAACGGCACCTTTTCTCTTTTATCTATCCCATCCTTATCCTCATCGATTTCATTCATTCTGTATGCTATTAAATACTGTCTGTATGTTTGTACATGACATAATTTCGGTACTGTCGTTATGCCTTGTGCGTCCCCATAACAAGTTAGAACGTCAAATCAAGCATTGCTTATGACGATCCCTTTTTTCTATATACGATATCATGTGATTCTACATGTTATAATGTGTTATGCATGTGGAAAAATAAATGAATATCAAATGAACATCAAGCTTTTAGGGTGTTTGCCACCTTCTTTGTATCATATTGGAATTATGTACAGTATAAACAAAATTTTATTTTCTTGGCAGAAAATAATTGTAAAATTTAAATTCAATTTTAATTATAAAACTTTTCATTCCTCATGAATTTTATCAAAAATCTTGTGCCAAGGCCTGAACACAGAACTTGAATGGAACAGCCATGTTTACTACTTCAGAACTTGAGAGAAACTAACTACGGTAAATTGTTGCATTCCTTTGCAAATGTTTTTGGTGATTAAACGTGCCATATGTATAGAGAAAGGTAAATGAAGGAGTTGCAGAAGATAAATATACGGTCGCTTCATTGCTTTTAAAGCAATTTTCTTACTTTGACTACCTATATAGGTGTAGGATTATATATTTGAATTGTATATACGAATTGAGCTTCGTGTTTCAGGAAATGAGTATTTTGGCTGATCAAATTGGATGAGGATATGGGTGGGGAATTTTTCTTGTTTGCCCTACGCCCAAGCCATATGACTATAAGCCAATGGAAGGAAGTCTACATACCTGCTCTTTCAGCTCCCCTGGAAGTTTCTGCATTCCTACAGGAGTGTACACAGTAGGCGCCTTTAGAACAATACGCTGTGCAGTTACATGTAGCCATTTTTGAACCAACGAAGACACGTCTCCTCCAGCAATCGAGGTCTCCGATAAGCCATCAAGGAGAATGCGATATCGCTTGTTCTCATCTAAACATCTGTTGGCAAAGATTGCCTCCATAAATCTTATACAGAGGCTCTCATTCATGCCAGCAGCAAATCGGATGAGATTCTCGTAGTCCAAAATGTTTTCTGTGATCCTCTGCAATACTCCGTTCAACTCAGACTGTTTCCATGGCAACAGCTTCTTGTTTGTTTTTTCAGCAAGATATTTCCCAGCTGAGTGTTCTTGTGCAAGTTTATGATAAAACTTGATGGCAGTGGAAACCGGCTGGTGGGATTGTGGAAGACTTACTTGAGCGGTCGCCTTGCACATAATTCCGAGCTCACATGCTCTTGCAAGGATAGAAGGAATTCTCTGAAAATCAACTGGTGTGAAGAATAGCTTTTCAGCATCGTCAACAAGGCCATGAAGAGCAACCTTACCGAGTTGATAAATGACTTCACCTAGTTTTTTCTGTGTAATTTTGTTTTTCGACTTTGATCGGGCATTAGCATGGTGCATCAGAAATACATTCACGCTGTCCAACACTTTTGTTTCGGTTAAGGTTAAATTTTGATCGCTCCATAAGAGACAGATCATGAGACAAAATAACGGTGTAATGACAAGTTCATTAATCAGTGGTTGGCAATCGAGGTGAGCTTTCAGATCTTGCGCCTTTGAGTGATCCTGACTAGAAGGGAAGAACTTGTCTATGTACTCTCTTGAGCTCTCTCTCGAGAATCCTTCGATCCACAGTTTTGCGTAAACCCCAGAAAGTTCCTCTCGATTGAAGAAGTCCTCTAGGTGATCTTCAGGGCGTGTTGTCACTAGCACCCTGCAGTCTGGATACTCCTCAAACAGCATCACATCGACGATGTTGCTTCCCAAGCCTTGGTTTGTGGCAATGCCGGCATACTGATCTAGTCCCTCTAGTATGATGTGACAAATACCCTGATTTTCTTTGATAAATCTGTGCAGTCCATCTTGGGTTAGATCAGCAACATCATTCAGCAGTTGGGATCTGATTGCTTCAGCGATTGATGTCAGCTTGTTCGTGTTCCCTAGTTTCACGACAAATAGTAGGGGCAAGTTTTCAAGGGATGATCCTGGAACTCTGTTAGCCCAGTCGTAGGCCATTTTAGCAACAGCTGTTGTCTTGCCTCTTCCAGGGGGGGCCGAAATGAGGATTCGAGGTGGGAGCCTGCCGTTAACATTTGCTGAAAATATTTCATCGACAGACCCTAGTGTCTCCATCATTTCAGTGTCTCTCCCATGGGCGTCCTCCTTCACCATAGTCACTTCTGTGTGCAGGCCCTTCAAGTCGGCCAAATCATTTGGATCCCATGGTGCCTTCTGGACTTTAGCAAATGAACTTATGTATTCATTTGCCATTTTTTCACGACACTGCCCAACAGTCAGGGACTCTGAAATTCTCATGCCGTAGATATCTGAAACGGCAAAAGCACAACAGGCACACAATCATGAACTTAAATGCGACTGTGTGTGAAATATTACTGAAATAGCAGAGGTAGCTACTATGAAATCTGGTTAGATAATCGTGCCAAAATCAATTTTTTTTTAAAGGCTAACCTTGCTAATTTTTGGGTGCTGAATAAAAAAAAATGGTTCCATTTTTTAAACAACGTCTTGGGCCGCCATTTTGAATTTCAAAATGGTCGGCATAGAAAACTGTATTTTTACATACTCATATTGTAAGCATTGTAGGAGTTCAGACTTTGGGCAACATGCATGCTTATCATGTCTGTCATATCTTTTTCTGAAATTATGGTTTATTTTGATAGGCCTCCATCTTGAAATTCAAAATGGCCGCCATAGTTAAACATATTTTGACTCATATCGCCAGTTACAAGCACCTTAGAAGGTTTAAACTTCGAAGAATATCAACATTAATGATGCCATACATTCTTTTAAAGCAGCTTCCTTTAATAATGGTGAATCATTCGAATTGGCCGCTATCTTGAAATTCAAGATGTCTGCCAGAGTATGATATTTCAACTCATATTTGGTGTTGTAGCACTTTAAAAAGCAAAATCAAGCATGTTGGGATACTCGTGTTTATATGTCAATCAACTCAGTGATATGCATAATACCTCTTGTAAGTATGCTGCCATGTTGAAATATAAGATGGGTGCCATGGAAAAAAAATTTAAAAGCATATCATATGGTCAAAACCTGTGACTGGGAAATCATGTGATTATGATGTCAAAAACAAAATGACTACCAAAAGTAACCTCCTTAATTACAAATGTGTCTAAATGTCTGGTTCAAAAAACATTATTTGTCATACTCTACAATTTTAAGTCACCTAGTCAATGTCTTCTGGGCTCTTTGCGTCATAATCATGTGTGGTTTCACAGTCACAGCACTTGCATAGGGCTGTGCATGGCAGAAGGTTCTTCTTGCAGGAAAAATGGCTTTTGCATTCCTTGCGACACGAACATTTGACCAATTCCATGACTGCCTTTAGTGCAGGAAGCTACAAGTTGCGCAAACAGTACCTCCTGGAGATAACTCCCATCCATTCCCTGTAGTGGAGGCACTTTGAGTTGTGGAAATTTGTACCCTTTGTTAACTCGAGCTACGAAGTTTGCTTTCTGAATGTGGTATCAAGGATCCGAGGGTAGGCGGAAACTTTTCTGCCTCAAGATTTTTTGCCCTGAATAAACTCCCATCTCAGTTCACTCACTTTTGTGTATTGGCATAAACACTGGACAAGCAGTATTTGAAGATGGATGACACACTTTATTGGTTGAAGTCGTCCGTGCAAAACAATTGGAAGACATGGACTATGTCACATTCTGACTCAATGCCTAGATATTGCTTAACCTACATGTATCTGCTCTTTGAGACGCCCGCAAATTTTCCACCCCAATCGGCGCCGCTGAATGCATGAAGACCAAACAGAGCTTCACTTTTTTTGCAACCAACTGCAGAACATCTCTCAGCAATGCCATTTTTTCATTTGGCAACAAAGGGTACAAATTCCGACAACCCAAAGTGCCTCCACTACAGAGAATAGATGGGAGTAATCTCCAGAAGCTACTGTTTGTGCAACTTTGTTAGGAGCATTCTGCACCAAACAATGCCAAAGGCAATCATGGAACTGGTTAAATGTTCAATTCAATTTACTTCAATTCAATATATTTTTTTTAATATTATTATTATTATTATTATTATTATTATTATTATTAATGGTTTGGCGTCACCTGTGCGTGGGAGGGGAAAAGTGAATAGAATCACTGTAACCCTCAGGTCTCTCCTCCCGATATCACTGACTGGGGGTGTGCAGGTGGACCACATACACCGGGGTTTCCCCCTACTCATATATGAATAGTGCAGTGGGATCTGTAACGTGCAAAGTTAGTGACTCTCCTTTACAAGGGACCTCCATTTAACGTCCTATCCGAGGGACGGAGTGTTTTCCACTGTAGCATAGCCTGTGTCTATGAAACAGGGGAGGGGCATGATAACACACAAAGTGGGCTTCAGTCATCAGCCTTGGCTGGACTCGAACCCACGGTCTTTTGGTTCAAAAGGCAGATGCTTTACCGACTGAGCCAACTCCCTCCCTCAATTAAAAACAATGCCTTGCAGCCAAAGGCTGCATGTTTTACATTGTATGTGAATACATAACAAAAATTGTAAGTACATTTATTTCCCATTAAAACATACAGCCATTATAGTATCAAAATATCATTTGTGATGGCATGTAATGTAAAATAAACCCCAAAACACGTAAAGAATTTGATTAAAATTTAGGAACTGTCTACACAGGTAAGAATGTTCATTGATAAAAAGTAAATTAATCATTATATTTACATTATTTAGAATAAATCTATGACAAAAGAAGTAAAGAATCTCATTAGCATTTGAAAATTGTCTATAAAGAAAGGGTATTAACTGATAAGAAGGAAATTAAGAATTGTATTTGCATGATTAGATATGAATATAAAAATTATTAATTCATAATATAGAAAAATATATCTACGTATAGGTCCTCTACCAGGTTTAAATAATTCAAGATGACTTTTTAAATAGTATTGCACGAGTACATTTTATTACACACATGGGTTAAGGAATAGCTTAAATTAAAATGAACAACAAATATATAATAAGTGTGAATGTATATTCAATTATTCACTATTGAGCAAATCTGTTAAATATGGTAAAGGGCTCTTTTTAAATCTGTTTGCTTTGCACTTACAGTATGCTGGATGTACTTTTTTTGGTTTCTTAACTGATCGCGACATTATTGTTTCTTGACAAACCATTTTGATGCAAATGGGCTATTTCTTCAAGTCCATGTGCAAAGCCAAGACACAAATGTTTCCTTCTCTCTTCAAACTTACTGAGCTTGTATGTTTCTCAAGTCAAATGGTATGAAATATTGTTCCTGCCAAGTATTATTCTACTTGCTCTCTTCTGAATTGTCTCAAGGGCACAGACTTGCTCTTTAGTAAGAGCCCCACTGAAAACAGGGGCACCATATTAAACTATTGGTCTTATCCTTTGAAAACAGTGATTAGATCGAACAAAGGTAAGTTGAATGATTTTAGTCTTCAAAATATGTACATTTTCTTGTTAATTCTTTTCAGCAGATCACTAACGTGCTGGTCCCACTTAAGGACGTTCCTCACTTATGTTTGTGCACATCTCATTCGCGCATCCTGGTAGGTACTGTTACATCATCACAGCACCAAGAGCGTACACTAAAAATATGCTTACAAGATCAGACAAGTGTGTATGAATCTAGGAAAGCTATACCTACTGTACCAGAATATAACTAACTATTGCTTAAAAACTTCGATATAAACAAGCCTTTTGATAAGTTTGACACCTTTGGTATACTTTCTCCAAAATTGTGGAAATTTTAATGAAAGTGATATGGGTTTTGAGCGTGTAATAGAGCTTTTGGTACCCATCCCATCTCTAGATGGGTTCCCACCCAGGTTTTGCTGGTTTTAGATCCATACTGCTATGCTTGGACGATACGAGCACACAGACTCCCTTTTTCAAACAAACATTAGTATACCTTTCTCTACAATGTGCAATTTTTAATTTAACTGTCATGGATTTTGTGTTTATGACAGGTGTATTTTGCACCCATCCCATCTCTAGACAAGTTGCAGGTCAGGATCTGATAGTTTCAGTTTTCTTTCGACTCATGAGGGCACTGTTTCTTATAAAACGAGCCCATAACCCATCTTTTAAAAAGTACCTCACACTCCAGTATGCTATTCTCTTTTTTATTTCTAGACATTTTTACGAAAATTACCATGCCATTATGATTTCTGAGCTCTATTTGGGGGCAAGATTTTGGGATGACGTCATTGTATCTGGGACCCCATAGACCTATATATTGTTTATTTTTCTGTTGTTGTTTTTTTTGCATTTTTGAGCTTCTCATGCCATGGGTCAAATAAACAGCATGCAAATTTTGGAGAAAAGTTTATGGACTTTGCTTTAACTGTGGACTGTCCTTAAAGGGGTACCCAATGCTGAAACAATGTTAGTTCATTTAAAAGAGCATGATTTTATTAGCAGATAATCATCTGCCTAAAGTTTTTTTAAACGTTCTGTTGCCAAGGAAACCCCCAAATGTGGTAAGATTTCAGGATATTTTTGACCCCTCAGCTGTGACCCAGTTTCAACTGGGTACCCACTTTGACGTCAAAATGACATCAAAATGGGTACCTTGTCGTGTACTTCTAGCAAAATGCGCGCAAGGTGTAATACATATTGTATAGTCTGGCGCGCAGCAAAACTGCAATGCGCGAAGCTTGGTACCCACTTTTACGTCATACCTCATACTAATATTTTTTGGTCAGCTCATAACTTTTTATGAGAAAATTAGCCAAAGTTCAATGATTTCGATTGAAAATCATCATATTTTGAATGTCATTCTTCTTAGAATTCCATTCTCGATCATATATCAAAATTTTGTTTACCATTGTGTAATCACTTTAAGGACATTCTGTAGTATCAATCCTAACATTCTAACATGTTCAACAGATTTTAGCTCAATTTCATTAATATACAATGGTTTCAACTGCACTGGCTCTAATACTAAAAGCAATTTGCATGACTGAACATTTTGAGGCATTCAATTTCAATTCATTACTAACTGACCACTGTTGCAAATTACACAGTTCATCTTGTAGCCTGGAAGGTTCACAGATCTTCCTACTCTCTACTAAAAGATGAGTCATTTCCGTATTTTGAAAAGGTAAGGCATGGTAGAGTTATGACACGCACCATTTCAGAATACGAGAAACAATACTGGACCTAATTTACATATATAGTTCCCTGCGGTACCCCGGTATGTATGATATTCCACTCTGACCTTTCCCCATTATACAGTTATACCTAACACATTGTAGGTGATTATCCAGAAAACACATTGTAGGTGATTATCCAGAAAACTCATTATCCAGTTAACAATACATAGTCTGACCTCGAAATCTAAGATTTTTTTTTAACAAGGATGTTGTGGTTGATTCTATCAAATGCCATTGAGAAATAAGTCGCTAAGATTGTAGATTATCTTTTACTCTCTCCACATTCTCCAGAACTTGATGGATTAAATTAATAAGGTAATGAGTTGTCGATAAACCCTGATGATTTGCGAACTGATATGAATCAAGATGCTTTGTAATACCCTCCAACAACCACTTGGCTATAAATGATTCTCCTAATTTGGCAAAGTAACTTGTTATTAAAGGCTATTGGTGGCAGATCCAATTGGCATCGACTTCCGCTTGTTTCCACTGAGATGGGAAGCATTAAGAATATTTGTGAGTGGAAACGATAGTTCACAGGCAAATTCGCATATACTTGTAGGTACATCACAAAGAATGCAAAAGCCATTGTTCCTGCAAGAAGAACCTTCTGCCATGCATAGCCCTGTGCAAGTGCTGTGACTGTGAAAACACACAGGATTATGTCGTGAAGAGCCAAGAAGATGTTGACTAGGCGACTATGAAATTGTAGAGTATTAAGACAAATATGTTTGTTTAAACTTTGCAGCTAAGTCATCTCACCGAAAGAGCATCAGTCATTCAGAGACATTTGTAAGGAGGTACTTTTGGTAGTCAGTTTGTTTAGACATCATAATCACATGATTTCCAAGTCACAGGTTTTGACCGTCCTTATGATATGCATGTAAAAGAATTTTTCCATGGCACCCATTTTGTATTTCAACATGGCAGCATACTTACAATAAGGGCAATTCCATGATTAACCCATTCATGACAGGAATTATTTAAAGCCTAATTTGATCAGCTTTTATTCTTCAAATTGGCAACACCAACATTTTTATTTTATTGCTACATTTTTCTTATAAAACGTCATGTATCTGAAATGAATATAAATTGACAGAAATTATGAGGAGAAGTCAAAAAGTTGCCAATTTGCAGGGGAAAACAGTGATTTTAAACTTTCTATCACATTGCCAATTTAAGGATTTTAATGCTTATTTTCCTTTAAAAAATTTTCAGCATCAAACAACGAATATTGACGCAACCAAAATGGGCACAGTTTGTGTAGAATTTTTTGCTCTTTCTGCTCATGTATTTGGTATGATTTTTAGGGATTTGCATCAAAAGATATTAGGCCAAACCACAAAATGTGGACCTCTGTCACGAATGGGTTAAGTGGACATCGCCCAAAACTTTATTTTTGCTCTTTCTCAAATTTCAGTTCAATTCTGGGGGTTAAAATTCAAACAGAAATTGTAAATGCAAAGGGGTTTCACACTCACCAAAAAAAAACTAGATGAATCTTCGACCACGCGTGGTCGAACTTTATGCCTCCGCCATTACCAAATCAGAAATAAATGGCACTTCATGTTGATTTATTTTCATTTATACAATGACATCTTTGACCTTGACCTTTGACCTTGTGACCCCAAATCTAATGAGAGCATTGCCCTTTCCATATGCATACATGAGCCAAGTTTGTTGAACCGTCAAATGATTACTGAGTTATCACAAGAATGAACCATTTCTATGAACATAATGACCTCTATGACCTTTGACCTTTGACCTTGAGACCCCAAAATCTAATCAGATCATTGTCCCTCCCATATGCATACCTGTGCCAAGTTTGAAGTTGATAGGTCAAATGGTTCTTAAGTTATCGCTAGAACGAGCCATTTTTATGTGTTTTATTAACTCTATGACCTTTGACCTTTGACCTTGTGACCCCAAAATCTAATCAGATCATTGTCCCTCCCATATGCATACCTGTGCCAAGTCTGAGGTTGATCTGTCAAATAGTTCTTAAGTTATCGCAAGAACGAGTCATTTTTATGTGTTTTATTACCTCTATGACCTTTGACCTTTGACCTTGAGGCCCCAAAATCTAATCGGATCATTGTCCCTCCCATATGCATACCTGTGCCAAGTTTGAGGTTGATCTGTCAAATGGTTCTTAAGTTATCGCGAAAACGGTCCATTTTTATGAGTTTTATTACCTCTATGACCTTGACCTTTGACCTTGAGACTCCAAAATCTAATCAGATCATTGTCCCTCACATATGCATACACGAGCCAAGTTTGAAGTTGATCTGTCAAACGGTTCTTAAGTTATCGCGAAAACGGTCCATTTTTATGAGTTTTATTACCTCTATGACCTTGACCTTTGACCTTGAGACTCCAAAATCTAATTAGATCATTGTCCCTCCCATATGCATACACGAGCCAAGTTTGAAGTTGATCTGTCAAACGGTTCTTAAGTTATCGCGAGAACGAAAACGGGACGGACGGACGGACGGACGGACGGACGGACGGACGACCCGAAAACATAATGCCTCCGGCAACCACCTACGGTGGGCGGAGGCATAAAAAGTTCTGAATGTCTCCTTATAGCAGAGTCCGAACCATACAAAAACATAGATATACATGTACACACAGTTTTTTTTTTGGACTTCTAGACGGAAAGCTATCATTTCTTTTGTAAATTTTTCAACTGAATAATCTCAAGGACATTGTGTCACACCAAATTAAAAGAAAATATTCCAAAATAAGTTGCTGAAAAGCTATAAAAATCTAAAATATGTAGTGCTCGATAAAATGTAACATGACTAACCAAGATTTTGCAGTCTACTTGAAAAAACAGAAAGGAAAAATTTTAAATTTTTGTGGATAAACATTTGTCATCATTTCAGAAGTAAAACTGATATGGCTTAAAATTTGAGCTACAACACAGTAAGGAGGGTTTTTTAAAAAAAAAAACCATTATTTTCTGGTGTCCATTTTTTGTAACGTTACTAACCATGGTCACAAGTTCTCATTGCAGCTCCAGCATTGCCCATTTGCTTTTTATATATTTATGTAATGTAGACTTAGGGAGGGTGAATATGGTGTAATAAGATTAGGACTTGAAATGGAATAGATATGGAATTAACTGTATCAAAAGGTATGAAAATTTGCTTACTAGTAAATGTAACGTTAATAATCATGGAATTGCACATAAGCATTACTCATATCACTGAAGTGGTTGATATATAAACACGAGTATTTCAATATGCTTTATTTTGCTTTATTAAAGCGCTAAAACACCAGTTATGGGTTTAAATATCATAGTCTGGCGGCTACCTGGATTTCAAGATGGCCGCCAACTCAAATAATCCACCATTAAAGGAATCTTGTGCTTTTCAAGAATGTATGGCATCATAAATGTTGATGTGCTCGTAAAATGAGATATGAGTCAAAATATGTTTAGCTATGGTGGCCATTTTGAATTTCAAGATAGAGGCCTATCAAAATGAACCATACTTTCAGAAAAAAATGTAACAGAATGTTTGACATGATAAACATGCTTTTTGCCCCAAATTTTAACTTTCTACAATACCTAAAATATAAGATATACAACAAAATGCAATTTTCTATGGCGGCCATTTTGAAATTCAAAGTTGCGGCCCAAGACGTGGTTAAAAAAAATTGACCAAAGTTTTCTTTTAATTCAGCACCCCTAAATTGACAAAGTTAGCTAAAAATGAATCAATTTTGGCAAGATTATCTTACGGGATTCAATATTTCAACATAACAGGCTGAACTAAAACCATGAAATGTTTTCCTGAATTAATACGACACATGCTTCTTCATTTAAAAAAATTTATTTCACTGTTCATTACATGTATTTAATCACGATAAAAAGCCTGCCATCAGCTAGAACCTTTTTTTTTCAGTAAGGCCTTGCAATATTTAACAATACACTCACACACAAAATATACAAAGGAAACAAAGAAATTATTACAAGAATTACAAAAAAATCAAAATGAAAAGAAGAACGAACGCATAAACAACTAGATGAATCTTCGACCACGCGTGGTCGAACTTTATGCCTCCGCCATTACCAAATCAGAAATAAATGGCACTTCATGTTGATTTATTTTCATTTATACAATGACATCTTTGACCTTGACCTTTGACCTTGTGACCCCCAAATCTAATGAGAGCATTGCCGTTTCCATATGCATACATGAGCCAAGTTTGTTGAACCGTCAAATGGTTACTGAGTTATCACAAGAACGAACCATTTCTATGTACATAATGACCTCTAAGACCTTTGACCTTGAGACCCCAAAATCTAATCAGATCATTGTCCCTCCCATATGCATAACTGTGCCAAGTTTGAGGTTGATAGGTCAAATGGTTCTTAAGTTATCGCGAGAACGAGCCATTTTTATGTGTTTTATTAGCTCTATGACCATCACCTTTGACCTTGTGACCCCAAAATCTAATCAGATCATTGTCCCTCCCATATGCATACCTGTGCCAAGTTTGAGGTTGATAGGTCAAATGGTTCTTAAGTTATCGCGAGAACAAGCCATTTTTATGTGTTTTATTACCTCTATGACCTTGACCTTTGACCTTGAGACCCCAAAATCTAATCAGATCATTGTCCCTCCCATATGCATACCTGTGCCAAGTCTGAGGTTGATCTGTCAAATAGTTCTTAAGTTATCGCAAGAACGAGCCATTTTTATGTGTTTTATTACCTCTATGACCTTGACATTAGACCTCGAGACTCCAAAATCTAATCAGATCATTGTCCCTCCCATATGCATACATGAGCCAAGTTTGAAGTTGATCCGTCAAACGGTTCTTAAGTTATCGCGAGAACGAAAACGGGACGGACGGACGGACGGACGGACGGACGGACGACCCGAAAACATAATGCCTCCGGCAACCACCTACGGTGGGCGGAGGCATAGTAAAGAAAACCTAAATGTAAAGCATATGCTAACCGAATAATGAACATTAACCCCGAGATCCTAACCCAAATCCTGAAGGGGCGCCTTTTACAACATCAGGGATCTCATCACGGATTCACCAAGATCTGAATCCGTGGTGGTCCGGGACGCAACGTCACGATTTTCGTTGCAGTACCGATGTGAATACAATCCCAGCTGGGTATTCGGAAAAGTACGGACAAGTACAGTGTCTACACTGATAGAAAAGGCAGCAACGCGGACCTTGCCCGAGAAGTCCCCGGAGCAAACACAGATTACAAGGAGGAGCACAGATGTTACTTGACCCTTGCACAGTCCTTTCATGGAAGTGTACATTCTCTACTGGGATATTCCCTTAGTATTGACGGATAATATGACCATGTTGTCACTAATATTTTTTATTATTACCTGAATGAGGCATTCTTGGAGACAAGATATAAGCGCATATTTTGTCTCTCTAATTGATTAACTGAACACAAAATATGTCACAATGGTTCAGCCAGGGCTCAGCTGTATGACTAGGGTAATAATATTCATGCACCCCTCCTCCGCGAAATTTGTCATTTTTCTACTGCACCTCTGTACTAAGTTATCGGTCCATAATATCCATATTCCACCCTGATCACACCCAAGCGCATGCGCACAAACGAGTAAATTTGTTCGCTAGCTTATGTACGTATGTATAGGCAAAATAATGTCACTTACTTCAGTTACGTTCAACACGCGGAAGATTGGATAGTTCGCTGGCGGGTGGGCGATTCCTGTGCTTTTCTATGGGGAAAACCTCTGTTCACTCAAGCTCATACAAACTGAAGTTACCGACAATTTTAGTGCACCACTTAGTAAACGAGAGCAAACTGTAAATAGCTGTTTAGTGTTAGTGTTAGACTCTACAACTTGTTTCGAGTTTTTCTTTGAACTTTAAAGTTTAAACTTTTTAAATTGAATGCATTAGACTAGTTTGGCTTTGGTCTCTCCCTCAAAGCCAGTCAATATTATATAAATATTGTTCTTAAGAATATTCAGTCATTTACTTTCCTATATACTTCTTATAGGAATCCAAAGACACATAGTTTTTTTTTTCTTAGAAAAATTTGAAGACAAAAACTGCTCAAATTGATTAACAGTATTTCAGATAATTACAAAATGGTCATCTCATTACTCCAGGGATATCCCAGTAGAGAACGTACACTTCCCTGAAAGAACTGTGTTAGGGTCCAGTCACTTTCGTGCTCCTCCTTTTATTCCGTGTTCGCTTCGGGGGCTTCTCCGGCAAAATCCTTGTTGCTACCTTGTCTATCCGTGTAGACACCTTATTTGTCTGTACTTCTCCGTATAAATACCCAGTTCGGATCGTATTCACGCCAGCACTGCGAGAAAAATCGAGACGTAGCACCCCGGAACACCACGGATTCAGATCCGGGATGATCCGTGATGCGATCCATGAAGGTGTAAAAGCCCCTTAAGCTCACCATCCTAAATTAAATTGTGTATGTTGCTTTCATGTTAAAATCCTACCTGAGCTACTTTGCAATGAAGCCATCTCTTTGTCACATGGGTCACTCTGATTTGGTTGATATGCACCTGCAAAAGATTTACAATTCATTTATTTAGTTATCCACACATAAAAATATTATCACTGAAGGTTATTAATATACTCCCACCCCAATGTGTGTACCAAATTTCATAAGCATTGCTGGGAAAATGAGGAAGTATTTCGATAGACTAGATATTTCCAGATTTATTGCAATAATAAGCCGGTATTCTGGCAATGCAGTTTGCAACACTTTAACAAATGCCTTGCACATCTTCATTTTAAAGACTGATATGTCTGCTAAATTTCATGAGCATTCCTTAAAAAACTAATTATTTCGATCTGCAAGATTTTCCCCTGATTTGTTGTAATAATATGCTGTTACCATGGCAACACAGTTTCCGACACATTAAAAAAGTGTGTCTAGCACATCTTCATCCCAAGACCAAAGTTTGTGCCGAATTTCATGACCTCTGCTTGAAAAATGAGGAAGTAGTTCCATTTGGAAGATTTTTCCTGATTTATCGCAATAATATGTTAATAATAAAGTCTTGTACATCTTTCTTTTAAAACAATTGCTCCACCGACATTTGTTCCACCCATAAACACTATGAACATGACGGACAAAGAAAGCAGACAAAATAAACAACCCGTCATTCTACCCTTCACAATGGTTCTGGTAGTCAAAAGAACATCCCTTCACTGCTATTATCTAAAATATGTGGAACAGGTGTAACATGCATATTCACCTGGAACTACTGATTAAACACAAAAGCAATGAAGGGATGTTCTTATGACTACCAGAACCATTGTGAAGGCTAGAATGAGAGGTTGTTTATTTTGTCCACTTTCTTTTTAAGTCATGTTCATAGTGAAAGAGCCCCGTGCTGGGGCCCCGAGGAAGACAAATGCCACTTGTACAATTGCTCTGCTGACAACTGCTCCGCCGACAATAGACAAGTTCGTAGGTACAATGTGAGCATGAGCAGAGGCAGGTCATTCAGAACAAAACTGAATCCCACTGACACTAATACGTAATAATTATTTACTAATAATTATGCATGGTATGCATTCCATGATACCCAGGTGGAAGTATTCTTTCAAAAGGGGAAATAAATATTCATGAGGCAACCCTGTCATTTTGGGAGTGACTTTTCTAATTGCACAAAATGGGAGCTCTCCATGTCTAAAATATCTGTGGAATATTTGAGGTCATTCGGGACATGAGTTAACTACGAACTGGCTAATTGCTCCGCCAAAAAGCTCCCCATAGAATACAAATGCTCCTACGACAATTGTTCCACCAAAAAGTGGCATAAAGACAAATACTCCTACGACATTATTGCTCGCTGAAAATAATTATTGCTCTGCCCAAAAAGTGGCCCGTGAAAAAGACAAAAGCTCCGCCGATCCAAAGTGCCATCTGGAAAACAAATTCTCCACGGCAATTGCTATGCCGACATTTGCTCAGTCCTCCGCCGATTAATTCTCCTTTCCAAAAGTGATTGAAAAGTTAAGTTATAGCTCCTAATGATGCAAAAAAATGCTCCACCGAAAGATAATTGTATTACGTTTGAAGCCAAAATATCACAATTTCAGACAGAATTTCTGGTTCAGATTTCACGTTTATTTGTGGTGGATCAAGAACTACAATAAGGGGACTGCGCCCACTGTCAGCATAGGTAGTATAGTTTGAATTGCAAACATAACACATTTTCCCCCCTTTTAAGATACATGTAAATGGCTTATAATGGTTTCAAGATAAATGTCCAGAAATATTTCCAATTTTCACTTGAGTTCACTCTGTTGATAATCAGACCAAATATCAAAAATATGGCTGAAATACATGAATCCACTCAATGTTTCACCTTTTTAGGAATTTTGTTCACTTTATGGTTTAAACATAATCCTTGAGATATTATAGGTTGTTGAGCGACGAAGAGGTAGTTGTGGCTATTGGTGGTCATATCCTTCCTGTCGGTAATCGACCTTGTCATCATCAAAGATCAATTGGTCGTCGCTCAAAGCACTGAAACTTCCAGGTCGGCTCGCGATCAATTGTCGCGCATTCCACTGCGTGTTGTCATGTAAGGGGAATGAGCTTGGACTTAACCTCCTGGTGATCTGCTTCGGTGGTGAGAACAAAGAGGCTAGTTTGTGTGCTAATTTGGGCGCTTGATACAAACCTAGTCTCCGACCTTGAATGTTGCGGGTCTCGCGTTTCGACATTTGCCAGTGTACGCTTTTGCTCGCTTCTGTTTCTCTGCGATTTCTTTCGCTTTCTCTGCGACTTCTGCGGATGGTGGAGTAGGTGGTTGGAGGATGTTGAGGGGCATTCTAAGATTCCTGCTAATCATGAGCTTTGCTGGTGTTTCATCGGTCAGCGAATGAGGTGTGGATCGATATGTACGCAGGCATATCTTGATCGCTTGAGCAAGGGTTTTCCCTTCTAACATGCTAGCTTTCACACTATCCTTGATTATGCGATTGAATCGCTCAACACCTCCTTTTGCCCGCAGATTGTAGCGAGATGTGCGATGGTGACGTATATCGTAGTGGGCTAGGAACTCTGTGAACTCTGTCGAAACGAACTGAGGTCCGCTGTCTGTTGTGAAATGTCAAGGCAGACCCCACTTTGTGAAAAGCTTCTCGAGGATAGCTATGACTGACTTTGTGGTGACTGGACTTGTAGCAGCTATTTCAGGCCACTTGCTGTGTATGTCGTGGATGACTACAAGGTAACGCTGACTACTCGGTGCTGTGACAACTTCTCCAAAGATGTCTACTTGTATGGACTGCCAAGGTTCTGTAGGCCATGGTGTAGGCTGTAATAAGGCAGGGCGAGGGGTTGCTGACTTTTCACTCAGCTTGCAGCTCTCACAACACTTAAAAAAATCCTCAATTCGTGTATCAATACCAGGCCACCAGACTGTTTCGCGACACTGCTGCTTCATCTTCACTAAGCCTGAGTGACTGTCATGCGCGATCTGGATGATGTGATGCAGAGATTTTGGGATGACCACTTGCATAACGCGTGCGATACATACATTGTTGAATATCGCGAGCTCATGTCTAATGCGGTGGTATGGCTTTAGATCATTACCTATATCATGAGGCCATTCTGTCTTCAGGAAATGACAGACCTGTTACAGCATTTCATCTGTAGCTGACTCTGCGATGAGCTCTTCTCGCGAGACTAAGTGTGTGATTGCGTGTGACCTGACTGCTAGAACATAGTCTTCAGTGTCGTTCATAGCGTCACTGTTGCGATTGCTCGTGGGCGTGATGCGACTAAGCATGTCGGTGACTCTGTTGCAGTTACCCGAGAGGTACTCAACATCGAAGTTATACTAGTGGAGTCTATCTGACCAGCGATAGATGCGTAGTGGCCATGTCCTGACCCTGTTGTGCCTAACAAGGTCGTCAGGGCCTGATGGTCTGTATGGAGAGTGAATCTGCGGCCGTATGCCAATGCTCGCAGGCATACACACAAGCGAGGGCTTCCTGCTCTCGTTTTGAGTACTTGCGCTCAGTGCTACTCAATGCGTGTGACATGAACGCAACTGGACGCTCTTCTCCCTAAATCAATTGTGACAGCACAGCTCCCACCGCTATACCCGATGCATCTGTAGTGACGAAGGTCACCGCATTAGGATCAAAGTGCGCGAGGACCGGTGGCGAAATTATCGCTGACTTGAGAGTGTCAAATGCGTGCTGCTGTGTGTCACACCATTCCCATGGTGTGTCGTGACGCAACAATTTCTGCAGAGGCTCGGCTATCACGGCGTATTGCAAAACAAATTCGCGATAGAAGTTCTTTGAGCCAAGGAATGAGGCGAGTTGCTTCGCGTTCTCAGTGACGGCCAAAGGGTTAAGGTCCCCAAACTTGCATGTTGATGCCAATTGCTGCAATGCAGCCACATATTGTTTGACTGGTGACAGCCCACTTCACCGAAGGCCCGCGAGACCGAGGGCCCGCGAGACCGAAGGCCCGCGAGGCCGAAGGCCCGTGAGACCGAAGGCCCGCGAGACTGAAGGCCTGCAAGGCCGACTTTTTTCTGTATCCTATTTTCCTTCATCAGGTGCCGCGGTCGAGTGGTTTAAGGCGCCTCGTTGCAGAGGCGTAACAGGTGCCTGTTATCAGAGGGGGAGGGGGGGCAGAGCCAAATATTTCTGGGTAACTCCATCTAGAATTAGTGGCATAGCTAGAATTTCAGTTTAGGGGGGCGGTAGTAAGCACAGGAGGCGCGCTTCCAAGGGGGGTGCAGGGAGGGGGTAGTGTCCCCCCGTGAGAAGCGCGGAAGCTCTGATGTTCCTTTGAATCGTTCCTTGTCTGCTCCTGCTCATCTTAATATGTCCTCTGCCTGTTATCGGGTGGGGGGGGCAGAGCCAAAAATGTCCTGGTAACTTAGTCAAGAATCAGTGGCTTTGCTAAGATTTCCTTTTAAGGCGCGGTAGTGAGCACGCGAAACACTTGCAAAACACTTAATAATGAGCGCGCGAAAGGCGCTCGTTATAAGAGGAGTTTTCCCCCTCCCCCGTGAAGCACGGAAGCTCCGCCGTTTTCTTCGAATTGTTCCTTGTCTGCTCCTGCTCTTCTTACGTTCTCTGTCTGTTATCGGGGGTGGAGGGAGCCAAATAATTCCTGGTACTAAGTTTAGAATTAGTGGCGTTGCTAGTATTTCATTTTAGGGGGTGGTGATGAGCAATGCGAATCGTGCGAAACACTTACTGAGTGCGCGAAACGAGCTCCTGGGGAGGGGGGAGGGAGGGTGCAGGGAGGGGGCATTTATTTAGGAATCATTATATTAACATAATTGGAAGAGAACAGAGAGGGACAGAGAGAGAGGGGGGAATGTCAAGGGGAACGATAGGAGAAATTGAAAGTAATATGAGCTGTGAGAAAAGTATAGAGTAAAAGAACTTGGAAGAATATCCAATTTATTTGAGCGTGCTCTGTGTCTATCAGTGGGTGGGATGAGTGTGTGCGTTTATATGCAAAATATGGTTAGAATATTTCTGAGAAAGAAAAGCTTGTAATTTGGAACAGCCCACTTCGGATGCGGCGCCACTGTATTTTGGTTCATCAGTCCATTAAGAATTATATTCTAATTGTAACATTTTTTGGTATCACCTCGGTTGTGTAGATTTCTTCAGAGACTTTGGCATGATTTCGTTAGACGATGAAGTGAGAGACGGGATGGGGTGTCCAATTTCGTAGTATCATGAAAAGCATTTTTGCAAACTATTCGAAGTCTAATAAGTTAATACTCCGGCAGAAGCTGAAATGTTATCTCAGAAAATTGATATTAAAAAAGGAATCAATTAATGAATAACTGAATGAATGAATGAATGAATGAAGGAATGCATGAATGATGAATAAATAAATGAACATCTATATTTATTGATTAATTACGCACTCGTAGCAAATGGGGCAGGGCAGTCGCCCCCCCGAAAAAAACGCCAACAAAAAAAAAAGAAAAAGGAAAGAAAGAAAAAGAAGGGGAAAACGTGAACGAGAAAAGAAAAAGGTATAGCAGAACGTAAGAAGAGCGGGAGCAGACAAGGAATAGTTCAAAGAATCGTCACAGCTTCCCCCTCCCTGCACCCCCCCCCCCCCCCGGAGCACGTTTTGCGCGCTCAGCAAGTGTTTCGCGTCGCTTCGCGTGCTGAATACCCCCCCCCTTGAATTTAATCCTAGCTTCGCCACCAATTTTAGACTTAGTTACTGGGAAATTTTTGGCTGTGCCCCCCCCCCCATAACAGGCAAAAAACGTAAGAAGAGCGGGAGCAGACAAGGAACGATTCAAAGAAACGTCGAAGCTTCCGCAAATTGAATTTTTTCTCTTCCCCCCCCCCCCCCGATAACAGGTAGAGAACGTAAGAAGAGCAAGAGCAGACAAGGAACAATTCGAAGAAAGCATAATGCCTCAGGCGCCACCTTCGCTCGGGGTAGATATTAACAATAAATATATACAACCAACATAAAAAGATAAAAGAAACAGGGGAACACGGTGACAGCCCACTTCTAATTCTAGACAGAGTTATCGGGAAATATTTGGCTTCCACGCTTCTCGGGGGGGGGGGGGGACACTCCCCTCCCTGCACCCCCCCCTTGGGAGCGCGCTTCCCGCGTGCTTCAGTTTACCACCCCCCCTAAACTGAAATCCTAGCTACGCCACTAATTCTAGATGGAGTTACCGGGAAATATTTGGCTCTACCCCCTCCCCCTCTGATGAAAGGCACCTGTTACGCTGCTGCAACGAGGCACCTTAAACCACTCGGCCGCGGCACCTGATGAAGGAAAATAAGATTTAAAAAGTCAGTCTCGCGGGCCTTCGGTCAAGTGGGCGGACCCCGTTTGACTGGCTCCTCGTTACCTTGGGCTCTCTTCCTGAAGTTGTACCGTTCGATCACAACACTCTTTTTGGGCCCAAAATACTTCTCAAGTACCTCGACAGCATCACTGTATTTGCTTAGTGACTTACCGCTGTCCTTTGATAGCTAATCGAGAACATGATCGAGAATCCTCTGACTACTCTCCCCCCAAGCAGAGGGCTAGGATGGCTCGCTTACGCTCATGTGAAGCCGAGTCAAGTCCCGTCATGCCCGTGGCTAACAGTATCAAATGTGAAAATCCATCTTTCCAACGGAATAACACTAACAGGTTCCCCTGGGGCCCGGGCCCTGGGGTGGCCAAAAAGGGCGCTGGGGCCGGGAGGTTCAAAGCAGTGGCCATCCTCGTCGCTAGGTGTTACGTTTGAAGCCAAAATATTACAATTTCAGACAGGAATTCCGGTTCAGATTTCACGTTTATTTGTGGTGGATCAAGAACTACGTTCAAAGACATTGGATTACAATACTCTCGCCTACTTCCGTAGTACGTTTTTAATTTTTGGCAAGGTAAATGCTGTGTTAACAAATGGACTCGGAAAATTGCGTCCGCTATTGGTATAACGTGTGAAAAGATGTCTAATTTATTCTTGATATTTCATATCTAAAACTTTGTTTTTAAAGTCTGATTTTTGCACGAACGGAAGAATGGATACTTAAAAGAACATTTCATAGAACTTTATTTTCAATAAATGGCACTATAAATCTTCAGGATCATGCTTTTTTTTTTTTTACAGAGTCACCTGCCATAGGGATAACACGTGAAAACAGGGATTTTAAGATTGATTATAGTTCCCCTATATAATCAATTTTAATGGGTTAATGGGGACCAATTGCCAATAGAGACCAATTGGTTTTTAATGGGTTTATTTCAAATGTGACATACATATGTAATTCGAGACTTTGGAAAAGATTATTGAAGGCTCAAAAATTCAAAGACTCCCATAAATTTCGGGTACTATGCATGCTTTTGTCCGAAGAGCTGCCATAGGCTAACACGCAAAATCAGGTATTTTTTAAATGATTTTAATTCCCCTAACGTTCATTTGAATTTACGGAAGAAGTAATTTACATAAAATTTTAAACTCTGAAAATATATAATTAAGGCTCCATGAGTCAAATAGACCCCTATAAATCCCCGGGAATATGCATATTTTTGCTTCCCAGGACGAAAATCTAATTGATTCCCCATTGGAGATCCCCATTGAATACCAGTTGGCAATTGGGAGTACATGGAAAGTGAAACAATGGGTCCCCATTGAAATTGACCCATTAAAAAGCAATTGGTCAAGATTGCCAATTGGTTTTAATGGGGCAATGGAAACCAATTGGTTTTTAATGGGTTGATTTCAATGGGTTAATGGGGACCAATTGTCAATAGGGACCAACTGGTTTTTAATGGGTCGATTTCAATGGGTTAATGGGGACCCATGGTTTCACTTTCCATGTACTCCCAATTGCCAATTGGTATTCCATGAGGGCAATGAGGACCTATTTGTTTCAATGGGTCAATTTGTATTTCAATTGGTATTCAATGGGTCAATTGGCCCAATTGAAACCAATTGAAGTCCCTACATCGTTGTTGTTGATTCGTGTTGAATGGCGATCAGTCAGTCTTGACTGTTATCACCAACTAAGTTAGCTTCATTTTGTTGTTGTTATTATTATTATATCTTTTAAATAGCTTTGGTATTTTAAGGATAAGTTCTATTGGCATCTTTTTTTTTCTAAATATATTTTATCATGAATTATTATTATTATTATTATTTTTAAGCATCTCAGAATATTAATCTTGCTTTTGCATCTTGAAGTGATATCTTCTATATGCTGGGTCCAGGTGAGTTTTTTATCAGATATCATACCTAAAAATCGGTGGGTATTTTCAAATTTTAAAGGTACTTTTTTAGAAATAGATGTATCTCGGGTTGTTTTGTACTTTTGGTAAAAAGTACAGGTACAGTCTTTCTTTGTGAGAGTTGAAATCTCTGGGTGGTGAACTAACTTTCTAGGACATTTATATACGTTTGCATTTTATTTTATTTTTTTTTTGTAATATAGGGAACATTGCTACCAGACACTATGAACATGGCGGACAAAGAAGTGATCCACAGAGCGCAGTCATCTGCATACAAAGAATTTTTTACGACTGAGTCTGTGGGGATATCCCTCAGCATGACGTTGAAAAGTGTGGGGCTGAGGATACTACCCTGGGGGAGACCTCTGTCCATCTTGAAAACAGATGATAATACATTGCCAACCCGAACCTGATAAGTACGATCTCTCAAGAGATTGTCAAGAAAAGCCAGCACGTTTCCTTGCATGCCTATTTCTGCTAACTTGTATATTAAACCTTTTGTCCATATAGTATACAGTGTCATATGCTTTTTCGATATCTAAGAAAACTGCCAAAGTGTGTTCTTTGTTATTTATACTCTTCTGAATCTCATTTTCTAAATTTGCTAAGGTGTCTGTTACGCTACGAGCTTTTCTGAAGCCACTCATAAAAGGGGGCAGCAACTCATGGTTTTCTAAGTACCAGTCAATTCTTCATTTGGTCATTTTTTCCATGATTTTAATTAGACATGAGGATAAAGCAATGGGTCTATATGCAGGGGCGTAGACAGCGGGGGGGGGGGGGGGGGGGGGGGATGGGGGTATGCATCCCCCCCCCCCAGGTTTTAGGGAGGGATGTTTGCTTACAATTAAACTGAATTAACATGTTTAGAAATGATAGGAACAACAACAATAATAATAATAATAATAATAATAATAATAATAATAATAATAATAATAATAACAATAATTATGATAATAATTAGTAATGTATTATTATTATGATGCTTATGATAATAATGATAGTTATCATCATCATCATCATTGTTAATGTGACTGAAATGACGATTACTATCATAACTATATCGATCATTATTCTGATTTATGTAGTTATTTATATTACTTTAGGGTAATTTTTTCTGAAGTGGTGTAACAACAAAATTTAAAAAAAAAAGATAAATAGCGTGACGCAAATATGCAATAATGTGTGTCAGTCCACATTCTATATTCGTTTGTCACGGTGTGTATATCTTCTATTTATGTCTGTGCATTCGGGTGTATGGGTGTGGGTGTGTGTGTGGGGGGTGTGTGGGTGCATGGCCGTACGCAGCTGGGGCAGTTGCCCCCCCCCCCCCCCCCCCCCCCCAAAAAAAAAAAAAAAAAAAAAAAATGGAAAACTTACATTTTTTTTACTGAAAATTTTCACAAAATTCAACAAAAGTGTTCACCAAATCCTTCAATTTCAATTTTAAAAATGCAAAAGGCGAGGGAGCGAAGCGACCAAACTGGGGGAGGGTGTGTAAGGGTGGGCGGTCGGTAAGGAGATTTTTTTAGGATTCGTGCTTGAAAATGACATTTTTGCACAAAAAATGCAGTATTAGGGGTAACTTATATGAGAAGTGGCATATAGGGGCCAAGGTGAGGGAGGTATGGGGGGAAGCATTTTCTGCACACTTAAATTCAGCATTATGAGTAACTTCTATGATCTACGTTTTACTTTCATTTCGCAGGGTAGGGTAGGGTAAGATTTTGTTGTTGTTTTTTTTTTTTGCTCTCCGATCAACGGTGGGGGGGGGGGCATGACTCCCTTGTGCCCCTATTTAGCCTCTCCAGTGTTGACATGCATTTTATACTGAATTGTATGCAAAGATAGAGAATAAGACCACAGAAGAATAAACGAACAATGACATATAAACTGAAAAAAGAAAGAAATGTGAATGTCAAATATATAATGACAGAAAAGAAGTGAAGAATTAAAAATAATAAAAATAAAAATCAAAAAGAGATAGAGACCACTTACTTTGTTCTAACTGAATGGCGTAAGTGAAAAAGTTATTGCCTAAAGATTAAATTGTGTATGTTTTTTCATGTTAAAATCCTACCTGAGCTACTTTGCAATGGAGCCGTCTCTTCGTCAGCTGGGTCACTCTGATTTGGTTGATAGGCACCTGCAAAAGATTTACAATTCATTTATTTAGTTATCCACACATAATAATTTTATCTGATCGAATATTTGCTGAAAGATACTTGGAAAGCTTTGAAGGTGAATATGATGAGGGTTTCCCGAGGAAGTTTGTATGTGGCCAATTTGACAATTTACTAATTCATGCGATTTCAGATACATGCATTCATGAGCACAATTAAGATTGGTCTAGGTTATTTACTATAGTTTGTCATACAAATATTATATATAATAAAGAAAAATTAATGTGTTTGTATATTAGAACTGACTTACCACCTTTCGTAAAGTAGATCAACTCCAAGCATGTTATAAAAAGTCTATCTAAATGAATATCTAGCTGTTAAACAAATCTCAGTGCTCTTTTCTATTGAACTTGGAGACGATTCAGTTGGCTTTCACTGCCATTTCTCTAGACAACACCGCACTATTCAAAAGGTGGTTGGATAAACGATTTACACATAGCCCAGGAGCCAAAGTTAGCCAATGCCTTTAATACGCATCAGATTTTATTTTGCCAAAAGTACTGCAGTTTCCTTGTTAATTTGGGAGCCTGTCCCTCAATAGTCACCCCATTTTACATATGAGATTTGACCCTTTAAAGTTACTTAGACCATCCATCCCTTTCACAAAATCCTTGTCAGACTGAACATAGCCGCAGGGGGTAGCCCCCAGGGCCTCCCAAAAGGGCCCCAAAGTCGGGTTGATGTCATCCCATCTAACATTAAAAAAAAACATCAAAGTGCCCTTCAACTTTAGGCTTTAGGCTGCCCCATAGTGCTCTCAATGATAGAGAAAATATATTTTTTTTATTTCCAACCATGATAACTCAAAAGTGTCTCATTCAGCTCAAGTCAAAATCACACAGAACAATCTTCAGTTATGTAGTTTTCTTTAGGTGTAGTTTGGGTGTAGTTTAAGTTATAAGTTATTAAATTTTAAAAAATTGTATTGCTTTCTCAACAAAAAAAAAAAACCAGCAAAGCAATATTGTCAGGGTCATGTAAACACACCTACTGCCCACCTTGCCTCTTGGACAAGATATAATAGAGCAGCTTGCAAGGTATCTACATGAATGGTAGATTTCAGCCTGGCAGCAACATAGCCAAGATACTTGGCAAGCTGCCTGATTTTGTCTTGTCAGGCAGGTGAAGGTATGTGTTTTGGGTGTGTTTACATGACCCTGACAAAAATTGATTTGATGTTTTGGGGGGAAAGCAATACAATTTTCAAAATTTAATAACTTATAACTGAAATTATCATTTTACACCCAAACTACACCCATAGAAAACTACATAACTGAAGATTGTTCTGTGTGAATTTGACCTGAGCTGAATGAGACACTTTTGAGTTGTCATGGTTGGAAAGTAAGAAAGGTTACAGCTCGTTATTCCGAAGGTTCGTCATTCCGAAGGTTTGTTATTCCGAAGGTTTGTTATTCCGAAGGTTCGTTATTCCAAAACACGCAAATAGCATGTACTTAGGTGTTCGTTAATCCGAACATTTTGTGGAGTTACTCCGAAGGTTCGTTATTCCGGAACGAAGGTTTGTTAGTCCTAAAACGAAATAAAGTTCGTTATTCCGAAGGTTCGTTAATTCGAAAAAGAAATGATGTTCTTTATTCCGAAGGTTTGATAGTCCGAAAAAGATTTAAGTTTCGTTAATTCGAAAATGAAATAAGATTCGTTAGTCCGAAAATGAAATAAGGTTCGTTAATCCGAAAATGAAATAAGGTTCGTTAGTTCGAAAATACAGTAATCTGTGGCGAAGTCGGGAAAGCCGGGTGGGACGGGCGTTGGGGAGAATCACCCTATCTATGTTTAATTGTTATGGGGGAGGGGCTGATCTATCGTGACCAGGGGCGTATACGTACGCAGGATTCTTTCAAAGGGGAGTGATCGTAGGCTTATGGGACTAGTTCATTTTCAATCCTCAATCCATGCAAGAATGTTATGTCCACCGCTCTTCGCCAGTCCTGTTGATGTGGGGGGGGGGGATTCATGCATTTTTTCATTGTTTTGTCCATGTTCGAAGATCCACTCTCAATAGATGTTTACCACTTGTAAACCTTTAAAATGTCGCTCTGTGGGGCCGGAGGGGGCTTGTTTGGACCAGAATCGAAGCAGTGTTTAACACCCCAAACAGGAGCGTCGATCCCCCCCCCCTTTTTTTTGGCTGGGGGGGGGGGGAGGCAAAACAGCCATCCGTAGCTAGCGTGGCCAACTTTTTGGAATGGGGGAGGGGAGAATACACACTAATTTCGCATTAAATGTCTTATAAAAGAGCAAAACAAGAGTAGTGGTGTAGACAGGCCCGCAGACATGGGGGATGCCATGAGGCAGGGGCGTACGTGCGCCCCTGCCCCCAGAGGCCCCGGCGTACGCCCCTAACGTCCCCCATAGTATTGGGGGTGTTTTCAACTTGGTTCCAGCATTCTGGAACGCTTAGGGGAAGGGGTGAGGGGGCACGCCGACATGTGAATTACAACTAATAAAATACCCGTAATATATGGCAATACAACAAAGGAGAATGAGACCCAGGGGAAAACAAGTCAACCTCCATGGAAAGAGGAAACAGAGAGAATCCCCAACCCCCCCCCCCCCCCCCCCCCCAAAAAAAAAAAGAGCCACCAACGAGAACATCCCAGAACAACCAGTCAGTCCGAAGAATAATAATAAAAAAAAAACACTACCCCATCCCATCCCCAATAACCCCAAGAGTACCTCCCCCAAAATTCCCCCCCCCCCCCCACTAAACAAATCTTCCCCAGGGTCTCATTTCCCTTATAAATTACTCCCAAGAGGCTGAAAGATATATCAAAAAGAGAACAAATACAATTACAATCATACAGCTTTCAAAGAACTAAGCACTTAAAGGAATTATTAGATGTAGGAATGTTGCTGCTTGTCTGAACCCCAAAAAGGAATGGAATGAGATTATGAATTATGAATTATGGCAAGGTAGTAGGCATGAATGCCATTATTCTATTCCCTTAGTGGGAAACATGAATGTATTACAAAAAGTGCATTTCCCCAAAGAGTATAGAGTTAGGAAAGAGGATAGAGGCAGAGCAAGAAGGAAGAAGAATAGGGAGAGAAGAGAGAGAGAGAAAGAAAAGGGAAATAACAATATAGACCGAGCATAATAGGTAATACATAGATACATGTGTTTGCTGATTGCTGCCAACTACCTGCAAAGATGGAAAAAAATTCAAACACTCAATAGTATGAGGATGATTTACTGTAGTCTGTAAATAGTGTAATAGTACATGTATAAAGAAATTATAATATTGCCTTCTCCACCATACTCTACATTAACCTACGCCTAAAATGTCATAGAATTACAAGAAAGAAAGAAAAGGTAAAGAGGAGGAAATATGAAGATAAGGGAAAGAGAGAAATAGGAGAAGATAGAGGAAATGCAGGGTAGTTACATGCAAGTACATATGCAAATATGCAGAAATGCTCTCACTATTGAAGGTGAGAAAAATTATATTATAAGGATATGATGTCATGTGTGTAATTCCCAGAGAAGAGAAGGATTAGGAGAGAGAATACGTTTAGAATGAGAAAGAGGGAGTGGAGAGAAAGAAGAAAAGAGAGGGAATAACACAGCCTGAGAGTGTGCAATAATAGATCTGCAGGTATTGCAATGGAACCTGGATCATACAAACCGGGGCGTCGCTAGAACTTTTGAATGGGGGGGGGGGGGGGTTGTAGAGCCCAGACTGCCAACAAACAATGCCACCGATTGCCGACGGCCAACGTCGATGTTCATTTGTGCGCCTCTATAATATTTTCCTTTTAATTTTTTTATTTGTTCACCTCACTTGCCTTAATGTGTTTGCTTTCCGAAAACATCCTGTATCTAAATATAAAACGAGCGAGGAAAAATATTCTCTCTTTCGTACAAGTGATAGTTCTTCATCAAACTACATGATGGGCTTAAATGTATCTAAATTATATATTTGGTCACCTCTCTGGCCTGATTCATTCGCTTTAAAAGACCATCCTAAATCTTTATATCATACGAGCGAGCGCAGAGAGCGAGGAAAAAAATCCATTTTTTCATAGTAGAAGTGATAATTCTTTATCCAAACACACGATAGTATTAACTATGAAATATCTAATTTATACAGGTACATTTGGTCACCTCACTTGCCGAATTCGTTGCTTACCCAAATCCATCTTGTATTTATTTATTTATTTGTTTATTTATTTTTAGTTTATACATTGCAAAATAAATCCATCTTGTATCTGAATATTGTACGAGCGAGAGTAGCAAGCGAGGAAAAATACATATGTACTCCTTTGCATGATAGAAGTGAAAGTTCTTCATCAAAAATACACGATGGGCCTTTAAGATATCTATTTTGATTTTGGTCACCTCTCTTACCGTATTCATTTGCTTTCAAAGACCATCCTGTATCTACATGTGATACGAGCGAGCGAGGAAAAATACATATACTCCTCTTTTATACACGGGCATGGTGGCTCAATTGATAGAGCGTCCGCCTTATGAACGGGAGGTCGTTGGTTCGATCCCCGGCCGAGTCATACCAAAGACTTACAAAAATGGGACCTTCTGCCTTCTAGCCAGGCGCTCGGCATATAAGAAAGGAGAAGGGTAATAATAGCATATTATGTTCTGCAGGGCCCGCTGGAAGATAAGCTGATAGCTGAAGTGGCTACCCTGGGTAAATAAGAGTTATTATAATTATTATTATTATTATTATATAAGGTGACAATTATTCATCAAAATGCATGATGGGCCTCGCTTGCCGAATTTGTTTGATTTCCCAAATCCATCTTGTATCTGATTATCATACAACGAGCGCAGAGAACGAGGAAAATACATATATACTCCTTTTCATGGTAGGATTGACATTTCTTCTTCAAAATACACGATGCGCCTTTAAGGTACCTATTTTGATATATATGGTCACCTCTCCTACCTAATTTATTTGCTTTTTAAGACCTAATCTTACATCTAAATAACATACGAGCGAGCGCAGCTAGCGAGGAAGATCTGTCTACTTTTTCTTATGGTAGAAGTGATAATTCTTCATCAAAATACATGATGGGCCTAAAGATTTCTAGATTATATATTTGTGTTCATCTCAATTTGCCGATGTGCTTGCTTTCCGAAAACATCCTGTATCAGTGTATCTGAATATAATACGGAGCGAGCGCAGCGAGCGAGGAAAAATGGCAGGGGCGTAGACAGCGGGGGAATGAGGGGTATTCATTCCCCTCCCCACCTCTCAAGGTGAGGGGATGGCATGTACAATCATTTCCCCCCCCCCCCAGTTTTTAGGGAAAGGATGTTTGCTAAACTGAATCAACATGTTTAGAAATGATAGGAACAGCAATAATGATAAAAATAATCATTATCAATTATAACAACAACAATAACAAACATAATAATGATAATAATAATTAGTAATGTATTATTATTATTATAATTAGTAATGTATTATTATGCTTATGATGATGATAATAGTTATCATCATCATCATCGTCGTCCTCGTTAATGTGACTGAATGACGATACTATCATACACTATAATCGATCATTACTGCTGATTTATGAAGTTATTTATATTACTTTTATGTAATTTTCGGCGCGTCACAGTTTTTCTGAAGGTGGTGTAACAACCAAATTAAATAAAAATAATAAATAGCGTATGCAAAATATGCAATAACTTGTGTGTCAGCCCATATTCTATATTCGTTTGTCACGGTACGTATATCTTCTATTTATGTCTGGCCCCCACCCCTCAAAGTGGATTTACGCCGGTGATAAGATATCTGATTTACACATTACATTTGGTCAGCTCGCTTGCCAAATTCGTTTTGCCTTCCCAAATCCATCTTTGTATCTGAATTTTATACGAACGAGCGTAGTGAGCAAGGAAAAATACATATTGTATATACTCCTTTTCCATGGTACAAGTGATAATGTCATCATATCAAAATACACGAGGAACTATAATATATCGGTTTTTGTCATGTACATTTGGTACATCTCTTGCCTAATTTATTTGCTTTCGAAGACCATCCTGTATCTAAATGTTATACGAGCGAGGAAAAATATATATACACTTTTTTCGTGGCAGAAGTGATTACATGTAATTCTTCATCCAAAATATATGATGGGCCTAGGCCTAAAGATATCTAAATTATACATTTGTCCACCTCAAGTCTAGCCGAATGTTTTGCTTTGCTTCCGAAAACATCCTGTATCTAAATATGATACGAGGCGAGCGCAGCGAGCGAGGAAAAATATACACTCTTTTTCGAATATGTCTCTAATTTTGGGGGGCCTCCTTCCTCTTCCCTCTCTCTTTTTTTTTCTCTTTCTCTCTTCTTTCTTGCCGACAGCGATCGCGATTTTCCCGACAAGAATTTTGAATGGGGGGGGGGGGGAGGTGTCATACCTCCCCCCCTCCAGCGACGCCCCTGGTAATCGCATTGAAACAGAGAAACACACATAAGAATTTGTGTATCCTTGAAGACAGTGTTGTTCATGAAATATTATATTTGTTTTATATGAAATTTGTTTTCATCTATGTAATGATTTGTGACATTATTTATTATCAATAAGTTATTTTAAAAGGGGGAAACAATTATCACACAACAAAGTAAATGACTGAATGAATAAATAAATAAATAAACAATAAATGAATAGGATAAATGTACTTACATTATAGCTGAAATTAAAAACACCTTATGATGTTCGAAACTGGTTGTGACTTGTTTGATTTCAACGCAAGTAGGACATATGATCAGACGATTATCAGTCAGAGAAGCAGAATTGACAAAGTTTGAAAAACGTCGGCTATTTATACATTTTGGACGGAAAAAAACTAGCCGCTTAGCACGCACTTTTATCACCACAATATTACTCTATCTCGTGACAACTCATGGTAAACAATCTATTGTTGCATTTCAATCAATTTTGACACCCGTTTTTCCTTCTCTTTGCCTTTGAGTTTCCAAAATTCTATTATTTGTATCCTACGACATCCTCGAGATTCTCAACAAAGAACATTGTGGGCGTTTGACAAATGGCACCAAAGCCTGCTACAGCTTAAATTATTTCGATGCCTCGATGGGAATCCCCGGGTATTATTTCCACGACAAGCAGGTTTCCATAGTCTACAGGATATTAAACCTGTGAAATGAATGACTTTCATAAAGAACTTATTCGGTGGAAAGTCATGGACGATTGCCAGGTGCCATGTGAAATCCTCCATTTTCATGGTTTTATAATCATAAAAAATGAGTTTCTTACATCGGTTTATATACATGATTCTTCATGAAATGTCAATTTAAAGCGGCATTGCAGATACGAAAAGGCAGAGTGAAATTCATGTGTTGATGTAACATGTAAATCCCAATGATTTTTCATGACAAGTTCTGCGAACGAACGCTCTACTACTTTATCACATGATATTTAAAGGTCAAAAACTCTTGCCAATTTTTTAGATGATAGATACTTGCAGATCTAAAACAAAAATGTTTTGATTTGATTTATTTTTTCTTCTGCATTCTCATTAACATTTGGTTACATAATACAAAAGGGTACTTTTGACGATAATCATAGATACTTAAGTATTCCGTAACAACATTTTCAAAAAATAAGAAATGATAAATTGTCAGATTTGTAAAATTATTGTAATAAACATAAAACTATTTGCGGAAGAAGGATTGCTATTATAAGCAATATGCTTGACAATATGGCAACCCCAAATAAATGTCACTTAAATAAACAAATTAAATCAGCAGAATGGATAAAATATGAAATCCTAACTTAAAAGGATAGTGACGATGATAGATGATCATGATGATGATGAGGGAGGAGGATGATATGGTAATGATTCAAATGGTAGAAAGGATGACGTTGTGAAAAGAATGAAGAGTTGACACAGAATTTTACCTTGAATATTCTAATGAGTAGCATGGTTTTTTAACTTTGGCTTCAAAAGAGTAGAGGGAAATACGGATCTAATTAATTCTGGGGGAGGATTCAAAGGGTCTGGACCATTGTGTCTTATGGATCTATGGGCAATAAGTAACTTTGGGTGACTAACTGAAGATTGAGGAATGGGGAGTAGGGTAGAAAGTGAACAGCTTTATTTAAAGTATAAAGTTTTGAAAATGAAAAGAGGGAACATTCATTTAGATCTTAAATGTAAACAGTAAACTTTGTAGTGAATTGATGTCAAATACTGTTAGAATTTCAATTGGTAAAATATCGGTCTGGTGTGATATGAATATTGTGAACCAGTACAAATGCAAATTGGTTATCTTTTTGAATAAGTAAATAGAGCTGATTTCGCTCGCTCATCATATTTAGAATTTCTATTTAGAAATGCTATCAAAAAGCAGAAAGTGGTTATTTTGGCTCGCTCGCTTGCAAAATAAACATTGAAATGTATGTAGAGGGGTCTGTCGGGTGGGTAGGGTGTGATTATACTTGAGTGGAGATAGAAAAAAAACAATTAAAACAAGTCGATCACCCCCCCCCCCCCCACCAGCAACTCTCAAAAGTGGACTTACGACGTAATAAAGACATCTGATTTACACATGTACATTTGGCAGCTCGTTTGCCAAATTCGTTTTGCCTTCCCAAATCCATCTTGTATCTGAATTTTATACGAGCGAGCACATGAGCAAGGAAAAATACATATATACTCCTTTCATGGTAGAGAGTGATAATTCTTCATCAAATGCACGATGACTATAAGATATCCGTTGTTTGTCATGTACATTTGGTCACATCTCTTGCCTAAATTATTGCTTTCGAAGGACCACCTGTATCTAAATGTTATACGAGCGAGCGCAGCGAGCGAGGAAAAATATACATACACTCTTTTTCATGGCAGGAAGTGATACATGTAATTCTTCATCAAAATACATGATGGGTCTAAAGATATCTAAATGATATATTTGTCCACCTCAGTCTAGCCGATGTGTTTGCTTTCCGAAACATCCTGTATCTAAATATAGCGAGCGAGGAAAAATATACACTCCTTTGGTGGTACCGGAGTTATTTCGTCATCAAAAATACACAAGCAAATAAGCCGAATATGACTCTATTTGGGCACCTTACTTCTCTTTTCCTCCTTTCCTTCCTCTTCCCTCGCCTTTTTTTCTCCTTTTCTCTTCTTTTTGCCGACAGTGATCGCGACTTGCCGACAAGAATTTTGAAGGGGGGGGGGGTCATACCCCCTCCAGCGACACCCCTGGTAATCGCATTGAAACAGATAAACACTGTAAAGATTAGAATTTGTGATCCTTGAAGACAGTGTTGTTCATGAAAATATTATTTGTTTCTATGAAATTGTTTTCATCTATGTAATGATTTGTGACAGTTATTATAATAAAGTTATTAAAAGGGGGAAAACCAATTATAACAACAAAAATCAATGATGAATGAATAAATAAACAAATAAATAAATGTACTTACATTATAGCTGAATGTAAAAACACCTTATGATGTTCGAAACTGGTGTGACTTGTGATTCAAAGCAGGTAGGACATATGGTCAGACGATTAGCAGTCAGAGAAGAAGAATTGATCAAGTTTGAAAAACGTCGGCTATTTATACATTTTGGACGGATAATTCTAATCATAGCTGTCAATTTTGATGAATAATATACTGCCATAAAAATAGATTAACCGTAATCATTGGGAAAAAACGAGCCGCTTAGCATGCACTTTTAATCACCATGATAATACTCTATCTCGTGACAACTCATGGTAAACAATCTATTGTTGCATTTCATCAATTTCAACGTTTTTCTCTTTGCCTTTGAGCTTTCAAATTCTATTATTTGTATTTACGATATTCTTCGAAGATTCTCAACAAAGAACATTGTCGGCGTTTGACAAAAGGCGCCAAGCTGCTACAGCTTACATATTTCGATGCCTCGATGGAATCCCGGGTATTATCTTCCACGACACAGCAGTTCCATAGTCTACTGAATATGTAAAAACCTGTGAAATGAATGACTTTCCATAAAAGAACTTATTCAGTGGAAAGTCCTGGACGATTGCAAGTGCAGTTGAAATCCTCTATTTTCATGTTTTATAATCATAAAAAATTAGTTTCCTCACATTGGTTACTAAACATGATTCTTCTGAAATGTCAATTAGAGCAGGCCATTGCAGATACGAAAAGCCGCAGAGTGAAATTCATGTGTTGATTTTGTTGTAACACGTAAATCCAAGTGAATTTTTCATGACAAGTTCTGCGAAACGAACGCTCTACTTTATCACATTATATTTTAAAGGTCAAAAACTCTTTGCACTTTTTTGGATGATAGCTACTTGCAATCTAAAAAAAAAAGTTTGATTTGATTTATTTTTTCTTCTGCATTGTCATCATAACATTTTGGTAACATGATATACAGAAAGGGTACGTTTTTTGACGATAATCATAGACTACATAAGTATTCGTAACAAACATTTTTCAAAAATAAGAAATGATACATTGTCAGATATTGTATAATTATTCTTGTAGTTAATTAAACGTAAAACTATTTGCGGCAGACGGAGTCGCCTTATAAGCATCATGCTTGACGATATGGCAACCCACAATAAATATATTAAATAAACAAGTAAATCAGCAGAATGGATAAAAATAATTGAAATCCTAACTTGAAAGGATAGTTGCAATGATCATGATGATCATGATGAGGAGGAGGAGGAGGATGATATTGGTCATGATTCAAATGTAGAAAGGATGACGTTGTGAAAAGAATGAAGAGTTGACGCAGAAATTTACCTTGAATATTCTGATAGTAGCATGGTTTTAAATTTGGCTTCAAAAAGAGTAGAGGGAACTACTGGATTTAATTATTCTGGGAGGAGGATTCAAAGGGTCTGGACCATGGGTGTCTTATGGATGTATGGGCAATAAGTAACTTTGGGTTGACTAATTGAAGATTTGAGGAATTGCGAGTACGGTAGAAGTGAAGCGCTTTATTTAAAGTATAAAAGTTTTGAAATGAAAGAAGGAGCATGTTTTTTTTTTGTTACTTGAATGTAAACAGTAAACTTTGTAGTGAATTGATGTCAAATACATTAGAATTTTTCAATGGGTAAAATATTGGTCTGGTGTGATAGAAATATTGTGAACCAGTACAAATGCAAAGGGATATCTTTGCAATAAGTAAATAGAGTTGATTTCTGTTTTGTTGCTTGTGGCCCCATCTAAATTGCGATATGTTATATACGGTAATATCACTGAATTATAAAAGCATAATGAGCGTTTTACAAGGGACTCTCTTTTATTTTGCTACAGGTCATTATTTTGGTATAATGACCTCCCATTCCTGGAAATGAATTGGATAAGTTCAAAAATGAAATTTAGGATCACTCGTGTTGGGCAAAATTTACGAGTCTCTCTTGAAAACTGCTTGTAATTTCCTATTTAAAACTGTATACACAGCAATTTATTTGTACGCACAAACAGCTCATGCATAAGTGATTATTTTCTTCTGCGCATGCATTTGTAGACCAAATCTCATTACTATTATGGGACAGGTTGTTCCGCTTCTTGTAGAGACCGAACAAACGATATATTTGATCATGAAGCGACCGTGAATTTCTTTTATGTCTATAACCTTTAACCTGGGGAAGCATGTTTGGAATATCATTGTAACACTTTTGATAGAGTCAGGTGCATGAATTCATTATGTTACCGATCAGTGTCCATCTCTACTGGGGTCCATGGCATAATCATTATCTTTCAAGTCGATGTGTGTTTGATGAATTCTTTTTATTTTTGCTTCGACCGAAACCAATGAATTTTGCTGCACCACCCTTTGATTGGCATATGAACATCGGATTAGCTGATCCCGGGTAGCTGATTTGCATTTGACATAATACTGTCCTGTCAGTTTTCTTCTTAACAATCAGCTGCACCGCTTCTGCTGCCGCACCCTGCATTTTGAATATGAATACAAGATTTTTGGTAATTCTATACGGTACGACACCATCCCTTGCATGGTTACTGGATTTCGTGAATAGTCAAACCAAGTTTCCCCATTTTCCTTTTTAGATATACCGTTGAATTATGTTGCAATGCTGCCGCCACCCTTTGAGTTCGTTATTTTAATATGCGTCGAGACTTTTATCAACTACAGCAATGCAGAAGAAACCAAGTGGCTGTATACACTGGGTTGAATTTAGTTTAGCGTGCACATGCAGAGCCCTTTATACAGAGATTACCAACTCGGGTTCAGCGGGTTACAACAAGGCGCAATTTCTTTTTTATTGGCTTTCCTAACAATAGCAATACGGGCCATGTTGTTAACCCACGGAAATCGAGCTGGCCAAATGTAATAAAGGGATCTGGTTATAAGTTTGTAGACGCCATATCAAGAATAAATGAAATGAAGAAAATTATTTTTAAAAACAACTTGCCTTTAACTAAAAGAGTGTAAATGACGATTCCACTTTCCTCCATTTTTGTCCAGTACTTATTTCTGATGATAATGGTCCAGTTATTTGGTCAACCTCTCCTGGACTTTATGAAAAGCTGAGCAGTAAATGAAGAGATCCGCTTCCTGGTCACAAAACTGAATTGGCCTACTCCAACTGAAATTCAGAGGAAAGTCTTCCTTTTAAACATAATGAAATTGTTCGAAAATTAGTTCTGGCTTATATGCCAATGTTTTGTTTGGATTTCCATTTTATGTTTCTGGAAATACATTAGCCTTGCACCTCTTTTTTTTTTTTCTTTCTTTCTTTTTTTTGAGAATAGCAGTGCTATGGGAAGAAAGAGCACACGGAAGGTTTTCATGTAAAACCTATAAATCCCTCTATATTCCGGCCAAGAAGAGTATATATGGTTATTGCCTTGACAGAAGAGAACAGAAATCAGAATGATATTATTGGTTGGTCTGTTCCGCTTCTGGGACGCAACAAAAGCTACCGTGATGTGTGTTAAGCCAAAGACATGGGATTACAAGACAAATTACTCGCGCCTACTTCCCTAGTACTTTTGGAAAGGGTAAATTGCTGTTGAAAATGACTCGGAAAATTGCATCCGCCATGGATATAATGTGTGAAAAGATGTCTATCCTATTATTGATATTTCATATCTAAAACTTTGTTCTTAAAGTCTGATTTTTGCACGAACAGAAGAATGGATAGTTGAAAGAACATTTCATAAAACCTTATTTTCAATAAATGGCACTATAAATCTTCAGGATCATGTCTGCTTCTTGACAGAGTCACCTGCCGTAGGGATTTAACGCGTGAAAGCAGGGATTTTAGGATTGATTTAGTTCTCCTATTACTAGTTTAAATTCATTTCAAATGTGAATTGTGTGTAATTTGAGACTGTGGAAAGATTATTAAAGGCTCCAAAAAAAAAATCAAAGACTCCCCATAAATGTTCGGTACCATGCATGCTTTTTGTCCTAAGAGCTGCCATAGGCTAACACGCAAAACCAGATCTTTTTGAAATGATTTTAATCCCCTAACGTTTATTTGAATTTACATGAAATTTCAAACTCTGAAAATATATAATCAAGGCTCAATGAGTTAAATAGATCTCCCATTTATCCCCGGGAATATGCATATTTTCTTGCTTTAAAAAATCTTGCCTGCCATAGGTTTACACACGAAAACAGCAATTTTTGAATAATTATAGTTGCCCTATTACTACTTTGAATTGATTTCTAATGTGATTGATATGTAATTCGAGACTTTGGAAAAGATTATTAAAGGCTCCAAAAAAAAAAAAATCAAAGACTCCCCATAAATTTTGGGTACTGTGCATGCTTTGACCCTCTAATTGCCATAGGTTAATACACAAAAACAGGGAATTTGAAATTAAGTTAATTCCCCTAGGATTTATCTAAATATATGGAAAAGGTGATTCACATAAAATTTCAAACTCTGAAAATATATAACTGAACCTTGATGAGTCCAATAGACCTCCCATAAATCCCCGGGAATATGCATGTTTTTGACAAAATTTTGGGCTAATTGTCTACTTATAACGTTGGGCTCATCAAAAATAATCAATTTATCATCTCAACCTCACGGTCGTCCGACCGTTATTCCGATATTCTTATGAAAGTTATTTGGTTTGCATCTTGTGTCTCTAGCTAATGTTTTACTATTCTTCTTCTCATGTATGTTATGTTAGTAATATAACTGCAGGAATCGAGCGGCAAGTTGACCCAAAGAGATGGTATAATGGCATGTGATCCATGGTGTCGATCCCGGGGGGATGGCAGATATATCCCCCCATATTTTGGGTAGGGGGATGGCCTGTATTATCATCCCCCCCCCCCCAATAATTCACCATTAACAAAAATCATGACCCCCTATAAATACCCTAAAAACAAGGCGAAATAAAGAACAAATATAAAAAAATAATAGAGAAAGCAGAAACAAAACAAAAAAGGGAAGCTCTCGCTCGCTTCGCTCGCTCGCCTTAAGTATCTCAACCAATGCCACTTATAGTACTATCTTTATAACAGGAAATGGATATGCATCTTGTCGCTATTTCTAATGTTTTATTATTGTTCTACTTACATTTTAGGTATCTTAACCAATGCTGATTATACTATTCTTACGAAAGAATCTCGACTTTTTATCTAATGTTATACTATTCTTCCAATCACAAATTGTTAGTAATATTACTGCAGGAGTCGAACGGCAAGAAGACCTAAAATAGAAAAATTCTAGAACATACTGGCCTGTAACCAACAGCCTATTCCTATCATACCAAACATGAGAAATGAAGATGCCGATAAAATGTATATTACTAAAATCATGAGAATGGAGTAGCAATACACTAGAACCTGTTCTCAGCATTTTTAATATCCCCTTTTTTTTTTCTCGCTCGCTCGCTCGCTTCCCTAGCTTATAAAATCTGGAAACATATTTTCGAGCAGCAAGCACTCTTATTCCCTCAGCAACATGCCGAATATCACAATATTTTTGCAGCTAGGTGTTCAAGTATCCTAGATAATGCTCGAAGGAAAACGAATTGGGCATGCAAGCGAATTGGCCGAATTTGTCATTAACATATCTTATAGACCAATTTCACAACGCAAGAGGACAGCAGACTGTTCGACACAGTTCGACATACTGCGGTGGGCGCTCCAACTTTTATATTACACAAGTCAATAGCGCGTTATGTACATTCGTTCGATTTTTTGTCTATTTTGACCAGTATATGCAGATATATTTTTTTTTATATTTGCAATGAGAAATTATCAGGGAAGTTCAGGTCGCAGCTGTGCGGTGCTCAAATGCCACAAGGATTAGAGAAAGTTTAAAAATTGGAAGCTAACTGAGTGCGAAATTCACTCGCTTTTGACTCATGAAGCCTGTTTGTGTGAGAAGCCGTACTCCCTGTACAGGTTTCCGTAAGCACTGTGAAGGAATTCGTCGCCAGTGGGTAAAAACATCAACAGAAAGGACTTTGAAGTCAAGAAACATTATCATTATGTACTTTGGCGTAAAATTTAATGAGTGAAAACATGACTTTCTAAACAGGGTGAGATTTAGGGCTCCCGTTTACTACGGCTTCCATGCTGCAATCGAACTTTTACTGACAAAACTAAGTTGAAAAACCATCGAAAGTACAAAAATACATCATACCTTCATCCGTCAGATATGGCCATTGTCTTACCTCATCTACCCATGTATCCATGCTTTATTTATTGATCTAGAATAAAGTAAATGAAACAATATCGGGGCATATCTCATATCTTACATTCATTTTGTACACAGAGCCAATCGCGGTCAGCGCGCTTGCCCACCGCAGCAATGGCGTCGCCGATAGAGGGCCAAATACATAAACCGGCCGTGAAATTGGTCTATAGGCCTATAGTGTGTTTAAACGACGCAATGATATTTTATCTTTAAAAGAGTGTGTTTTCCTCTCTCGCTTCGCTCGTAATATTTTTAAACAGGGTGGTTTTTGAACACCAACAGATTGGACCAGCGAGGTGCTAGAATAGAGTCATATTTGGCCGCGACGTGAAATATCTTAGAGGCCCAGCGTAGTTTGATGAAGATATAATATTTTATCACCAAAAGTGCCACCAAAGTATCATATGCAGAAACGGGATGGTTTTCACAGTAAACTATTGGAACAGCGAGGTGATAAAATAGTCATATCTGGCAGCAAGGTTTAAATAATCTCATAGGCCTAGAGTTTACTTTGATGTCAAAATAATATTTCTGTCGCAAGAACTTTGAATTTGGCTCGCTCGCTTCGCTCGCTCGCAAAATAAGAAACAGGATGACTCATAAACTAAAAAAGGTTTCAGCTCCCCCCCCAAAAAAAAAAAAAAGAGAAGAAAAACGAAGTCCCTTAACAATTTGTTCAAGTAATGACGATCTATCTTGCGATATAGTTTGAAAACAATTTCTTGTGTGGTTAATTGGAGGGACGGTAGATTAGACCGAGAAATAGACTTTGCTTAGTCGATCCACCGGGTTTGAACCCCACATCCTTTCCTGCTTGGTCGCTTTGCTCCCTCATCGAGGATATTCGGCATCAATCACCCCCCCCCCCCCAACCACGAACACAAATCGACCCCCATGCTGTGATCAATAGCCTCTTCCCACGATGAGAACGGAAGATGCCGATATTAAAAATGGACATTACTCAAATTATGAGAATGGAATAACAATACGCTAGAACCTCTTCTCAGTATACATAAAATCTAGAAACAAGAAGGTTTCGGGCAGCAAGCACCTCTTTCTCCAGCAGAGAGAAGCCCGAATATCATAACATTTGGGCAGCGAGGTGTCCGACTCTGATCGAATTCTACAGGAAGATTTGTATTATATAAATCATGTAGTGTACTGTGGTGTCGAATCTACGTTCTAAAGACAATATTTTTGTCAGTCGCGGCTCGATTCGCTCTCTCGAAGAAACAGAATGGTTTCGTGAAAAGAGAATTGTTATTAGACAGAAAATGGATTGGTCACGTCTTCTGACGTGACAAATGATTGGCTAATCTTCAGGCATCAGGGACGTCACTACAAATGAAGGGCGTGTCCGGACCAAATTTTCAGCCTTTGTGTTTTATTTCTCTCACTAACCTTTCTTGCCGTCCCTATCTCCTTTCTTTATTTCGTTCTCCCCTGCACCCCCTCCCCCCTCTCTCTCTCTTTCCTCTCTCTCTCTCTCCTTACATCTATATGTGTTATCTATCTTATCTGCATCAGGATCATCTCCCTCGTTAGTCTGTCTGTCCCCCCCCCCCCCCCTCTCTCTCTCTCTCTCTCTCTGCAGCAGCCTCCCCCATCAGCCACCCCAAGTAATCAGTAAAAGTGCTACAGACTTCGTGAGTTGTGACACTATTCTTATAACAAGAAAGAACCTCTGAAAATACCTTATTTTGTATAGTTGGAGATATGATAAAGTGCAAACGTCTTTTCATTAGCCTCTGTTAATTAGCAAGGAGTCATGTCTAATCAAATAGACCAGCAAGTCATGCACTGAACATAAAATACTGTATACAAAACAATGCTTTGTTGTTTCAGTTTCAGTTTCAGTTTCAGTTTATTTTCATATTTCACATAAATGATGATGATACATGCGTGCATGCAAGTAAGAAATAATACATAAATATACATATGAATAAGATCATAAATAAGACGATTCATAATACAAAGGGGGAAATTGGAACATACAAATACGTATAAAAAGTACAAGAAAGGAAAAGAAAAAAGAAAAAGAAAAGGGCAAGGTAAACAACAAACAAAACACACACCTAAGGAACTAAGGGACTAAGGAGCCATCGCGTAGGTATTTAGGAGGGATAGTTTTAATTTGCGTTTAAATATGTACAAAGAGCTGCTGTTAGTTAATTCTGGGGGGAGGTCATTCCATAGTTTTGGTCCTGTAAATATAATTGTATTGTGGGCTAGTGCTGTTCGAGTACGTGGAAGGTGGTAAAGATGGCTTTGTCTGGTTGAATAAGAGTGAACGGAATAATTCATGACAAACATGGAAGATATGGGGTTGGGGAGTTCACGCATTGTAAGTTGGAACATGAAAATCCTGAGATTATAGATAAATAAGTCGTGAATCTTTAAAAGGTTACACGAATGGAAGAGTGGGTTTGTATGGGTACGAAAATGGGTATTATTGATTATTCTAGCAGCCCGTTTTTGTATAACTAAAAGCTGGTTAATGAGGGAATTAGCGCAGTCATTAAGACGGTTTACTCTAAAAGCCGCAGTTTGCACCAATCTTGTTTTGATATCGTAATCATAATCACGTTTTCGTCGAGAATAATATAATATAATTTAATGATTGTAAGGTGGAATTAAAAGCGAAGAAAATATTGAAATGATCAGTAAAAACGACGTAGCTGATGGCAAAGTGTTTTGGCGCACTTAAACTAATAGAGCTGCATTATGATAAAATGCATTGTTGTGAAACAAAGCTTGCTCTAAAAAGCTGCAGTTTGTATAAACCTTGTTTCGTTATCATAATCATAGTCATTAAAGTAAAGTCGCGAAAATATCAGTTTAACTTTGCTGTAAGATGGAATAAAAAAAAAACGAAGAAAATATTGACATGACATGATCAGTGCTGTCGCTTTTGAAAGTGGAGTTATGGATACAGATAGAAAACTTGTTATTGGGGTCATAACACCCTAGTAAAAAACAAAAAGGTGCCATATTAGCTATGGTGTCGTGGTCTTGTGGATACGTCACCGGGACATGGATGTCGTGGTCCGAGTTCGATTCCCGCCGCGGCACTTATGTCCGCGGCGATGAATCTACATTTGCAACTGTAAGTGTTAAGCGGGTACCCAGTAGGATACGAAAGTCATTGTGGTCATTTACTTAAATCCACCGTCTTCTTCTGTCACTCTTACTCTCCCTCCCTCCTCTCTCTCTCTCTCTCTCTTTCTCTCTCTTACTTTCATCTTTCACACTGTCCTCTAGCTAGCCTATAATCTAGGCGGAGGATACAGCTATTGTCTTTGCTGTTACGCTAAACGTCTGATGCGGCGAGACTACAACAGTGGATGCGATGCTGACGCGTAGTCTCGTCGCATCAGACGTTTAGCGTAACAGCAAAGACAATAGCTGCATCCTCCGCCTAGATTACAGGCTATCCTCTAGCATGCTTCTCCTTCTTCCTAGATCTGTGCTTCCTCCTTTTTCATCACACAACAGGGGATTGAAGAACATTTTTTTTGAGTGGGGGGGGGGGGGGCTGTCACCCAAATAGGCAGGGTCCAGGGGACACAGCCTGCTAAACCCCTTGGGTTTCTATGGTTTTTTAAGCCTATCAATTAAGTAATATACTTTTACAATTCATATATATATATATTTTCATTTTTATCTGAAATTGTGTGTGTGCGTGGGGGGGGGGGGGAGGCTGCAGACCCCTAGCCCTCCTCCCCCACCCCCGCTTCCATGACCCCTGCACTACACATACTCCTCTTTCCATTATTCTACATTCTCTTCATGCAGACAAGTCAGGTGGAAATCCTCTTTTGGGGGAGTCTATAGTGGTTAATGCACTTGACTCTCAAAGGGTTTAGGGTTCGGATCCAAGCCCAGAAATATCTTTTGACAAGATTATAATCCAAGTTTGCCATGCACCCTGGTGATAATTGGGTACCTGGATGCGAAAAGCAGTGTGACTGGATTAGCATGTGTGTGCTGGAAAATGGGCGACTGCCTGGAATGCTCCCCAAGGAGTAGAGAATATTGACAGTAATGTATCCAGTGACTGGGGTGATGATAATAAATAATGCTGTAAGCGCCTTAGTCAGCTCATACTGTTGAAGGGCATTAAAAGAAACCGGTATTATTGTTATTATCATTATTATTTTTATAATCAGGGATCACTTCATTTCAGAGTTGAATAAACTACAATCTATAGTAGAATGCCCTCCGAAAGGAGTATTAGAAGTACCCTCTCGAGAGCAGATGCCAATATTTTCAGCATGGATTTTCCCCTCCAAAACAATGTGCCTTCTGATAATACTCCTCAGTGGCTTTCCATTCCTGCTTCTTTCTCAACACAAAACCTGCATTTGCTCAAACTGCCCTCTTTTTTGGGTTGGTTATCTCACATTCATCCTGAACACTTTTTTTTCTTGGTTCAAAATACTGCAAAGGAAGCAATAAGATACTCGGGAAGTTTCGGTGTAGGATCTATTTTTGTAACTCATGTGCTAATTTAATATGGTGAGTGATAAATATTACATTTGGAAAACGAGCACAAATTCAAAGCAACAACCGTCATCTTGTTCACAACCAAATCATTCTAAGCTGCTGGAGCATGGCAAGAGAATTAACTGGTATCTTTTCAAGGAAGAAATGAGGTTTTAGCAAAAAAGTGCAACATTCATATTTAACTCTTTGTATTTCAGAGAAGAAACTGTTTCAAGGACATAACGGTGTGCAAATCGAGGAGTGGAACACCTCGGAAACAAAATGAAACCAATCATTGTACGTGAATCACATTAAATTACAAATGATATGTATGTACTGTATACAAACATCAAATATAGATAATTATTATCATTATTATTATACAGATTATTTACAGAAATGACCTCATAGCTAGATATGTTAGCCCTGAATACCAATTGCAGCTACTAAATAATCTATTACATGGAACATTTCCTTTCATCACAATATTACAGTAACTGAATGTAGGTATTGTAGATGACTTCAGATGTGCAATAACAGCCTGTATTAAATTCTTTGTTCCCCAAGGGAATTGTAATAGAGGAAATTCCCTACCACAATTCCCTGATATGTCATTCAATAGGAACCATGGACAAAATTTATTACCATAAACTGTAATGACATGTGCAAAGGAACTTTTCCACGCACTTAAAAAAAAAAAAAATTACAGCTTACACTCACACTAAATCATATAACAATAGGTTTAGTGTCAACTTTATTACACAATAATTTAATGATGTTGAATACCTGACAGACTATAAACAGACCAACATTTCATGGTATGTTAAAATACAAAATTTTCTTGATTTTTTAAAAATATACATATTGCTCAGCAGTTATGAAGTATACTTGACGTAAATGAATCTTTTTAATCATTGCTTTATCAATGATAACCATTTGGCACATTTGACCTTTTTAATACCCCTTTCAATAAATCGCTGGTCTGGACCAGGTCTGCACTAAGTCGTAAACTTTGGAATTACTGAATGGCACAGACCAAAATAGAGCTGCTTTTATCATCAAAGTCAAGTCCACCCTAAAATTCCTTGCATGGTCACAGACACTTTTTTATCAGTGCCCATACTAACAGTTTGACATATGTATACATCAAAAAATTGTGAGCTCTTCCGCTCTGACCGCAAGATGATGTTATGTACATGTGGCCGTGTTCAGTTACCATAACAGGGGCTGATTTAATGAAAGGGTCCAAGCAGCAAGACGCGCGGTCTGCTGTCAATTACTAAACGCATATTTTTCACTGCTTCATGCAGACTATTTTAGTGCGGACCAAAAATGGAAGAATTAGTGAGAATGGTATAAATATCTGTTATTGCTGGTTTAGGATCACTTGCTTTTCATTTATGCTGATGTACAGCTTTTAGGAAATTTGGTCTTGGATCTTAGACGTATATCTACTGTAACAGAGTATTTCTGGATATTGGTATTTGCCATAAAAGAAATGTTCCACAGTTGTTCCGATATGCAATCTATAATTAAGACCCAAATAAAAATTATTTTCAAAAAGAGTTGAGTAATGACCAAGTATATTTCAATTTGTGCTGCTAAAACTTGATATTATAAGAGAGAGAGAGAGAAAGAGATAGTGTTTGTGTGTGAAAGAGAGAGAGAGAGAGAGAGAGAGAGAGAATGTGTGGCAAAGGCAGAAAGGGCAATGATAAAATAAAAACAGGAATGACAAATAGAGAAATACACACATAAATCAAAATACCGGTATGGAAGGACAGAAATCAACCAAATCTGTATAGAGAGAAGATAGACAGAAGGGGGGGGGGAGAAGACACAAAAAAGTAGGATGAGGAACAAAATATTTAGGAATATGAATATCAGCTTGATAAATATACATAAATTCAAAGTTTGATTCATTACATGCTTTCCATATTCTTTCCTGAAAATAGAGAAAAATATTCTCGACATTTCTTCATTAAGCAGTTTTCTTTTGAATTTTGATCAATAATCGATATTCAAAGCTTATATTTACAAACACCTAATACTGAATACACTTCTTAGCAGACCTGATAAAAGCAACAATAACAAAAAGAATTAATATGTATTAGTACATTTTCAGTGCACATAAAACGCAATATTTACACCACAAAAATACAACAGATAAAATGATCCCACATTAAATTACACCGCCAAAAAAAAAGTAAGAGCATCCTTTAGACTCATGTTTCGGCAGTTACATTCATTTTTCTTCTATCAAAAATATACTATTGAAATCTATTTTGACCAATTCACCCTTGAGGTATATTCTTATCTCATATTCATGCTCAACTGAAATCATAATAATACTGTAAGTCAAAATGATTCTTTATAATCACAAAATAAAGGGATCCCACAGAAATGTAACATGTTCATTAACGATCCCATTATCTAAGATCAATGCAACAAATCGCAGAAGTCAATACAAATAATGCAAAAGAGTGTAATTAATCATCCACTGACATTGACGCAATATTCTGTCTTTTTTTTTTTCAGTGTTTGAAATAAATGGAATTTTGATATCTTGAAAGCATTTTTCTTAGGACTTTGTGATAACAGTGTGCGAGGAATAGAATGATATTATTTGCAAACCAAAAGCAGTTTGAGTACATTTTAAATAACACAAATTTACCTGTTTTACATGAACTCGCCCTTTGTAAGAATCATTGACTATTTTTTCAGGAAACAAAATGGAATTTCCTCTTTTATTCTCAATTAACTTCCCTTCTCATTTTGAGATAGTATAAGTATAATTTATTCTCCATTTCAGAAAGTTCGCTTTGCACTAGTTGGTACAAACAATGCAAATAATACAGTGTGAAAATATGAATTGATACATTGAGATTTTGCGATTCAGTGGTTTGATCATATGAGCAGAAATCAGAAGGTTCCAGGTTGTGATAACCATATTCATTCACTTCTCACATTCTGTCTCCTCCAAGTCCCGGAGGGCATAACTCAAATCTCTTAATCCATTGGCTACTGTTACCAAGTGGCTCCAGTATTAAGCCTATGGGAATAAATCAATGTAGAGGTCAAAAGGTTAAACCTAGGACCAACTCCATCTTCACTGTCAACAAGAAGATATGTTGCTGAGAATCTTCCATTCACCTCAGTTTGATTCAGGAATAAGTCAATTAATTTCATCTTCATATCAAAAGACAAACAATAATTTACACTTGATTTACAGAACGCAGGCAGGTCTACACAGCTCCGTAATCCATTCGATCATGTATTGATAATTCAAATGGCGATTCCTCTCCATCAAAAGTCCAGAGCGTTGCTGGAAAAGCCATTTTGTTTCTTATTTCATTTCGATGGCCACCTGTGGAATTGTCTCTGCGTGTTGTTTGGCAGCTTCAATAAAGCATCTCATCCTTTGGCATAGCTCGGTGCCATTCCTTCGTGTTTGTCAACTGTCATGTCCTGCGCCAAAGGTTAAGGTCCTGTGAATAGTGTCCTGCTGGTTCTACACTCCGTTCATCATACGCAAGATGGGCTCCCAATGATCTGTGTATGTGGTGCCTGGTGGAAGTTTCAGCGCTGTGGAAAAACAAAAAATCGTAACTGGCATGATGAGAACTAAGAACAGGATCTATCCATCACTGTTATACATTTTTAAAAAAAAGGCCCTTCACTTAGTTTTTATGGCAATATGGTTTTATTCATGCATTTACAGTCAGACCACCACGCGTAAGTCAATGAGGCAAATCAGCACATTTTACAGAGATTCTCGTTCACTGAAAACTGAATTTCGTGCTCGCGAGATTTCAAGAGAGTTTTAGACATATGTGCAAGGGGTCAGAAAATTTTTTCTGAATCGAGAACACTGCTAAATCTGTTCAATTTTTTAATGTAGTTGTCCATCTCACTGACATTTTGCTCTTTAGTTGATATAAAGGATTACTGTTTTTGTTCAGATTTAGATACTTTTTATATAGTTCAAATTTGATGAAATTTTGGTTATTTTTTAGGGTCATTTTATCCCTTGTTTACTTCGTCCTCGCTCCTGACCCGATTAAAGTATTGAAATATAAGTGAAGTGGATGATTGTGGAGGTGATATTTGGCACTGACAGTGAATTCAAAACTCATTTGCAGCAAACTGTATTAGAGCAAGAAAATGAAGGTTCATGTAAGCCAATTTTTGTGGTTGCACAACTGCTGCTGTTTGAACTGCCTAGCTGAGGCACTTTGGTGACGTCACAATGACCAGTGCCAAGCCTGAGGATCAGGGATGCGTGTAATGTGATTGCGGAATGGACCAATCAGGGACTAGCGGCATAGTCCTTGGACCAGTCATGTTGCGCCATTCAGTAAAATGTTTATTTTGCTCGAGAAAAAGCTGTATCATGCTTGATTATGCCTTGCTCCTGACCCAATTAAAAGCTAAATCATCAGAATTTCAGTGAGATCTGGAAGAATATCATATCACGATTCTATTGAGCTGAAAATTATGCTTTGCAGCAAAATATATTTCCAATATTTTTCACTCTGTTTTATCTACCTTAAAGGGGGTACCCAATGCTGAAACAATGTTAGCTCATTTAAAGAGCATGATTTTATTAGCAGAAAATCATCTGCCTAAAGTTATTTAAAAAGTCGTGTTGCCAAGGAAACCCCCAAATGTGGCAAGATTTCAGGATATTTCTGACCCCTCAGCTGTGACCCAGTTTCAAGTGGGTACCCACTTTTACGTCAAAATGATGTCAAAGTGGGTACCTTCTAGCAAAATGCGCGCAAGGTATAATACACATTGTACACTCTAGTGCGCAGCACAACTGCAATGCGCGAAGCTGGGTACCCACTTTTACGTCATACCTCATACTCAAATTTTTTGGTTAACTCTTGACTTTTTATTAGAAAAAATTATCCAAAATGCATTGGTTTCGATTGAAAATCATCAAACTTTTAATGTTATTCTTCTTAGAATTCTATTCTCGATCATATATAAAAAAAAAAAATTACCATTGTGTAATCACTTTAAGGAGTTTATTTACTTCCATGAATGGTTTATTCATTTAAAAGAGTTTTCTTGATGAAATAGTTAAACTATAAGCTAAAATAGGTAGCATTATTCTTCTTCTTCAATTTGGAATTAAAATCGTCAAAATCCGTTACGAGATAGCGAATTAATTGGCAGTTTACCACATCCTTCTGCTCATGAATATTCATAAATTGCATTTGGACTTGCATACAAGTTTTGTAAAATAAGCGCTTTTGCAACGCGTGGCAGTCTGACTGTTTAGAAGCAGTTTTAGAATAATGCAGGGATCAACTGATGAATACATACTGATTTGGGGTGTTGGAACTTCAGAGGAATCAACTGAAGGACTATTTGAAGTATGAACAGCGCCATCTATTGTCCTGTATTAGGCATTCACAAACATAAATTCCTATTGCCTTACTTCTGCATGCCTTTCAACTAAACTTGATTTAGAATACATGCTGTTTTCATATAGACAGCATAAAAAATCCCTATTCAGAGGTGTCCTTTTTATCTTGGTAGATGTATACGGTGATTGTGTCAATGAAGAGTCAAAATCATTAGCAGCTTTTTGACCGACTTACTTCTTTGGCAGTATTTCCCTCTTGTGTAAGCAGGACAGAAGCATCGGCCTAAGTGACACAACCCACCATTCCTGCATAACCTCTTGCATCCAAATGCTGTAAGAAAGAGAAGAACACATTCACGGTAAACGACAACCTCAAATATCGACAGGATGTGCTATACCCAATGTTGATATCATTCACACCAGCGATCCAACATAGGAAGAGTTTGATATCGAAGATTTGAAATCAAATAGTTTGATTTCATATATCCCTTTTTTGTAAATTTGAGATATTTGCACTTAAAGACGCTCAGTCGTGGGCTTTCATGGGGAATTTGACACTATGGGTGCTTACCCAGTAACAGGTGTTGTCCATCACTATGAGTTTTATGATCGACAGAGCTTATGTAATGCTCTGTATATTCAACCCTTTGCCCCATGTGGCAAAGTCGTTATCTCACTTTCCCTGGCCCGAGAATGCCCGAAGCAGGCCGAAGAATGTTTGTGGTGGGACGGCTTGTTTTGCTGTGCTCCAGAAATGTAGCTCTATCACAGGTATTTCCAGTGCTTTTCACAAAGGCTGGTGTCAGCCAATTATGAGCCATTCCCCATAAAAGCCCACGACGGAATGTCTTTAAAGTTGCTCAAATATAAAATAATAGAACAATCATATGATATGTTTGATGATAACTCCAAACATTTTCTTCGATATATAATGAGTGAGGTATCAAATTGAAGGCATTTTTTAGATTCATACAATGGTGGTGTTACTTTAAAATTGTAAAACAAACAAAAAAAAAGGCTTTATCCTGTTTTTGCAATGAAACTCTTCTTATGGTAAGAAAGTCAATAAGACATCCAGGGTTAAACAAAGTCCAAGGTACTCCTGCGTTTACTGGATATGTTTTCCACTCAGTCAAAATTGTTAGTTTCTTGATGACATATACAGGGATGAAAAAAAGATTATTATTATCTATATAGGGCATTTTTGCAGCACATTAAAAACACATATTTCTTGTCTGCATGATTTGTCTGTGCAATATCAGAGCATATTGTATGTGATATTGCATGGTCTCTTCGCGTGCGCGCAATGAAACAAACATGCGCAATGAGGATTACAATGCATGGATACGCAATACACGCAATACACAAACAACACTTTGATGACGTCATAAAGAGGTAAGTCAAACTTGTGTGATCAAAATAAATGTATGATGGGGGCCCTTTTTAGTTGCTGAAATGACTTTTATTGAAATTTAAATCCCTTTCTTGTTGGGTATAGATAATAATAATGATATTGGATGGCTTTATTTCATGGAATACCAGGAATATTCCACTTGTTAGGGCTAATATTGCACTCATCTTCGATTCGTGCAATATTGGCCCTAATTTGTGGAATATTCTCTGGTATCCCATTCAGAGCCATCCAATATGATATAAATATACATCTCAAGACAAGTTAATTACACAGTTCTGTAGTATATTTGACAGCATATGAATTAAGTTAGCAAAGAAGTGCCATCTCTAGAAAACAAGTGAAATGGAGGCCAAATAAAATGTTTAACATGTAAATGTTTTAGGCTAAATGTTAATTACAAAGTACTGTACTTTACATAAATGTTGTGTAGATATTGTAGAAATGTTATTTTGGGTGAGATTCTCTCAAAACCAGAGTCATATGAAAAACAACTCAAAATAAAGTGGAAAAGGCAATTTAAGCCCTTATTAAAAACACACTGATCTAGATTAGCACTTGCCGCGTTTTCCTAATCTGGCAGCACATAATCAGTATAATTAACCTTGGGGTTCCCAACACCTCAAATTGGCCATGTCACTTCTTCTTGCCTCGGTTATAGCCAGCCAGTCTTGAACCCCTGCACTTTTCTTGGCACTAATTATCTGCCTAGCATCTAATCATCTCGTCACAACTCATCAATTAGCTCTCAAGTAGATAATGAAGAGCGTTTTTAGAGTGAGGGGAATGTTGATTCCGAGAAGTAGCGTACACAGGTACCATAGCGATCGAGTGTCTAAGACTTGTTTTGACTGGTTGCACACTGCAAAAATATCTTATACTGTATCATCCTTTTCCTCATGGATATGACTTAACATTCTATTTTTGACAAATGATATTATCATTATTATTAAATATATACATCATTATATTATCATTATTCATACTATGCATATTTTAAAGAAAATAGTACTTGAAAAAACTAAAGAGGAGCAACAAAGAGAACATCTCCAATTTCAATTTTATGATGGAATATATCTTCTGAGTGAGAGAAAGAGAAAGACAGAGAGAAAGAGAGAGAAAGAGTAAGAGAGGGAGAGAAAATGGATGATAATCCACAGTATTAACTCCACATAAGTATTTTCTCTCGTGACAATCCTACCCTTATCTTGCCTATGCCTTTTTTTCACACTTGTAATTCCCAAGTTTGTGCAGAGTTAATAAACCACTTCTGTGGTGGACGTTCTGGTGTTGCGGGTGTTGAAAAGGATCACTACTGGCTTGATGAAGGGGACAGTTCAGCCAGAGGGGTGCGGAAATTCCGATATATGGACATGACTGTAATACGATATTGGATCAGCCAGACAGGACACTATCTGATAGAAGATCTTCAGGGTTCAGCGAGAATCTGCTGAAAGAATCTTGGGGTGACCCCCCCCCAAAAAAAAACCATCCTCTATCTATCTATTTATCTATATGATATCATAATGAAAGGATGAGGTGAACTATTATTCTAAAAATGAGTATTCTTCCCTTCTTATACTAAAGGAGATACCGCAAACTACAGGCAAATGGGTGTGGAAAGAGGGTGACAAAGAGAGCACAAGGGAGAGAAAAATTGTTCAATATAAAATAGTAATATTTGTCAACAAGAGCTTGTTTTACACTGAATCAATAACAGCTAATCCTCATTTTTCTAATTCCCACCTTTTTTTCCCCTCTAAACCTCATGAGGTTACAAAAAGGCGTCGCCATACTTCCAAGTTGCCCTTGAAATCTTATCGGATATATCGTGAGCTGATGAATAATTGTCCAGATAAACTTCTGCCCATTCCCTACACCCATGGCTATATTAATCCCAGGGGATTCCCCCACCCTATAATCGGAACATCTTTGTTAGCCTGACTTACAAGGGATGATTTTTCATACGATTTGGGGGGAAAAAATGAATCGAGTATACAGACTACTGATTTCATCTCTATCTGCATGATATATCATTGTTACTGGGACTTACAGAACTTCAGTGCTTCACATACAAGAATCCTAACTCCTTGCAAAAGAGGGTGAAAAAATGGGAGTGTCCTTAAGTTACAGTAATGTTCAATAGTTCAGAGCACAGGCACACCAAATGATTTTCAAAATGGCACATTTTGTATTGAACTTAAAAATGTTGTCAGTTATGAGGCCGCTTTGATCATTCTTTCGTTAAGTCAATATCAATATCTTTTATATATCAATTCTCACACCTTATAACCTGGAAAAAACGGCTTTTACTAAACACTTGGGTAGCGTCGCTCTGGAAAACACTCGGGTCGCAGCTCGCTGGGTATGGGGTGCCAAGTGTTAACTAAGTTATTTGGTCCAAAACTGCACAATTTACTGTAAAAAGTTCACTAAAAACTTTATTTATTTATAGATTTCACGATCATGAACCATTTCATTACAAAATAAAATGCAACAGACGATTTGGCAACAAAACCTCCCACCAATATGAATGAACAGACAGGATTTATAATTATGACCTCTTATTGAGCCTGTTATATTCACTTCGCCCGGGCAATCGGGCATTGACTTTTTTTTGTAACAAACACTTTGTGCATAGCAGAGGGAGCAGAGGGAGGGAGGATCAGTTTACTAGAATATGCCTGTGGGCGTGGCAGTGGGGGTTTTGGTTTTACTGTACACTGACTGTAGTTTTGGACTGCATAACCTAGTTACACTTGGCGCACCATACGGTATACCCAGCGAGCCGCGACCCGAGTGTTTTCCAGCGCGACGCGACCCGACTGTTTAGTAAAAGCAAAAAAAAAAAAAAAAAAATCTTTACTAATGGAAAGCTTAACCACCATTTACACAAATAAAAATCTGGTACACTACATGTATGTTCATGGTCTACTGAATGAAGCCATAATATTCCTTGATATTAGTCCCAAAAGAATAAGCAAAAATGAGAGAAATGTTGGTAGAATCAGGACCCAGGAGGGTTATTCTCCTTAAGATGTGTAATCATCACTCTTCCATTCAAGAATATTGCAACTGTAAGTCAAGACAATGATGAGTCAATCTAGCATCTCATAATTCCCAGTAGAGTTTTTAAGGGATTAAGGCCAGTCCATGGTGTCTTTAATCCCAGGATTAACCCCATGCAAGGAGTGCTATTGACTGGAACTAAAACCCCTGAGATTAGAGGAATATCCCCTTCTTCGTCCTTGTATTGATAGCTTTCTGTCCAGGGTGGGAGAGACAGACAAGCAGAAACCATTTCATGGGCTTAGTAACAGAGTATCATCTTTTTTAAAATCCACTCTCACTTTAGTACCCTAACTATAAGGGAATCTAAAAGAAGAGAGAAATATGGAAACCCTTCTAACATTTTGGTTACATGCATAAACAGCAGATAAGTTTGAAATCAAATCATAAACAAATTGCTTTTTAACAGAAATAAAATATTACACTTTGAATATTCACAGGATTTTGGAACTTGAATATCACCGAGTCAGACTGATGAGTCCCAAGAAGTCCATAGAACTGTCTAGGATTGCCCATTGTTTTAGGTGGAGTCAGATGCACCGCCAAGCATGGCATTCTCTTTCAAGCTCTGGGACCCGCTTCATAAACTTGTTACCAGTAACAACCGCCACATTTCTATTACAAATTTGATTTCAGCCAATCAGATGCAAGGATTTCAATAGCTTATAACAGTTATTGCAACTTGTTATTGATAAGAAGTTTTATGAAACAGGGCCCAGGCCTCACTCTGATAGCAAAATAGCTTAACCCTTTGCCCATGGAAACTAGGGTAGTTTGTGTATAGCCTATAGGGATGTCAGAATTCAGTAGTCAACAGGTTAATAATAATGATAGTGGGTTCTTGTATAGCACTCATGTCCATCAGAATTGACGCTCCTGGCGCTCCACTGTTATTATGGGTATTGTTGGGTCTCCTTGCTTGTTGAAGTGAAAACAGAGGATTACACTGGAGTAAGCTATGTTTGAGGCAGATTCAAAGGCTCGGAATGGTTTTGCCTTTTATATTCAGGGTATGGAACAGTGGTTAGAAGAGGGGAGCGTAAGGAAAGAAACAGAATTACGAGACAACTTACATGGTTTTCTTGAGACCTCTCTTTCTCTTGCTTTTTCTTCTCTCCTACATTTCCGTCCTTCTTTACCTGGCAGACATTGACAAATACCCGGTTTAATACAATCACTGCCAGCTGGACACTCGGGATCACAGACAGCTAGAGAAACAGGAGGAAAAAGGAGAGGATCTAATTAAACTGATGATGATGATGATGACGATTTATGTACTCCTACTCTATCTGAAAGAATCTGCAAAGGGTCAATATTGATACCAGGGAAAAAAATACATGGGGGCTCAGGGCGAATTTGCCCCCGAAATGCCAACACGAGCCCTGTAAAACTAAAAAAAGAGCCCCTGAAATTCTCATTTGGGTCCAATGCTAACTGTAATGCAATGTAGTGGGCTCAAAAAGTAGCCCCGGAAAAAAATTAATTATTTTTTTCCGATTGTACCAATGGTGGGTCTAAATGCTTTTATTATCCTTTGTTATAGTTCAAAGCACCTCTTGTAGTTAAGTCCAATGTGGGTTAAATGTGGACCAAGATAACTATGACTTTCTGCCACTTTTAAAGTTGTTTAAAAATCCCTTTGCTTGCTTGCTTAGGCCTTGGTAAGTTTAGCCCTTGTAATACTCGATGCTCCACAACAGCTGGCGCTAAGCAAAAAGTAAAAACAAGAAACTATTTCAGAGGTGATTTTTTTCTTTTTTACTATTGATATTGGGAGCTCTCTAATACTGTTTTCACACTGCCGAAACGGAATATCCATGCCGTTATATTTCATGACGCTTCACTTTCAAAACGCTTCCAAAACGCTTCTGGTTTCTGTTCACACTGAACCAATGAAGTCCGTTTTGAGCGAAAGCGTAATATTACGGTGTGAGAGAGTGCGGAAATACGTCATTACCCACCATGCATCCCTGGCCTTGACTTGCACTTGTCTTCAATATCTTGTGCTATGTACGCAATACACGAGGTATGCTCGGTATGCTACACGAAAAACGTAAACATCGTGGCTCGATCAAAATTAGTAAACTTAATTTTTTTTTTGTTTTATTTGATATATGTAACAAAACAAATCAGTTATTCAGAATAAAATGTATAATTATTACTTAACTTATTGCAATTTGTTTAAATTTACTGAATAATTATTTTTTTTATTTGTATGTATAGTTTCATGTTTAAACTCATGTACGAATGCTAACGCGTTTGTTTCTTCATACATGATTCGCGTCCATGCAGCTAGTAGCGTCGAACGTACGCTGCACTGCCATGCCGATCCATGCAGCTCGCTAGCGCTGCGATCGAAGATACCCGCGCTTTTACTCGTTTCCCGCTTTTTCCAGGTTTTTGGTGGGAACCTGGTTGACCTTTGACATTTCATTCCGCTTTATTTTCTTTTTTCTGTACATACCAAAAAATAAAGCGTCATATTTGGAATATTCCGTTTTCAAAACACCTCAAAACCTAGTGATAGACCTCACACGTAGATTGCGGAATATTTGATTCCGTTTTCAAATATGACGCTTTGCTGAGTGTTCATACCAAAGCGTTTTTTTCAAAAAACGCTTTTATTCCGTTATATTTGTTTGGTGTGAAAGTGGTATAAGGCATCTTATCTTTATGTCATTGTGCAAAAGAATGCGTCTGGAACGCAAAATGGAAAATTATTGAAAATTGAATTTTTCAAACAATGACTGATTAATGTACAATCTTCTTCTGGTATGATCTTTGCAAAATTCTATTCCAATATGTCAAAATAGACATAATTTTTGCATTTTTTGTATTTTGCATTCTGGATGCATTCTTTCGCACAACAACATAAAGAGAAAATGCCTAGAAGGGAGATAATTGGATTCAAACACACTGTATATAGTAATAATTATCTCCAATGGCATGCTGCCTAACGCTACATTTCAGTTCTCTAAAAATATGGGATGACTGGACTTACGGATTTGACAGAGGGCTCCCTTGTATCCTTCAGGACACCAGCATCGGTTTGCTCCTATGCAACGTCCACCGTTCTTACACTCCGAGTCACAAAGGGCATTGGCTAAGGTATCGAGAGTAAAAGTTAAGAGTCATTGATCAATACAAAATTGATTACAAAGCATTAGAATTCTTGAAGCAATCATCAACACTGAGACTGATAATCTCCAGGCAGGGGAAAAGGGATTCTCCATTTCAAGCAAAGTAGCAATAGTTAAATAATTACTTCTATCACTGCAATTATTGTTGTTAAATAATGTCTTTATTCTCAAAGTTTCCACTTAAAACAATGACTGATATGTCTCTCACAATCACCCCAATGATTTATATAACCCACTCTCTCCCTCTCCCCTTCTCTCTCTTTCTGTATCTCTCTTGCAGTTTCTTCCTTGCTAAATCTCTCTCCCTCATTACTCCCTCTCTATTTATCTCTCTCGCTCTCCCTCATCTATCTATCTATCCCTATCTCTCTCTCTCTCTCTCCTCTCTCTCTCTCTCTCTCTCTTTACCCCTCTTTCTCTCTTTTTTTTTTTCTCTCTCTCTCTCCCCCTCTCCTTCACAACTCTTTCCTTTATTTTGAGAAAAAAAAAATTCTCACTGACAATGATAAGGTCATCCATCAATTAGGAGTCAGGTATTGACATATTTCATTAACACGAATCTCACATTTTCATCACATTACAGATATTTCCTTATTTGTGACTAGGGAATTGTTTTATGAGTGCAGGGGAAATTACACTGAATGCCTCCCCAATGATGCTATTACAAGATCATAACAGAAGTATTAAGACAAAGATTAAACCAGTCATTATTGGTCCAAGTTTTCAAAATAGCCTGCTATGTCTGATCCTGGGAAATTAGCCCAACCGCAGATAGAAAGAGCTGGAATACAGTATATTTCACTGTTGCTCTTGGAGTATAGCAGGCTAGAATTATCTCAAGAAAAATGGAGCTTGCTCGTAAAACTAGACTGCTATTTTGCCAATAAACAAGCTAAATCGCTGGGGAAGACACTTAATTGATTTATTGATTTCTATATCATCTTTGTCAAACATACATATTCGCAATCAATTGCATCAATGAGATATTTTACTTTTGATTCATTACATCGCATACATTTATAAATACAGTATGAGAAATTTGATAGCCTTTTTGACTAGGATACACTCCAAAGCTTGCTGTAATTCGTCAAACAAGCAGAGATCACTTGACATGTGGTAACAGATACCGTGTTTACACACGACTCGGCTCGAGTGTTGAATCCTCAAGCAGGGTCGACCGCTGCGAAGAGGGCAACTGTGATCGCGTTTATACTGAAACAAAAAAGGCGAGTTCGACACGGCCCGCGGATCACGAACGGAAGTAGAATAGACGTCACAAATGCGGGAAATTTGCCACTGACGGCGAGCACCGAGTTCATATTCAGAGTACTATTTTCACATTGTTCACATACGTTAAACACTAAACAGCGATCGGAGATAATTTTCTCTTGTAATCTTTGCAATACAGGTAATAATTTAGTAAAGCACATATCTATTAAATGAATCTTATGTGCAACAACAGAATTTTACGACCCCTAAAAGGAGTATTTTTTACCTACGAAAACCGAGCGAAGGCAGGGGCACAGCACAGAACTAGAGAGCATATCGCGCGCGCTACCGGATACGGATATGCCGTGTTTGACCTAGGTCATGCGGGTTCGACACGGCTTTCTGTTTACACACGAAAAAAAAGGCGAGTCTGACTCGGCTCGCGGGTTGAAACCTATGATTTTGGCGGATCAAAAAAGCCGTGTTCGACACGGCTCGCGGATCACACTGATCGCGTTTACACAGCATAAAATTGCCGTGTTGAACACGGCTCGCGTGTCGAACCCCCGAGCCGAGTCACTGTGTAAACACGGTGTATGAGAGGGAAAGCTTCAACTCTGACTCTTATCTTGAAAAGCATTGAGTAATCCAATCAAGCCCAGGCTTGTACCAGCCAATGGAAACACAACCCCTTCAGCCCACCTGTACAATCTCTCTTCACCAGTGAAGGCTCTTGCCTTGGTGGTTAGGGAGATATGGAAATGCTTTTAATGCACAGGTGAGCCCGTATAGACATCTGGTCATGAAGGGAGTATTACACAAGATCAATAACTTCCTAAAAAGTCTGTGACTCCTGTTAGGTATTTCACCGATGATTAATATTTACCCTTGGTGGGTAAACATTGCAGGTGTTCAGTGACTTTAGAGATCTGGAAATAAGTATGAAAGGAAAACTAGCTTTGTGAAAACCTTAAACATGTTTCACTAAATAGGGACAAGGTTTCTTTTTCATACTACCATAAAGAGCAAGCAGCTTTTGTTATACTGGAATTAGTAAATGCACATAGGGCAGAAAAGTATTTGAAAATATTTGAATTCTTGGTTTCACTAGAAATTTGAAAGCTAACATGACTCCTTGTTTTCATAATAAGAATACAAGTGTTTATAACCCAGAGATCGTTTACTATTTATTTTTTCAAACAAAAATTGAAAATGCATTAATGATAGAATGCGATTAAAAATTCTTAAAATAATGTTGCTGTTGCATGCACAAATCCTTTCTAAAAGAGAAACCTTTTATCATTTGTTAATCAGTATTTTTAAAAATTATTATTCTAATATTATTTGTATTATTTCCTCTAAAAGGAGTCTATAAATTACAAGCTATGTTTTTAAATAGACTCCTCCACTTATGTTTCTTTAATATGCCAAATTTTATTTTTCTTAAATTATGGTCTAGTTGCTTTTATATGTACCTACACTTACCATTCATTATTTTTTTTCTCCACAATTTTGTTTCATAAATGTTATATCAACCTGTATACACTATACATTTATTTGTTCTGTAAAACATTGAAAAGATCGTGTGGAAATTAAAAAAAAAACACCTTGAAACCTTGAAACCCTTAGCATCATTTTTTCAAGCTAATGTTCATCAAAGTGCAAGAAACTTTATACCCATCAAGTAGGCCGGCTGGGGGAGGGGATAGCTGGAGAAGGGGAAGTGGTAGATCAAACATCATCTTAGGTAAAGTTCAAGGTACACCCATTAAAATCAGAGAAGGGGGAGGAAGGGGGGAAGAATTGTTCTATACACTTGTGAGAAGCAATCCCGAGAAAGAATACTGACTTGTGGTTTTCAGGATGTCATCATGGCGAGACTAAAGGATACGAAGAAGATATCTTGAGATTACTGGGCCAAAACTTTTCTCAATCCACACTTTTCATAAGTCCATCCTTTCCTTTTTTAACCTTTTATTTGCTGCCAGTGCCAACTTGCAGTCAATGTGCCAAGCATGTCACATGACTGCATTATGCAACAAATATTAAGTTTTGTGAAATAATCCATTTCCATTGACACCCTTTTTCAGTACGAGTGACAAAGGAAGGTAATTTGAGTGGCACATAAGGATTTAAATGTAAAGTTATCAATAAAAGTGAAATACATAAAGGATCTATGTATTTCAGCCCAATGACTTCGAAAAAAATAAATAATTGCAAGAAAAAACATTAAAATTCCCATTTATTTTGCCTGTTTGTCTTTCTTTGTATATTCAACTTTCTCATTATTTCTCTTATCTCTCTCTTCATTCAACCTCTTTCTCCTATCAAGTCACAGCTAGCTATATTGCATTTGTTTTTGCTCTGTATCTCTCTTTCTCTCTCCTCCTCCTCTTTCCCTCTCTCCCCCTCACTCTCTCCCTGTCCTCTCTCTCACTCTTTATTCTCTGACTCTCATCTCTCTCTCTCTCTCTCTCTCTCTCTCTCTCTCTCCTCCCTCTCTCTGTCTTTCCCATCCCTCCCAAATCTCATCAGTTCTCTCCTACCCCAACTCAACCATCTTCACCTCATCATGTCATCATTTTTCTTCCTGAGGATTATTGACCAGTCAAAAGGCCTGGATTGTTCAAGTTTGAAAAAAAAACTGACATCCATTCAGCAGCCTAATAAAAAACTTCCTGATTCAATTTTCAGCCAAAGTGTAAGAACAAGACTGTCTGATCTTTTGGAACAGGAACAATGCTTGGATCAAGTTAGCTTACAGCTGATAGCTATTCAATGCAGGAAGGGTAATCATTTCTTCATACACTCACTGAAACAAGAAGGAGGTGTACTAGTATTGTAGAAAAAGACAATGTCAGTTACTTCTGATTTCATTTTGTTCTATCAATGATATCAAATCATATATGAAATTAAGTGATGGGGACATTTGTGATGGAAAACTCATTTTGCCAATTAAATTGATGAAAAGTAATAAAAACTGAAAAGATTGCAACATTCAATAAAATCAAACACAGGCAATTCTAACAATTAATAATAATGATAATTAATAATAATAATAATAATAATAGTCTTATTTACCCAAGCATAAGAAATCATGCTGATATTTTTACGTGTTCTAGAATTCGCGCCCGCTGAAAATAGCGCGAAATCCGCGAAAATTAATGTACCACAAATATTTCTGCTTTTACAGTAGTTCATTTAAAAGAGTATGATTTCATCAGCAGAAAATCATCTGCCTAAATTTTTCTTAAAAGTCGTGTTGCCAAGGAAACCCCCACATGTAGTAAGATTTCAGGATATTTTTGACCCCTCAGCTGTGACCCAGTTTTAACTGGGTACCCACAATGATGTCAAAATGACGTAAAAGTGGTTACCTTGTCGCGCAATCAGGTAAAATGCGCGCAAGGTATAATACATAATGAAAAGTCTAGCACGCAGTACAACTGCAATGCGCAAAGCTGGGTACCCACTTTTACGTCATACCTCATACTCAAATTTTTTGGTCAACTCTTGACTTTTTATGAGAAAATTAGCCAAAATGCATCGATTTCGATTGAAAATCATCAAATATTTAATGTTATTCTTCTTAGAATTCTATTCTCGATCATATATCAAAAAAAAATTTACCATTGTGTAATCACTTTAAAAGTCTTTAAAAAGAACTCACTATGCTTTCCCCCACCAACCACTCCTGGGACTCCACCCTTCTTTCTGTCTGGTCTGTCGGGTATCCTACAGCACAGTACACCGGATAACAGACCCTCCTGGAAGGAACACCGGTCCACTCTCTCGTAGATGAACTCCCGGTGAGATGGGAAGACGTCGATGCGCCCCTCCCCCAGGCAGGAGTCGTGCCTCTGTCTCCTCTTGGAGCAGTGTCTGCCCACTCCGCCCAGGACGTCGTGGCCGGGTTCACCTGTGCAACTTCGAGAGAATAGTCAGAGAGTATGATTAATCCTCTATAAATACTGTTAATGTTTAGGTGAATCTTGTTTATCAATTTAAAATCAAATTTCCAGGTAAAAATAGCATAAAACCTTTTTTCTCCTCAATGAGAAAATGACTGATTTTACAACAGGCTACTCTCCAAGGTACAATAAATATTAAAAATTCAAAATGAAGAAAATTTAATCATAATTTTAAAAAAGCAACATCTTCTTCCTTCCAAGAAAATAATAATTTTTTTTTAATCTGAGACAAAGAATACTTAAATGATAGAGAGACTCAGAAAATGATAGACAGTGACAGGTAGAGAAATTTTACATCAGTAATCTTTTTAACATTTTAAAAAATAGATTACATAAAATGAAGCCTTTCAATTATAAAAGGAAGGAATAATTCTACTACATGTCAAGTAAATCTTTATTTAATTGAAAAAAAATGAAGCCTTTCAATTTCTCTAGAATGCTACCTTGTGCATACACCATCATTATTGGCAGCATTGTAAGCGTAGCATCCATTCATGCTTGTTGCATCCAACCACGATATGTGCTTGAGTGAGTCCACGTCTTCGTGGTTACAGACCCGCCAGCCATGGGCACATAAAGCCTTTCCTTTCCTGACATGACCCTTCCAAGCTCCGCTGCAAGCCGCGATGCTCCGCATGTGATGGAGGCCCTCTATCGTGCCATCTTTGCAGCCAATGTCCTTCTTTATTGCTGCAAGATCAGGCAAGGAACAAAGAGAAATAGGAAATGACCTCTCCCATAGAGCTCTCTGAGTGTAGAAAAATTCACTGAACGCATTTCATTGTAACACCGTAAAGCTGACCGAGAAAATCCATTCAACTCAACTCTATTCTATTCTTAGCTTGATAAAATTTAGTTCAACCAATTCAATTCAATTTAAAGAAATCTAATCATAGTCGATGACTATCAAGAACTATTCTGCAACCAAAATGCTATATGTTGCTTTTTTTTAAAGCAAAACAAGAATCAATCTTTGAGAAATCTTTTTTGTTGTTGTAGTTGTTGCTGTTGTTGTTGTTACAAGAGGCAAAAGATGTAGCAGAGGAAAATGTATTTGGTATATTCTTCATCATTCATTTGCTAAAAATTATGATTTCAGAAAAGTTGGACAAAAACAACAAACACCAAAGTCTAAGGGTGCGTTCAAGCGATTTTTTAAAGCTAGAATCACAAACATGAATTACAAATCAAAACGCTCTTACAAAACACGGCTACTGCGGGAGAGCATTCAAGCGATTTTTCATCAACCCTGATTCTCGCTCATTTCAAGCCCATCCACTGCCAAATTATGTCCGTCGCAAGTCCTTCTATCTTCTTATCTTTCAATTTATCTTTTGTTATTCTTTGTTTCTCCTATCTTCTTTTCTATCTTTCCTTATGTTATTCTTTGTTTTTCCTTCTATCTTCTTCTCTGTACATCTTTCCTTATGTTATTCTTTGTTTTCTTCTATCTTCTTCCCTTTCCGTCTTTTCCTATATTATTCTTCGTTATTCATTCCATCTTCTTATCTTTCAATCTTTTATGTTATTTTTTGTTTTCTCCTTTTCTATCTTTCCTTATATTCTTTGTTTATCCTTCTATCTTCTTCTCTGTCCATCTTTCCTTATGTTATTCTTTGTTTTCTTCTTCTATCTTCTTCCCTTTCCGTCTTTTCCTATATTATTCTTCGTTATTCATTCCATCTTCTTATCTTTCAATCTTTTCTTATGTTATTCTTTGGTGTGAAAGCAACAATAGAATCGTGATTGAGCTCCGCTGTGTTCAATCAATGTTTAGCGACCATGGTTCTACAGAATCATGATTCAAAACGCACCTTTTTTGGCATTTCATGTTTGCGTTTTAAAAGACGTTTATTTTTACGACCTGCGAAAAATCGATTGAACGCAACCCTGGTTTATACTAAATGTCTTTGAAGACCATGATTCTAGGGTGAAAAATGCTCACTTGAACGCAGCCCCAATGTTACATGAAATTTCATCCATCAGAGTATTTTTTTCTTACAATTGAATTAAAACATGTTATCTTTTCCACATTTTCAATCAATCACAATATTTTCTTCAAAAAGAAAAATTATCAATCAATATCCCAAAACAAGAATGCTCTATCAATAGCACTTAACCTAAATATTTTTTCTAAGTACACATTCAGATAGGGCTAACAAACTTTAACAAGCACTTGCACCTACACTCTCAATCATACTCATGGTACTGAAACTATTATCAATCAGGGCATGAAAATAAAAGAAAGAACCCCCCAAAAGAGCTTGACAATTGTATAACGTCATGAAGGATTCTGATATGAGAAAGTGCATGAACAAGGCAACTACAGCCAAGAACAAGTGTACTGTTGCACCGGTATGAAATGCCTTTGTACTCTCCTATAAGCTTAATATGTTTTCACTGACAATTTAAGAAAGTGATTTTGAAAGCAGAAGTCTTTTTCACAGAGAAGATTTCTATTGCACTGCTGAAATGTATGTGCTTGATTTATTGTAATTATGTGCTTAACACTCCTATTGCATCTTTACATTTTTCTCGAAATTGTATACTAATTAGATCAGGATTTGCATCGTGCTTTGACTAATGCAGATAGAGCTTGTCCAAACAAAATACTCAAATTAAGCATCCTATTAGTACATACTTGACAAAAAAATGACAGATTTCCGTCACTTCTTTGTCATAGAACTAGCAAGTGAGCACAACATGTTCACTGATGCTTTGTTAATTCAACAATGAATTAATATGAAGTGGAGTGTAAATTCAAATTAAATTGAATATACTGGGACATACTCCTGACAGAGAACTTACAGTTCTGCTCACAGATATTTTGAGACAAAGTGCATACTACCTCTGCTGCTATGGGAATCAAACACAATTAAGGAGCTGCTTTTTCTTCTCAGCTTCTCTAATCAGAAAACCACAGATTCATGCAAAACTGCACTAATCCACTGTCACTCAAATATAATTTATGGCAGCAATTTCCTACATAGATATCCACTAATATCAACTTTATGACTTAAATAAAAAAATTGTCATTTTCATCCTACAGGCAGTTCTTGTCTTTTCCCTTCTGCTTGTCTGTCTCTAAAACTTTTCATCATTTCATCTTTTACAGATAGATTTTGTAAATCATGAAAAGTTTAAATCCTAAAATTACATTACAATTACAATCATTCCACTGAATTTGGTTTCCATTTCAAATATTTGAGTGGCCTCAAAACTCTCATGACACTTTAAACAATGATTCTTTTTATTGTTCTGTCAAGGCCATTCCTTTCATTTTCTTTTTAAGAAGGTAAGAAATTATCAAACTCAATAACACCACCACCACAATCATCACCATAATCACCACCATCATCATTACCACCATCATCACCAACAATATAATCATCAGCACCATCATGATCATCATTGTCATCATCACCATCAACACCATCACTGACACCATCATTACCATCATCATCACCATCATCATCATCGTCATCATCACCATCATCATCACCATCATCATCACCATCAACAACAACATCATCACCATTATTATCACCATGATAACCATCATCATCAGCATCGTCATCATCATCGTCATCATCACCATCATCATCAACATTATCATCATCACTGTCGCTATCACCATAATCACCACCATCATCATACTAACCCTTTTCTGAGACTTTCACCTTCACATCTTCTTTGGCATATCCAACCGTGTTAGAAGCAATACAGGAATACTCGGCACTATCCGTCAATAAAGTCTTGTGAATGACTAGCGTATCTGTGTCAAAGGGAAACACAAACAGGATAAGAACTGTTAGTAGCGAGGAAAGGCATCATTTCCAAAATTCATGTAAAAGGATTCATCACTCGATATACTGCACTGTTCCACAAAATTCAAGAGGGCGTTGAGAAATGAGCTAGCTAAAATTAAAGCCTTCATGATGACTGTCAGCATATTTTGTAATCCTAATATATTATATTTATATGTATAAAATTAAGAGTCAACATTATGCACTATTGAGCCAACTCTTCTCACTGACTTTTGTTGGTTTGTTTGTTTACTTATGCCAATACATGGACTATTTCAAGAAATTAAGAGTCTAATATCTTTGAAGCTATGTTCTTCAGAAATTTCTTTTAATATTCTTTCATTCATACTTAAACAATGACCAGTCATTAGTAATTTTTCCTGCAATACCTCAGTATATAATTAATGGTGTATAAAGAGTAACATAAAAGATTAGTGCACACGTATCTACATTTCTATCTATCTATCTATCTATCTATCTATCTATCTATCTATCTATCTATCTATCTATCTATCTATCTACCTACCTATCTATCAATATTAGCAATTGCAAAAGGATTTCAGTGAAATCAGCTCATATTGAAACAGATCATCATTAATTTTGTATCAGTGAGAGAGGCAAGTCAAAAATAGGTGAAGAGGAGCTGAGCATGGACATGTGATTCCAGCTGTCTTAATTTATCCCAAGAGTTCACCGGTCTCGAGGGGAAGGGTGTAGCCCTTTCCTCCTTCAAAGTTACCCTTGACATTATGGGTGGCACATGGGGAGTGAATGGGGGGAAAGGGGTGAGGGGGGATGGTTGGAGGGGGGGGGGGGATTGGTGGGCATTATGTGGAGGGAAGCAGAAAACAGTGCAAGGGAGGGTGATAATGGAAGGGTAGCAAACGGTGTACCCTGTCCTCTCTCAAAGTTACTCCTGAAATTATGGGTGGCTTGGGAGTCCTTGGGGAGGGGTGATGAGTGAGGGGAGAGGGAGGAGGAGGAGGAGGAGGAGGAGGAGGATGGGAAGGGGTAGAAACACAGGAAACTTTGTGAAAGAATAGCTGGCAAGGGGGTGGAGGAAGGGAGAGTACTGAAAAGAGAGGGGTGTATTCCTGTTCCTCCCCCCCCCTCAGAGTTACCCTTCATGTTATGTGTTTGGCATATAGAACCATAGGGGAGGGAACTGGAGGAAGCTGGAGAAGGGGAATGGGCAAAGGGTATGTTTAGGGTATGTTTGAGGAGATTAAACTCATTTAGGGGCAAATTTTTCTACAAGAGGCTTGAAAAAAATTGAAAAGGGAGTGATTTTGACCATTGGATAGAACACACCTTCTCCCCCCCCCCCCTCCGGTGCATAGGAGGGGTGGTGGGAGGGGGAATGTGAGGGAGGGGTAGCAGGAGATTGAGGAGAGGAGGGTATGGAAAGAGTCACAGAGGGTATAGAGGTAGAGATAAAGTTAAAGGAGAAATTTGGCAATATTTTCTTTTCCTCTTTATTGAAGTATACCGGTATTTCTTGTGAAATACCATTTTATTGTGTAAGTACTGCATATCAACATCAGCAAGGACTGAAGAAAAAATAGGCCTATCCCATTTGACCTCAGTCTTCACGGGTGAACTTTGCTTACAGCAAACATAATTCAGCCTAAAGTGGCATCGAAGTCCATTCATATTGCCTTTGAATTTGAAGGATATATTTGATTTAGGCAAAGATTTTGAGTGTTAGTTGCAACACTGGCCTTTGAGCAGTTTCTTTCAACACTACCAAAAAGGATGTTATTCAGTAATTCAGATCAAGAAGTTGTAAAATAGTTCATGTCAATATTAAATCATATTCAAACCCCATAAAAGCTTGCATAAATGTTGTTTTATTTCTATTCAAGCAAGAGTGGAGTGCTGTTCGGGTCTTCCAATAATACTTTTTGAAATGAACAATGGTATTGTGGCTGAGAAAAATATATGTTTGATCTTTGCCAATATTTGAATTTTAAGAAGTATACTTGTCTAGTGCTAAAGATCAAAGTGTCGGCTTCACATAAAAGCTATAAGTCAGTAGGCTGGTATATAGCTCAAAAGAAGAGGCTCACAGCATCTGTAAAAAATAACCTTTAAACTGTATATTAATTTGAACAGGAACCCCTGAATAAAAGGAGAAGTTTAAATTCATTTTGTCTTTGGTTTAATGCCCTTACTGGTAAATAAGTTGCACACAACGTTACTCATCTTTTTATATGTGAAGAAGTTTCGACTACATTTGACACTTCTAGTCTGCTTGTCAATAAGTTGTTGTTGTCTTGGTTTTAACGCCGCTTGTCATTCAATATTGAATATTTACACCAGTTTCATTGATGGGAAGAAAAAATTGTTTGAGATTTGAATCTGCATTGGAAATATATAAATACCCATAATTTATTTTTTATTTTTAGCAATTTTGTGGGAGATTCATGACAGGCAATCATCGCAGATCATGTGTCTGTTTTTGATCAAGTGTTTGATATTGCAGTCTCCTACAACCCACCCCTCCACTTTTTATTTCTCTCTCTCTCTCTTCCTTTCTCTATTTACCAGTTCCTTTTGGAGGTCATATTCTTCCCTACCCTATTCTCTTTTTCACATCCTCATCAAAACTACACATGGTGCATTAAGATTAAGAAAATGAACAATTTTAATTCCCCCCCCCTCCCCTTGTCCTTATTCATTTTTTTCCTTCTTTATCCACCATTTCTCTCAATCACTCTATCTCTCTCTGTCATTTTCATCCCTCCTTTTCTTCATGCCTTCATCATACACCCCTTCCCCGGTCATCTAATGTGGCTATGCCCCTCCCACTTGGCTGGTCCAAGACATAATCTAATCCCTCTGCTGGGATACATTTGATTATGACTGCATGCTTTCCAAAAATGAGCAGGAATGAGACCAATTTTCTGTCTTCCTGTACATGCGATAAAAAGTTTTAAAGACGCCTTCTTCTACTGGCAATTAACAAGAAATACAGCCTGACAGGAGTTGGGGGATTTGATCTCTGAATAATGTTCCTTCCCCCCAAAAAAGGGTTTAAAAAACCCCCAAAACACACACTTTGCTTTGCATAACAAGATACAGTAACCGGTATCTCATGGGATTAGAAAGAGGGTCAACTAAAGCTAAACCTATCAAACTTACCTTTATAACATTTCAAAGAAAATGAATTAAAGCAAATTGGGCATCTCTGTTAATTTGTGATTTTGGAACCAGTATTGTACTGCTATGCCATCTTTGTGGATCATTGAAAGAAGCTGGAAATTTGAGGCAAATTTTTTTCTTGTCAAGACATACTACATCATTGGAAGTGATTTAACTCTGCCCCATTAAGAAGTTATTTTGGCTGGATAATCAAGTCTCGATTCTAATTGTCCACTCTTTATCAAATTGTTTGAAGTTGTATTTGCTTGTAAACGATATGGTTGAGAAAAAGATCTCCTACAAAACTGTTGCATATTGTTGTATGTTTTATAATAATAAATACATGTATCAACTGGTGCAGTCAAAGCAGGAAAAAAAAAGATATTCTTGATTTACGTACAAAAAGACAAATGAGATTTGTTCCTATAATTCTTGCATGGTGCAGACAGGAGTCTGTCTAGCATATCCCAGATGGGAGGATAAATGGGACGATGAAATTAGAATCGAGGGCACGCTAAACACAAGAGATGGGGATGATATACCTGCAAATTAAATTCTATGATTGTTGAAAAGAACTGAAGAAGGACTTGATGAGCCATAACAACACAAAGTTTGGTGGATTTATACCAACTTTTATTATAAGTTCTGTGAATTTTTATGAAGTTTATTCCAAGAGACATTTTTTATAAATAGGGTGTATGAGCCAGGGGAAATCTAAAAAAATTGAAAACATCCCCTTCATCTAGGTAAATTTACGCCAATTACAAGCCTGTATATACATATACCTGACAACATAGGCCTCCTTAACATACAGACTTTATCATTTCAAGTCAATTTTCATTACAAAACTTATTTTGCTTCACAAACAGATTTTAAAATATTCTTTCTTTGATAGTTTGTCTGGGCATTCTTACATTACACAATGCACAAGAAATCTATCTGTTATGAATACGTACATTTTTACATATTAAAATAACTTCAGTTGATATCAATTACCCTGATGAAAAAAGAACAGCACCAGCATCTGGCTATTATTTAGCCCTTCTCACTTTTTAAAGCTGAAATTTCTTTTTGAAAATTACTTTCGGAAAAATTCAGGAAATTGCTTTAATCGTCATCTATTTCACAAACCAGCAAATCCATGCACAGTGCGCAGAAACGTGAACTGGATGAAAACACATTCAAATATTCAGACCTTCTTAAATAATGGAATTCGTTTTCTAATTCTATGCATAATTTCATGTATTGATATATATACAATAAAAGAAAGCTTGTAACTTTTAATTCTAAAACGGTGTATATTACCACATACATGTACACTAATACAGAATAAGGAAGCCCTGCCCATTCAAACACAATTTGATGGTTTGTATAAACGTTTTCTCCGATGCAAGTTTCTGCTGGATTGTAAAAACGATGACGACATAAGCTTACTCTTGATGAGAGCATATCATATTGTCAATAATGCAATGTGTTCGACAGAAGGCAACATTTTTACCTCTGATTTATACTCTAAAAGTAGAATTAATTTTGTATTTCTTAAGATGTAGGAGGAAAGGGGTAGGTGGCTTTCATTTTCAAACAAGCCCTTTTCTCAGTCTATCTGTCGCATCAAAACTGCAAAAAGTAGGTTAAAATGCCTCTAGTATGCAATGCTTCTGCGAGATTTATGAATTCCCATGTCTCTCCAACTTTGACGTCTTAATTTCCTAGATCTGATTTTTCTTGGATGGAGCAGATACCTTATAGTACCCGCGAGACCCAAAAACTCATACCGTGCAGTGATCTTGCAGTGAGTAAGTGTGTGGAACACAAACAATGGCATTTCCGTTCATTCATTCACAGAACAAAAGGCTTAAATGCTTTTTCCACAATGGATATTAAAAATAAAACATTTTGTACTTAAACTTCAATTCAAGGCAGTGCTTCAATGTAATCAAATTAGGAAATATTTATTCATTCATTTAGATTTAACTCATCAAACCTGGTGATCTTTATAACTTTTTATTTAAAATAGTACCTTAACTTCCTTATGGCATAATAATGGAATAAGAAAAATCTTCACTGATGTGTGACTTATGAGACAATACAACTGGTTTGAATGATAAAGTTTTGAATATGTACGGAATATGAATTGTCAAAGTCTATTCATGATATATATGTTTCAATCTCTCCTTGTTTCTTTGCAAACTTTGACAGAAATTGACAACCATACATTACTAAATTATTTTTACATCAAATAATGAAAAGAGTGGATATGGCAGAGATGCCGGTAATTATAATTTTTTTTTTTTTTGAAAGAAGAAAAAATGGGAAGAGAAGGGAAAACAGGTACAGCAAAATTCAACAAAAATACATGTCCCTAAGTAGCTTTACAAACAAGTTATCTTTTCTCAACAGACTCATAAAGAGTAAAGTGTTTTTAAAAAGTAAAGCAGCGGTTTTGCAGGAGGTATTCTAACCATGACTTTTCTTTGACGTCTCAAACTTCTGCTGTTTTCGATGTGTGCTCTTGGAGGAATCACAGATGAATGAAAACCAAAAATGTTGACCAAGTAGTGGTGTGATATTTTGACAAGGATATAAATCAAAGTTGTTTGTGACACCACCATTGAACATTGACAACTCTATTTGCTGTTTTCAAACATTTTGTTGATTCTTTTCTCTTTTCTCATCTCAACAGGTGGAAGTGATGCAAGTCTCTGAAAGGAAATTATCTACAACAAAAAAGAACATAGCCTCTCTTTTTTTAAAAAAACTATCTTTTTGTAATTGTGTGTCTTATTGAACCACAGATATAATCAAAATATTTACAAGTTATCAGTAGAGACTGGAAAACAAAAATAAAAGAGAAAAAGAAAAAACAAATGATGTAGCCTCTCTATGTTACATCACACTTTGTTGAAATTATTTGATATTCATTTTTCCACTTTACATTTGTAGTTCGCAAAGAACCAGATAGGTGATAACTCTCTCTCTCTCTCTTAAAACATGAGTTCAAGCTTCCCTGGCATTGGGCACCCAACATACCTCATGAAACAATAGCCCTTCTAAAAATGTATTCAAAATATAGACAATTTAGTTTTAACCTAACAAACAACCACAAAACTCTTCTTCAACAGAGTCTAAACATTTCACCTGTAACATATATATGAGCTATACAAGAATCTGATATAAACTTAGCCACACGTAGAGTGTATTTTCAATCTCCAAACTCTCTGAGATTTTTTCAATTTCACGTCTCATTTCAAAAGAAGAAGAAAGTAACTCTGTCAATCTCCTGGATACCTTACAAACGGGAGGCCATTTGAATTGGGCCACATCTGAGACAAATGCACACAGAATAAAGGAATCGATCGACCTTTGGCAAGTCGTTAACCAAGCAAAGAAAATCTCAGATTTTCATAGAACTCCACCAAGGAAGCGTGTATATATTGCAGATCCCATGGAGATATCAAAGCTATTTCTCTTTTGTTTGGATTGATTGGAAGTTAAGTGGGCAGATATTTGTCATGCCGGCTTGCCTCTTATTGAATATAGCTCTAAATTTCTCTTTCACAATTCTCCCAAATCTAAATATTCTAGAATGTTCTTTCTTTGATAAGGAATATATTCTACTGTTATTATGTTATTCATATTTGTCATGAAGAATGTAAAACTTTTTCAATGTAAGATGTATTACGGTAAAAGTTTGTTGTATTGTAATTAGATTAACAAGGGCACCATGCTCTACTAGCAGTATTGCTATCTAGCGGTGTCCTATTACCAAATAATTGTATTTCCAGTGTACTTTGTATTATGATCAAATTTTGGTAATAAAGTTTCGTTCATTCATTCATTCATTCATTCATAATTTGAGTGGAATTCTCAATAGCACAAAAATAGTACTGTAAAATGTTAATACAGCAGCTAGATATTCCATATCATAACATAGTTAGTAGAATCAGGTGATTAGCCGTTTCATTTTTTCGCTCTTTTTTACAGCCGTTTTGAAAATGGCTACAAAACGGTGAAAAAAACTGCAAAACTATTTCCCCACTGGAAATAACACAGTAAACGGCTACAAAACGGCAAAAAAAGTGCACTTTGGAAATTTGGTTCACTGTGTAAAGAGCAGTTCAAATTCATTTTAGAAAGATCAAGTTATTCAGAAAATGAGTTATAAAATAGCATGTTGTTTATTAACTACCAAAATTAACAGAGTTTCTGCTTATCTTTACTAGGCTACATACCTTGTGTAATGATGATCCTTCCATAGGGGTCTTGCAGGAGAAAGTCTCCATTCTTGAGCCATTTGATTTTAGGGGGAGGATTTCCCGATGCAGGGCAGTGTAGGGTGATGTTATGCCCCAAGCTTACTGGAAGCTCTGCAGGAAAACGCTTGTGTATCGCAGGTGGAATTTCTGATAAAACAAACAAAACAAACATCATCAAGAAATGTGTTAACTTTAAACAGAAAACCCAAAAGGGGTGCTTCAAATATATGTTAAAAAGTTCAGGATATTGAAAATACATTCAGTAAAGAAAATAGTGGTGAATCTACGAATCGATAAACAGGAGCTAAACCTGGGGGGGAGGAGGGGAGAAGGACGCATGTACATTATCTGGGGAGCCCAAAGTTGTAGACTCAACTGTAACCTGCATTAATGCATTTCTCGTCTTTTAATTAAACTGGGAGTGGCCAGGGGGTATATGCTGGTTTCACCCTACACTAGATCAAGAGATGTGGCTACACATCAGGGCGTTCAAAATTTACAAATGGACAATCACAAAGTTAATTTCAAAACCCTGAGGTTAAAACTCACTTCGCAAGAATTACAAAGCACTTTCAACAGATCCCAAGCCACTGGACACTATCTAACCACATTTATCATTACAGTTATCATCACCTTGGGATGTAACATACTTGAAGACAGCTAGAAAAGGGAAGACTGAAAACCAAACAACCACTAGAATTACTCAGCAAAACACTGCCCATTTAGAAACAGAAGGGTGTTAACTATATAACAAGGCAATGAGTCCATTACAGTAAAGCTCTGTTATAGTACAGTTTTGGTAGCAAAAAAGATAATTGGCATGAAACTTAGTCTCACATTGTCTACCTTGTATAAAAAGGTGCATGTGTGAGATCAACTGATATTCCATTCATGATTTCTGACAAATTTCTGTGATAATATCTGAAATGAACGCAATGCGACGGTTACTTGACCACTCCCTGAACGATTACAGCGCTTAGTACGCTTGTCGCGTATACAGGACTCTCGTTGGCTTTACACGTGTGCAGGCAGCGAGTGATTTTATGTCACTGACCCGAGCTGAAAAATATTTTTCATTTTGCATTGGTTCAACTGGAGGAGGAAAAATCTTCACAGCCTCTTAGTTTTACTTTCATCTTGCTAATGACCAGGTGAAAGTAAAGAAATCTGACAAATAGTTTTTGAGGTCCTACCAAAATGTACATAACATTTAATGCCTTTCTGGTCCTCAATACGCAACAAAATGTTTTGATTTATGATTCATGCCATAATGTGTGGTAACATATGGCCAGAGGTCATTTCAAACAAATGTCATACATTGGGGATCTCCAAATTCAGGTGTTGTGGTAAGAGAGATTATTTATAATGACCCTCCAGAGCAATTTCTTCATGTTTCCTGCTTGTTTTTTCGTCAAACAACTAGCCTTCATGATTCCCCTCTTGAGGGGTGGTTGATTAGTAGAACAATGCCAGACAGTCTAGGCCCCTAGATGCCCCCTCCTGTCTTCTCCCTCGCCCTCTGCTTCAATATGTCACAAGGTCTCTTGATTTCATCTCATCTGATTTGATTAAAGTATTCCAACATTCCGATTTACATATAAAAAAAATAAAACAAATGCAGCAATAACAATGAAATGACTGCAAGTTCACTGGAATGCCCATGGAAATCGTAAAGCTTATTTCTATTGGGGTCCTAAGAAGGATACATTCATATGAAACACAAATTTCTACATTTCTTTATTTTTCTGTTTGCAGAGGTATTGGAAGCTTGAGATATATGTCTTCAAAGTCTTACCAAAGCTGAATGACACTTTTTTTGTTTTGTTTTGGAAGGCCTTCCTCTTTAAGATTCAAAGAAAACATACTACAAGCAATACATAATATTTTTTCTTGATCACGAAGCAAAAATGAATGGAAAAAAATCTATCGATCCAAGAAAACTACTGATCATCACACTTTTTCTCCCCCTCCTTTGAGTAGGAGTCAATGAACTTTACTTAAACCACCTATAGCTCAAACAACATAGGATGCTTGCCGGATATTGAGTCTGTGCTCCTCCCCTCCATGAACCTGCGCTGAGCTTTAGATACTCGATACTTTAAACCTCAGTTAGCTACCAACCAAAGAGGAGCAAAATGTCAGAATGAAATTGCACATCCATGCTTGAAACCTCAGGACAAGATATTTCATGAGTGATGACCTTTTACTCTGTTTTTATACAATGTTCTCTTCACCTCCTTCTCCAGAAAACAGTTTCAAATAGTAAATTGATATAAACTGCTTTCAATAATGGTTAGTTTATCATTCAATATAAGTCTAAAGTGGAGAAACCGGTTTTTTATAAAGACCCCTCTATAAAAGAAGCACCAAAGGAAAGTCTTCTAATGTTTATTCAAATAAGCCTGAAAAGGTCTAAACTTATCAGAAAACCATTACAGCTATTCAGGGTGGCCCATTAAATATGTAGTATTGCACATATTTTGATTTGGGTAAAAGACAAGCAAATAAAAAATATAACAAATATAATTGAATATCTTTTATCTACTGGTACCAGTAAAATTTGTCCCACATTCCTCAAAGTATGCTGTCTGTTTTTTTCATGGGCCTTCCCTTTGTATACACTCTCAGAAAAGTTGGTTAAAAATCATTAGGTTGGTTAAAATATGAACAACTGTTGGTTTAAAAAAAATCCCCAAACGTTTTACATACAATTTTTTTAAAACCAAAAGTTTGCCGCTTCATATTTTAACCAACCTGATGATTTTTCTTAGAGTGTAGATGCCCCTGAGATGATGCCATCTTCATTAGAAGAACTGTCCAGACCCCTACCCACCAATGTTGGAATGAGCTGCCCATGTGTCAATGAATCTTGCTAAGCTCACTGTAGTTAGTGTGAAAGTGTCCAAACAATGTCATATTTTGACCAGGTCTTTCGGATGAAAGCATCTCCCCCAACAGAAGATGATTCCAGCAAAACCAAAGAGTGACTAGACGATGGAAGATGACAGCAGGCTGATACCGATTCCTGCATCCCACTTGACTTTTGCAACCAGATACACCCCGCTCCCTCTTGCCCTCTCGAGCACCAGACATCCACACCTCAGTGACAGTTTGTTTTCCAGATAATGTCTGCTGAATGCAAGAAGGAAATTAATCCTGTGTAAAAGGATGAGTTACTGCCCTTTTTGCTCTTAAGCAGGTGATATGGATCAGATATAAAATCTGTTGAGTGTTGAGCACACATGCATTAGTTAAACAACCAGTTTATAAAGGCCTCAGATGCTTTGGTCTTTGTCATCATATGTCACATCTTTCTAAAAGCAGAGGTTTTGTTATGAGGCAAATATAAGTATATTCAATTTCAAATTCCTGAAATCATTAATGAAGTTTTAAAAGTAGATTCACATTTTGAATGTGAATATAACAAATCTAACTAGTCATTTTACGAAAACACAGAATGATATCCACTCAACTAAAGACCCCCCCCCCAAAAAAAATAAACAAACAAAAACCTTTGATTTCATACCTAATCATGATTATTTTTGAATGAAATCACTAACAACAAAGAAATTTATCTTATTCGGGTAAAGAACAAAAATCTTGTGAGTGAATGTTCTCTCTAAAACATTTCAAGAAAAAGCAGAATTTCCAATGAAAAAGAGAAGTTGCCCTTAAAGGCACTGGTTAACATTGTTATGATTTTAAAAAATCTTGTTTTGTTACTTTAAAATGGGATAAACATAAGGGTTATAGTGTAAAAATACCAGTCTGAAAGTTTCAAAGTATAATATCCACAGGAAGTATTTTTAAATATCAAAAATGTGAACCGATGTTTGAAAAATATACGAGGGTCGGTTGCACAGAATAGACATAAGGAGTGCGCATGCACGTATGTCTCGCCTTACCGTACTGTGTGTATTGGCGTATCACGCAGTGGGAGGCACATAACTGCATTTTCAAATTCAAGCAAAGTGGCCCTCTTAGTGATTGTCTCGTGAGAAGAAGGATAATAAAATTGCCGTTTGCGTCTAACTTACACTTTTTCATTCCGAATTATGGTTGGTTTCAGGGTTGTTTGAGTACAAATACAAGTACTCATACACATGTTTCATCTTAGTTTGAGAATTTTTTAAATCAGCTACTCACAAAGTTAGCCAATGCCTTTAACAAAAATACGCGCAGGTACAGCATACTGCCAAAAAGATGTCCCAGAATGACAGACAAATTGTTGCTATGCTATTGCAAATGACACAATTTCTGCACTGTTGACATCATGAGGAAGTATCAAAAGAAGGTGGAGATCTTCTAAGGAAATCTCTAGAGTTTAACCCGGGAATAATCCAAGTCTTAACCTGATAATACTCAGTCAGAGGAGAGATATATCCTGTATCTTGGCAATGTAAACACACACACACACGCAGACAATGTTGTTCCTAGCTTCTTACTGCAGATGTTCTTTCTGAAGATGTTCTTAATGCAGAATAACACAGACAAACAGAATTTCTTTAAGGACATTCTTACTGAAGATGTTCTTAATGCAGAATAATACAGGCAAATACAATTTCTTTATTTGTAATGAATGGAGCTGATTCTTCCAGCATAAAATTAGTGATTATCTATTAGATGAAAGTCTAAGATTCTCATAGAAAGTTACGAATCAATGATCTGCATTCATATTCGCAGAGGAGGGAGACATCAGGCCTCAATACTGTCCTTAATTATTAAAGTGTATGAATCACAAAATACATTTTGCTCTGTATATAAGGGGTTTCATATCAACATACTATAAAATATGAGCTTCAAATATACTCTTGAATAACACAAAAGTAACTAGTGAGTACTAGCAGGACGCAAATAAGTTTTTCAGGTGATTGGTACAAATATTCTTGATACCCCCAGTAGTTCTGGAAGCACATGTAAAAGAGAGCAAACCCTGCTTTAAAAAGTACCATGGTTACCATGGTACTTTGACAAAATTGCCATCAAAACCATCACTGAAAGTACCATGAAAACCATCAAATTACCATGATTTGATGGTAATTTCTTCAAATTACCATGGTACCCATGGTACTTTTTTTTACAAGGGAAGTAAGATGTTACATGAGAAAGGAGTTGGTAACAAAGGCAATGCCAAACCAAAGATATGAAGAGAAAGGTCAAATTTCATGTTTCTCTGTAGTCTGTAACATGATTTCAAAGAGGAGATTAAATCGATAAAAACCTATGCTACAGCTTTCTACTGTGGTGCAGGTTTCGAAACATGTTCAAATTCATTTATGAATTGAATACTTGAAGTACATGTATGTCGGAAACCCCTCCCACACCAGTGCTTCGTTTCTAGCGACCCAAGTCAGGACTGTTATTACAGTCCATGGGCATGATCTTCCTGTTTCAGTATAGCTTACGACAGAAAATGTTGTACCGATCTCCCGTTCAAACCGTGATCCTCTCCCACACCATCTTGTTCTGTACAAAGCAAATGTTATCTTTTCAGAGTTCCAAGCAAAATTATGTTTAGCTGACACTAAGTTTAGCTGAAACCACGGATATACCATCTTACATCCATGCCAGAATACATTACAGCCGTTAACAAAACATGGCTTGCACAATCTTATTGTGGGACAGCTGTTTTTTCCTACGCTTTAGTTTGCCTAACTCTTCTAGGAGAGTGAAAGATCTTTTTCCAATGAGCTATTCTATGCTTACAGTAACATTAACCTATGAGGAAATGAGAAATACCACAGCAAATGTCTGAAATCCAGAGATCTACCAAAGCCAGCTATCAAAAGGAGACTTTAAAAAATTCCTTCTGAACAAATTTCTAAAATGTACTCCTGAAAATTACACCTATATCGACTCCTTAACGATGACAACACAAATTTCCCCAACAGATTTGTATTGTTCTTCTCCTTGTACTAGGACTTTCTCCTCACTATCTCAGAAATCTTGCATACAGCTTCAAAAACAAAATTCATAATTAATATCTGTACTTCCATCAGAATGAGTAAATACGCAAAATGGAAAAATTTCACAGAATTCGGGAAGAACATGGAATTCACTGAATTTCTGGGAAAACGTGATTTTTTAGGCAAAAAAATTTGAATTACAAAAAATTACAGTGAAAATCAAAGCAAAATCATCCAATAAAACAAAACCATGCATAAGTGGAAAATCTGGATCAAAACCCGTTTGCAGTGTTTAGTTGGCAAAGCTTCAGTTCCGTCTGCATGTATATTGCGGTGTGTATATATTAGGACAACTTATGTTTCTTTTTTCTTTTATAGATTTTTACTATTTACAATTGCTTGTTGTATGTTTTGTACATGTCACCGAAGAACACGAAATTTGAAGTTTAGAACATCGAAGAACACGGAATTTGCATTTTATAAAACGGAGAACTGGGGACTGTAAGAATGAGGTACATTTTATAAGCATACTAACACTATGAACATGACGGACAAAGAAAGCGGATAAAATAAACAATCCCTCATTCTACCCTTCACAATGGTTCTGGTAGTCAAAAGAACATTCCTTCACTGCTATTGTCTATGTGAAACAGGTGTCACATGCATATTCACCTGGAACTACATGATTAAACATAATAGCTGTGAAGGGATGTTCTTTTGACTACCAGAATCATTGTGAAGGGTAGAATGAGAGGTTGTTTATTTTGTCCGCTTTCTTTGTCCGCCATGTTCATAGTGTAAGAACTCAAATTACAATCTCCACAAAAATCCAAGCAAAGTTCAATGTAGTTACCCATAATCATAGTGCCATGTATGGTGGCCCTGAAGTACGCTCAACAACAGGTCATGTGCGATGTGAATTTCGCATCCCGGGTCCTGAACTTCGCATCTTCTCAGGTCATGAATTTTGCGCCGCGGGTCGTGAATTTCGCGACTGGGATGCAAGGTTCGCACCACGGGTCATGAATTTTGCATCACGGGTCGTGAATTTCGCATCCGAGGTCATGAATTTTGCATTGCGGGTCATGAATTTCACGCCACGGGTCATAAATTTCACAACTGGGATGCAAAGGTCGCGTCACAGGGTGCGAATTTCGTGACTAGGATGCAAAGTTTGCCCCGAAATTCACGTCGCACATGACCTGTTGTCGAGCGTACTTCAGGGCCACCATAGCTATGCTGTGATAACCATGAGCAAGCAATCTAATTGGTCGCATCAATCTTTCTTTAAGCATAATCTTGTGAGCTTTATGATAATTGAGACGACCCTCTCCTTGAAAGAATACTTCCACATCTCTTCCTCGGGATATATGAAATATCCTCCATAGGAAAACTATAGATCATTGTAAAACATTTTTATGATGGTAGAGTGAGAGTAGTGAGTTGCACAAAAATAGTAACTTTATGCCCGCTCTATTTCTGTCATTTCCAATTTGAATCCTTCAAGGTTTATGATTTTATGATCAAGCAGTGTACCAGTGGTGAAAAATTGTACAAACAGTGTACTGTTGGAACCATGATAAAAAGATTCAATCATGAAGACTGAAGATGAAGATCTCTACCTACAAGTGTACTTTGGGGTTACTTTTTTATATCATATTACATGTACCTTTAATGTTTTAGTTCAAATAAAATTTTATTACAAATAAGAAAAAAAATTAGCTCCTGATGTTGTCAAGAACCATTAGACTTATGTTCACCTTGTTAGAATTACTCAGTTACCACTAAATAGAGATCGGTGATCCTTTCTTAGTCTTCTAATTATCAACAAAATATCTATCAAACTTCAGTTTTCATGTCTAACCAATGATTTCCTTATCTTGGTTTCAAATCTCATCATTTGACATAACTCTGTTCTTGGGATGTCTTTCAACATGGCAGTTTTGGACGATTTCCTGGAATTGGCTGCAAGAGGGAATAATGGTGCGTCATCCTTGCACGCCCAATTAACATCTGCAACCAAAATATATTCTAAACGGTGGTTACACCAAGAAGCAGAACGCTATGCAGACTTGACACAGTCCGGTACAAAACCCGACAACACACGGTGGCTGACCAAAGCGTCTAGCCCTTGCGTGCTGTAATTGGGTTATTTGCTCGCTTCTTGTGGAAGTTGCGCTTGTTGTTCTGTTTCGGGCTTGATGATGACACGACGAGTGAGAAGCTAGCGTCTGAAGGTTTCACTTTTAATGGGTTCTGATGTGGCGTGGAGGGTGGATGGAATTGATTGGAAATCATCCGTAATTTACAAGTTTCCTTCAGCTCTAATTGATGAAAAAAGTCCATTATCAGCATGACGGAGCAGAAAGGGATCGGTATCACTCTTGCCATTATCTAATATTAGAGAAAAATTACTTTTTAAAGGGTTTTTATGTGGATTATTCAATTACAGCCTACTATAAAGCAGCCTCCTATAAAAAGTTTGGAAAAAGAAGTGATGAAACTGAATGAGTAAAAAATTATTAAAAATAAAATGACTTGAACTGATATGGACTAAAGTTTTGGTAAGGAGATGCAATCAACTTTTGTCTACTTTTCATCTGAAGTGATAGCTAAAATGTAGAAAAGTAAAGAAGAAAATTGAAAACCTACTTTTTTGGCTCATGCTTTTCTGAAAATTCCCATTACATTTATGACTTTCATAAACTCTTTATCCATATAGTTTTCATCCATCTCTAAAATTCTGAAAATTTATCATTGCTGAAATTATCATGACAATGATTATTCAAAAAGTGTTTAAAGCCATAAGAATTTGACAGTATTGACATATTTCAACACAGATGCTTAATTTTCATTTACATTTTTCCTGTTTCACCATTGTATCTCCAGTTTCTCTTTGAGTTTTGAAAATGGGATATGATTTCTACTAAACCTTTTTTCATAAATGCTCTCCACCCCCCTCTCTCTCTCACTCTACAGAAGAAACAACTGTGAAATTATATGTATGATGGGGGGACCCTTGTCTGCGCACCTAATATTTCACTTAAAATTGACAAACTTTCCTCTTTGTATTCCTCTAATGGCTGACCTCATTTTAATCCTCATATCCTAGGGGGTAACTGTGCCGAAAATCTCATCGAAATCTGAACAAGAACAATGTGATTTTTACAAGAAAAGGCGACGGTGTAAATTTGACGCTAAAAAGAGGAAGGTGCCCTTGTCTGCGCACTCATTCACTTTACATGCAGTTCAGGATTTTTTGCATGAAAGTGGCATTTTCAAGGCATGTGAGTAAAAAATATATAAAATAGACGCCTTTCGCCTGTTTTTCGTCATTTTTTCAGTGATATATATCGCTAAAATTGATTTAAAGACGATTGTGTTCGTTGCGTCTTTTGTGATGTTAGAATCGCGCCGTTAAGCGTATGCGTAGACTTGGGCACTGCGCAGACAAGGGGCATCAGACCATAATAGTAATAAAAAGGTAAAAACTGTGAAACATCTCACATTAAAGAACTCTTGAAAGTTCTCACTAAGTCACCGTAGTGTAGAGAGAAAATGCGAGAATGAAGATGCTCCCTGATCAGTCTGTTGTGAATCTTCTCATCTGGGAGCATGATGGGACATGATGAAGATGACACATTATCAACACCTTTCTGACAGATGTCAAAAGAATGTTTCCACTACCAGGATATTCGGTAAAGATGCCGTATTTCAAACCATCCATGAATCTCTGTTAGTCCTTCATACCTGCTGAGCTCATGATTGATTATACTCTTCATCTCAGAATGGTTACTGCATCACTGCATCTTTTTTTAAATTATAAATATTACTCAAGGTAAAAAAGTACATTGGTAAACTTTATTAATATTCAAAACTAATTTACATTCATTACAAATTGTTGATCTCTTGATTTGAATTCATTTTAATTTGGGCACAATACAGATAGTGTCATCAGGGCCCCGTAACACAAAGCTTAGCAATTGATCGTACGATTGATCTTTGCGATTGATTGCATTGACCAATATGTGCAATGAATCGCAAAAATTTATTGTACGATCAATCGCTAACCTTTGTGTTACGGGGCGCTGGTGATTGGTGGATGACTTATCTCAATTAAGCAACACCTTAACTTATTCAGATATCAGAATATTTAATTCTACTCGAAAATGGTAACAAGTTATGAGCACAAGGTTTTTGCTTTTAGTTTTTCTTCTCAATAGCATCTGATACTGGCTTCACAAAGATGAAGAGTGCACAATGTCAAGCGGTTACCCAACATACATGTATGCTCAGGCGACAATTTTTCTGGGCTTTATTTAATGCAGGATACATGGTAAGCACCAGAGTTGCAATAGGGTTTTAGGTCAGGCTTATGGTTAGGGTTAGATTAGGGTTATGCATAGCATCAGGTCCAGGGTTAAAGTTCTGACAGGGAGCAATTATCGCTGTAGCATGTGTTCCCAATTTCTGTCAAGCATCACAAAAGAAGAAGAAAAAAATATACATATATCAGTAGCAGTTAGAACAGACCTTCCTCCCGTGAGGACTGGAATTCCGCACTCCTTACGTTTTTCTCACATTTTCTCTTGATTTCTTTCTCCACTACATTTACCACACATCCCAATACCGAGAATTCTATTTAGCCAAGAGAATGTTCGAAAAACTCAAAGTGTTGTGGGTATTTTGACAATGTGTCAGACACAAGTAAGTGAGGTGGACTGGATATGGTTAATTGTAAAACTAGGATTCAAAATTGTATCTCCTGTATACTCCTTCTTTATTCTTTCCTTTCCTGACCCTTTCCTATCACATTTTGAAGGAAAGAGTTTTGCAGTTCTTATGAAATATAAACAATATCCCATCTCTTATTTCAATTTCTTTTTTGTATTTTTCTCACATGAAAATTTTATGTATCTTCAAACCATAAACTCTCTAATACATTTGTAAATGGCCCAGATATAAAAAAAAAGAAGACTCGAACCACGAAATTACTGAATTACTACTCCAAATCTTTCCAGCAAAACTGCATGCCGTTAACAATTTACAAGTTTCAGATAGTCAAATTCTGATTTTGCAGCAGCTTTAATACACAGATTGCTAAGAATAAGGAACTTTAATTACTAGGCATGTAGGATTTTCCATTTGGTTTTTAAAAAGAGTGCACTGTCACTGACACGTGCAGCTATATCATGCAGTAAATCTGTCCTCAAAAACATATGCATGTATTTGGCATGCAAGCCCTGGCTGCGATGAAGTCTAAAATTCCTTGTTCAACTTTGAATGCATCTGACTTTTTGCAATCTAAATATCTTTATTCTTGGGATTACCACTGCAATGATTAAACATATAGTCATATTACCTTCTTGATCCTGGTAAGCAGCTAATTTCTAAGTCACATGGTCCAACATTAAGAAATGGCTACTCATTTGCTGGTAGGGGAAACACTTTGAAAAGGTGGGGGCACACAATTATTAACAATGTCTGAACCCCCCCCCCCCAAAAAAAAAAAAAAAAAAAAAAAAAAAAAAAGATAATATATATTTTTCAGGTGCTTATTAACTTGGAAATCTTAGAGAAGGAAGAAAAAAGGGAGTTTTTTTTATATGCTTCTACTTTTCTGGTGTAAACGTCCAGGTATGCCAAAGGGGTCAGGGCCGGATCCAGAATTTTTCAATGGGGGGGGGGGGGATCGGGTCAGTTTTTTTCAGGTGTCTGTTTACCCCCCCCCCCCCCCTCCAAAAAAGGGTCCTTGGCAATTTCATATATATTTTACCCTAAAATTTCCTTCTTTTTTTGCTTTTCAAAGGGGGGGGGGGCACAGTAAATTCAGCCCCCTTGGGTTCCAAAAAAAGGGGGCGACAGCTGATTCGGCCACCCCCTGGTTATGCCCCTGGGGGTTTTCAAGCAAAGGGAGGGGTTAGGAGGAGGTGGTAGCAGCAGCAGCATGAGCTGATTGTGCTCCCTTCTCCTGCCATGGCATTTGGAGCAAAAGATATCAAATTGATGGCATGTATATTTGGAGAATTGTAAACAATTGCACATAAAAATTTATTAACCCATTGACTACTGAATTCTCAAATGCCCATAGACTTAATACAATGACCACATGGGTCCTGCAGGCAACAGGTTAAAGAAACTTTCAATTCATTCCATAATCTAACAGTCAATTTACTATTTGTTTGTCATAGGAGATGGCTTGATCAATCATACACAAGCTGTTACGCCAACAGTGTAAAACTAATACTTCCTGTTTAAACTCTAAATGCCTCTCTGACCTATTAGCAATCTAAATATCTCCATTCCTAGGATTATAATTGCCATGATTAATGCTACATTACTCATTCAAAACTATCTAGATCCATTTCATTTGATTTTAAAGGGGTCAAAGATATGTATAAGAGGCAAATAATACAGAAACCAAAATCATTATTTAATTCTCATATGTCCTGCCACTTTTATTGAGAGGGGGAGAAGTTTAACTCAATTTTTAAGAATATTGAACTCTGGCATTAACAAAATCATCACTTTTCTTGCTTTAATGGGGTTCCAAATCATCTCTACAGCATTAACATTATATATATCATTATATATATATATATATATATATATATATATATATATATATATATATATATATATATATATATATATATATATATATATATTAGTCACTTTCTTTATAAAAAAAAAAGGGAAAAAAAGAGGCAAAATAAGCAGAGACAAGACAGAAAAATGAGATGGTGGAGAAAATGGAAAATGAAAATAGAGGACCGAAAAGATAAAAAGGGAGGAAGGGGGTAGAGAAAATCGAGAGGTATACAGAGATACATGCATATCATACAGAATTGAGAAAAAAGACAAAAGAATGGAGAGAGAGAGAGGAAAGGAAGACAGAAAGAAGTGAACTTGGGTAAGAATGAAACAAAGAAATTTGATGCAAAATTTGAGAGTGAATAGAAAGACAACCTGTCACCATCTTTAGGAGGTCACCATTGAATTAAGCCATCATTACTACTGATCCTCCAAACTTTTCTGACTCACTCGGCTCACAGTCCCATGCATAAACTTCCTGCGTTGTGATTTCTGTTGCTCTATGGGCGTGTCAGGTGAGACACTATTTTGCGGGATTAAATTTGGAACTCCGGGGAATTCAGGAAAAAGGATCTCTTTCCTCTTAAGAGTGAACTTGATGAAATGGGAGGTAACCAACCACTGATGAGCACAAACTGTGAAGCTTGAACTTTGTTTTAATTAAATATGCCTCTGGGTTAACCTTCATTCAGTTCATTCAACTTCTTGCACCTTGAAATTATACATTACAGCCTGAATGTACCTTTCTTCTGATTTTTATGAACTTAGGACATCTATACATGAGCAACAAAATAAAATCTTTACCTATTTACTTTTATACTCCTTAAAAAATTTCTAACACAAACCAAGTATGATATTTCTTGATGCCAAGATAAATATGCATGTTGATAAATAAAGGATTACTTGAATCATAATTTTTCAATGTTCTCAAAATATAACATCTTGTGCAAGCTCTTCGTAAATTAAATTTTGGTAACCTAATTCAGTGTGGAACATATGCAACACTGACAGTTAAAAGACATCATGTGACAAAGATCTAATTCATATACTCCTGAATAGTCAAGATATCATGTAATTTTTGTGACAGCTTTACTGATAAGCTTTTTGCCATATTAAGATGCAAAGACTGAAAGGTCATCTTTTCCTTATCTTGGCAAATTCTTACATTAGTTTCTTAATATTTTCCCTCTCTGCTTCAATTCCGAAGATGTCATGGACATGAAAATTAGGTTAGCGAGAATAATTGATGTTGCTTCAGATAACTACATCACTGCCTATACTTGAGATCTTCAATCCATTCAAAGAACTTGTCCTCAAATTGACTTTACTTCTTCAATTTCTTAGACCGTCCCCTGGCCAAGCCCTCCCCAAAGGCTCATTACTCTGCAACTAAATGATAGAGAAGGCCTGCTCCCACCTGAGCCCATCTCCCCCATGCAGGAAATAGATTCTCAAGCCAAGAGTTGGTTGCCATGGTGACAAGGTCCAGTGGGCCCATCTGATTGGCTAAAAGCTGTCAAAGTCCATCCGACTTGATTGGAAAGTTAGACCTAGTCTAGGAAAACAGACCTCTGTTTGATTTTGTTTCTTTCTACTTGGGAAATCTTAGAAATATCAAGTTGTAACTTAAATAAATGAATAAATCCTGCAGGCTATCTGGAAAACAGATCTATAGGTTTTGCTTTGTTCTTGTTTTCTATATCATCCATCAGTTATTAAAATGTGAGCTATAAATGTGGTAAATCATGTTTTATACTAATGTAATTTAATTCCTGCAAAGGTATTTCTGTCTCATAAATATTTGATTACAGAACAAAACAGTTATGAAAGCAAGGTGTAAATCATCTCATTCTATCAGATTTCGATCCAATTTGGTAAGAAGTGAACAAACAAGACTATACAACCAGATGCAGACAAGACAGCTTTGGATGAAAAGTGCACAGATATAAATAAAGGGAATCAAAAACCATTTTCATCATCTCTACTTCAATAATTCCAATGTAATCTGAAGCTTTAGTATCTGGAGGGGAAAGATACACCAAATACGCTAAACTTGTCATTACAATATAAGAAAGACATCCTCTGTCGAACGGTCACCGACATATCTCAATAGACACAGGTGGTGTGAAACTGTAGACAGAGCCACCAGGCAATTGCAAACACCTCTATTTCTATCAGATACCTACAGACACTAACAGGCTGTTCATGCAGGGGGCATTTGTTGTTCTTCCGAAGGTTCATAATTCCGAAAATCAAACAGAACTATGTACTGCTTTTCAGGATTACGAACCTTTTTTTCATTTCCAAAATTACGAACTTTTTTTCATTTTTGGAATTACGACACATTTTTCATTTCCAGAATTATAAACCTTGGAAAAAAAATGATATGTAAATGTTCATGCAAAGAGAATTAATGAATAAAGATGAAATTGAAATGATTCTGCACAGTTTTCATATCATTTACTGAGAGCAAGATGAGTGTTGACTCATACTTTTAAATAGACTTAATACCCCATGCCAATGATATTATAAAATGTTCAAGGGAAGAGTTAACCCTGAATCTTTGAATTTTCATTCACTTATACCCCTTTCATATTGCGCTTTTCACCGGCGAACTTCACCGGTGAAGTTCGCCAGCGAAGGGGAAAGTGTCCAGTATGAAAGGTAAACAGGAGAACTTCACCGGTGAAGTTCGCCGGCGAACTTCTCCACCTCTAGAGGTGGAGAACTTCGCCGGTGAAACAGCCAGTATGAAAGCAAACCGGAGAACTTCTCCTCTTTAATGACGTCAGAGGTCAATTTTTTTCTCTCCCGAAGTCCCCTGCACCGAGATTCCGCGCGCAACTACTTGCAAGCTCAGCTGAATACTGTGGCCAAGTAGATACCCTCGAACCATATTTTTTTTTTTTTTTTTACCAACAATATTTATTAAAAAGCACTTTTTTACATGTATAAAATTTTTTAAAATATACAAATAGAGTAATTTGGGTTTTTTTTCTCGTAATACTTCCAAAATATGTTGTAATTAATTTTTTTTTTACCTTTTTGTAATAGATAAGAAGAAATGTTTACAATTTTCTTTCGTTTCGTTCTGCACGTGCCGAGCACTGATACTGACACTGTTTACTACCAGATCTTGCCGTCAATTCATCTTGACAACTTTCATAATTGTTTATTAGATCTTGCCGTCATCTTGACAATTTTCATAGTTATAATCGTGGTGCGGTGGAAATGCCGAACGAGGCAAGAGAACAATGGAGCACCGAGGAGGAGAGAGTGCTTCTCCAAATTCGGTATCAGAAAATTAAAAAAGCGCGCGCCTTCATTGACCCCGGACTTCCGCCCGGGCCAATCGCCCATTGACTTTCGCCGGTGAAGAAATGTCAGTGCGAAAGGGTACATTTTTTTTTTCGCCGGTGAAGTGAGGAATGCGAGGCGGAGAAGTTCGCCGGTGAAGTTCGCCGGTGAAAAATGAAGAGGGCAGCGTGAAAGGGGTATTAAATGGGAGTTGAGTGCATGTACTTTTAATTCATTCAAATGAGGAAAAAAACATAAAATGTTTCACATGTAAACTCTGTCGCTACACAAAAAATAATTCAATTTTTTTTATATTAGAAGATTTAGCAAATGTCACTGATGAAATGTTGTATGGCTTGTCATAATTTTCCTTGAGATTTCTGATCAATTCAGTTTACTTTATGTATACTTATGACATGATGAAACTGAGAATTAATCCACCAGGAAACAGCTAAGATCAAATACCTAGAATCTCATCTCTCAAGCATTATCGATGACTCTTTTAAAAACAATAAGGCTTGGCTGTGCTGGAGTACAGCCCCTGCATGTCATTGAATGTTCAGTCCCAGTTTTCTCTGTTACTCTCTGGCAAGTGGAAAGTTCACTATATTTATGTAGATGAGATTTTCAGATGTCTTTGTTTCTTTCAAGACACCATCGGAGAACAAGTGGATGAGATCAGCATATGACCCCATTGATGATCTTATAAAGCCTCATCGGATTATGAAGATGATGATGGCAGAGTTTAGCTTCATAGGGTATGTGGTGATAGAAGAAACAAGAAAATGGAAGAAGCCTGGTCTTTATATTTTTCTTACGCATACATGTATGAATCAAATACAGTGAAACTTGTACGGTATATAAAGACCGCTCAAGGGAGACAAGAAAAATGGTCTTTATAAAGACTGCTCAAGGGAGACAAGAAAAATGGTCTTTTTGAACAGGTTCCCTTAACCCATAGAAGTACAAAGCTTTCTTGAGGTCTAAATTAATCATCTTCAATCCTCAAATTGGCAATACAAATTATTTTATTCGTTTACATAGCTTGAAAAAAATAAATATGGATATAACATAAACCAAAATGAAATATAATTGTAAAATTGAATCAGAAATTGCCATTTCGAACACAGAAATAATGATTATATGTTATTCACTGCATTGCCAATTTAAAGAGTTTAATGATTAGTTACACTTAAACTACTCTAATTCAAGAATGCCACAATGTGATAGAAAGTTTAAAATCACTGTTTTCCCCTGCAAATTGGCAACTTTCTGACTTCTCATCATAATTTCTGTCAACTTATATTCATTTCAGATACATGATGTTTTATAAGAAAAATATAGCAATGAAATAAAAATGTTGGTGTTGCCAATTTGAAGAATAAAAGCTGATCAAATCAGGCTTTAAATAATTCCTGTCACGAATGGGTTAAATAAAGAAACTCCATGTGGAAAAACACATACCATTTCTCAAAGATGTGAACTGTAGAATCAGAATATATCCCTTGTTCTTTAATTTTATGGATCACTAGCTGATGACAATCATTTTCTTCAATACCATTCATCAGTTTAAACTTGCAAAAAAAAAATGGTCTACTTTTGGGTAATTGTTTTATCAACCCCATATTGATACTATGAAATTCTAAAGATAAATCTTTGAATTGGCAAAATGGGTCAAACACTGATAAAGATAGCATTTCTGTTTGTTCAAAATTAATCAGTCATACTGCACCCAGTACTCACTAAATTAACTACCTCGACTTTTCATACCCCAAAACTGGATTTAAAAAAAAAAATGTTTATCTTCATATAAAGCAAGTTCCCTGTTCAACAAACTACAACTGTCAGTTCAATTACCCAAACCAACTGAAGCATTCATTATAAACTATTCTCTGTTCTTACCTTTATATCCCCAAATGTTGTTCTCCTATATTTTCATATTTCATGAGTGTTTATTTTCATGTATTTCTGTATTTCTTGTAATGTACATAAGCATTAATATCTGTTATTATGTCATCCTAGCAGGCATACTTGGAAAGCAGTTTTTTGTGCTGAATGTACTTACCCTCCATTTTAAATAAAACTTTAATAAATGAAATTTAAAAAAAAAACATTTCAAAGAATTCCTTTCCTAAAAAGCTGGGACATGATCATTTCTCTCCAACCATCATCTAAAAAATTAAGTCTATTTACTGCCTTGATATATCCCCTTAAAAATACTACTCCAATTCAATCAACACCTCATGGATCAAGTGCATATTTCAAGTTCATGCTATTGCCCGAAGTTGTTCTTGCGGTCTACCTAAAACGGAGTACTGCAGAGCGTAAATATTTGTACTTCCAGCCTGTTAGACCGCATGTTTCAACCCCCTCAACGCTGTAAGTGATGATCCCTTGAAGCTCCAAACTAGTCATCTTGCTCTCGGTAAGAGTTTCATTTCCAAAAACTTATGGACACTTTTGAGCTTCCATGATAGAATTTGTTGTTGTAAGGTTGAAGGAATTGGATCATTTTCTTTTTCCTAGAAGATACCATCATGACAACAATAAATTAGTCATGAAAAGTTGTTTGAAGAGTCACTGAAGGATTTGGACACTTATCTTCAGGACAGTGTTCTCAGAAAACGGATTGTGTATCATTATAACAATTAATGATTACAAATAATGATAATAATAGTGATAATGATAATGATGATAATAATCTGCATTTATATAGCACCTAATACATCTCTCTGAGATTTGTCTAAGCACTTTACAGAAATATTATTACCCCGGTCATTGGATTCAGGCTTGCCCACACACAATGTATGCGCCTTCTCCACTCCTGAGGGAGCATTCCAGCCATCATTGCACTACAGCATCACTACAGCATTACAGACTTCATTGTCCAAATTGAACTCATCTGCTTGTTCATTTGTTTATTCTTCTCTCCATCATTCGCTTACCTGGTAGTTTACAGCATACGACCCCTGTAATCAACCCAGGTCTATAGTGGCAGGCTCTGTCGAAGTGTGAATCCAGGCAGCAGCTTGCATCAATACGTCCTGACGCAATACAAGATGACTGGCCTTTATTCTGATGCGGACAATGCTTTCCAATGCCCCCAAGATCATCCTGAAAATTGAGATAAAAAGCAAAAAGTTTTGTAAAAGTCAACTAATAGGCCTATCTTTGATATGTCATTTATTTTTTTAAATTCTTTTCAATGTCTAGCAATGGGTAAATTCAAGCATAATCCACTCATTGCAAGAAGAACATCATTAAATGCTAATGAGTATTACCTTTCATGACATCTGTGACAAAATTTTAATAGTTTTTTTCTGCAATAGCACCAACTCATTGATAATGAATGCCTAACATGATACAGTACGCAATATCGATACTGTAACATTGGATATCTCAGTGAGTGTGTGAACTGTTCAAAGAGCCCCATGTCTTTCCATTGATGAACTGATCCATCTGGTCATGATTAAAAATGAGCTCAAAAAAAGTTTTGTCGGATTAAAGTTGTGCAAGTGAAGCTATGATGAATCAAATTACAAATATTTACACCATCACAAACTTCTTGTATTAACATCTTAAAATGACCACTATCCATCTATAAAAATGAATGATTATTCCTTAAATCTTATTTTAACATCTCAAAGCAAATGAAAGCCTGCTGGCCTAATTGCAATAAAAAGTTTGGATTCCTAAGACCACCTGTTAGTAGCAACCCAAACAATACAATAGGTATATAGAACCTCTGGCAGGATTAGAAGAAGAAACCTTTGAAATGATGTCATAAATAAGAGCTCCTCTTGAGGTTCTCTATAACCATTCAACAGTATTCTGTCGCAGCTTGTCAAAGGGCCACTTCAAGACACCGTTCTGTGTATAAACCCTATGCAACTGTTACAAGTGTGTTTGTTTTGCTTTCTTTCACGCCCTTCTCTTAATACGTTGGACCACCAGCCCTTCGGGTTTTATCACTTCAATCCAATGTTAGAAACCGCTGGACAATGGGGAGAGGAGATCAGTTTCCAGCACCCTACTTAGTAAAGTACTTTGGAGTGTTTTACAACCATTCAATGTTAACTGAAGAGATCTTCTTCTCCTTCAGAAGCATAAAGCTGAAAGACTCTTCATAATCATGTCACAGACAGTACAGCATGACTGTACAGGCTGTAATGACACTAAAAAAAAAAGAAGGAAACAATGCATATAGGAAAGAATGGGTGCTGATTCAATCATTTGGTACCCAGATTTATTTCAAATCCCTTTTGTGAACAGACAGCAATCTTCAAACTTCATTGGCTGATAAAATTGACAGTGGCTACAAAGGAAATGAGCATAATAGTAAAAAGAAATCTGAAAGTAGCCTTTTATAATTGGGTAAAGTTTGAATAACTCCTCAGAATCACTTAGAATCACAAAACAAACATCATCATAAAAATTTCAAACCTTTCAAGTTTATGCTATTACGACATCTTTGCCTTTAAATCTTTACTCCCTTGACTCTCTGCATCTAATTAAGGGATTTTCTCATACCAGGTACACTCCTAGTAAAAAAAATTGCAAATCTCAGAAAATGATGGGTACACACTAAATGTCTGCAGAGAGCCAGATGGGCATAGTCTCATGTACTGTAACACAAGGTGCATTTCCATCAGGTCAAGCTTAAAAAAATAGCCCGCTATTTCTGATCTCACGAATTAGCCCGATCAGAGAATAGCCAGCTACTGCTCTGATGAAGACAGAATTATCCCGCTATTCCGCTTGAAAAGCAAGCCTACATCATCTTGGACTTATTTGCAGAGTAGCCTGCTAGTTCGCAAAATAGCTTCAGCAGAGTTTGGGCTAAATACCCGAAATCCTAAAATAGCGGGCTATTCCTCAAGCTCGAGCTGATGGCGACCCACCTAGAGTTGACATCCTGTTGGCTCTCTCCAAACAATGCATTCACTCCTCTGCCCAAGCCAACACTTACTAGGTACACCCCCAGGAAGACTAGATTTAGAAAGGAGACAGCCTGGATAACCCTCCATGGTCAAAGGCCCGAAGCCAAAGAAACGTAGCAGAATGTAGGAAAACTACATTGTAAAACAAAAGCCACTGAGAGACACTACCTAGTGAAGAAGTCTCATTGATGTCAACAGTACCCCTCCAGCATCAATGGAGCAGGTGAGAGTGACGTTTTGAAATTGCAACAATAGTTCCTCTTCAGACTTGGAAAAAATATTAATCATACAAATCTCAGCACAATAATGCAATTTTAGAGAAAGTTACAAGCAATACAGGTTGACAGAATTTGTCTTGATGCTGAAGGATCTAGTGGCACAAACTTAAACTTCAGAGAGTGCCTATAGTTGTACCTTAAGGGCGATGAAGCACAAAATAATGCAAAAATTTTGCAAACCAGGGAGATCTTAAACAATGATGAACATAAGCAAATGCAAATCTTACAGGACTTCTGTCCATTTAAAAATGATGGTGCTTAAGACCCAGTGTTAACAGGTGCCAAGCCCACATCCATGAATAGAAAAGGAACAACATGCTGAATCATGGATATGAATTCTTTAACATGAATGAGTTGCAACAGTATACATTACAGTCAGTGGTTTAAGATTGAAAATGAAAACGGTGGGATGATGTATAAGGAGAAGGAGGGGCAGGGATTAAGGGGGATATCTGCAAGGGTGCAGGTCCTCATGTTTGGTTACCAAAGAGATGTAGTGTTTTGAATGAAGTTACTGCAGTACACAATGGTAAGAAAAATTTGATATATGATCGAGAATAGAATTCTAAGAAGAGTAACATTAAAAATTTGATGATTCGAAATCAATGCATTTTGGCTGATTTTCTCACAAAAAGTCAAGAGTTGACCAAAAAATTTGAGCATGAGGTATGACTTAAATGTGGTTACCCAGCTTCGCGCATTGCAGTTGTGCTGCACGCTAGACTGTATATGTACATTATGTATTATACCTTGCGCGCATTTGCTTTGACGTCATTGTGGGTACCCAGTTGAAACTGGGACGCAGCTGAGGGGTCAAACACATCCCAAAATCTTACCACATATGGGGGTTTCCTTGGCAACACGACTTAAAAAAAAAAATAGGCAGATGATTTTCTGCTGATGAAATCATGCTCTTTTAAATGAATTAACATTGTTTCTGCATTGGGTACCCCCTTTAAGACTGAAAATGAAAAAGGATGAGATGATGTTTAAGGAGGAGGAGGAGGAGGGGCAGGCATTAGGGCGGATATCCGCAAGGGTACAGGTTCTCCGTTTGAATACCAAAGGTGTAGTGTTTTGAATGAAGTTGCTGCAGTACACTGTAGTCTGTTGGGTTTCATTCAAAACAGAGATCTGCTTATTGTCAATGGTTCAAGATTGAAAATGAACATGATGAGATGCTTTTTAAGGAGGAGGAGGAGGAGGGGCAGGGATTAGGGCGGATATCTGCGAGGGTACAGGTCCTTGTGTTTGGATACCAAGGGTGTCGTGTTTTCGGAAGGCGTAACCCCCGCAACCTTGAGGAATCCGGAGGTTGTCATTGCGCCCTTGTTGTGTTTTCAGTGGATTATGGAGGGGGTACGATTTTTCACTTTTCAAACAGAAAAAATATGCCAGGAATTGACTTTCCTGCCTTGGCTAAACTAATATTTGTATCTCTTTCACTCCTCGTTATGCTCTTTTTTTCTCTTCACCCCTGCACTAACATTTTCCAAAATCATGTTCCCCCTTTTTCCATATTATAACCACCTTTTGATTGATTTCCCTTTAAGAAAATATTGAGGCTGATATTTTTTTTCTTTTTCCATTCTTTCTTTTAGTCCCATACAAAAATCTCTCTCCTTCCTATTTGTTATTGTATTGTTTTGTCTATATACTAGAAAAGAAACATGAGAAAAAAAGCAATTCCAGCTGTTAGTTTAATTACTAAAGTGACTAATTCAGCTCTAATCAGAGGTACATGTATACATTAAAATTTGGCCCCTGAAATTTGGTTGGTTCTATATTGTAGGCTGCACCATATAATATGCAGACCACTGTACGAATGTCCTAACTGACCTTGTCCTGTATCTCTGCACTACATTTTGTAGGCTAGTTCAGTAGTAGGCCTACACCATTTCTGAGGCACAAAAATGCTATTGCACTTGTCAGAATGTGGAACTGGAGGAAAGTTCAAGGGCTTCGGGCAATAATTCAAATAAAGATCGCCGGAATCCAGACTCATTAGCGTAAAATATTCTACCTGCCGCGATCTCCTGGCGATCTCCCGTTGGCAGGGATTAGACAAAAGGCATCCCAATTACTGCCAATCAAGCCTGCTTAATGAATCACTGTCTTGTCATGGCTGTCATTATCTCATTAGCAAATGAAGATGGGGAGAGATAGACAGTCTTGGACAAACAGATCATGTAATTTGATTAACAACTCGAGAGGGTCAGGCTTTTGTGATATGTGCAGTCCGGCAGGGAGCCGTAGTAGACTGGGCAAGCCCTTGCCATGCGTCATATGACATCTCCTGTCATATGCTTTAAGGTGCAATATTTAAATAGTGTGATTACATAACAACTAGAGAAGCAGGTCAGTCTTGAAGGGAGAATATTGTTTCAATAGTTTCAATAGTTTCATGAACAATAGCTTGCAGAAGACAGCAAGTACTATGAAGTCAGAAACTTTCATGTGCACAAAACCTTGATATAATTTGTAAAAAATTTTCTCTGAAATTTTGCAATTTTTTACATTTTTTTCCATTTAAAATTTTCTTGCTGCAAAACTAGTATTATTATATAAAGAGATATATGATCAAGTAAAAAATTACTTGCATTTCTTTTAAGCCTTGAAATCCTGTCTTGAAACAATTGGTACACTAAGACCTAACAGGCACAAAAAAGGAAAACTTGTGTCATATATGACAGGTAAATTTTTACATTCATTATATGCATAAGCTCAATTGCATACACTGTATATGTCTGTCATACATATGTAGGGCCTTTGCTTTAATATGCTTGTGCTTGTGAAGTTGCACACCATACATCAATGATACAAGCCTAATGCATTACATAATGTTTTCCAAGAAGTATTCCAAGATGAAATGACGAAGTGAAATGTACCCTCTATAAAAATATGGGATTATAAGGATCATCTGGCATAACATTTCTACCTATAGCTTGTCACATGTCGACCAGGAACAAATTGAATTCCTGAGAAGAATGCATCACTCATTGTATATATCCTGAATGACACATGCCAAGACAGTCAAGGAGATGACAACTGTCTCACATACTGCTTCCTCCGTCTTTCCCCTCGTCCAAGATTCGAAGAGAACAATGACCCCCTTAACAATCAAATAGAACATGCAAGACATTTGGCAAAATTAATGAAGTCCATTCATCTGTACTATTGCCTTTCCTCCTGCGCATTCATAAATGTGATATGAGTAATGTGAATTTCATGTAATTCAACCAAAAGATACAGAAATGTGGAATGTTAAGCCCATCGCACTGTACAATCCATCTACGATCCGATTTTGGAAAAAAACATATGAAATCTTAATGATCAAAGTTTCGAATAGTCGTATGAATAAAAAAATCGAAATTCCAGGCTAATGCGAGCCTCCCTGTAACAATAAAAGCGAACTCAATTCCGAATCGTAGTGACGTCATAGCAATCTTGCGATCAGCTACGATTTGAACTTTTTGAAGCCAATTTGGCCTTTACTCCAACCACAAGGCTTACAGCTAACCAAATTTTCGATTTTACTATTCCTATCATTATTCTGAACTTCTAATAATAAGATAATTTTACTTGTCTAAACTTTCATATTTATTGCAAAATGCCATTTGCTCGAAAATCGGGTCGAAGTTGGATCATATAGTGTGCGACATGCTTAAATGTATCATATGATTCCACAGCTATTTTGGTTGGAGTATTTACATTCCATGCTATGAACATATATATATTCCTTTTTGATTGGGTGTGGCAAAGCGAATACATCGGGATACACTAAGATTTTCACAAAAGGAAATAAGGTAAAAATAAAATATAGAAATGGAAAGACAGAGAGGGAAAAAGAGAGCAGAAGAAAGGAAGGATAAAGTTATTTTTAGGGATGGAGCACATGAAAAAATACTAGAAGGAATTTTAAATAAAAAATAAATACAGGATGGGAAAAGGGATTCTTTTTTCATTCAAAAGAAAAATTGTGCATGGTTTTATGAATCAACATCTGAACTCAGTATGAAAATACTTTTCAATTAATCATAACTCATGACTCATGACAATCCTCTGATGTCTACAAAAAGTACAAATTACATATCATTACTGACAAGGGAACCTGATATTAAAAATATGATTTCTTTTCATTTAAGTCATTTAATTCATTTAATTCATTTCAAAATTTCATTAAAAAACTTAAGAATTTACATTCAGTAACAAAAAAGGTAATCATATAAAATACATAAATACAATTGCAAGAATTTGGAGGAGCCGGCAGAGGCCAAAGGCCTTTTAAAGGCTGGACTCCTTAACACACAGTAAGTAAATTATAATAAAAGAAAGGAAGATAAATATAAAGTGGGTAAATAAGTGGGATTGGGTATTGATATTTTCTATTTCTCTAGGCATGTGAAAACCAATTTATTTAAAATCTTAACATCCAAGATATGTTTGAATCATTGTGCAACATACAAAAATAACACTCTAAAGGACATGCTGTCTGAATGAATTTTTCAGTCTGTTATCATCACTAGCAGTCCCAGAGAATCATTAGCTGGCTGGCCTGTAAACAGAGAGAACAAAGCCTCACCCCACCCCACCCACACCACCCCACCCAACCCCTCTACCTTCTTTCTCCCAGCCCCCGACATTTCGCTACTGCACTAAGGGTAAATCAAGTGAAGTTCTTTCTTCCTTCAGGAGATACATTGGAGGAATCCTCCTCAACATGAGGTCCATTCTGCCTGACTCAATGGAAAGACAGCTGGCAAAACCATACTTGATCAGAGCCATCCAAACGAAGCAATTTCTTTCTTAATTGGTAATCTTGCACTTCAATGTTTGGAAGAGGAAAACGACACAGAAATGCAACAGTTCATGTTTGGATCTCCTTGAACTACACGTGAAATGTTGAAAGCACGGTGTAGTTTGGACTGGATGAATTTAGCATTTCTTGAGGCTTTGCTTTGATTTTGGTATAACCATGGTATAACATCTGTTCTCTGTAGAAGTTAGAACCTGTCTTCGGTCCCACTGAGCATGATTTGATTTCAGTATAAGACACATTTTCCATATATTCTAGTCAGAGTTATCTTGAGCTTAGAGTTCAATGGGTTAACCCATTCGTGACAGAGGTCCACATTTTGTGGTTTGGCCTAATATCTTTTGATGCAAAGCCCTAAAAATCATACCAAATACATGAGCAGAAAGAGCAAAAAATTCTACACAAACTGTGCGCATTTTGGTTGTGTCAATATTCGTTGTTTGACGCTGAAATTTTTTTAAAGGAAATTAAGCACTTAAATCCTTAAATTGGCAATGTGATAGAAGGTTTAATATCACCGTTTTCCCCTGCAAATTGGAAACTTTTTGACTTCTCATCATAATTTCTGTCAATTTATATTCATTTCAGATACATGACGTTTTATAAGAAAAATGTAGAATTAAAATAAGAATGTTGGTGTTGCCATTTTGAAGAATAAAAGCTGATCAAATAAGGCTTTAAATAATTCCTGTCACGAATGGGTTAAGAACAGGTTTTACTCACATCCAACGAAAACCCACTGCTCTTTGAATAAGTTCTCATGTCTATTAGTGGTTTGATTGACTGATGTATGTTTGAATAAGATTACTATCTCATAGTCCATTAAGGCCTCCATATTCATGTAACTTTTCATGCCAATAAATCAAACTTCATATTTTTCAAATGAATGAATCCAGCTTGGTAATTTTGTCTCATGAGGTATACACCAGACCATGCTGATTTAATCGAGCTGCAAATATCCAATACTTCCTCTAACCTGCATTACTATTGATTTGTTGCTTGATGATAATGGGATTACGAGTCATTAATCAGATGTTTGACATTTACCTTTCTTCCTTTATCTATACACTTGTTATCTTTCCTGAATCGTATACAAACAGGTGAATAAGTATGCTTAACGAGGCGTAAAATTTTGGAACCCATTACAAATGTCAAGGTCAAAGAAGAGCGTGTTCCCACTATCAGATAACAGTACATTATAAAAGACCACTTGCTGACCAAGGTCATGACCAATGGGCAGCTCAAAGAGAATATCAATCTCCATGACTGAGATAAAAAAAAGAATGCCATCCTTTAGTCTTTAACAATTAGTAAATGTGTAACTTTTCACAATATCTTTGTAAAAGAAAAAAAAGAATCGTGATGTATCCATGAAAGAGCAGTGAGAATTTCTCTGATATGACAACACATCAAATCAAATCTAGTGAATCTTTTATTGACATGCCATATTTCTCTTCTAAAGATTTCAATCCAATTACCTCTGAATCCACCAATCAATTAAAGCCAATGGTCCTTGTTCAATAAGTAATTATTTTTGATCAATTTCTGTGCACGAAAAACTAACATGCCGGTTGGAGGAAGAAATAATCTTGACATGGGTGAATTCTCGTCAATCATACAAATAAAAAATATACCCAACCTGCCATGATATAACAAGACTGATCATTAAAAAAAATATAGAAAACCCATTCTTGAGATAGTGCATGCATATCTCAATTTCTGAAACATTCATTCATAACCTGGAATAGCAGTAAAACAAACATTTGTAAATGAGCAATTTAAAATCTTCTCATTTTCTCTTGCCTCATCCATATCCGAATGAAATATTGCATACAATACACCAATATCACCCGTAGTACACAAAGAGGAAATATCAATCTCTGAAACAGCCGATTTCAGCTTCTTGGTCAAAGACACCATTACAAGGAATTGATCAACTTCAGAGGAAAAATCTTCTTAGTTTTTCATCATACAGAATCGTGAATAGCGAAGAGACCACAAGATATTGCAATTCACTGTTAGCTGGTAGAATGTTGGTATCGGGCAATCAAGGATAATAGCTAATACCAGGCATTTCTCTGGTAATACTTGTGAAACGGAGAGTGACAAATGTGAGTGCACTTTTGGACTTAGAGTGCAAGTTATCCTCATAAGACAAATATCTTCCTGCACTATCCTGTCTTATTCATCAGGCCGACATTTATGCACACTGCAGGGCTCTTCAAGTTTCTTCTGTATCAGTTTCTGTTCAAGTGACATGGCCATATTCATCTTAATACAGTCTGTGAAATTGAATCAATTCATTTTGCAGATCCACCTAAAAATTATTACATTCAATTGGCTGCAAAACTGGGCATCTCTTGCAGTCAAGGTCAAAAATTTTCTTGCAAGGAGCAAGGACTTGTGTGCCTGTGCCCTTCCTACAGATTTGCCATACCCTGCAAAGCCCTGTGACCAGATATTTCTTTTATTCCATTAATCAAGGTACATTCGCAAAGACAACAGACTGATTATTGTCCATATATATTTTTGTATTATCAGCAACCAAAAGGTAGGTTTAAATGCATTTTAAGTTCATATGAATAAGCTGGAAAAATATGTGATCATAAAAATTGCAACCAGCAGATATCATAAAGAAAAAAGATCTACAAGTTGAATGATTTGTCTGTACAGCATATTACAAATCAGATCCCAGAAATGCTACATATTTCTGTGATCAGATCATAAGATTTATGAACTGATATGTTGCTATCAAATAAAATACTTACAAAATGTTGTACAACAATTGAGTCTGACAAAGCTTAATCTAAAATGTTACAGAAGCATGTACACATCCAGACCAAAAAAAAAAAATGAAATACAAAATTTAAGCTAATATCATGCTCCTTTGTTGACATAACTTTTGACACTGACACTTAATCCAATTTAGACAAATATTTCCAGTTTTTGCCCCTTCCAGCCATTTAAACAGGAGGGGAAACTTCTCCTTTCACGTTCAAAGCCTGGGTCAACGAACTCCATGAAATGGGGGATTTGAAATCAATCGGCGTAGAGGCAATTTGTAAACATTAATTTCAACACTTTGTGAGGAGAAAGTGGACCTGTAATACGATACAATTATATGCGTAAACAGAGCAAGTAAGCGTGCAGCCTAAAGGATAGAGACAGAAAAATTAGCCAAGCCCACACACGCATTACATCTTCAATTTTCATATCAGCTTCTTTGATATTCCTTCCTTTTAAATTGAGGTTGTTTAGCTTTATGTATCTAAATAAAAATTTTAAATAAGCCAATAACGATACCAATTAAATTCTATTAATTATTTAAGTCATATTACACAGGAAGAGATACACTGTGTAACACACCATGCAAGCAATCACATTCTCTTTGGTCTAACTTGCTATAAATACCTTTTTCTGGGTATTTTTTTGTAATTCTAATTAATTTTTTTCGTAGCTCTTGACTGAATGAAAAAGATGACTGCCTGAACCAATTTCATTTTATCAACACTTCTCTTATTGCCATTCAGGCGGCTTCTGACCAAGAATGTACATGTATGTGATACAAGTGGGAGGGGGGTTATAATGAAATATGTATTAATATGCATGGAAAATGTAACACAATACAGAATAAGTTTGAATAATTATCATTAAAAAATATGAATAAATCTATGTGTAAACACGAAAGAAATGTGAAAATTCTTATTATCCCCGACAGCCATTGCATACTATCTGTATGACCTCATTTCATTATGTCGACATGGAATGCATGGTCAGTTCAGAAGCCGAACAACTGCCGTGGAGAAAGACACAGGACTTCGAACCAGAAGATAATGCAAGCTTAATTGACTTTTTAGGTATGATTTCCAACAAACAGGGGGGAAACAGAATTGAATGAGAACTGGGGAATGAATAATAAACCTTTGGCAAAACGGAAAATACACAGCGAAGATACCACCTGCCTTCTTGCTGACATATCAAACACTTTTTCCTCTGCTAGATACCTCTTTCTTTTCCTGTTCACTGGATGGCGTTACTCACAAAATTGTCTGGCCAGTAATATGAGTAACAATCCGACTAAAAGGAAACGGGGGTTTATTTCTCGTGTACTTCTCCCTGCTTGTTTTCTTCTTCCACTTTCTCCTTTTGCTTGTGTCCATTTCCCCAAGCCGTGTGACCACAAATAGGGTTTTTCTTGTCCAGCGGCAATGGGTAAAAGAAAATAGAGTCTATCTTTCCCTTTTTTGTTCATTTCTTTTTTTGCTTCAGCATGCATAGCATTATTGACAATTGAATCATGGGAGGAAAGGGCAATGTCAGAAAAGAAATACTGGTTTCCGTCTGCTCGTATTTTTCTTATAATTTTTTTTCTTTCTTCGAATGTGGGAGTGGAGGTGCAGAATGGGGGCTGATTTTTCAGCAGAACTGTCAAGTTCATTTGTACTAAAATTGGACATTTGCTGAAAGAAATATTCATCTTGTACATCATACATGTAGACAAGAGATTTGAAGGTAAACAGGTTACCCCACTCTTTTGATAAAATCATTATACATGTATAGAAACACAATGTTCTTGATGGGATTTTTAGATCGTGAATAAAAGTATTATGAAGGGCCAAATTAATACTATAGGGGTGGGTGCAACAACACAGGTACCAAACATCTCCACGTCAAGAACCCCAAATTCAGTATTCTAACAAATTCTAATGTATATTTTAACCCTAGTAGAAAAAAAGTAATTCTGGAGCTCTGACACAGAGATGTACATACACATATATAATAGAGGAAAAGTTGGAGCTGCTTATCAGACTACTCAAAAATTTTGAGACCATTTCTTGAGTGATTGGACCTCCAAACTGGTACCACATTTCCCTAGGCCTTTCCAATCCTACTCAGACTTCTAGACCACTTGTTGGAAGATCGGACACTTGCTATTTCCGTACCTCCAAGGCCCACGAGCAAGGATAACAAAAATTTGTCTACTCTTCCCCCTATTTCTGATACAGTACTGACATTGCAACCTCTTAAGACATGCATTTAGCTAATGGAAGACAAGCTCTGCTTAAGAGTTTTTTATTTATTTATTTATTTTTAATTTGAGAGGTTGTAATAACTGACAGACTTCAACTGATTTGCATCTGCGATATGTCAAATGTAAGGTAGAGCAAAAATACATTTCTGAAGTGTCAAAATCAATAAGTGTTATTCAATTTCCATCTCCATTTTGATGCCCATTGGACAGGGTCAAAACAGGATTATTTGTATTCTCTTTTTCTGCCAATTTCCAAATGGAATGGTCTGCTTCTTGCTTTCATGTCAGCATCGTTTTAAAGATGCTGGAATTCATCAATTTGAGGCATTGCAAGTCAATGTTGGATCTGGAAGCATCAGGGCCAGCTTTCACTTTCAAGTTCTGGATTTTTTTCCTAGAAAGAAAAAGAAAGTGTCATAGCATGAGTCCAACCATGGGAAGGGCACTGGCACCAAGGAAGGGGGGGGGGCCACTGGTATCAATGAAAGGGGAAAGAATCAGTCTTACTCTAAACAAATGAAATATGAATTTACAAAGCTAATGATTCAGGGAGCCTTTGGGAGGGGGTTCCAAAATTTCCTTTTCTTCCTTTTCATTTCTCTCTCTCTTTCTTTTGTTTTTGTGTTTTTCTCTTTAGCAATCAAGGGGAGGGGTACATGTCCCCTGCCTGTGTAGCTACGCCACTGTAGGAAAGATGCCCTTGGCCCAGGAAGCATCCTGTTAAACTGCTGGGGGTGTGTGTTGTTTCAAGTGGTGTTAATTACTCTCTACTTAAGAAACCATCTCCCCCTCGTATCTCACCAGGAACCCCAGGAACAGATTGAAGTGTCCAATCTTGTTACTCCTAAATGGCCAGGCTGACACACAGCAGGTCCTTGTTTCTTGCTATGTGCATACATGCCAAGTGAGCTCTCTTCTAGATAAGGTACAGAGCTGTTCCAATAATCTTTTATTTTGAAACTCTTTAATACTGTAGTTCATTTGCTCTTTATTTTATTTTAGGATATTGCAATAGACTGACTGCAATATTAAAACAACCAAATAATTGTTGTGGATTCATTTTAGTGAATGAAAAAGGAAATATTATTCCCATTTTCACATCTTCTCTTCGCTATCAACAGGATCCAGGAGAGGTGGCTGATAATGATATTGGAAGTAGCAAGGAGCACAGTGTTAAAAGCTCTTTGGGAAGTAGGAAGTGATGAAGATATGCTAAAAAAAGGGATTAGATAACTTGATTGGTTTGCATACTAAATGAGAGGAGGAAGAATGGTTTCACTGATGAAGCAATATCAACAGCTTATAATTACTGCTATCTATGCAAATCTAGTCTACATGACCACAACAGCATTCCTCTTCTAAGGCCAAAAATACTATACAGATTTCTCTTGGACGTCTTGCATATGAGATGCTCAAGCTTCTTCCTATTCCTGTAGGAACTTTGCAATTTTTGCACAGATTGAAATACAATACCTTGGTGGAAATAGGATAATCAACTTGAGCAAATTATAGTTCAGAATTATTCCTCTCATATTTACCAGAAACCAAACAGATATAACCTGGACAAAGTGTAAATTCTGCCATTGAAGAGGCACTGCTGTCAGGGACAGGAGAGAGGATAACCTCTGTACATATATGATATGCAAGAAAACATGGTAATCAAGCAGGGTGTTACTTTTTTCGGTTTTCTAAGTTCTAACCTATCTCCCCCCTTCTCTATGTCTCCCTCCTTCTTTTCCCCTTCTCTCTATATTACCTCCTCTTTTTCTTTCTTCAATGGAACCCCCCCCCCATACAAGTAGATCCATTATTCTGTCTCCCTTCCTTCCCCCCCCCCCTCTCTCTCTCTCTCTCTCCCTATAAGACCACTGACACATTCAATTAAGAATGTCCCTAGTTACCACTAATTGCCTGCCTGTTGGTACAGCAGTAAGGCTGCATGAAAGCATTCTCATTTGGGGAAACCATTTACACCTCTGCAAATAATATTTCAACACATTCCCCCTACACACTAATTAACTAGTTTAGGGACAGAAAACGTACACAATAAACATGGAGCTCTTTCACTTGTCATAACAGAAGCAAATTCTACCATTTCTTGAGCACACTGCTTATTCAGCTTGCCAAAAATGGACTATATTTTAAACCCAACACAATCTATATTCACATGTCCTAGTATTTTCATTCTCTTAATATTTTCAAGGTATATTCTTTTCATTGTATAATCATCTTTTAAAAATTATTTTTCAAAGTTATTCCATTTTCAATGAATTACATCAAATGAAAGTCACATCAAATTCTGCTGACATAAACTTTCCTTACTGCAATAGTTTCTTAATCCACCAAATGGCAAATTATAGTAAGCTTAACAGCGGCCTTTTCTACCAAACACACTAACATCATTTTTCCCCCTCCTTTCTGGTCCACCTACATTTCAAGACACCAACCTATAAAAAGAAAGAACCTGTCAATTCACATCATTTCCAATTAAGAGATGCCCAGGCGCTGAACTTAACTATCTGTTCAATGCACTATCTAACTATTAAAGCGAAAGCAAGTAAAAAGAAGAAAAAAAAAGACGGGGGGGGGGGGGAGGGGATGAAAAATATAGTTCAAGATGAAATGATTCCTCTCACATACATAAGACTTGCGATATCAATATACCAAAGATGCTTCCTTGGGAGGATGATGGAGAATCCAAGAAAGAAAAACAAAGTAACTGCTATCAATATCCTGCCAAATCCGATCAAGTAAGAGATGGCATCAAAACTGATTTTGAACAACTCATCTCACACAGCTCATAGTCTGCAGGTGCAGACCCAGTTTTATCTTGTGCAAAGGGTTCAAGTTCTCCTTAAACTATTGTAATCATGAAAATAAGGTGTGTAGTTGCTATCCAATCAGACCCATTTTATATCCAAAAAATGGATGTGGTAAAGTTTAACATCCATAAAATAGATATAATCCCAAATTGTTCCACATACCTTCAAGGAAATTAATAAAAACATTAAATTCACATGTCATTCACAAGCCACTGAATTCATTCACAAATAAGTACTTCCTAATCAATACCAGTAGGAGACCAGAAAAATAACCAAAACCTTTCTACACTGTCATTCATTTTGAGCTATCTTGCAAAGTCTATCTGTATTTTACCTGATGAAAAATCTGGGTCTGGGACACAGACTATGAAGTCATATTTAGAGGGAGTTATCAATATGACAGACTGCTACCATGCAAAGCAATTTCTTGATATCCGTTCATCAAAGTACAATCACTTTTGTGAGCACGAGGAGACTTGTATAAATTGCCCATGTTCCCAGTTGTCATATTAGTAACTTTTTATGATATGTAGGAATTAATATCTACAATCAGACACTTGTCAAGTACATACTCATTGTTTTCTTTTTTTGTTCTGCCTGACCTTTTTTTATTTGCTGGACAAGCTTCAAATTTACAAATTTAGAACATCATAGATAAAGCAGATTTTAAAAGCATTGGCTAACTTTGTGAGTAGCTGATTTAAAAAAATTCTCAAACTAAGATGAAACATGTGTATGAGTACTTGTATTTGTACTCAAAAACCCTGAAACCAACCATAATTTAGAATGAAAAAGTGTAAGTTAGACGCAAACGGCAATTTTATTATCCTTCGTCTCACGAGACAATCACTAAGAGGACTACTTTGCTTGAATTTGAAAATGCCGTTATGTGCCTCCCGCCGCGTGATACGCCAATACACACAGTGCGGTAAGGTGAGTCATACGCGCATGCGCACTCCTTATGTCTATTCTGTGCAACCGACCCTCGTATATTTTTCAAACATTGGTTCACATTTTTGATATTTAAAAATACTTCCTGTAGATATTATACTTTGAAACTTTCAGACTGGTATTTTTACACTATAACCCTTATGTTTATTCCATTTTCAAGTAACAAAACAAGATTTTTTAAAATCATAACAATGTTAACCAATGCCTTTAATTTTCAACTGAACATGTTGCTTGGATATAGTTTGCAAAATTTCAACAAGCTAATATGCCATTTAAATGTGTGGCATTGGTGAACAATTTCACACAATGAAAAAAGGATAAAGGGAACAAGGAAGAAAAAGTCTGATAAAGAATTGATTGCAAATTTGTGCTTTGGACACAATTATCAGACCTGTCTAGTTATTATTCCAAATACATAACAATAAGGCATATATACAAATGTCAGCATTTTTGTTTCTTGCTTATATTTTTCAGAATGCAGTGCAAATGAATGTTAAATGCATGCCTCATCTTGTGTCAAATACTGCCTTTAAAACAAATTGTTGTTGCATTTAATAAAACTAAGACGATAAGACTTGAATAAATAGTTCTTGGATGCATAGTGTGCGTGGTTGCCATAATATTTTCTACAATAAAGCTTTATAAAATATATCAATATAGATTAACCAGAACGCAATGAACTTTGGATACAAAGGGTTAATTGGTGAATTTAAGCAGTCTATAATAAATGACCTTTATCTACAGTGATAATGAATAATGAGAAATATAAAAGAAATTAAATGAACTTTGGGCGATGCCAGAAGAGATACATGTACATGCTTACAGACAACATGATATCCTGGCTATGAAGTCTGATGTAGGTGTGTCAATAACATGGTGTTAGATCAACATGAATCATCAAAGGATGGATGATCCACATGTATTAATGGAGCTGTCAAACTTTAATTTTTTTATGTGCTGATAGCTCAACATTGTGACCAGCTTTACAGAAATTTTAAAGCTAATCATTGGATCAAAATTTCATTTATCTCCTTTCTTTTTCTGACTTTCAAGAAATTTACAGCAGTATTTCTTCATATTTATATTATCCTTTATGTGATATCAACATTTCTTTAAATACTCAATTAAATGTATCATCTTAAGCCATTCATTCTTTATCTGAACTCTGTCTCCCTCACTACCTTTTTGCTTAGTTACTTGTCATTGTTAATTACACTTAATAACTATCTTTTCTGATAAATGTTCAATCTGAGTTTATACTTAAATTAATTTAGCCTGCTATGCAGGCAATTTTAATATTCATATTCTGCTGCTGTCTTTTTCCAAACATTTAGAATCAATGAAAAAAAAATGTTAATGAAAATGAAGGGAAAATCATTATATAACTGTATAAACCCTTGATTTTTCAAATGTATGCCTTTTGTAGCAGATAAACAAGCAGTTAACATTTGGGGGGATGAAAATTCATTAAGTGTCTGTAATTAAGACCTTCAATGAAGATGATAATCAAAGTGTCAAAACACCATCAAAACAGCCCTTCTTCCAGGGGAAAACATGCCAGCTACTGTTTGTTATAAATATCTGATAGCTAGTAATGAGAAAGGGGGGGGGGGGGGAAACAGAGAAAGAGATAGAGAGGAAGAGAGAAACAGAAAAAGATGAGAGAGGAAGAGAAGAAAAGAAGAATCAGAATCAGAACTTGTGGAAAAAGCAGAGAAAGGGGGAAAATAGAGAAAGAGAGAGAGAGAGAGAATACAGAAAGAGGAGAGAGGGAGAGAAGTGATAAAACAGATAGCTAAAAAAGGAAATAGATAAACAGACAGAGAGAAAGCTGATAAATAAGTACTCAAATTATGGATCAATGTAATACAATTACATTCCAATATGCTGTCAAACCAGAGACAATCATATAAAACCATTTTGTCATCTGATGCAGCCACCCTAATCTCATCTTTCTGTTTTCAAGTAAAACACAGCCACGAGCTAACACGTAGATCATCTTACCTGCTCCAGCGTGTCTTTACACGGCCCACATTCTCCCCTGTCGTGTGCCGCGTTGTAGGCGAAGCACCCCTCCATGGCGACAGACTCCGTCCACGTCAGGGTGCCGAGGAGGCTGGCCTGTTCCCAGCTGCATACCCCCCAGCCCGGAGCACAGAGGTGGCTGGCGTTACCGATGTGCCCCTGCCACTTCCCTGAGCAGGCTGCCAAGCGGTCTTTGCCGACAAGACCTTCTGTTGATCCATCTGCACATCCTGTGAAATTAAGAAGGATGAAGTATTAAATTGGTGGTCATAACTGGGAGATAAGCCTGAATCTGGGGTGCACATACAGTACTTTAGTAGATGACCAAATCAAATCTTAAATGATCTTTTTAAAGGTGATCTGTGTAGATCTGTGTAAATCTTTACAGATGAAATATTCAAATGAAAATATCTGTCATGCCACAAACTGCATCCTATTTCAATTTCATTAAAAGAATTTCTATGCATAACAAAATAGATAAATATATTTGGCTCATGTCAAATACATGTACAAACATTTCTGGTGCTTTTTCTCCAAAGGAAATGGCAGGTATACAGACTTGGAGTGAAAGATAACATCATTTGAGCAGTGTGGGGCACTGCTTGATCCCTTGCCCCCCCCCCCCCCCCCCCCCCCCCGTCAAAGAATTCTGGATATGCCACATGATCAAACCCATAACAGACAGTGCCTCTCTGCTTGTTACCAGAGCTATACACACCTCCAAAGAGAAGCTGCATGCTCACTGTCTCCTATAGATCTCTCACCCAGTAGTAATCTAATCACCCGCTACCTATCGCACCTTGAACAAATTCAGACTTCCTCCTTTCCCACCCTAAGAACTTCCTCCATATCCCATCGTCTCATCCATCAATAAAGGAGGCTTTGGGAGCCCCTGAAGATACTTTCTATACTTGGAATAATTCTTAAGGAAAATAAGTCATGTCATGGTCAGAAATTAAGAAGCAGGGATGCCTCATGTAGGTTGGTTAGAATGGTTGGGGGCTACCAAGGACACACTTCCATACATATCACATATATCTTTAAACATTATTCATAAAGTTTCATATGCTATACATAAAAAATTGTTTGGTTTGTGATCAAAAGTTTAATTTACTTCTTTATATAATGTTTGCAGTTTGTAAATGACCCTACACAGCTAGTTCTAAAATATAATTACCATAGAATTATTGTATTTTGTTGATTATTGAGTAGCTGTCCCTTTTAAACCACAAAATGGTTATGTGGTTTGTTAGGTGTGGTTAGTTGGACTTACATGTGATTTATTCGAGTATATCAAGATTATTACAGAGATTATACATGTATATCTTTTGAAAATAGGTTGAATATGTCACTTTTTTGAGGGGGATACTTTGATTATAAGGTTAATTGTGTTGTGTCACTGAAATTACTTCTGAAAAAAAAACCCACCAGACTACACATTCATGAAATTATCTGAAATGGCTTAATTTGTTATTGTTATGTTTGTAAAGCAAAGGCAAAAGGCAAAGGAATAAGAAAGAAAAAGTATTTTCAAAAACAGGAACAGAAAAAGGAGAGAAAAGAAGAGAGAAACAGGGGGACTTTTGAGGGTAGCCATGCTCATTACAGAATCAATATCTAATTAAATCCACTGTAGAAAAATAAACCCCTGGGAATGGATTTATCAAAATAAAAATTTCACCACAGCAAATGCCAATCATTTTACCAATATCACATGACACATTTTCACAGTTCTTGAGTTTCATTGCCAAAAATGGATATTTTAAAGATTAAATCAAAGCACTGTATTTGCACAATTCAAATATAGCACATGGAAGGGTATATAACGCGTGTGGTAGCAAGCACAGCAAAATTGTATCAAATCACTTAAAGCAAGAATCGAAATACTCTAGGAGTAAGAATTGAAGTTGAAATAAATGATATTCGTTATGATTTTGACAAATGCATGAATAAAGTGTATAATAAACATACACTTCCTGATATTTTTCTTCTTCTTCTTTCTTCCTTCCTTCCTTCCTGCCTTCCTTCCTCTCTCTATCTCTCTCTTTCACTCAGCCATCTGAGGCTTCAGGCTTTTACATTTTTTTACTTACTGCATACAAATATTTGAAGAAAATCAAAATATGATAGTAAATATGTATAAAGCCACTTTATTTAAGCACACAAACCAAATCCTTCACAGAAAATACAAGCAAAAAACATAGAGTGCTCCATGAACATGAATGTATTTATCATTCCCTTTTTCTGATTTTATCATCATAAGATGTCATGTGGGTTCTGATCAACATTAATGTGATCAACATGAAAAGGAGGTCACTGAATGACATGAGAGACACTCACAATAAGATAAGGCAAGTTTTCTCTTCATTTATATCTCATACATGCATATTCATCATCCATCATCGGTCGAGAATGTAATATTAGGCGATTACATTGCTATACGTCAGAGTAGATATGTTCACAGAAAGCAACACAAGCCAGGGAATGGAAAGAGCTTTTCCCAGGTTGGTTGTAACGAAGAAGGATGCGGAATGCCGGCAAGTAACGTAAGATGGTGCGCTGCCTCTGCCAATGAAAGATAATTTGGAGTTTCGCTCTGGGTTCAAAGCTCGGGAAATATAGAGAAAGATTTGTGAAATGGGAGGTATTGGATATGGGAATGACTAACACATGTCAGGGATAGATTTCGCAACAAGTAGCCGGCTTTGATAATTAGATACGACGATATGCATTGTAGGTCATCATGACAGGAGTCTGACAAGTATTAGTTCATGACTTATATGCATGCTATTTTTCAGTCTCCATATTATACATGCTATTCTTGTTGATGTCTACACAATATAATTGTATGTTGGCATAATGAGTTCAGTGAACAGGATTGTTACAGCATAGGATCACTTTATTTACAAAACTCATAATTCTTGAAGCATAAAAAAGAAACATGCAATATTCTAAATTGGGCCTACGAGTAGACTGACTCCCCCTTTCTGTTAAATTTTCTTCTGTATGTAATGTATTTCGATTTTGATATTTTACTTAAGATGAAATTCTGTCTCAACAGAAGAAAATATTAATAACATCACAAACTTTATGAATCATCTCTGCAAGAAATGGGTGCTTTGTGGTCCCTGAAATGAACTTACAGATACAAGAGAATTCATTTAGTCTTTGGGTAATTAAGATTTCCCTAAGTAATTAAGATCTCCCTACATGTAAGTATGCTACAAAGTTTGTTTTGCCCCCCCCCCCCCCCCATCACAAACATAGTCTGTGGGCACAGACCCTAAATGACACTTTCTTTAAATGCACTGCATCTTGAGAAAAGCCTAGCAAGACTGCCAACTATCTGTGGTCTGGAACAGCTAAAGTGCACGATCCCCAGTGACCTCCTTCAGTCTCCTACTCAGATCTCTATAATGTGTTTGTTTCGACAGACCAGGGTTTGTGCCTGCAAACTATCCCCTACACAAAAAATCAAGCATTCACACAAGTCATTTATAGCATTGAAACGTACTTTTACTACGAATTTTTCAGCCATCTAGCGGACTAAAATACATCAAATAGTCATGTCTGAATTCATAATGAGGCAGACACAATGATGCCCTTGGATAATGACTTGATAACATGTTTATCTTCTTTTCCTTTCATGCCATCAAGTCTCTAACACCTAGGCCTGCACGAGGTGATGGGAAGATGATACCGAGATATGATACCACTCTCCTCCCTGCAACACGCGTCAGTAGCAGAGTGGAATCTAGGAAAGACCGGTGACGATGAACTCGTGGAATTCCTTGGCCATTGCCAAGCAAGGGGGTATATCGTCCCTTCGGCTCTTTGTATGATGATCATGAGTTTAATTACTGCACCTCACCATGCACGCCATGTGATATATATAAATGTACATTTCAAACTACCGAAACAAAACGTCTGCTTTATAGTATGGAGGGCTTTCACTCAAGCACTTTTGATAATAAATATTTAACACCCAATTTGCTCTTGACAGATGTTCTTGTTCAGCTGTTATAGCATGATAAAAACTACTGGTAATTTTGAAAAATCAACTCAAGTGCAATTTTGAAAGCGTGTTGTAACGCCCATACAAAACATGTTTGGATTACACAATAAGCCATTGTAAACTCCGCACATTTCTATAGGTGAAAGATGGGGCTATTGAAGTTGCCTTAAATTGATTTTTCAAAAGTAGTTTTTATCATGTTTCATGTAGTTCTATAATAGTTTATCTTAATCTTAGACAAACTTACAGATGAAAAATCTCTATGATATCTATCATGGAAAAGTAAGAATTTCAACCACGTTTATAACTTGCTAGCTGTTGGTTGAACTCGCATTCAACTCTTGAATAAACTTTTGGAAGAACCATCCATAAATTAAAGAATTAAAAAAAACAGTGCACTGCCAATAAAATACATATTATAACAACCTATTCTACAAGTTTGACCCCATTTTGAAGACACAATATCATCACAATATCTACATGTAACTTTGACCTGAGAGAAGGAGCAATAAGGGCAGATATCAGAAGGCAAATAGGAAATGGCGACACAAGGACGCTAAGGCAAATACGTGGGACCATTATAGGTGCCAAGAAGTAATCTTGCTGAAGTTCAGGGACTTCCTGTTATCTTCTTATCATCCACGTGGTTATCAGAACGAGAAGCTGTCTTCGTCCAAATATCAAAACATGATGGGAACGAATTAGGGTCTTGAGATATGGGTCTACAGATGCTAACCTGATATGTACAAAAATTCTTCTGATAATTACCAAAACTAATCTTTTCTGATAATATGTTCAGGATATTGTTGATAACATGTTTGTGAAATCATAAAATTTTGTCTCTTCTTTTAATAGGATTCTTGTCAATAATGGTGTATGAAGACTCTCCCCCAATTTCACTCTTTCTTCCTTTATTTCTCTAAACGATTTCTGACTAGAAACATATCAACAAACAAACAAATAAATAATAATCAAAGGCTACAAAAAAAAAACATTATAAATGTTTGCATCCACTGTACCTTTATCTTAAATTAATGATCACAAATAAAAAAGAACCATCTCCTTCAGATAAAGTTCAACTTCTTCCACAAGGAGTTGACAACGTATTCTTCACAAAAACTAGTTCACTACTATATGGCATTTGTATGTTTTATTTCCCTGTCTGATAATAAATGAGCAAACAAAGACTGGCGACGGATGAATCTTCGATTGGAATATGGTAGTAGACACTGTCTGAAATTAGTGTTGTACTTGGACAAACAATTTACTTCAAAGTATCAATCTCCTCTGTATGTCTTTCATGATGCATCCGTCATTAAAAGCAAAGTTCACTGTGAGTTCTTGACCTTGTAAACAGGCATTGGATCATAGTTTCTGCCTGGATTGTACGTTACTTGGCAGGTTGAAAAGGGAATGGGCTCAGTGATGGTTCCCTGGTATCACTGGTATAAGGAGATGGAATGTGGGATAAACTTTCTGTCATCTTTGCCTTAACGGGTGCCCCACTGCATTAAGTCTATGGGATAGAGAGAATTCAGTATTCAACAGGTTAACACCATTTTTATAATTATTTTATTTCACATTCATTTCTAAAAAGATATTACACAGACTACTGGTAAAAGGGAGGACGGTTTTGGGCTAGAAAAGAATCAACTCTGCCAATTCTGCACCCAGTTCCAAAAAGACTACTGGTATCCATTATTAGCTTTTCCAAATTCAGCCTAATAACTCCTTGGTCTACAAAGCCCCAACAGATTGAGGAGGGGAGTGGGGCACTCAATACAGACCGAACTTCAAACTAGAATGAACTATCAATGACAGTTTTAGCTTCCTGCATCAGTCCTGGTGGACAATATTTGATCCTGGTCTGCCACCTAGGCTGTCACCGATCATCAAAACTTCCCTCTCCCAAGCAATATTCAATTTTCATAATTTTGGCCACTTGAGATATGCTAAAAACCTTGCAAAATATAAACTTTACACTGACCAGTGCATAGTCCCATACTGAAACTATTCATCATAACTATATCATCAAAACTAAATTTTCAAAAAAAATTTGTACAGGGATCTGGAATGTTTGTGGTATTGCAAAACTTTGTAGAGCGGGGAATAATTCTGGTATCTGATGAAGATGGAATGGGTCATTTTACTAATGGAGAATGATTGACCTAATAATTTGGGGGATTCCCCCTAGGACTTGGCCCTCCTCTTTGTGCATCTCCATCAGACGAAGGTTCAACAAACTTGGGACAACAGAAACTGAAAAGAAAACAACTTCATATCAACAAACGGCATTCCAAAGTTACATACACCAGTGAAATGATTTTTCTGTAACAATCACTGTACAATTCATATCATTATTTTTCTTTCATATTTTCTTCCTTTTTTTGGAGTCATTTTGAATGCAATTGTTGTTGAATTTTTGGAAAGATATTCAGTCTACTTATAGCATTGTATTTATGAAAATGTTTCATTTTATTGAATTTGATATAATTTTACTTTTGATAATCATTTGCAAACTAAACATGAGAGATAATCAGCAAGTTACCCCAACTACAGATACTTTGTCACTTCTGTGCTTGTCAATATGAAGTGAACTTATTCAAATACAACACTTCACAAAGTTGTTCAAATTTACAATTGTTCATGAGTAGAGCTCCTTGATCATATTTTGATTGGACCACAAGAACTTTAAAGACTATTCTCCAGGAGAAAATCCAGGTTGAGACTGGAATTTGAAGGAAACTTCCCATGGATATCCTCTTATCACGTGCCCCTCTAGCCCACTCACTACTCAACATCTAACAAATAAAGTATTTAATTTCAACCAACTAGGCAACGATTAACACTAAAGACACATTACCATTGTGATTTTCAACAATTGCCAGGTCCCCCTTTTTCTATTATTTGCTTTTCCAATTGACTATCTCCCGGTCCACGGACCAGGAAACTAATACCCTTGTTTCGAATCGAGCATTGTTCTTCCAAAAGCTTGCTTAAGGCATAAACAAGGGAGAGGCGTTTTGGAACAAGAAAGCATGCAGGTGATACCGGTAATGAACTATGAGTTGGCCTCTCTTCTCTGGAGTAATTTTACATCAGTTTTCTCCGTTTGCATTCGTACATGTGACTCTGTTCCTGACGTTTCACACGTGACTTGTCGGAATCAGTTGTCGAGAGGGCGGTTTCGTTTGGGAGCGCGCACTGGTGGGTAACCCGAGAGCACTTCTCTGTGGCAACAGCCGCATTCCCAGGCGAACTTGATGTTGGTTTTTGCAGCCCGACACTGGCTAATCCACAACGCAAACCGACAAATGAATAAAAGCGTGAGCAGCCCCCTGGGCTTGTAATCCAGCGAAAGTCTCTGAGTTTTCACCCCTCCAGCAAGCCATAACTGCAATTACCCAATTACAGAGACCCCAACGACCGCCCAAGAGTTGCTGGAGAAAACTGGAGTGAGCCACAATACTGAGGATCCCCTCTTCCCACTACGCTCTTTTGCTCCTGATCTTCAAAAAAAACGAGAAAAGAAGATGGAAGTAGCAATTGAGCTCTTCTTTGCGGTATCATTATCCTCTCATTATTCCCAATCATAGTCCATTACTGTGTTGTTTCTTGCAAACTACCGATCTTTTGTCGTCCTTTCATCCTGGTCAACATCGATCAAGGAAAGGATTGTGACAGGAGCTGACTGGTATGCCAAGCTTTTGTTAAGGGGTCCCCACTAGATATTTACCGTTTCATTCTTTGGTTGAGTTTAGCTGGGCTAAGTGACTGCGTATGTCTAGAGATTGGCGGGCATCTTGAAACGATGGCATATTCAGCCTTCTAGCCTATTTAATGACACTGCCATCAAATGAATATTGAGATATGACAATTTCAAACAATGAGAGTAAAAATGCCCCTAAGGAGTGCTGTAATAATCTTAACTAACCACAAATTTTGGTAAAAGCAGTACACAAAATTTATTGTATCAATACCAATACAATTGACTCTGCTTTTCCTGCAATAGAAATCTTAAAGTACAATTCTCTGGTTTATTCTTTTGATTTTTCTTATAATAAATCCTGTATTCATTTTCTCTTACTCAATATTGCTTCTTGCTCTCATATCCCAACCTTTTCTCGATTACATGTATAAAAAAATAATAGACAAAAAATAATTTCCCTCCCTTTTCTTCTCATTTGATTCTATTCTCTCATCTCCATCCTTCATTCTTTCCTTCCTCATTTTTTTTATACTTCAATTCATCTCCATATTCTTCCTTGTGAATATGAAATAACCTCAAGAAACATCATACATACACACACCGATGCAAAAGCGGAGAGGACGTAGCCCTAGGAATTGCTTACTGCCACTCCTCTGATCACAGCTCTCTCTCTATCTCTCTCTCTCTCTCTGGGCCAGCAGGGGTGTAAAAGAACGTTGGCTGAGGGGTGCAGATTTCAATGGGGGACAAATCAAAAGGGGATATTAAGAAAGGAATCGCAACAGTTGAATTTCCTCCAATTACAAAAGCCACTTATCTTCTATTATCGGCACATGTCCCCTGGCAAGTTAGCATGCTGGTGAATAGGAGACTAGTTGGGTAGTATCATTTGATATTTGGCAGATGCTGAACAGAATAAAGACCCCTAAACAGGCCGAGATCAAACAGAAGGTGTTACCCCTTTCTTTCTCTCAATACTTTTTTTTCCCCTTCATATTTGGTGAAATTTGTGACCCAAGCATTGTGGGCAATGAATGCAGGTGCTTCAAAATACAGATTCTGGGATAAAAAAAGGAGGTTTATTCAGGTTTATCAAAACAGGAATATGTGCGACAAAAAGCAGGCAGAAGAAATGTGTGAGGCATGTATTCTTATCGGTATGTCAAAGTATAAGCAGCAGAAGCAAAAAAAAAGGGGGCGGGATGAAAGAATGACTCTACTGAGACCACTGAAATAACAAAAATCTGATAGTTTGGACATGGAAGACAAATGTACTACAAGCTAGAACACTTCCAATGATACAGTGTCACTTATTCAAACTTTTGAAAGCTTTTCTCAGACTTTTGAAGTTTCACAGTAAATCTGCAACAATTTCAAACCTTACTCTCTTAGGGAAGACTATCCTCTCAATTTCAAAAAGTTTTTTTTTATATAAAAGGTATCACAGCATTTAAGAACAAGTTCTAAGATTATGTTTTCAACATATGATTTTCAAGTTAACAAATGGGCCCCACTGACAAGTGTAGAACAATGAATAATAGAGACTTTTTGAGTATTTAATTGCAAGCTATTTCTAGTCCACATGAAGTTTCTTGTTCTCTTCTTTTCAAAAGAGACCATGATATATACACATACTTTGTTTCTCAAAAAAGACAACTTGTTTTGTAGTTGCAGTTGTGTTTTTAAGCTTCATTAGCATGATAACGTTTGATATAGGTTCAATACAATTTCTCATATTTTCCCTAAGAAAATATGAGTTTGAATATGAGATGACAAGAATCACTGATGCTAACAAGCATCCACAAACAGCAAACAGTATCCTTCTCGTCCACTTTTATGAGTGCACAGTGCATCTTTATTTACCTAGGTATGAAGAAAAATGCCCTCTTTAATGACCAACATCTTACAGGAGTACGGGAAGGAAGTGAAGGTGACGATAATGATCACATGTGTACATAAACTTACAACCAAACATACTGCAGCTTTGTTAATGTTTGTATACTCTATAAATATCTTGATCAGTTAAGTAATTATATACTCATGAAAATTAGATTGACAGAGGCCTATTTTACACACAGGACCTACACAACAAGGCATTATTCTATCTTGCAATGTGAACAAGGGAAAGCTCTAATGACTCCTTGGTCTGGAAAGGGTTCTCGCTGTCCTGTTATACTGGCTTTTTCTTTGTTTGTTTGTTTGTTTGTTTGTTTTTTAGGGGTATGGGGTTAATATAGTAAAACTACATGTGCATATGAACTCATACCTCTTCACTGTTCCTAAAACATCCTTCACACTTACTATCTTTTTGTGTCAAATTATAAGTCAAAGTCAACTAAATATGAACTAAGCTACTACTGAAAGATCTTGTCACCTTGTGTCAAGCCAATGTTGAGTCAATCGTTAAATTACACCAAGGATGACCAGACGTGAACTTGAGTAATCTCCATGTCTCTTCTACACACTAATTCAGTGTAGCTTCTGTCCCTGTCTAGCTAAACTCTGTAAATTGCTTACATACCACTGAAGATCATGTGGCAATTCATGCTTACTATATTGCAACAGATTTTTTTTTTAAATTCCCAGTGATTGGTTGACAGAAAAGCATAGTGCTTCACACACCTTAGAATCATCTTCAAAACAACTGACTGCATGGTGATATGAAACGATGTTGTAACAATTCCCAGATTTGCACTAGGAGTCAAGTATCACAATATAGATTGTAGTTTACCCATGGAGTCCTCTTTTTTTTTAAAACTCCATGGTTCAACCAATGTTCCCTTAAAAAGCCCCTCTAGCTGTGATGCAAGACTGACACATTTAATGCTCCCTCTCAAGTTGAAGAATAAGCAATAGCTCTATGACCTTTACAGTTGTAGGATAGCAAAGATGCAGGACTTCCTATCCACATAATCCATGTTTTCTTTCTGAAATGTTATGTTTTTCACATTCCATCCATAGATCTGAAGTTTCCTGTTGAGCTTGATCAAAAAGGAGACACGATAGATTTAAGGTGATGCCAAGCAGTCCCTCCAGTTGACTCCTTTGGATCTACATGAAAGTTCAAATGAATCCATTCACTGGACAAAAAAGAATGGATCACAAAAAAAAAAAAAAAAAAAAAAAAAAAAAAGGCAATTTATGGCACCAAAAACAGGAAAAAGATGTTCTTCACGTTGCTTCATGAAAATCCTTGCAATAAAATGTCAAATTATTGCAATTAAAACATTTATTTTAAAGGAAGAAGTACTGGGGGGCGTTTCATCAACATTTGCTGTCTGACAAGTTGTCAGATCTGACATCTTTCCTTGATTTTGATTGGCTGAGAAGCATTGTTACTATGGCAACTGTCGGATAAAACAGACTTTGTCGGATAAAACATCTGACAAGTCCTTTCATGAAACGCTCCCCAGGACGGAAAATATGAATATGTTGGTTGTCATAGTGAAGAAAGAACATTCAACAAACAATGTGTAAATATCAAAACAGGAAAATCATAATTATTTCAACTTTGTTTAATACTAAATTTGTACAATGTAGCTCAAATATACTTATTGGTTTGGATACTTAAAGCTTAAGGACTGCGAAAAAAAAAATTAAAAAATATCTGTCCAAACTGTCTATATCAATTAAACCAGGGAATTGTAATTTTACAGGAAAGGAGTAAAAATGGCAGACAAAAGAGATCATCCACTACATCCCTGCAGAGACACAGGTATAATACAGGAAGAGGAAGAACAAAGAAATATCTATGAAACACATGGCCAGAGGTCTTGTTATCAATTTGAGTCATATTTTCTAAGGGCATGACATAGAAGAAACGTTAATCATATGCAGTGGGCGTTTGTAGAGATCTGTCCTAATCATATGAAATCTGTCATTCCCTCCCCTGAACTTTACATGTCAAGTCCCACATCATATAAAAACATGTTGCTTTTCTCCTGCATCTTCACACTCAATCCCGCTAAAGATGTTAGGTTTTACGACTTCCTGTCGGCTGGAAGATGGCTACAACATGGCCTACGAAACAAGTTGCTGAGAGAAATGTATCACAAATAGAAGGGGACAGTCATTAGGTCATGAGGCCAGGTTATGTTCTTGGAAGTACAAAGACGCCCTTTTTCTCTCTTTTTTTTTCTTTATTTGGCTAGTATTTCTTCCTTCGTGCATTGAAGGTGCTTTCATTTTCATTTGATATGTTTATTTTCTATAGTAGATTTATTCTCAGTACCCTCAAACTCTTTTTTTCATCAGCAAGCTTAAAATATGGATGTACAAAAACAGCCACCTACACTTGTTGCAAATGATAAATTTACTTGCATTTTTTAAAGGCTTCAACTTGTTCTCAGAGATATGATGAATCTTAAAGTTAGTACTATGGTATGAATCAAATTGTTTCATATTTCTTACTCTCATTGAAAATAGACATCAATTTTCTCAGTGCCCAATACCGATCAGTTCTTTCCAAAACTTCAGAAAAACCCCCTTTGGGAGAAAAAAAAAAGACATACTTATACCACTTCTGACCACTTCAAAAGATTAACCTGTTGAACACTAAGCCGGAGATAACTCAGGCTAGGGTCTATGAAAAAAAGCATATTATACTGAAGTCAAATCACGCTCAACGGGTTAGTAGAGAGCCAAACATAGTCAGTGACGTGATTAAATTGGAGACATACACTTTATTTCTGACCACTTTGTTAAGTAGAACCTAACATTATCAGTGACATGATTAAACTGAAGACATACCTTGTAGGCTTATAGGCCTTAAAATGTGAAAAGGGTTGCCAATGCATGATAAAAAGTGCTTAAGACCTGCAGATCCTATCCTGTGTTCCAGAATGTAACAGTATCAATGGGAGCTTCACATGACAATCCACAGAACCATTTGACAGGCCACTTTCCATTCCTATTCTACTCACATTTCTCACATTTTAATCCATCATCCAGGGGCATTGCTAGACAATTTTGTATAGGGGTGTCTGACCCAATGTGAAGACAGTTCAAATTATTTTCCCCAATAAGCCCCTCCCCCTCCAAAAGGATAATCAATAATATCAAACAACTAGTGCTGACAGCTTACTGAAATACCAAATTTGCCAGACAGAAATTTGACGGGGGGGGGGGGGGCTGTCATACATTGAACCCACAAATTAAGTCCACATTATTTGCCCTAATAAGGAACCCCTCCCCGTCAGTAATATTAGAAAATTTGCTGACAGCTTGTCAAAAAAAATCTCAAATTTTCAAGACAAAAAAGTGAGTGGGAAGGGCTGTAACACCCACTAAGTCTACATTATTTTGCCCCAATAAGTTACCCCCCCCCCCCATCATCAATATTTAAAAAATCTGCCGACAGCTTATCAAAACAGGTTTCAACCTTGCCAGGCAAAAATTTGAGAGGGAGTTGCCAAAACCACAAAGTCTACATTATTTGCCCCAATAAGTCCCCCCCCCCCCCATCATCAATATTAAAAAAATCTGCCAACAGACAAAGTCTCTCAAATTTGCCAGGTAAAAATATGAGAGGGAGTTGTCACACCCACTTACACCCCCACCCCCCCCCCCCCCCATGCTCCTGCTAGGGTCTGGACTTTGTCACAACCTGACAAAGTATACTGCTGATCCTGTTGTTCCTGCAGCTTTGGACGGCTGTAACATGTCCATAGATGTCCTAATCTGACAAGTACCATGCAACGCACTGGATAAGCCGCTACGCATCATTCCAGAGAGCACCCAGATGATGACAACTCATTTGGATGATCGAAGAGTACTGATAACATTTTAGTAGGAAATTTCATAAAATAAGTTTCTGTAATTGGTATGCTGTTATCATATTCACAAAACATTACTTCAAAATTCAGTTTCAACAAGTAATCAGCAGACTTTCCTTGATTTCTTCTGGAATCAATCAAATCACTTCAAAGCTGTTACCACAACATTTTGAGAGATCGTCAAGCTTGCCTGCAACAATTTTAGAATTGACATCACAACATTTTGATTCAGTTAAGCCCAAGTTCTGGCAGTTGCCTCCTTCTACCTTTTTTTCAATTATTTAAACACAAAATTTGTTGAACTTCTACAATTTCTATCTCCCCTGTCATTTTTTTCGGAGATAATTGTATCCTCTGATAGGAGGACACCAATCTCCATTTTAAAAAAAATCTTTGTGTGCAATCTACAAGGATATCAAATTATCAATATAAAACATATTTGATACCTGTAAATCATTTTTACTGATACAATGATTCAAGAGTACTTGTTCTGGATAATCCACAGGGGTCAGAGACCTCACTGTTGTGTATCACTGGTGAAACTTTCTCTTGCTGAGAGATGACAGTCTATCTATCCTCCATGAATAATTTACCCTCTACAAGAACAACAGTGTGGGATTAGCAACAGCAGACAAAAACATCCTCTCTCAAACAAAATGTGGAAGTGACACTACGCTTGCCAGGTTATAGGGAGAATGAAACTGCTTCATCCTACTGTATTAAATACAATAGGTATATAATTATTCATACTAAAATTAATTTTTTTTAAAGTACATGGCATTCATGAAAAAACAAATTCATCGCTGATGATAACAATGAGTTATGCTTTGATGATACTCATTACCATTATTGATTATTATAATTTTATTTGACAAAGAAAATACATAACAACATATACTTCCATCAATAAAAATTTCTGATAGCAAGAAGTTTGGTTGTAGGAATCTACAAAGGTGATTAATCACATCAAAAAATGATGTCAACAAAATGCTGCCACGGCAGGAAAGTATTGGTTGTCATGATGACAAATGAACATTCATTACAGATGACAAGAAAAGCGCAAGGTGACAAAAGCTGGGAAGGGCACTAGTAACTACTCTTTTTTAATGAAGAAGGAGCACAAATGATGTCAGGAGGAGAGAGGCACAGGAGAAAAGAGCAATGTCTTATAGCTTCAAGATGCATCAGCAGCACGACAAGCACTGGTGAGGCTTCGGGTATTCCTCAAATCATGGTTACCGAAAAATAGCGCGCACATGGTTTCTAAAACAAATACCTCGATGAATGGGAATTGTAAAAGGGGTGAAATAACAAGATTGAGGGATTTGCGGTAACATGCGACACTGTGAGCTGGGAAGAAGAAAAGGTCAGAGAAAATGAGAAAAGGATAAAGAAACAATGAGGAGGGGGACGGGTGGAAGAAAACGGAAAGATAGAAATGTTAAGTGGAGGGATTGGTATAATCTTAAAAATCTAACAGGATTGAAGGTTGCATACCAAAGGTGTTTCCTTTTCACTTTTTGTGGCTAGTTTGGATGGGTGCAATTAGTTGGCAGGTATTCACTTGCAGACAGTTTTTTTTCTCTCTTTTTTTGTTTACATCCCTCTATTTTCCCTGTACATGTATACACCACAGTTGTCATAGTACATACACTGCACAGTGATGAGAAATATCTAAAATAATCAGCTTTATCTCACAGAAGCTCAACTTGAATTGGAAAAAAATTCTCCGCGGAGTTTCTTTAAGGGTTAAACAAGACAAATTTAAAATTAGAACCATTAATACTTGTGATTAATGCATCCTAACATAAAGATACATTATTTCTATTACCTATATAAAAAAAAGAACCACAGAATAAAAAGATGCTTAAGAGAGATAATTATGTAAATAGCATTAATGCACCTGCAAGTCTCTGACCCCCACCCCCTCCCCCCCCCCACAAAAAAAAAATCAAAATACAGTTCAAATAAAAATGTATCAGTCAAAGACCATTGGAACAAAAGTAGCCACTTCGATCATGCTTCACCAAACTGTACATTTTCAAATTCCTCTACCTTTTATAAATATAAGCTTGAGTGGATAAGTGAATCTTAGGATTTTAATCTCTTTCTTTCACAGGTTTAGCTAAGAGGTTTAGAAAGAGTTCACATTGTTGTGTCATTCAGATTATTACGCCAAGTGGTTTTATCCCCACTTTTGCTCATTTTCTGTTTTTGTCAGAAACCTCCTTTCCTTTTCTTTTATACATGTACTTTTATTCCTTCTAAATTTGTACCATGCATGTCAAACTAATCTGGATTTTTTTCTTCTTCTTTACTCTAATCTCCTGTCAATTTGATGCATTTTCACTATTCTGTTGCAGAGTGGAATACTCCATGTTCAATTAAATAAAAGAGGTGACTGAAATTAATCCATTATCCTTTTCATGAGAAGACTAAATTTCTTGCCAGATTTTTTCCATGTTGCAAAGATATCTTTAAATTTTCTATTTTCCTTCAGTTTTTAATGCAAATTGCATGGGTATATGTATGCACGAAAATTTACATTTGATGTCATGACAGCTTGCATAATACCAATAACTCAAAGATCTTTTGATAGGCATATTCAATATCTTTTCATGATAACCTTTTATTTTTTTAGTGTTTCATTCACAATCAGAACAGGTATGAAAGGATAAGCTAGGTTAAATCACATTGGCCAAATATTAAGTACTTTGAAATACACCAATGTCTCCTAATTCTTCATTCTTCAATTCTGTGATTCGGCCCAATGACTTTTGATACAGAGCCCAGAAAGAGCAATAATTCTACACATCACATAGCCATTTTGTTGCATTAGTATTTAAATCACTGGGGTTTTTTTTTTCTTCAATGGAATTGGCAACTTTTAAATTTCAACATACTTTCCAGTTTTCTATATTCATTTCAGACACATGCCTTTTCATAAGAAAAATGTAGCAATAAAAGAAAAAATACTGGTATTGCCAATTTGAAGAAGACAGTTGATCAAAATAGGCTTTAAATAATTCTTGTCCTGAATGGGTTAAAAATCCAACATACCATAAACATGCAAGCTATGACAGTTTACCAGGTAATCCTTTCCTAATAATGATGAGGAATCACAATTAAGATCATTAATAAAGAAAATGATACCTTGACTCCTGCCAATCTGACTTTAGGGATTAGAGTATGAATAGGATTAAGATTAAGGCCAAGGTGAAGATAATTCATCCACAGAAGAAGTTCCCAATCCATGTTTGAATAGTTGCTCTTAACTGTTACCTGTTACACTAAACAAACATTCATGTTGGCTTCTAATTGGAGATTTTACACACTAATTGGATGCTTGGTACTTGAAGAGCCAAGAAAAAAATAATGATGCCATTCACAAATATCAGAGTGCAAGAGTGAATTCATTACTAAAATGTTTTTTAAAAAGTATCCAATAGAGACATAATCCTTAACAATGAATATTGCTAGTGACCTCATTAACATGGTGTATGAACCACTTTGAGGTTATTCATTTTAAACATGAAAAAGAAAGAAAATGGAAGAGGGAACCAGTAATGAGAGAGAGAGAGAGAGAGTCTTACATATGCACTGGAATGTGAAAAGGACACCTCATTAGTAAAGGACTACTACGATGAAAAGCTAAAAGACACTCCAAAGACTCAAGAGAAGATCGTGTACATGCTACACATAGAAAATTTACACTGTCCAAGGCTTTAACAAGCGTTCACAGCCCACACATTTTCCTTGTCCCAGGCGGATATGAGGTGTTCATTCACTACAAATTTCAAGACAGAATAGTAATCTTCAGATGAAAACAACAGGCTTTTCTGCCTATTTTATCACTTTATCTATATTCCAGACATATAAGGCAACTGTGTTTGCTATGCATTTCGTTAAGAAAAAAAATGTGCTATTTTCTATGTTTCTTTATGGGATGAAATAAATGAAAATGGAAAAAAAAAAAAAAAATGCATGAATATATCCCAAAATCTCACAGACCTATTTTTTCAGGCAGTAGGTCTACAAAAAGCATGTGCTGTCTGAAAATGGACTCATGAAGTATAGCAAGGGCAAGACTTCACATTGGCTTTTCATGCCCTATGGTTATATGATGAAGGTATTTTTAGCATGATGCAGTTATGAGTTTTCACAAGGTAAGCAACCAATTAATACAGAGCTTCAAGGAACCAAGCAGTAACACCTTCTTAAGGCCTTCCTTTGGTCCTAGTTTCTCAATTTGCCAACAAATAATTAAACAGTTGGGACTACACTTTTACAGGTCTAGCTGAGAATAACCTCATTGTTTGACCTTGATATCACCGCAGTATCTATGGCAGACAGATACAGCCATGGGGATCAATTTGAGTCAATAAAGGGAGACCAATCAAGAGTATAATCAGTTTTAAGTTGTCCCAGGAGGGATCAGCATTGTGGGTCTGGATCATGGACTTACTGTTTGGTGACCATCTAGAAGATGTCATTTACAGCCCCCCCCCCAAAAAAAACCCCTCTCTTTTTAGAGGGAAAAGAGCTACGACACATGAAAATTGTTGCCTTCGTCAATTTCCTACAATAACCAAATTTCAACTTCAACAGTGGGCCAAAAGCTACACAGAACCCTAAGCCTAAAGGTGCTTTCACACATGATGCGACAGTGTGGTACCACACTGTTTCGTCTTCACACATGGTGGGACTTTGTGTCACCACATATGCTAATGAACGCGCATTAACGCGTCAACTCTCCATAAGAGAGCATATTGCGCACACTTGTGCACACTTGCGCAAGCAATCTCATGGCAACAAGTTTTGGGCTAACTTTTTAGAAATTTGATTGGTGCGCATTTCTTGTGTATCTAGGCAGCAAAAAAAAGTGTGTCCTGCCTCGGCAACATTTTTTTGTTGCCCTATACCCATAGGCTTGTACACAAAAAAAGTGTGGTGCCACAGTGTGGTACCACACTGTTGCATCATGTGTGAAAGCACCTTAACCCTAAACCTTGATCCAAATCCATCAGGAACACTGAACTTAACTTTTTGTTCATCTTTGATGAAAGAAAGCCAGAAGCAAGTGTTGCTGAAGAAGGAAAATTGTTTGATTGCTTGAAGAACATTAACATATCAGTAATCATAAGTTAAATTGAGGAAATACCATAGGTGTTATAAATCTTGCACCTTTGTGTCTTAAGATCAATGATTTCAAATCAGAGTGCATGAAAAGTTGAAATATTTATCCCTGCTGACCCTTCAATAGCAAAGAAAAAAAAAGACTTGATGACATATGTCAGTTTACATGACAACTCAAGTTCTTCATTGTGTTCTATTCACTCTGGATATCATCTAAATCCAGGAAGACCATCTCTGTATCCAAAACAGACCCATCACAACAGTACCCTCCAATTTTCATCTCCAGAGACTTTGGAGCAACCAAACTAGCGCTTCCTTTTCATCCGCAACACCTTCCCAAATCAAAAATAGATAATGATTTCCCATACCTGTCCCTTGTGAAGAGCGAAAGTTTACGGGGGAACAAGCACTGACGTTGTTAGAAACCAACCACCCTTTTGGGGTTGCTCCTTTCTCTCCGATGCTGGGAGGTTGGGATGAAGACGGTTTCTATCCTGGATACTCGCTTGGGAATAGGGTTTCATGCTTTCTAAAGGATCTTTTATCACTCATGTCAGACCAGAGTAAACAAACGCTTAACAAAATGAGATAGGTAGTAATGGGATGAAGATTGCACACCCAAACTTAAAAGAGGTGATTCCAAGGGTGATTTAATCTGTAATGGATATAACTTGCCCTTTGCTTTCCATCCATCACAGATTACAACAATATTATGACAACCCAAGTTTTTCCAGAGATTTTTATTTTTCTTTGCAATTTTTGGATATGAAAGTTACTTGCATTGATTTTTTTAATCCTTCCTATTTAAAGAGATGACTGACCATCCTTGTTATTTCATAAATCATTCTGTAGATTGAGGTATGAGATTAGCCCCCCCCCCCCCCCCCCGGACTTGTGTTAATACAACTGAAACAAGACAATTAGAATCTCGTTGTAAAAGTTCATTTGTTCACTTTTGCATCAAAGGTGTTCATGTTAGAAACAGTAGTCTACTGTCGGAATTACCCAATTAAAAAAGGAAATATGATAATAAAGAAATGTTTAAAAAGGAGAAAGTAACAGTATTCAGAGACAGGAAAGCTTCCCATTGTCCTGTATTATCAATACCATGGAACATCTTCCTGGCCAGCTACTGGTAGAAGACTGTGCAGTCTTATGGGTTCCCATCACAAGACTTAGGGTCTAAGACTATTTTCTGCTTTGGCAAGTTCATAGAATAAGTGTCAATAATAAAGCAGGACTAAACTTGCAAATTAGGAAATTTAATAGCCAGTAATTGGAGCTAATCTTTCTCCATAGACCTGCTTGAAGCCATAGCTGGCGTGTGGGTTCGGGTAGAACTCATTCATCTTACATCCACAGAATAAGAAGAACAAAAATTGATTTAGGCTAAAATCACTGCAAAAATCTGAAAATACCCACAAGGAAATTCTTGTCGACAAAAGATCCTAAACCAGCAAATGGGTCTATTTTGGTTTTGCATAATTGCAAGGAATCGCCTCCAGTGGGCTATTCAGGACAGCACAAATAAGAAAAGAAAAAGAGCAACGGAACAAAAAGCCCTGGAAAAAGTGCTCCATGCGCCTACCCCAGCCCCTCGTGCTAGCTGCGGGATGTCAGCAGGCTATACTACCCATTCACGTCCCGGCACAATACCTGGCCCAACAATCAAACGCAATTTTAGACGTTGAAAAAATAAAAGAAAAACAACCAGGAGTTACATTGTGGGCCTGAATGAGCTCAAATTTTTAACAAACGATTGTTTGGAGATGTAGAACATTCTTCAAAGGTGATGGATGAGTGAGGAAATAGTGCCATTTGTATTTATTTCCGCTGTGTGAGGGAAAATTTGGTATAACAGGCACTTTTTTACGGTTCAGAAGAGCTACCATTCACTACATCATGAATACATGTGGTGAGAAATTGCTTTGCAATCAAAATTGTGTAATGACAAATAATTTATTGGCAGAACAAAGGTTTTTTTCATCTCAAATTACTAGAGTACAAGAGGACTTATAGGATCAACTATTGTAAGAAAAATGCAAAAAAAAAATGATAAAAAAAGAAGTAGTCATTCTAAACCTAATAAAGAATAAGATTACTCAACCATTTACTACTTCACACAAATTCACCTGTATCTACTGGTTATTCTACAGTTTACCAGAGGAGCTTAATACATGTATACAGGATAAAGTACTCAGAGTGACAATCTAGTTTCTAAATTAAAAATACCTAGATTAATTTTACAGTTTCCTGTATTCATCTTCACGAAGAAAAAACTAAAGTGGTTAACTTCTTCATACTATGCAATTAAACAAGTTAAACCCAATGTTCATAACATAGCAAGGAACCTACCACTTGTGGTCAAATTACAAAATCTTTCTTTCTCATACACTTCAAGATCAATGTTTCCAGGCCTATGTTAAAAACAGATGATTGACTAGTCATACTTGCTCTGCAAATGGCTAAAATATGAACATTGTCTATTAAATAGCCATGTTAAAAAGGGAAAGCAAAGAAATACACCCGAAGTAAAGGTAGACCTACCACTATCACGAACATATTACCACAGCTTGAATGGGGCAAGAGCTCCAGTCTCAAAGTATCATACCCTTATAATCTTGTATACAAACAAAAATAATTGTACCATTGGGTCACCACAATAAAGCCACTTTATGAGCAATGAAAGAAGCTCTATTTCTATGAATGAAACTTTACTTCTGTGATTGAAAGAGAAACCATTTTAATTCCTAAATTGGAGGAAGTTACTGGATGTTACCAACAGAAAGACCCCCAAATCTTGTTTCAATTAAGTCATTTACAGTTAAATGTAACCCTTTGATGAGTAGGCATTGGGGTTTCTTTGATGCTTAATTTCATTGTTGGGTTTCATCATTAAAATGAAACCTTGAAAGATTATCATGGTGTCTCCAGAGGGATAGGGGCAACAGATATGGTAGGTCCACATCCGTTTTACTTCTAGGGGAAACGAATAAGGGGTTTTGAGTTATGTGTTACATTTCCACCTAATGTTCCTTCATGAAACAAAGACATTCTTATTTTCACTTATTTCAAGATTTCACTTATTTCAAGTATTTTTTTTCCATTAGTTTTAATGTAGCAAGGCATCTAATTTTTATTCATAACTTATATATCCAGAAAATACTCTGATAACTAAGAGGAAAAAATTTTAGAAAAAATAATTCAAGGCCTGTGCAAAATGGAAATCACTCCTTTTCGTAATGTTCTTTGCAGATAATAAGAAACAAATAACAGTGCTTGTTATGGTTTCTAATACTCAAGATGATGTCAAACTAATTTTATTAAACTTGATTTATGTTCATACCCATTTTATCAGAAGTTTTTTTGTTGATCTAAATCCCAACAGCTTTTTAGGATAGACAAATAGGTGAAGCAAACAAATAGTGCATTTTCCCTGGTATTGCATCACTTTTGCTGAAAATATCAAATCTTTCTACATCTCTCTCATACTCTACATTACACTATAATTTCTTTAAGAATTATAAGCTCTGATAAGAAATGTGTTTATTGTATTTGTAAATATAGTGTAGACACTGCAGAATTTACATTATTCGTATAATTCAGCTTCCTATGGATCGCTTTATGATGATTTCAAAATACTATTCAGCAAAGAAGCACAAGACATCTTATATTTTACCCTCTTCATGCTTCTTTTTTTTGTGCATTATTGAGATATCAATCTGAATAGAACCAAGCATAACCCTTAAAACTTACCTCCAGCTCCAAGTATATCTTGCAGGTTGATCACTGAGATGTCGCTATTTGATCAAGGTTTTGAAACAAAGTACAGGAAAGTTGACCCTTTTTTTTTTTCACCCTTAACTTTTAAATGTGTTCTTCTTCTAATAATGTTTTGATTCCAATTCTACTTCTAAAATGAAACTAGCTTACCTTGTGCTGCAAGAGTAGTACTCTTAGTTGTGAAAATACTGATAAGAAACAGGACTAATTTGAGGTTCACAGACATTCTGATTTCCATTCTGAGGCTGTGTTTATTAATATCCAATGGTAGACAAAATATAGACCGGATCTCAGGTATCCAAATCTCAAATCCAACCAAGAAGGGATTTCTTTGGAAAGTGTGTGGTATTCAACCAAACCGATGTAGGATCACTTTCCAGGTGTAAGTTACATGTAGATCTAGAACCATCCAAGTGTTGGGGGCCACTGATAGCGGTGAATCTTGCAAGACAAATTAACGAGCAGTTCTAATTAATATCATCCTTGTAACCAGTACCACATATTTGATGCTCTGTAAAATAGATCCTCTGCAGTGTCACTTGAAGGTGAGAGAACGGGATGATAGAATCCCTGGCCTTCAGCAAGGTAGTCAGGTGATAGTTGTCTACTCCAACATGTCCTTGCCAAAGAGATTTACAATCCAAACACTAAATTAACACCTGGTAACTGACATGCTCTCCCGCCAGTCTTTATGATTCAATAAAACGGAGGAGCAGTTGTCGCAGGACTTTGGCCTGCAACCAATGGTATAAATCCTTGGCGATTTTGAACCCTCTCCAGGCTAAACATAAAGATGTGATTTTTCCTTTTTGTAGTCTTGCTGGAAGAATGTTATGCTGGGATAATAAAGAGTAATAATTCCACTTGTCAAAGCTCTCACATCACTCTCGCGCTGTTGATGCCTTGTGTAAAAAAAGTGCAGTGTGCTCCATCGGTCCCGTGTCCCCCTGTTTGAACTCGTTATGCAGTTATGCTAAACTAACACATGCATGTCTCATAGTACACACATGGCTTGATGCTCACTCAACCAATGCACTATCCATACAGAGCCACACACTTTGACTGACACATTACTCCTGGCCAATCAGAGGCCAGCACTACACTAGTCTCCACCCACAGATGGCTTATTTGGTGGTGGAGTGATTGACTTGTTTTATAGGGGTGGTTAAAGTAATTACATGTAATTGAGTTTCATTTTCTTCCTCTTTTTATACAGAGGACTGTAATCGCTGTCTCAAGAATCATTATCAGCAATCATGTCATTGAATTAGTCTGGACCCTATCAAGAATGGAAGCATCAATCAAAAACTTTTCTTTCACAGATAAGAGGACTGCTTTCCAAGAATGTTATTTTTCCACAAGTTTCAAAATCTCCATGAAATATTGTCTTCTTTCAATATTCCAATTTATATGGTACCCACTATTTTTGATAAGACAGTGAGACTGTCTTATCAAAGAACTCCTATTTCTCTGGTTATATCTACAAATTTACATGCTTAATCATAATAATAATAATGATAATAATAATGATAATAATAATAATGATAATAATTACAATGATAATTGTTTCTTTTATAGCTCTATATCCAATTTGAGACTGATCAAAGCACTTTACAGAAGAAATAAACACTTCTTTAAACAAATTAAGCGTTGATTCTTAAAAAATTTTGGTCCTTTTGTTAGGTTCTATTTTTATGAAACACGAAATTTCTGTACTTACCTAAAATATTGATGGTGAATGATGAGGTTCTACCACTGCTATTATCAAAGATTCAATTTACATGATAGCTAACTAAAACTACAAAAAATAGATTGTTACTAGCTAGTCATTTACTTCTACTTCCTTTCTCCTTTTCGGCTCCTCTTCGTAATCCTAGCCCTTCTTTAAGTACTGAAATACTCAAATAAAAATCTTATTTGTCTCATGAAAACACTTGTGGAAAAATCAATTTGGAATTAAGAATATATTTTAGAATCTCTTTGAAATCCTATTGTTTGCTTTTATACCTATGACTATTGGAGGTTCATAATATGGTATGTACACATTTTATTTATTTCATATTGAAAAGGAAAATAATTTCCTCTGAAACGTATTTAAATTTTCCAAATTCTAATTCTTGAAATATTTTTCTAACAGTAACAATACCCACTGAAGTGACAGACACTACTTCACAAAACTTTGTAGTTTTGTCAAAATTGTGAATAGTAGCTTTATGAAGGAGAAGAGGAGCACAGCAATTCTTCAAATCCACTTAGCCCACCTACACTTGTTAGAAACACCCTCTTAATACCAATACCATGAAAATTAAGATGAATCATCTTCAAGTCATGATCTCTGAGAAAGATAGCAGAGATTCTACCAAATGCTTCTACCACCACTGCTGTTACACGGAGAGCTCAAGAAACACCGGCAAGACTCAAGAACGCCGCAAGGATCTCGGCTAACAAGGTATGACAAGGCAGATAGATGATGGGTTTACAAGATGATCAGGCGATGGTAGGGGTAGAGACAAAGCTGGGGTTCCCATCCCGAGGCCCAATTGATTTTCTTGTTGCATAATCGGACACCTGCGTGTGTCATTGTGTGTCATTTGGTGTCATCTTGGAGGTTAGTCGATGATTAATGCAACATGGAATCCAGATGGTGTCGGTTCGGTGGGGAGAGGTGATGCACCGTGCACTTCAATCTGTAACACAGCTACACTGTAGAGGGAGACATGGAAGAGCACATGCCCCCTCCCCCTTCATCAAAAAGGAAAAGGGAGAAAAACATAGCAAAAGAGAGAGAAAGAAGGGGAGAGGAGTAAGGAGGGAAGGTTGGAAGAAGATGATAGGACTCATTCTTCAACCTCTATCATCAAGGATTGATTTGATTTTTGTATAAATTTGTTTTTCATCCATCAACTAATAGAGTGCCCGCTCCCCTATGATGCCAATGCCCCCCACACTTCTGGACCCATGCTTCACCACTGACTGTTTTCTAGACATGCATAATCAAAATATTAAGATATCACAACACATCTTGTCAGCAGTATCTGCTGTACTAAGCATCAGTGCAGATGAGCAGTGCGTAGTATGTTGTTCATAAAATAAAAATGAGATGCTCAAAAGCTGTTGGGAATGTTGTCACTATAGCGGGTGTCCCAGAAAAAGTGCAATGGCGGATTTTCAGTACTTTACCTTCAAAAAGTATGTGATTTTTCTGCAACATTGGGTAAAAGATCTTCTATCGAAGAGAATTATACCAAGATTACTGACTTTGGCGAAGTAATTTTGATTTTATGCCCGTTTCTTAAAGTACAGACATTTCCATACTTTTGTCCAACGATGAAAGTAGAATTGTGTTGGGATGGCCTTTCATAGCCCACTGATGCGTTTCAATAACAAAACATGCCATATGAAAGGCCTTTCCCAACACAATTCTGCTCTCATCTGTCTAAAAAAACGTGCAAAATTTGAAAATGTCTGTATTTCAAGAAACGGACATAGAATCAAAATTACTTCACCAAAGTCAATGATCTTGGTATCATTCTCTTTGGTAAAGGAAGCATTACCCACTGATGTAAGGAAATTATCTACTTTTTTCAAGGCAAAGTGCTGAAAATCCGCCGTTTCGCTTTTTCTGGGACACCGGTATATACTAAAAACAAACCACACATGCATGTGTTGTGAGTATGGGGTGATCAAGAATCATCTAAACATGTTCATTTCCCCTTTAAACATTCGTTTATAAAGTATTCAATTCTATTTACAACTTGTCATATTTGAAATTTCTACATAAATGAATGCTGACGAATGACAACAAATTTATTCTGAAATTCAAACCATGATATATCACAGGCAATAAAGTCCACCTCACACGCTGGGCCCTTTCCCCCTGCAATACTTCTTGTGGTGGACATCCCAAATGACAAATATATAAAGGTTGTGAACCAGTTTGTATTTACAGGGAATAAAATGGTGGAATTTGCTCTCATTATATCCCTGCTGGTTTCAATTGATTGGGAGGAGATAGATGGGATGGCATCTCGCTGGGAAAGTAATTTTCTCTCCCCTCAGAACTACCATGTGTGATTTTCACCAGCTACGCACTGACCCTTCGTCCCTCAAACGATTTTCAGGAAATCGCATCTGAAGTGGATGCAAGGAAATGCACTTCGTTGATATCCTACAATTTTATTTCTCTCTATGATGGACATATTTTTGCCAGAGGTCAAGAGGGATTCATTGATAGGAGAAACCACAACTTTTCATATAATAAATTTTCTTCATGTCGTATTAAATTATTGTAAAGCAAATATTACATTGGATGCCTTGTTACAGGGAGCAGACAAGATGGGAAATACATTGCACTAAGTGAAAATGGCAAAAATGAAAATGGAAAAAATCAGTGAAATAACCATGAGATAAAACAACAACACTTTATGACCCAAGTAAAGCCACTGTATATCTTTCATACAGAAAATACATTTTGGAGGGGTGGGTGGGGCTGAACACTTTAAATATCTTTTTTTCCTAAGTGTTTTCTAATCATATCCATCTTTAGGTCAACCCCAAAAGAAAATTTGACCCTGCATTCTAACCCTCACATCAGGAGTTCAAATAATGTTTTCCTAACCTTCTTCTCACATTTTCTCTTCCTTTATTTCATTTCTACACCACCAGTGGCACGACCTCCACCCAAAATCATCTTGACCTCTCAGATTTTGAAATACAATATTTCAGTCCACAAAATTTAGCCCTTTGGTATCCTTAACCAAAAAATTACAGATCAGAGGGACACAGAGAGAAAATATCCATGAGGCTTTGGGAATGATACTGTTTATTTGCCGATCGTTCAGGGTAGTGTTTCATAAAGTGTCTTGTCAGTGATTTTTACTGACAATTGTTATAAGCTACTGAAATGCTTGCATCTGATTGGCTGAGAGCAAATTTGTCAGTAAAAATCATTGACAAGACACTTCATGAAACCTCCCCAGATATCTCAAAAGTAAGATGATGATCCTTTTCTGTAGGAACACAAACACGGCTGCTTTGAACAAGCATAGTTAGCAGTATATCGGGACTGGAACCACACACATTTATTTGGTATTTCGGCAAAAGCCTTGCAATTTTGAGCACTTAATATTGACAATCTCACTGGGAAGTGATCCCTGCTGGTTGGACTTGAAATTCAGAGGAGAAGTTCGAGGCCTCCAAAAAAATGGCCAGTAGAGGGAAAAACCGTGTGACGGGCTCAAAGGTGACACTTCTTGATGGGGTGACCGCAGACAGATTGCGGCGCTGGGCGTAATGAGCGTTCACAGTCGGTAATAGCTCCGGGAACAGGTGAAGCAAACAGTAAGCAGCGTGACAACCTCAGTATGCCACGTTCCATACTACTTAGACAAACCAAGACATTTTGACCAATCATACAAAAGACCAACAGAAGATATGTTGGATATTTTTCATTTGATTCATTTTTGTTAAACAGTGAGTCACTTCACATTGATATAATTTATACATCCTTCTGGAGGTTTGTTTTACAATAAAACTGATAGCAAATCAAAACACAAAATGATACTATAAGTTACTAAGTTGACATGCATGTCTAAAATTTCTCTAAAAGTTCATATTCTTATGTAACCAAAGTTTATTTTCTAATATGAACCTCCAAGGCTGTCAAATGTAACAATGTTTTCTTTTTATAAAATGAAATATTTTGAAAGTTTTGAAAACAAGTGAATTTTATTAGATGAACAATTTTATAAAACATCATTTGCATGGACAATTAAATCCTCTGTAAATAGCACAGATATGATTAGGGTCATTAACCCTTTTTCTTCATAATAACATCACTCACATTCATACGCTGTATACATGATCTGCTATTCCTTAAAATCGTCAAATAGGGTAATTATGTTAGAGGGTAAATTCTGATGGTTCTTCCAATGGCAGCGCTGTGGTACTTTCTCTTTCACCCAAAGTTTTGCCCTATTACCAGCAGGAGCATGTTTACTTTTCCTCTGGTAGGGGTTCCTTAAGGGGGTATTCTCTCTCTCTGTTGGCCACTACCTTTCTTATTCTTTTTATGTAATTTACCATTCCCAATTATTGTTATCTGAGGGGTCCATGATTTACAAGCTCCACTTCTCAGTGGACCTCTTCATTTCCAGCAAAACTGATAATTTGCTTTAGTTTTAAATTGCAATATTAATTGATCTATTTATATTGAAATCTATAATTCTGATGTTTTATATTGCATGTATTCTTCGCTAAATATTCAATTTCATGATTTTTGTATGGATTTTGTATTTTTGTTGGAAATGAGAAAAAATAAAAACTGAAAAACTTAAACTGAACTGAACCTTTTAGCATGAAAGAAGTTGAAAAATTTTATCTTTTTAAAAACCATACAACCAATGTTGTATTGGTATAAATTTGCCAACTCAAGATTTAAATATTACACATAGACCATGCATGGTTTCTAGATTTTGGAATATTTCCCAAATAATGTCTTCAACTACACTCCGTAAAGAGATTCATCAAATCAATAACCAAATTGATTGTGAAATGATGAAAATTCGTCTTAACTTAACTACTGATACTTTTTCAGCAACCCCACAAACTACCATCAAATCTCCACCCATTTCAAATGACCTCACTACTACTGTTCCCTTATTTTTCCTTTTCCATCCATAGAGACACTGACAACAATATGAGCACTAGAATTTTGACATCGGCATTATAACCCATTCACTGAGAATAAATATCAACTCTCATTAAATCATCCCATCAACTCTTCCTTTCAAATCACACTTGATGATAACGACAGTCAGGATAACTCTTCGAGGTGTCTTACTCTTTGAAACAGGATCATTCTATGAGGTGCCGTTACTCTTTGAAACAAGGCACGGATGCTTCCAATGCACTTTGCCTGACCCGACATTAAATGGCCGAGCATCCATCGTATTCCCCGTTAGCTATTGACAAGGATCAGATAGTGATTTAGACCGGGATTGTTCCGGGTCATCTTTTATCCCCTCAAAATTGCTCTACCCATCTCTCTCAGTCGCTGAATAACTTTGTAACAACACGTTATACACAGGGACAACAAGATGATATTTTATAATGTGCAGGAGCCAATATTTGTAAAACTAGACTCAAAGTAGAGGGGCCGGGTGGCTCTTATCACTTTTAAATTTTGCAGACTTGCTTTTTTTTCTTAATTGTCTTTCATTAACATGGGGGGGGGGGGGGGGGGTTTTCCCCATTTCCACAGAATTTAGGAATTTCTTTTAATGAATTATCTATGTGTACTTACTTATTGAGGAAAAAATGAAAATGTTACATGTTATTTGATCTTTTCTGTACCGGTAATTATACCTATGCCATTGTATTTCTTTTATTTCTGTTGGAAATTAATAAATATGCATTTGACTTTGAATTTGAATTTGAAATGCAATGGTTTGCAGCCCATCTCCTGTACTGAGAGTACAGCAGAAACTGGTATACTGCATTATAGTCTTGTGACAAGAGAATGCAGGTCTTCTGTTAATTCAAATGCACTGCTATATACCAAAGATGTTTCAGTATTGTTTCAGTATTGATGCAAAAGACTTGGGGAATCCTGAAGTTTCATATCATTGGAAAATGTCATGGTTTGGCAAGGGGGGGGGGCACAGTTTTGAAAAATGTATACAAGCAAACAAAAGAATATTTTTTCAGTTCTTAAGGTGCTTTGGGAATCAACCATTTAAAAAGAGCAAGGGGCAACCATTTCTTCTGATTATTTAAGGTACAGCCACACTTAAGGAAGGGCAGGGTCCAGTTGTGCCCCTCATACCATGAAAAACCACCAATGAATGATGGCTTGGAAGCAATTATCAATTGGTGTCATTAGCAGTCTACAGGGGATAAACTGTATTCCAAACACCAAATAACCACACCAATAGTACCAAAATCAACACAACAGTTTCATGGGGTGCGAATGGACTAATCTTTCTACCATTTTGCGGAAATCATCTTTTATCTTTCAATACCATGGAGAGGCGAGAGAGGGGCAATTCATGTCATGGAGACTTTCACCCCAGCATACGGTGAGGTGTCGCACAGCTCACACCATGGATGTCTGTTTTAATAAAATACCAATCGCGGTGGACCCCTACCGTTCTGCAACTTCAGGAATTGGGATGGGTAATGAAAAAGGACAGCCCCATTTTTGCCCTAGCTCCAAGAGCCTGGCAAAGCTTTCACATCACACAACCTCTTTGGTCTTGTGAGGGTGTGACTTTTCAATACCGGAAGCTTCATACCCCCTGCTTATACAAGTCAATGGGTCATATATATTTCTCAGGAAGAACATGACAAAGAAGTCTGTTTGTTAAATAAATATATTCGGCAAGTCAGATCAATAGTTATTTCGCCTTTTTTCTCATTCTACATATTTCATTCCGTATCTACTTGGATAAAGTTCTAATTGTATACTTTATGATCAATAGTGATAGAAATATGCAACATAACTTGTCAAATGATGATTCTGCATCTAATTTCAAAGAACAGCATGCTGCCATTTTTATACTTATGTGTAGTTGGTGATTTTAGTGGTCAGAACTTAACGATCCTTTTCTACTTTCTTGTCATTAACATACATGCGTAAGAACATAAAAATGTTGCATTGTAATTATGATTCCACTATGACTCTTTTTTAGGGCTTAACCGATATGGAATTTTGCTGCCGATCCGATCCCCGATGTTTTTTCATCCGAATTGGCCTGATTCCGATTCCGATTCCGATACTGATGCAGCGCAGAGCGCGGCTAAAGTAGAGATGAGTAATACAATAACAAAAATTTAATCCTGTCTGCTACGCCCGCAATGCAAAACAACATAGGGTCCAAGTGTAATTGTAACCGCCAAACATCTGTTGCTTGTATCGGTTCCGCATCGGCTCACCATCAAAATATTTACCGATTCCGATGTTTAGCCGATGCGGCCAAGAATCTGCAGTCACCGATCTCCGATGCGATTATCAGCTAAGCCCTACTCTTTTTCAAACTACTTTTGCTAAAATTGAATTACAAACCTGCAAGTTACAGGCAAATGAGGACAATAAGTCAGATTGTAAAATTAAATATACTGCAGTTTTCGAGAAGAAATGGAAGATAAAAACTGCAGTTCTGATATTGATTATTCTTGACTTTTATGCCTCATTCAAGCTGTGTTATGAATGAAATGACACCTGTAATAGCAAATTTCAAAAGACGGCATTGTGCGGAGTTCTTTCGTTCATTTAGCCTGCTGCCTCTTTTCTGTTTGTTTTGCAGTTTGTCAATCATTTTGTTGGGAAAACAAGGAATTTAAAATGGAGAATAAAATACTTTTTGACGAGAAGAAACACAAACTGCATATTCAAAGTATTTCTATCCCCATCTCTCTGCCTGCTCTCTCTCTCTCTCTCTCTCTCTCTTTCTCTTCCACTTATGATACCTTATTCCCTCTTTCTCTCTCTCTCTCTCATGCTCTTTTCTGATATCTTCTATCTCTCTAATGATCTTTAATCTCACAATTAAACTCTTAACATTCTTAACATTGCACAATAATAAACAGACCTCCCAACCTTTCTGACTGAAAAATAGGGATGATTTTGCTCAAAATTAGGAAAGAAACAGCATTTCCCATTGGAGTGTGTAGTAAATCTATCAAGAAAAATAGGAAAATCATATCAAAACATGAGCTTGGAATGGTCAAAATTCAGATTCTTCCCTCTAAATTCAGAATGGTTGGGAGATCTGAATAAAGCATAGCAGAACACAACAAAAGAGCATTCCAATTCAGTGGTATTAATGATGGGTTGATGTTTGGTAGGGGATGGGTTTGGGGAGAAAATGAGCAAAATGAAAAGAGCAAAATCAAGGTATGCCATTTAGAAAATGAAGGCAAAAAGTGAAGATGGAGAGAACAGGGGAAAGAATCAGGATAAGATGATGAAAGAATATTATGACCAAGGAATGGACAACAAAGGAGCTGAAGGAGACATGAAATCGATGGAAGATGCGTCATTAACAAATCCTGACATGGCTTTTCACACCAGATGTGAATAGGGATGTATAAGCTGACCACAGATACCTCTCTACCACTCTACCAGTGGGATGCCAGCGCACCCCCACACCTCCTTAATTGCTCCTCTATTCAAAACATCCAATGCTTGTCACTCTCCAGCGGTAAGCACCAAAAATACCATAGAGCAACAACCTTCACAAAAGGCAAACCACTCCGCAGAGAGCTGAAGCCTTATCACGACCATTTACGCTTTTATAATCATTAATATCCCCAAATTGGATAGCCTGACTGAACAAGGATAATCCTCCTCCTAATGCGCCCTTTTTCGGCCAAGTTTAAGCTTATCCCTACAATCACAATGGGCACACAATGCCGCCCACCATGAAAATCATGTTTTACATGTATGGAGTTGGCGGGTGTTGCATGCTAATTTGATGAAATCACATTGAAAAGAAATTTCCCCACAATTTGCGAGGGGGAAAGAGGAAGAATGGGGAGGACATAGCACTGGATTGAGTGACTTGCACCCTGCATGTAACTGACAGCTTGCATCTTTTGTTACTGGAGTGTTTGCGTTGATGAATTGACCCAACGAGGTCTCATTATTTCATTTTTCGCAATCAAAAGAAAACAAGGCCCGGAAACAAGTCTGGCATCCCTCTCGCTCACCCTCTCCCTCTTCAATCCCTCGCCTCAACCACAGTTTTCTTTTCCTTTTTGACATCACAGTTGCAAAGATCCACCATAAAATACACCCCGGGGTTATTTGCCCCGGCTGATGAAGTGAGTTTTTCAGCCTTGTCCCCTAAGCAGTGCTAATCTACCCCTTTAAGAACAGGAGGTCATTCTACTTGTTGCGCTGTAAATATTGCAGTGTGAAAGAAAACGCAAGAGGGAACCCCAATCTAAATTTGTACTAATAGCTTATTACATCAGAGGCAAATAAGATAATTGACAGTACAATGCTTTTCGGTTACACTTTGATGTTGGCTCTCTCTCACGTTTCTTTTCTTGCACAAGACTTTCCATTCCTCACAATTTGGTATTTTCTAGGAATTGCAACCTAAGCCTTTTTACCCTCTTAACTTTGCCAACTACTGTCTACTTCTATTGTCACAATTGTTGAAAACCAATGAAAAACAATCATAACAATTAGTTTTCTCCTTTAAATGTGTACCAGGGAACCCCCAAATGGCTAGGATATCAAAAGAACAATTGTTATAATTTTACCCTAAAAAAATTATTCAGCAGGCAAAGTGTTACGAGCTAGAGACAAATGACTGAATAATGGACAGAAATTGTAAATACTAATAAGATTGTATTTGTAGCACTGTCCCTTTTTATTTTATTTCATTTTTCATTTATTCTTTGGAATATTGTTGTAAATTTGACATGATAGTTTTATATAAATATCTGTTATTTAAAATTGAAATTGGCTTATTTCTCTCCAAATTCTGAAACAATGTTGTGCAAATGTGGGCTACTACCTTTAAATGGTGCACTTTTTACTTTTGAATATCACCTATTTATAACTTCAGGTACAAAGTACATTTTTAACTTATAAGGTATATGTAATCATATTTTATAGAGATATAGTATATATTATGTAATCCTTTCAAAATGAGATTTATAATGACTGAAGTTTATCTTCAGGAGGTATGTAGATCAAGAGTGTCAGAAATGAGCTGGCCAGGAAATGAAGAGATACCATTACTTTGAGTAAACAAACACTTTCCTCTCACCAAATAATCGCTGACAAAAGCAAATGTCAATAAATAAGTTGAAGAACCGGTAGTTGTTGCATCCCTGATGCCATGCATATATTAGAAAACATCGGCTGTCTCCAGGTTGCTTCTGTTTCCCTAGGTCTGGACGTCTGCCTCTATTGTCTCTTCTGTTAGCTTCTTGATTTAGCAACAGCATGCAAATTCAAACATCCAGAACCAACACAGAAAGACTTTTTGAATATATATGCTTGCTAAGTTTTCTTCTTTTTTTTTGTAAAGGGGGAGGTACACTTGGTCAAAAGAAACAGATAGTTTGGGTTGTTTCCTATTAAAAGGATTGTTGTGTCAGGTTAATGATTTCAAAACATCCTTATACTTACAATGGCCAGCCGGTTCACTTTCTATTGGTCATTATGTTATCATAAAATTATACAACCGAGGGCAGAAATCCATTATGTATTAAAGGGAAATCACCTATTCACACAGAACTTTTGAAATAATTGTGTACTCTTTAACAAAACACAAAAATGAGGAGGGGAGCAGTAGTAGCAAGGTGAAATGAAAAAAAAAAATGAAGAGGGGGGAAACAGAGGGTGAAGATCAAAAGATCAAATGAAGCAGACTCAACTGAAGCAATAAAATACATTTCAATTAGTTTTTTATCTTGTTGATGGATTTTTATGGGAGAAGTGTATCTCTAAATCCACTTATTCCCCAAAGCACAAATTTCAGAACTGGAATGAACTTTTCATGAATGAAATAATGCAAAGCTGAATCACTGGAGGGGTACTGCTCATCAAATTACATATTTTTTTCAACAACAGGTCAAATCAGCAATTGGAAATAATAATGTTCCCATTTATGCCATGATCTACAACAGCTTAGACTGCTGAATTGGTCTATATAGTTCAAAACCCTTTACTGTTTAGTGTTTAGACAGAAAATTTGTAAAAATTTATCCAAAAAGAGGGCAATAAGATCAAAAGAGAAAAATAGTTTTACTAGAAACAATATAAAACAGAAGAGATACAGATGATGAAACATGGAAAAGGGAGGAAACTACAAATGATTAAGAGGAAGGGGAAAAAAAAAACAGAAAAGAAGAAAAAAAAAACTTGAAAATCAGGAAGCAAAGAAAAGTATACATGTATAGTTTTGTTATGTCAGATAACAAGATTCAGGATAACTGTACATTTAGCTTTAAAATATTCAGATACAGTCTTCAATAAAGCATCTGTTTCCATTTAGATTGCCAAGCACATCTCTCTAGAATTTTAAATCTGATCACATTCACTGCAACAAAATTTATCTACAATTAGCTTGGTTCACCACAGATCATTCCCAACTCTATGAAATAAACAAAGAAAATGATAGAATGGACATATTTCTACATCTTCTTGTCATACAGTCATCATTTAAATATTTTGCTCACTTGAAAAGTATGCCTTCTTTTTTTTCTTTGAAGAGATTTACGTAAATCCAATGGTTTATTTTGTGTTAATCTTTCAAGCAAATTTCATTTTCATGTGACGTCTATGACAATGTTTGGCATGGAAAATAGGTCTCTAGTGTAGTTCTCACTGCCAATATCATAAATGTAGAGCAGCTGATTTCAGAAATCACTATCAGTTACAAAGAGAGAGAGATAGAGAGAGAGAGAGAGAGAGAGAGGATAGAAAGGAGAGAAAAAGAGAAAGAGAAAGAGAGAAAGAGAAAGAGAAACAGAAAGACAGAGGGAGAGAAAGAAAAAGAGAGATGGACAAAAGGAGAAGAGAATATTTAATCTTAAACAAGTAGTCTTGTCTAAATGAAAGAAAGAGCACTTTACTTTCTCATCACTACACCTTCTCTGATCAGACATACTATGTAACGTCTTTACAGATACTACTCAAGATAAACATAGGTGATGCCTACATCTGCAACAATATACTTCTCTTCAAAACATTACAGTACTCTATCCTGTTCCTGTTTCTGTACTTGCCAACCAGCATCTGGGCCCCATTTCATAAATCTTATTATCAGTAACAACTGCCACATTTCTATGACAAATGTGCTCTCAGCAAATCAGGTGTAAGGATTTCAGTAGCTTATGACAGTTATGGCAATTTGTTATTGATAACAAGTTTTATGAAATGGGGGCCCTATAGGCAGTAGCAATGTGGACAGGCCTTTAATTACTCACCTGCAGCCCCAAGAACCTGTAAATAACCCCATGGGTATCCCCAGTAATTCATTAACTACTCATCACTTGTCTGTTTACATAACACTGATGATTATGACATCACAGGAAATCCTCCGCCCCCATAAGCCCTAAAAGGTATGCTTGTATCTTTTATGTTGATCAACAAACTGTTAACAAGTTTTTAATTGATACAAGATAGTTTGATATGATCATGTATTCTTTCCAAAGAAAAGGACAAGTATCCAAAGATTTTTAACCCATTGGCTACTGGCCCCTGTAATAAGTCTATAGGAAATTGAGAATTCAGTAGTAAATGGGTGAAATTCTGGAAATTTTAGGTGTTCTTGTACAAAGTAAAAATTTTTTTCCCTTATATACTGCATTACTGATGACACTGTGGGAATTTCTCTGCCCACATAGGTCCAACAACATATATTTGTATCTTGAGATGATCAACATTGGACTAATGATAAGTCTATAATTGATGATAGACAATTTAATACAGCAATGCGATCACATCATACTATAAGAAAACATGATGGTCATAAATGATTGTGACTAATGGAAAGTAAAGCAGTATTTGAGGTTTTGATCAAACTTTTAATACCAGATCCTTCTGATTATTCAAATATATATATATATATAGAGAGAGAGAGAGAGAGAGAGAGAGAGAGAGAGTTACCAAGCAAATAAAATACTAACCAGAGCATTGAAATCTGTGGGAATACTTATCTGAAATACTTTTCCTTTTGATGTCACAAATGTTATCAAGATGTTCCCCAAAGTTCAATTAGTGTTGGATTTTAATGCAAAGCTGTTAGCTTAATCCAAATCTTCCCCCAACACATATTGTAGCCAGAGTTTTCCTGAGATGAGAGATTAGATACATGTATGTCTGTTGGCCTGCTGTAGTTTGTGCTTCCTTTTGAGATTTGGCCAGATTTGTGTCCATTTGGTTAAAATGTTCAAAATTAAATTCTATTCATTGATAAAAGAGAGAGAAGGCAAGGCAGAGCACACATGAGTAAATATGACTCTCATTCACTCACATTAAATCAATCACTTCCAAAAATCATAATTTAAGACAGCCCTTACCAAAAATCGTTTTAATTTGAAGAAAAGAAGCAACATTTAAAGAACTAAGCTCCTTTATTTGAGTGCATTTCTGGCTCAAACAAATTTGCAAAAGCTGAAACAAGACTAACGGCAAGTTCAAGGCTATCAGAATTGTGCAAAATGGAAATGCACAAGTTTACTGCAAACCAGAGAAATAGACATTAAAAAATCTTCAACATAAGCCTGATCAGCATGTTACAAACGTCAAATAGACATCTGACAAATTTTGAAAATCTGAAGATCTAGAGAATATGAGTAACTAATTTGGAGAGCTTTTTCATGTTCCATTGTGAAGGGTGTCACTTAAGGAGTTAAAACTTGATAAAATTTTGTTGTCACAGTCACCTACAAAATCTAGAATCTATATGTTACAATTTTGTCACAGCGAAACAAAATTTGTGCACTTAACCGATCCGGCTCACAATGATTGCAAGCAGGAAGATGGAAGATCTCTCTTCCACATCCCTTTTGCCAGTCATCATGTCAATTTGGAATGCTTTCTGTTCACAGGTTCTTATACAACCCTGACATGAGAAATGCAAGATTGAAAACAATGACCTGTTGTCATCATTAGAGCAATACCAATTTGACCATGGATAGTCAAGGATTATAGTCATCCACGCCAATCACAGATAAAGCTGATAGTTCCAGGCACTTAAATCAATGCTGTGAAATGTCTACCAAAACTTCACTCCTTAAGGCTATGAATGCCATTTTATTGCTTTGAGATATTTCACCTTGAATGGAGGTTCAAGTATTCACAATGAGGAAGTAGAAAAATGAGAGGAAATGAATAACAATTCCACTAACTTGAACTTGAACTCTGATAAAGCTGGAACTTCCAGCATATTTTAACACATTGAATACTGAGACTGAGATAGCTATGGCTGGGGTCTATGGATAATACATGTTATACTAAAATCAAATCAAATTCAACTATTTAAAACACATTTCAAGGAAAACTCTAGACTGTGTACAGCTAGCTTAGTTGAAGTTAAGACATTTGAAAAAAAATAAGTTCACAGTGAGAAAGCACCACTGGCAGAAATTTCCCCTTAATTTAATCCAACAGTATCAAGAAAATATGAGAAACTGCTCAACTTGAGCTTCTCTTGGAAGGTGCTGGAGAGTTAGATCTTTTGTCTGAATACATTAATAGGAACATTGATCATTTAACCTGTTCAAGAGCACAATTTGATTTCACTATAACAAGTATTTTTCACAGACCTTAGCCCAAGTTATCTTGGGTTTATAGTGTTCAATAGGTTCACACTTCCTTTGGATATTCATAAAGTTTCGGAAGTGGGGACAGCCCCAGGCACACAAAAGGCTCAAGAGAATGTGAGAAGGAAAACTTTCAAATTATGAACTAACGAAAGAAACAAGAGCATTTTGGTAATGGGAACAGCCACATGAGTAGCAAAGATGTCATCTGGCCACCAGATATAAAGAAGAGATGAAACAGGCGCAGCTTTGAAGAGTTAATACCCGGTATTGCCCATAAGGATGGCAAGCAGACACCTTGTAAATTTGGGAAATAATAAAAGAAGAGGTTGGGCATACAGCTTATAGAAAAAGTTGTGGTCTGGAAGTATTCAATTGAAATATTCAAAGTGGTTCAACACTATAAATGGTAATCTGGTTCCAAGACGTGATGCAAAAGATTTGCAATCCATCCTCTGTAACTTCCAAAAATCAGTCGTAATACATAAGGAATGAAATCCAAAGGGCAAACATGAAAAAAAAAAAAAAACACCAGGTGAGATACTTTTTTCCCTTTATTAAATAGGAATTAATTGATTAAATTTTTTGCGATGATCTTGTGCTTCATGTGGACAGGGATCACCTCTCTCATGAGTGTTTAGCATATGGAGTGAGAGAGAGAGAGAGGGGAAAAAGAGGGAGAAAGAGAGGGAGAGAGGGGGAGAGGGAGGGGGAAAAGAGAGGGAGGTGGGAGAGAGAGAGAGAGGAGAGTTTTACTTTAATTACTCCAATGCAAAAATATTGTTATTGTTGCCTTTTTTAAAGAATGAATGGGATATAAAGGTTATTGAAGGTTGAATGGAAAGATGGGAGCAATGTAGTGAACTATGAGAATCTTCAGGAATATCTTTCTTTGATCAGATTTAGGGGGCAGTATTCCATGATATAGTTGATACAGTTGCATCAAGACTGGCTGGTTCTTTCATTAAAAATCTTTTTCAGCAACTGCTGAAAAAGCTATTCTCAGGAATAACTTAAAGGGGGTACCCAATGCTAAAACAATGATCCTTCATTTAAAAGAGCATGATTTCATTAGCAGAAAATCATCTGTCTAAAGTTTTAAAAAAGTTGTGTTGCCAAGAAAAAAACAAAAAATATGGTAAGATTTCAGCCTATTTTTGGCCCCTCATCTGTGTCCCAGTTTCAATTGGGTACCCACGATGATGTCATTGTGGTTACCTTGTCGTGCAATTCTAGCAAAATGCGCGCAAGGTACATTACATATTGTACAGTCTAGTGCGTGCCACAACTGCAATTCGCGAAGCTGGATAACCACATCTACGTCATACCTCATACTCAAATTTTTAGGTCAACCCTTGACTAATCACAAATAATTTGCCAAAATGCATTGATTTCAATTGAAAATCATCAAATTGTTAATGTTATTGTTCTTAGAATTCTATTCTTGGTCATATATCTTTTTTTTTTTTAACCACTGTGTAATCACTTTAAAATACATAAGCTTTCAGTAGATAAACAACAGCAATATTAAATGATCTAAGAGACACTTCTGATAACTGAATAGAAAGGACAATTTGCAGCAATTCATAAACTGCTATATGGAATAGCTAGCTCCCACAATCTCAACTTGCATCAAAATTGCTCTTCTGCAATCTCAAAATAAAAGATATTTATTTTGATCATATTGCAATTTTTGTTGTAGTGATAAAGCTTGACCACCATGGGTCATTCAGAGTTTATTATTGATATTACATCCAATTGGGTATTGGTCTGTACAATGGAGTAAGCATATATTATTCTCTCTTCAAAAAACAGACCACAGGGTGGCAGTATAATGATTATCAACTCACCAAGAGTGAGAAAGCAAAGTAAGGTCATAATCTATGGACAGTGGCAAATGAAGACTGTAAGTACTATTAGGAAAATACATGACTGTATCTAAATATGTCTCCTCAAAAATACTCTTATTTTAGGAGTGGAAGGGTACTACACACTTGAACATTTCAACTGTTTGGATCCAGAAGGGCATTAACTCATATCAGTTTACACAGACTTAATACCCGTCTGGCTCCAAACAAACAATTTCTTACTGTTACCCCCTCCCCCATCCTCTTTTTCCCCATCTCTCTTTCTTCTTTCTGTCTTTCTTTTTTTCACTCTGTCTCTCTTTCTGTCTCATCATTCTTACCATCACATGATCAAGATGTTAAACAAGATGCTCTTTCCATATATGAGAATAGGAGAGTAAGGCCTCTCCTCAGTTCAATTACAGAAATTAAAGTGCATTATCAAGGGGAAATTTGGCAAACTTCATTTCATTTCATTTAGCTTTTATTTCCACATCATCTGCATTACAACAGTCTTTACTTTTATAGATTTACTTTGTTTCATATTTCAAATTATATAAATGTATCACGTCATTGTAAAAAAAAATATATAGTTATTACGTTTGATTTTTTTCAAAATTTGTTATTTGTTTTTTTAAAATGGAAAAAAATAAACTCTTGAACTCTTACCAAGTCAAAACACATACAAAGTATTACAACGAATAAGTACTAGTATGCGGTACAATAACAAATTTTGCCAGTTGATAATAAAATGTATGGAGGGAGATGAATAATTAACAGAAATGTGGAGGAAACCTTGGAAGCAAATTGCTTGTAGATAAGGTTCCCTTTTAATATTCTATTGTTACATACCAATCTTAAATCAACACATGTGACAAACATGAAAACAAAAGTTAAACAGCACAAAAGAATAAAAACAAAGGAAATGAGACAAGACACTTGGACAAAGGGAGGAAAATTAAGAAAAGGGAAAGACAAAAAAAGGAAAAAACAAAACAAAACAAAAATAGGAGTGTACTACAGCCAGCCAAACTTCGATCATACAAAGCCTATTATTTTGACAATGCTGTGGACTATTTTTGTCTTATGTCAGATTTCTTTATTTTTGAGTGACAAATACATGTAGCACTATATACATATACCAATAAATGAATGAAAACATGTTTAACTGAGCAGAGTATGAACGCGACTTTGCACTTTGCGCAACTCACCTCTTCCCGGTATCTGAGTAGAACAGGTCTCCGAGTTTCTTTGTGGTATGGTTCTCTGTACTCCGCAGGAATGCTGCTACAGACTATTAATACCCCAGCCACATGTTTGGAGCTGTCAACAGAGGTGTCTGCCTGGGCCGCCATGTCTTGTAACGGATAAAGCGATGACATGATCTAAGAAGATTAAAGACATGGTTTGAAAATGCATATCAATGTATATCTCTCTCAATTTTGATAGTAATAATCACTCTACCAAAAAATTGAAGGGATCATGCAAAAGATAGGAAAAAAACAATAACCTGGAACCTTCATGAATTTTGCAAATGACCTCAGATTCACAAAAAAAATTTCATGCTGCAAAATAAAGCAGTTTACTCAACATCAAATTTTTCCACATTGCAAAGACAGGATCTGTAACTTACAATTCACTAAAGTTTCACATTGCAAAAGCTCCTGGCTTTAATACAGTTAAATTCATAACAAAAAATTCACATTCTAAAATACAATATGAAGATATATATACCTATTGATGACAATGGGGAATTTATAGATAGATTATTGGCTGAAGGCAAGTGGAAAATTCAACATAGTGCACTGCCTTGGGCGATCATCTTCTCCAAAGGGAGTTCCTCCAGGGTAGCATATTCTTTCAGAGTGCAGCGGTAAGCAGAAATAGTACTCCCTTGTAGTTTGAGACTCATCAAATGTTATCCTTCAGCTGGCTACTTAACATCTGGAATGCAAAATATTACATGGTCTTTACAGCCTAAAGCCTAATCACTGATTTCAATCTTTTACTAGAGGAATCAAGGAAGAAACTTCAAATGCTGGGAGATTTTACACAGGCCCCTCCCTGTAAACATGCCCTTATTCATCTAACCCTTTATAGATTGGAATCCCAAGATCTTTCAGCTAGCAAATCAATATCTGAAACTTGAATGTTACATGTAGATCATCTTTACAGACAGAAGCCTGATCTTCGATTACATTCTTTCACTGGGTGATCGAATATTATGAACAAATGGGTTGAACCACATATTATCAGCAAAAAAGTCTACCAGCATATATTGAGTGAGTAAGAGTAAGGGAGAAAGAAAGAAAAAAAGAAAGAGAGAGAGAGAGAGGGGGGGGGGGGAGTGGAGGGGAACGGGGAGGGAGAGGGAGAGAGGGGAGGGGGGTCAAAGTATCTGTAAAGGAATAAGGAATTTTAAAGTTTTTACACCACTCAATTTGAGGCACATGCCTAACAGGTAGCACACTAACCATGTATAACATCATTATCATAAAAACATTCAGAACTTTTATAGCACCTCTTCAAGAAATATTACTTCTGTCAGTCCTGTATCCTTATCCAATTACCAGTCTGCCAATTATCCTCTCTTATAAAAAAAATTCAGATAAAAACTAGGATCTAAATACGGTTTGGCTTCTGAAAGAAACAGTGACTGTCGGATTGATTGAATTCTATTTCTGCATTCAATAACCGAATACGAAAGAATAAATCATTACAGAATATACTGTATAACATGAAAATAAAATACAATTTGAATGCCTTTTAATATTCTAAATCTTAAAAATCAAAATATTTTCATGAGGTCTATAGCATGTTATAACTATATTTTACCCTAAAAGTCAATGCACAGCTAGTTGATACATCAACAAAACAATTTTATCAATCAAAAAGTAGCTATTGACCTCAATCTGATGACCACAAATACCGCAAACATGCTGATCAAGCCAAGCGGTGACAATGATGCTTCGTCCGATGAGGTAAAAAGATGAAACAGGACAGTGTCATCCGTCTGTACCGGTATTCAAACAGACCGCCAAGGCTGCTGTACAGTACAAGATGACGGCAAAGCTTCATTTACAAACCTGAATCTAAATTCCCATTTAGACAACACGACACTGTAAACTGCCCCTCTCCCCAAACATGACGTGGCAAAACATTGCATACTGTACATACATGAATGGTAGAGAAGCAGTAATATCATGGTGAGGGGGTAAAGAGGTTGTCAAAGGTATCACTTGGTGTCCTGTACATTAGCAAATAAGTAGCTGAACATAAATTGCTATGTGTCATTTCATTTCATATTACACCTGATTTAAGCCCTAGTATGGCCCTTAAAAATGCAATCTTAAGACTTACTGAAATCGTAGTTGTGGTTGGTAACTCAAATGACAAAATAACAAACAAACAAACTTAGACTTGCCCAACAACATAGCTGTAAGCAAGGACATTTGTTCCTATTCCTTCATCTATTTTTTTTTTTTATTATTTGGCAAAGAAAATACATAGCAATACAAAAGAAGAAAAACAAATGAGCAAGCATAAATAATACAACCACTGAAATGCCACAGACAAGTATGAGTAACACGAAACAAATTTTTGAAGAGCAACAAGCTTATCACATTGATTCTTGCCTCAGCTGTTCTTTTTAAAAGCAGTTTGCCATCTCATGTCTGAATGCGCCTGATGTGTACTCCAGTATGATGAATGAATGACAAAGCCACACAAAGGGCTAGGGAAGCCCCTTGAGGGGGCAATGAACCCTGTATTGTAAGTAATTTGTGACAATTCGTTGTCCATTGTACCTTCCAAAGATGCTACAATCTGATCGGATTTCAATTACAGCAAAGCTATCATCCCTCGATTTAAAATTAACTAGTCCAAGAAGGCCCTTGCGGAAAAGGAATATTAAAGATTTTCACAAATTTAATTCTTTTCCTGAGGGTTAAAATCTGTTTAGGAGGATTTAATAGACTGGTAGGAGACAAGATGATTTTGTTATTAAATTAGTTTTGTTCTGTCCACTTTTGTGCAGGAATATTGCCCCCATTTACAGTATTTTTATCTCCTTCTATCAAATTATCTTCTCATATTACTTCCTCATAAAAAGTTTGAAATTACAAAATGAAATTATTTAAAAGGTACATGGTGAAGACATTCTTGAAAAGTACACATCCCCTCCATAAAAAAACTTTAATAAAAGTGCAAATCTGCTGCATTTCAAAATAGTGATTCAAACAGCCACATCTGTTTAACATACACTGTGTATTAAGTTTAATGTACTCTGTTTATCAATAGAAATATAAAACTTTTATTTAAATGAAAGAGAATTCAAAGTAAATAAACCTGAACACCCTTACAACTGGTGACACATACCTCTCTGAATACAAACATTTCTTAGCACTCAGGACTCACTGTACAATGTGGAGATGATTATGACTAATTATGCCATGATTAGAGCTGAATGAAAAATCCCCAAATTGTGCTCAATAAATTCAGTTATTAGGAATTGGTTCGCTTTTAATTCTAAGACACCTTTTATAAAATGATAGTTCAAGCACATCTGGGACTTTAGAACAAATGTCATTTGGCCTGTTACTCACGGCAAATATCATGAAAACATAATGCGATCATATGCCTCTAAACCTCTAAAGTCGACTGCTCAGAATCACAGACATTATCCTAAAGCAAATCTAAGAGATCAAGACACTGTACAGCTATGTAACACATATCTGACATTACCACAACAAAGGTATCAGACAGAGAAATGACTCAACTCTGATTGTATCATACATATTCTATAAAGGTTAGGATAAGGTCATGGCAATCCACAAACCATCACTATTTCAATAAGATACAAATGAAGAGCCTAAACATTTTGTTGTGCTCATACACAATGCAAAGTAAACATTCATCAGATGTTATTTGAATTTACTGAATACTTTATTGCATTTGGCTAAAGAGTTAACATAGAAATCATCATAACTGCTCATAGAATACTAGATCTTTGAAAAAAACACATAAAAAGTTTCATAAGAATGCACATGGTCTGTTAATTCTGTCCTTTATTGTACATGTTGCTCTATAGACAGATATTAACAAAGACATCATCCTAGTTTCATACCAAACTGAACATTTATCACAAAATAGTTTGCTATGATGACCACCATTACTTTATGGTGCTTTAAATTGTCAACAAACCTATCTAACTGAAAGAGTTTACTTCTAAATCCACATGCCTGAAAATTTAGAATTTCAGAAGTTAGAATTTAAAGTGCACAATCAAAGAAAATCAGAAATATGGCAAATGATGCATTACCAGAAACTGGTAAGATTACAAATAGCAACTGTACAAATTTTACAACAGCTACGTATGCGGTGATTACAAAACAACACAAATTAAAAAATACCTCCCAGCATCTGGGATATACAAGTGATTTGCCAGAAAATCATAGAAGGCACCAATCCTGCCCAAGCAGAAAGCATTTTGTAATTGATAATAATCATTACTTCAAATGTTTCCAAGCACTGCATTTGGATAAGCTTGTCCAATCTAAGCTTCACCTATGCAATAATGAAAATAAATCAGTTTTTTTTATATCAATGAACACATGTATCTACTTTAAGAAAGCAAGGTAACCAGGTGCCAGCAATATTGTAGAGCAAATTATAATGCACATGATTTCTAGTACAAAACCTATTCAGTGAAAAGTTAGGAAACAGTGTACTCCAAAGTCAAATTTATGACAATAAACTTAACCACAAGCCATATCTGATTATACCATAGGACTTTTTTACCAGTCATAAGTGTATCCTTAGGCTATCAAATCAATTTAGAGATGCCACTGCAAAGCAAAACCACAAATTACACTTCATAATTATACTTCACTACCCTGTAAGTCAAAACTAAATATGATAGCTCAAATTTTCAACAATAAATTCATTTTTGGAAGAGGTTCAGGAATTCACCTTAGTTTATTTGGAAGTGTATCTTGGTATTTCTTATTTTTTTCTTTAAAAGAAACCAAAACCCTCAAGTCAAGTAATGAAAATACTCTTGATACAAGGTGTGTATGTCTTTCCTTGTATCTATTTGTGGTTGGTGTTTATTTCAGTAAGCATTAAATTATTTTGATTTGAATCTTTTGTACAAATGTATTTATTTTTATGTGTGAATCTATACCATGTAAATGTAACAAATTTCCATTTCATTTGGACAATAAATGAACCTTATGAAGTAGTTTTTAAATCAAAGCTAAGACAGAACACAACAGATAAGCAAAAATTTGACAGAAATCAGACACAGAATAAGAAAGTTATGCCTGTATGATTTTTTTTAGCACTATAGCTACTGGTGATACAGTCTGTGGACAACTCTCAATAGTTGTACACAGAATAAATCTTTTTCTTGGTGCCCCTGCCTGGAACCGCCACTGCATATCCGAATTCCTATGTTACTTAATTAAGTTCTCTTTACTTGTTACTGTTAATCTTTAGTTTTAAGAATATATTAGAAATTGCACTAGCCCCCCCATCATGCACAACTGCCATTTTAATTTTCACTTTAATTGATCTAGGATGTAAGGCATTTCAAACAATATTAAACAATGTGTACTGTGACCGTCCATGGTCATGAATGTTTTGACTACATGATTTCACGCTCGCCCAAGCTGTTCAGAGCACAAGTTTGATCAAAGTCCTGGGTTCGAGGATGCCGAAACTTTCCGCGAGTAGGTCTACTTGTTGTGCCTTGCGATGACCGACTTACATCCTTGATCGGGCTTTTCTGAAGGATACGGAGCATGAAATCTCACCGAGTTGGGCTTTATATTTTATCTTTAACATCCATATATAACAATCATCAATACTATTATCTTACCTAAGTAGTGTAATTTGTGCAAAGGTGATTTCTTCTTCTTATTAGTTAGCTTGGCCTCGCAATCGGACAATCATGATGAGAAGCGAAAAATGGACTCGCATAGCGCCCCCATCGATGAGAGGCATTATCGTCTGCTCTGATTCGATTGGACGAAAGTTTTATTACCGGGGGAACCGCTTGATCTCCGTGTCGACTTACAATTAATTTATTTACCTTACCTGACTGGGCCTTGAATGGAGGTGCTCGGGTGCTGCAACACCACCGTGTTATGTTCATGGGGCTCTGAGGAAAAAAATCCTCTGCAGCCAAAGGTGAAAAGTAGTGAGGATTTTTGATTATCTGTACTTCACTTGTCTGACAGACTGGGAATGATTTTATATTTTATAGTTATTTTCATTTTATTCATTTCTATACATGCTTACTATATGAAATATGAAATATTTCAAGGCTGACATTTCCTGTATACATGTATGTTCGTGACTATCCATTTATTATTTTTTCCTCTGTAAAACATATTCAGTTCATAATACAAAGTGTTAAATTGCTGCTCTAACTCATAATTTTTAAATTAGTAATACATCTGATATCTATTTACTTTCAGTGTACGTTGATAACTGGATCAGTATTGTTTTTCCCCTGTATTGTGCATCTGTTTACCTCCCCCTACTTTATTGTTATTATTTCTTAATGTGCCTTAATTCTTTTTGCACAGTTCCACCAGTTTTTTGCAAGGTTGATCTGTTCAACAAGCTGTGCTTTTTTACAGATCACCTCATTCCTACAGTTTCCATGTCTTTTTAAAACTTTCTTGTCATTGTTCATGCATTTATTGTTGTTAAGGAATTTATGGATATTGTTCATGAATGTATTGTTTTCACTCTAGTGGAAACAAATAGATTTTAATTTGAACAGTGCTATCACCCCCCCCCCCCTCTCTCTCTCTCTCTCTCTCTCTCTCTCTGTCCTTATCTGTCTCTCATTACTTTATTCACAATTTTGATGACTTTTTTTTTTCTTTTCTTTTCATGCAATACCACACTCTTTAGTCAGTGGCAGGGGCGGTGCTACCGGGGAAGGGCAAGGGGGGAGGGGGGGGGGCGACTGCCCCCAATGATTTTCAAGTGACCAAAAAAGAACAAAAAAAAAAAAGAAGACAAAAAGAAGAACAAAGAGGAAAAAGAAGAAAGAACAGTATGGGAAAAGAGAGGGTAGGGTCATGTAACTATATGATACCCCTATTTTTTCATTTAAAACATAAATAAACTCACCTATGGGTCATCTTGCCCCCTATCAAAACACCCTGGCACTGCCCCTGGTCAGTGGGTACCAGGAGAGGTGGACAGACTAATCACTTACAGTAACACAGATGTATACAGGTAACACTACCAATATGAAAATTGTTCTCTCTTTATTTTTGACTCACTCGTTCTAATTCTTTTGCAACTGCTTTCCATCACATCAGCCTCCACATCTTATACAATCAAATTTCATGCCTCTCAAAAAATGCCTTTTTCACTCTTCACCTGCAAACTTTAAATTAACATAAATTCAAATTCACATTCCAAATTAAAGGCTGATTCCTCAAATGTTCTTTCCTCACCAAATTATTATGCAATAACCAATTTTTTCAAAAAATCTTTTCTCTTTCACCCTTTTGAATGATTTCTTACAGATGAAAATAACAAATTCTTTTCTTATTGTATTTCAGCTTGCTGAAGCTAGATATTGCTACACAAAGAAACGTCTCTTAAAGCAGGATAACCCTCAAAACAAATGCACAACTATTCCAACAACAAGAAATAATAATGTCATAAAATGCACTGATCGAAAAAAAAAAGATAGTTGCTTTTATTTTGTTATCAAATTTTTACTTGCGTACCCGTATTTACAGGAAACAAATATACACAATTCAGTTATGAGTTACAAGAGCTGCAGAATATATTCCATAATAAATTCCACAATAAACATAAGATTAAGATTATGCAAGACATTACTGTTTTTATGCAACTATAACTGATGGTAGAGAGAATTGCTGTATGTGACTGTTGATATAAAATGATATGTTTTGCAGTGAAGTGGCAAAAATTATGTCATATTTCCATAGCTCACTAGCAGTTGATGGATTTCAGCAATGTTGTGATGCTCCGTTTCCTTCACTCATTAGAATCACTGCTGATCTATCCCAGGAAGCAACATTTGTCAAACAATTTTTATTCTAGCCCCTGATTCAAACAATGCAAGCAAATTCTTAATATCCAAGTATACAACTAATGAACATTTTACAAAAACATTTCGTTCTACAAATCTTAGTGGAATGTAAAATACAAATAGCAATTGTGAAACATAACTACAGCATGGTAGTTTCTGAAATGTTTCACCCCTGATTGTCCCAGGCATAGTGTACAAGATTTCGCCGTTTGCAACTTTCACTCTGACTTCTTTAGTTGCATGCATTAACGACAGTACACGAAATTCAGACAAGCGTTATCAACAAATCCTGACACAGTTAGGAATAAGTTTTTCCTAAATATGTAAAATATCTTCTTCTGCCTAAGAAACATCTTAAAACATTTGACTTTTTTTTTTTTTACCAACAATGACTATCCAGCAAGAATCTTTCCTAGCTTCATGGTCCTACCACGCAAGACTAGTCATCCTGTGAGGTTTCTTTCAATCATCGAATAGTACTACATTTTTAAAATATCAGTTAAGGTTACAAACCTACACTTAGTAGAACTTCAAAAGCTTGATGAGTTAAACATTGTATTCAGACAAAAGAAGTTAACATAAAATTACTTTACAGATAGATGTTTCAGGCCTTAACTGGAAAATTGTTAAACCATTGCAGAATAAAGAAACATACTCAGCCTATTATTATTTATCCTGAAATAAGAATAAAATAAGAAATATCTGGCAAATTCCAAATTTCCTCTTTAACTAACAACAAATGGGAAATTCAATGTAAAAAGAACTGAAAGCACTGCCCTACCAAAAAATTCTGTGTTAAGCACAAGGTAAAGAAGTAACAAAATCCTCCATACAATTTAACAACCCCCAAATTCTGAAATCTCTCTACACGTGTAAGTAGTCTGGAAAATGACATTACGTATTATTTCAGTTTTTTCACCTTGCTAAAAAAAAGATAGCTGTGAATCATATTATATAATTATAGAGGAAACACTGAAATAGTCTCTTTTACTCTTACTACAGCTTTCCTAATAAATGAGTTTCAGTGCTACAAAACACTACATGAATACATATGAAAAAATAAAAGAGTTCAATTACACTGCCTATGATAAAATGCACTAAGATGCAGGGTAAATGACCAAGGTAAACTTACAGTTCCTTAGAAAAATATAAATATTAGAGTGAGCTAGGAATATGAATCCTAACTTGCCACTGAATTGTATTTACATTTCATAGACATAAATGGTTAAGGAAAGATATATTATTGAGGAAATATATCTATTTGGATTGTACACCATACTCACCCTGTAAATGAATGAATGGCATCAACGATAAAGTCCATTAACCCTAAAAAGACTGGGGTATTTTGGAGGCTGGAAAAACTGAGGGGGCCTAAACCCCCCCCCCCCCCCCAGATCTTGGCTGTTGATTGTCCGATTGCAACCAAATTTGGTATACGCATAGTTCATTATGTTTTCTACACGAATGCATAGTCAAATTAATATTATTACTCTTATTTTTACAGATATATTTTTATTCAATTATACAAATATGCAACCAAAAAAAAAAAAAATTGTGTTTTTTATATTTGGGTGTCCATTATAGTCTTGAAATCCCTGTTCAAGGTTGTTATATGTAAGAAGAAGGTGTTCATTGTCAAATTGTGTTATTTCATTTGTGAATTATGTGATACAAATGCAAATTAGCAATTAAAAAGAATATATGTATGCGTTTCTATCGTTTGCATTATTTCCTTAAGTATTTCTTTGTTTTTCATTTCTTATGTATTTTTTGTTTTTTAATCTAATGTATTTTATTGTTTTATGATCTAGAAGAGTTATTTGTATTAACAAATGACATTAACTAAAAAGAATCCAATGAAAAATATAGTTTGAAAACAGTATCTGTAATATTTATTCCATTCCCCATTGACTTTACACATAAACAAATGCAAAATACTGAATTTTTCTTGACATGCCATGTGAAAATGTGATGTAACTCTGTAATTGTACATGTGGGGCATGCAAATTTGGTATCAAAAGTTGCGCAAAACTCTAAAGAAAAAAGTCATGAAACGGCAGTGAGAAATCTTTAAGCGTTACAAAATAATCGCAGTTTACGTCGAGGGGGGCCTTTTAGCCCCCCCCCCCCCCCCCCCCAGTCTTTTTAGAGTTAATCCACTCCAGACTAAGCCTGAGATAACTTGGGCTGGGGTCTATGGAAAATGTGTGTCATACCAGAATCAAATTGTTCTCGACGGGTCGATGCTTACTCTGTTTCTGTGGAACTTTTACGCCCCCACTTTATGAGTAAATCAGAACAGATAAAAGTAACAGAGGTAAACACAATCTTATGATTATGGTTTGTACTTATGAGGGTCATAATACCCATCTTGCAAATGTTGTAAGAATTATTAAATTTACAAAAAATTGGGAAATGATCATGTAGCAAGCTTTAAAAACAATTGTCTTATTATTTCATATGGAAGACTTAAACTGAATACAAGGTAATTCTAAGTAAAAGCAAGATGGAATCATCCCCTCCTCTTTGCTAAATTAGCAGTTTATATTGTGTCAAAGTTCAGTCATACCATCTAGACCGACACCAGAGCAATAATAGTATGGAAATTCTTATCACCCCAAATAACTGAGATCTTGTCAGTTATTGGTCAGAGTTGGTTCAGTGATATAACTATGATATTAGGCCTCGGGTGAAATAAGGAATAAGTAATTAGGTTATGGATCCTGAATCTGAACACTTCCATCAGCCATTCCGAAGTATGCCCTCTTTGCCATGTTGATGAATAACCCTGTATCTACAACACCTGGGAGAATAAAAAAAAAAATGATGAAAGAGATGGAAGAATAAGAAATAGTAGGTCGTCACATTGCTTACATAACATTCTACCTGTGCTGTGGAAAGAAAAAATATGAGCTAAGAACATGAAAATGCACAAAAAATTGAAGAGCACTGTTTGGAAAGACATACACAGAAATTAAGAAAAGTTTTTTTTGTGCAAATAATTGCCAAATATCTAAAATACAGGAAACAAGAGGCAAATATTTCTGACAATTCACCACATCATAATTATCCTGCTAGCATTACTTTCATAGTATTCTTATTTCAAGCTTCATTTTTAAGATGGATATTGACACCTCCGAATTTGTACACTTTCACAAGCAATTTACCATTTCTTCCAGTGAGGAAAATGGTCATGATGCACGTCATATGTAGATGCTGATGGACCACTATTAACATCAAATATCTTACGTAAGAAAAATTAAATAAATGCTGAAAACACACCTGGAATCATCATGAGTTCCCTGTTGACTGTGTCCCAGCTCTCTGGCTTCCTATCAAACTTCCAGTCCAAGATGAAATTACCATTGTCTGTCACTACTGGGCCCTGCAACAAGAATAACCAGTAAAGGCTTAATCAGATGTGAGGGGAAAACCGCACGGTTTTTAAAGCATATTTTTTGTGTACAAAATGTCTTGCACTCATTCACTTGCGTGTTACAACATACTTTTTTCCTTCTTTCTTTTAATAGTTTTTTATTCCTTGCTTCAGTTTTTCAAAATGAATACCGGTATTACAAATTAAGCCAAGTACACAATATAATTCAAATGGCAATAAACACAATATAACACAATACAAATGATATAATTACATAACATGTGCTTAAAACCCCCCACGGAAAAACCCTGGCGGTTTTCCCCTCGTATTTGAACTGGGCTTTAGATATCAAAGCCAAGGAAAAGAAAAAAGCCTATACTGAAGAAGAAAAGTATAAGGTCTTATAAAGTCTCTTGCCTGACTTGACAATAAACAAGATCAACTGGAGCAAAGCAAAGCAGCTTGAGAAATGCGCGATCATCAACATGATTCTAAATATCACTGGAGAGAATGCATCATCATACTGCTCTTCGAAAATATTGGAACAGGGTCTCTGGTGACATGCATAAAATGGTAGGCAGCTGTAACATTATGGGAAAGCTAGCTCCCTCAAATATTTGAGAATTACTCATATCAAAGCATTGGTACACCCATCCCAGTAACATGAGTCAGGGCAACAATGACAAGTGGATTAATTACTACAATTTGAGCAAACAGCTCCAGAGGAAGAGTGCCCCTGGACTCCTTTGACTAGAAATCTCTAATTACCCTGATGACTACTGGAACCGGGGGAGCATTTCATGAAGTGTCTTGTCAGTGATTTTTACTGACAACTGTTGTAAGCTACTGAAATCCTTGCATCTGATTGGCTGAGAGCAAATTTGTCTGTAAAAATCACCGACAAGACACCTCATGAAACACTCCCCAGGTTGTCCCTGTATTAAACCTACGGAAATTAAAGACTTAAGTAGTCAGTGGGTTAAAAGTTGAGAAAGCTTTACGTAGGTAGCCCTTTGCTGTAATACTCACAGCTTTTGCTTTGGCCATCCTGAGTGCTGGTGAGCCACCAAACTTGGTTTCGATGGTCCTCATGACAGGACGGTAGGCCATTGGAATGACTTCGATTGGAATGCCTTTGGTCCAGTTGATACCGAGATCTGATGACTGTTTCCTGTATTGAAGAAATAAATCAAGGCCTCATTTCATAAAAACGTGTTATCAATAGCAGGTTGCAACAAATGTCATAAGCTACTGAAATCCTTGCATGTGATTGGCTGAGAGCAAATTTGTCATAGAAATGTAGCAGGTGTTACTGGTAATAAGTCTTATGAAACAGGGTCTGGAAAAGGGTAAAGAAGAGGGTAAAGCAGGGAAAAAATTAATCATTTTTCTTCCGGGGCTACTTGTTTAGCTCACTGGACTGAATTTTCTACATTTAATTGCAGTTTACATTGGAGCCTATGAGAATTTCAGGGGCTCTTTTTTAGTTTTCCAGGGCTCTTTTTGGCATTTCGGGGGCGAATTCGCCCCGAGCCCCCGTGTATTTTTTTCCCTGGGGTAAAGTTCTCAGAACTAACGGAGCAACTTGCAGTAATACTGTAATTTGAGAAGAGTTCATATAAAGTTATTCTGAATTAAAGTTTAAGTCAAAAGATGAGAACCTGGAAAATCACAAACAAAATTACAAACATGAAACCAAAAATCTATTAAATACAATCAAGGTTACAAAATGTTGCTGAAAAAAGATACACCCAGATATTTTTATATGAGACAATAAGTGTAGACTGCAATCTTATATCCAGATATTTTTGCACAAATATCTAAAGTTATTCCTCTAATTGCAATTTTCAAGGGGAAGTTAGATACATAGGGTAGAGGGGTTTTTTTTTCCAAACATTTTTCAAAATAAAAATGTGATTTATTCATTTCAAATTCTGCTAACAGAATTATACTTTTCGAGAATCTAGCTTTAAATACAAGATAATTGTTTGGACCATTAGAATATAAACAAATTTAGAAAACTTTCCGAGGAATCATATTTACGAAAAAGAACAACCACCATTTCATACACAGGAGAATGTATCATGTACAAGGGTCATGCTCACAAGATTGTTTTTTCTGATCTTTTTTTATTCATGACTCAGCATTTATACCTTTTCCACCACAATCATTTAGCAAATATCATCTATACGCAGTCTCGAAAACAATTGTTTGACAGATATTATCTATATGCAGTCTTTAAAACAATTGTCAGGCAGATAGTATTTATTTGTAGTCTTGAACACTTATGATAATTTTGTTTAATTATGTGAGAATTTATTTTCTATTATCAGAATTCAATTGTGACTTCAATCCTTATGGACACAGACTTACCTATAGTCTGCTATAACTATGAATGTATTAGCATTGGCAGCAACTATCTTTTCTTGTGTGAGACAGCCTCTGCAATAAACAAAATATCACAATGAAAGGAAAATACTTCTAACTCTTTTTATAAAGAAATTAATGTATTGATTGGATTCTAAGTAGATGTAGTTGTGCATAACTGCAGTTTGAATATCTATACATGTACATGTATATAGTGCCACTGTATCAAAATTTCATGCCCAGGTGATACACAAAACACATTATAAAATTCATGTTTGTAATCATCCATAGTGACAGCATTCAATTGTCTTAGAATAAACAAATAGGCAAATCATTCAACATATTCTAGTTCACCCTGTAATATTGCAAAACTAGACAAGAACCATATCAAGGCACTGTAACGGATAAATGATCCTCTTTTTCAACTTGTTTAGTTTCTCTCATAACAGAAAGCATTCACTCATCACAACTTCCCTAACAATGCACTGCATCAGTGCATCCTAATCATTCATCACTTAAAATTTGATAACAAGAACAAGAAAAATAAAAGAAAGTCAGTATCACTTGAGAGAGAAAGATACAGTACTTACCCACCACCTTTGATACAGGTAAGTCCACTGTCTACCTCATCAGCACCATCAATAGCTACATCTAGCTGAGGTCAGAGGTCAAATGAAATAACAGAGAATACCTCATTTACACTGATTAGTCAAGATTATTTCTATACCACATATTACGGTACATCTCCTTCTGGATGGAATGAATCATGGGTTCAGTTGCAATAAACTTCACATATTCTCATAAAGTTGCCAATGCCATTATTCTGTAATTATACCATGATGATACTAAGAAGAAATTGTGTGAAAAGCTATGCCCAATAGCTAATCTCCATGAAAATTAATGAAAATGTATTAGAAGCAACTAAACCTAAATCATTTATGAATAATATTTTGCATACATAATCATGCTATTCATCAAAGATACAAAATTCTAATATTTTGTGGAAAAAAAACACTGCAAAGTGCCTTCTGTTTTTTAATTTGAAGAACAGAACAGATATCACAGGCTGAAAGAGCTAAAAATGAAATATATATTTAAAAAAAGTAATTTTAGTTCCAATCTCATAATTTCCGTACTGCTGCAAGATTGTGCTTCTCGCTTCGTTCTTACCTCAGGTGTTCTCTCTAGGTCACTGAGCGTCAGACCATTCTCAACGATGAGCTGCTTGGCTTGGAATGATGTGGGTACACAGGTCACTTGCAGTTTCTCTTCTCTTACTCTCTCAGCTACAAGGAATAATATTTATTAATATATATTAGGATGATATATTGGAGGTATATTTATGATATGTTATTGCATTGGTTCGACAAAAAGATTATAGAAAAAAAAAAAAGTTTGGGGGGTGAAATTTAGTCTATCAGCATCTTCAAAATAAGAAGCTAGTTGTAATGATACAATGTAATGGTGAACAAGATGAATGTGACTGTGTGTCCTTCACGTCCCCACCTATATTCAAAATAACTTCATGTCTCAAACTTTTTAGACTTATTGTAATAATCAGAATAAAAACTTATAACTGCCTTGTTGACTGACCTCTTCCTAACAACTCAAGTCTGATCACTTTGTCTCATCATACTGCATACAATCAGTTAAAATATAGTGCTATCTTTAATTTCATGCATATTAACCCTATGACCTTTGACCTATGTACCCAAAATCTAATAAGATTGTCTTCCTGTGGTGATGCATACTCCCACTGAGTTTACAGTTTGTAAGTTTCAAATAGTTCTAGAGATATCATGTTACCAAGGATAAAACCTGACTTTTTGAACTTAGCCTCTGTGACCTTTGACCTACATACCCAAAATATTGTCTTCTAGGGTGATACATACTATTACTAGCACCAAGTTTGAAGTTCATACCTCAAGCAGTTCTTGAGATATGGCATTAAAGACTAAGCGGGATGGATGGACCGACAACCCCAAAACAAAATGCCCCCAACAGCACATTTGATGGGCAGAGGCATAAAAATATCTTGATTACCCAGGGTAGCCTCATGTAATACTATTCTCCATGACGTCCTGTGATCATACAATGTATCTGATATCACCACACCTTTAGGTTACTCAATTTCTTGCCAAAGGACATTAGAGTATACTTGAAGTTGTTGTTGCTTTGCAATATTCCTCACTATACAATTACAAACGACCAAATATACCAGGGCATGGTGTTACAAACTCACTCTAGCCTCTAAAAGTGATTCATAGGAATGTGGACATAGAGAAACAAACTGCCATCGCACAGCATGCAAATACTTTAACAGAGGTATGGACAGAACACAAGCCCTATTACCCCCTACAAAGATCTATTAGCTTAATAATCCCTTGGAAATGAAATATAAATTGTAGAACTGGATTATAATATGGCTGATGTTGCAGTCACATGAACTGCACACACATACAGGAAGACTCTATATATTCAAATACTTCAAACTGCTCTGAACACTAACTATATTCTGTTCTGCATACATTCTTTATTTACTGAACAGACTGATAATATATTTGACAACGGCCACATGGCATATATTATTTTATTGATTATAAATAGATGGGTATCTGTCTGTGCATGAAGTGTATACTCGCAATTAATGCAGGTTTTTCTTTTACTTTTTTTTTTCAATTCTATTCCTTTTTAAGGGAATTTGCATATTTACAATCACTGAGCTGCAAACCCCAAGTGCAAAGAATCCTATTCTTTATTTACCGGTAAAGCCAAAAATAGGAATTATTTAAAGCAAAAAATCCTATTTTTTGCTTGAAAATTATAAGCATACAACAGTGTGATTCCTTTCCACTGTGCATGTTATAATAACTAAAATACAACATTAATGATATATATGGATTACTAAATTATTTTGACCCTCGCTCTTCTACATTTTACTTCTTCATTTAAAATGATCTACAGTACAAAATACACAGACTGAATATACTGAGCACTGGAGTAAAAATAAAATGAAGGTAATAAAGAATCAACATCAGAACTTTTGAAAATCCCTTTTTAATGGAGAAATCCATTTTGTCATATTCCCTTCAAAAATCCTACAAACCTTGTTTAAACTTCAGTTAAGAAAGATGAGTTTTGTTTTTGTTTTGTTTTTATTTCTTCTGATACAGGCCCACAATACTAACCAAGTCTTTCCACAGCAAACACAATGGTAGACCCACTTCCTACACCAAGTCTGCAGTTGTCCTGAAAAAAAAGAAAAAGAAAAGATATTCTGGTATTAATTTTTGTTTGGTAGCAGTAACTCCCTTGGACACATTAGGACATAATCATATCAAACGGTGTCTGCTCAGTGCTTAAAAGGGTATCACCTTTTTAAATTGTATGCTTTAACACTCTTCACTCTCACTATAGCTCTATTAATATTTTTATTGGCTCCATGTACTCTGCAGGGTCAATCCAAATTATGACAAGATTAACAAATAACAAATCATAAGTAGGCCTAATCATAAGTGAGGTAGACCTATCTGATGAAGAAAATTTGCACAAAATTATGATCATTTTGTATCCAAAAATTTAGCATGCAAAAACATTAAATAGAATCTACCAGTCACTTATACTATGATCTACTATTTCAACAACAAAAAAAAAAAATGAGAGAGAAATGTAGATTGCTCTTTATAACCCTGGCAGGATGATGATCTAGCCAAAGGTACGCTTTCGCCATATACCACTGGGCAGGGTTTCCTTAAATGCTGTGCTCTATGCCCCTCTCCTAAGTTAAAAATATGAGTTAGGGTTGGGGTATAGGGACAGCAGGGTGAGGGTCATATTCATAAAGGAAGTCTTTTCTATCACAGACGACGGGATGACTTCCTTTGCGACATCCACCCAAATTGCGTTTTCATGCTCTAACTTTACCCCATCATAGTAAGAATAAGAAGGCAACATCGAACCATGCCCCTAAACCTAACATGCCTAAGTTACTCTAGAACTATACAGGCTAAACAGGACTCTGGAGTTACTTTAAAATTCTTGAATATATTAAGCTTCCCATTTCACATCCCTAGGTCTATATTTCTTTTTTTTTTTTTCATTTTGGGTGGCTGTTGCTAAAGGAAGTCTTGCCCAGACAACAATGAAAATTAAGAAGACAAAAATGCACACAAACATGACAAATATATTCTTGTCAGTTAATTTAACATACTTTTTGTAAGAACATTTCATAAATACTAACTTACAGAGCTGGAAAGCCTGGAAACATGCAAGTCATTGATATTTTCACTTGTTGTTTGCCCTACCAAAACAATGACATTTGATTAAGATTTGAAATTTTATTATCTCTCTGAAAATAATCTTATTTTGCATTTTATGAACCTGACAGTGACAATTATTACCTTCACGTGGTTGTTCACGGCTGCACATGCAGCGGCCTTTTTAGCCTGATCAATGAGATCCATTCCTGACGACTGTCCAACTCCGTTTGTAGCAGCCATTCGACACAGCCGTTCTGTAGATTTGCATACATTCCTGATGCAATTCTTCGCGGGGTTAATTGCACTGTTCGCCAACATTTGTTCAATTTTCCGAGTGCTCTTTAACAATTAATGCGGAAGTACCGAGGCGCGGGAATGGCAAGACCACGCAGGGGAACGAATATAAATGAGACTGAATTGTGCGAATGGCGCAAAGCATTAGGGAATACGTACGTGCCTGTGTGTGGTGCCAAGCGCCAGTGTAGTAAATTCTCGATATTATTTCACCAGCTTAAGCGTTTAACACATGTGCTTTTGATTGATCAACTTTCTCACCTTAATGAAATTTTGTTCTTTTGAAAAATGGCAGATTCTGTGTCCGCAGCGTTGCAAGATTGTCAGAATAAGGTCGACTCAGGAATGAAATCACTGCTCAATGACTTAGATAATACAGTTCTTCGTAAATTACAGGTAAGATTACAACAATTTTGGATGGGTCTTCCTTTTTTTTTTTTACAGTCCCAAATATTGAGTTTGATGTATGTATTATATGACTGTATGTATGTTCCATCGCCAATTATGCATGATGCGATTCATGAAAACTGGTATAATTGCTTTGAAATTTACTGTCATTTCACTTTTGGGTTATACAAAAGTTTACATCTAACGTTAGAATTGATTAGCATGGTTTGGTCTGTGCATATTGCAAATGATGGTAATGACATGACAGTCAAGCCAAGGTACTAGTAATTAAAATTCTGATGGAGTGATGCAATTTGGTCATTTCTTTCATAATTTCCACTTACGTGTACATGAATGCAAGGTTATATTCTATTGATGGACTAGAATTTTAACTTCACTTTTCTCATAATATTTACGCTTCATGTGATTGAAATAAGAACATTCAAAGATATATATTTCATTGTGCTATATTTTTGCAGAAAGAAATGTATCTGTGCAGTGCAAGATGTTGTGATCAGTTATCTGGTGATCGACAAGGTTGTATACAGAGATGTCAGCAGCCAGCACAGCAGACAGAAGAATATGTGCAGAAAGAGTTAACAGATTTCTTAGTAAGAAAGAGTCATTTGTTTTCATTTGGAACTGAAGATTGAAATATGCTTAACTTTCTCCCTCTCTTTTATACTTCATGATTATAACATAGTATGAAAATATACTTCAGAAATGCAGACAAAGGGCTTCAAATTCATGAAATGTACATGTGATGGTTAACAAATCCATCCATTTTAGGGCTCTGAAGCAATGTCTTATTGAATCCTGTTGAAAAATAGAATTCTAGTATATTGCTACTAGCTACTTTAATGTTTATATAGCAACTAACCTTTATGGTCATTAGTGAGCCTAGGCTTTCTAAAGCCAAGTTTCTTTAGAAGTGTAAAATCATTGAAAATATTTTTTAAAACCCAATGACAGCCCTAGGAATATAATGGATTTTGGTGCTTGTTAGTACCATATTTGGGCCGTAACAACAATGTTTGCGATCTTGTTTTATCAGGACCGACTTCAGAGATGCACCCTCCAGTGTCAAGACGAAGCCAAAGACAAGATCCGAGACAAGATGTCATCTGCTGACGAGGCTAAGGTACGCAAGAACCTAGAAGGCTGTCTCATCAAATGTGGTGACAAGCACGTTGCCATGTTCCCTGCTCTTAGCAAGCGAATCACAGATCATGTTAGTCAGTTTTTATGAGATAGGGAGTGGACCATACTGCCCTGCTTTGGCAAAAGGAAGCAAGTGACAAAAGTGACATTTCCTGTAAAAGAGCAAAATGTATCTGTCATTTACACCGATTTCATTGCAATACTATGATGTCTTGCCTAAATTTTGTCCAGAAGAAGAGCACACTAGGTAAAATATCAATAACTCAAATTTAGTCTATATGTCACTTGCTTCCTTTAGCCAAAGTAGGGCAGCATATTGTCAAAGAAATGTATTCTTTGAATAATGCACTACTACTGGGAAGAATAATTCATGTCAAGTAAGTTATTAAAGGGTAAGTCCACCCTAGAAATTTCTTTGTTTCAATAAAAGGAGATAAATTTGAACAGCATTTTTAAAAAGAAATGAGCAAAATCGGTCAAAGAATGAGAAAATTACACTCATTTACATTTTCTAGTAAACTACTCTCGGCTCTGCAAATTGGCAACACTGATGACATCATATGCGAGCAGGTCTCCATTCACTTTGTACATGAAATTTCACATTTTCTCAATTTTCTTGGAAGTTACACATTTTCTAACCCCCATAGTTCAGAAGAATTGCTTTTTACATAACATACTTTGACTATGGGGTAAGAAAATGTGTAACTTCCAAGAAAATTGAGAAAATGTGAAATTTCATGTACAAAGGGAAGGAGACCTGCTTGCATATGATGTCATCAGTGTTGCCAATTTGCAGAGCCGAGAGTAATATACTAGAAAATGTAAATGAGTGTATTTTTCTTATTCTTTGACCGATTTTGTTCATTTCTTTTTTTAAATGCTTTTCAAATTTATCTCCTTTTATTGAAATAATGAAACTTCTAGGGTGGACTTTCCCTTTAAATGATCTTTATTCAGGTAGATGTGTGGTTTGAATCATTTAAACTTACAGTTTATTCGTTCCAAGTAGTAGTGCATTACTGGTCTCCAATAGACCATGCGACTTTTGTTTACAAAACCCAACCATTTTCCATTGTGTTTTGTGTGTATCTTTTGGCCATTGCTGTGAGATGCACTTGAAACATGGCAAGGAACAGGTATGCCAGTCAAATTTCATAATTGCAATATCTTTGTGCAGCATCATATTGTATGCTTCACGTATGATATTTTGTGATTTTTTTTTTTTTTTTTTTTTTTTTTGGTTGTTGTAGTGTTATGTTAAGAATAAATTCAGGTAGACACTTGATTCCACAGTATTTGAAGTTCAGGGAATTACACTGTCAGTGACATTATGGGACTGTTTTATGATGTATTTTCTAAACACTTACCTAGATACAAATACTTCTATTCATGTCACTTATCATTCATCAGTTCTGAATTATTGAAATTAGTCAACACTTTCATGTACTCTGGTTTAAATAATCCTCTTTTTTTCACAGTTGGCCAGATCATTGAGATTTTAATGAATATAATTTTGGCCTACCACATCCAGTGACACAGATCACATTGGTAGTAAGTGACCACAGGCAAATTTTGTGGGATTATCTAGCCATACATTATATAATGATCAAAAAAAGGGATTACAGTTACAAAAAGAAGAAAAGGTCCAGTGAACGATTTACCGGTAATGTGATTTTCAGTCAATACAAAAGGATCAAGGCTAAAAGATTTGTTCAGCCTTTGTGGCTTTGCCCTGATGATGGTGACCATGGTGGTTGGGAATATTTTAGATTCTGGGCAACCTAAGTTTTAAGAAATATTGTTTTGACATGAGAAATTAAGAACAGTAATGTCCCCAAAAGGGACAGTGTTTGTACTGCCAAGAAGAAAGAATGAAGTATTGTCTCATAATAGCCCCATCCATATTTCCCACCCATCTGCAAGATATGCACAAGTTTACAGATATGCCACAGACAGCTGGGAATATGAACGGCCTCCATCATATATTGCGGCATTCGGCTTCCTCCTATTTCACGCTATTTTGCACCTATTTGATGATTTGAGACGTAGTTATGTTAATATTGCCTATACTAGGTGGATATGAACAGCGTCCGCAAAATAGCCCAACATTTACGGCTTGGGCATTGAGCGTAGCATCTTGTTGACAGGTTTGTCGTGTGGAGTTAATTGGTTTAACCTTAGCCGAATGTGCATTGCACGCTGGGTAAGCAGGATGCAATGCGGGACTTGCTGATAGAACTGAATACAGAAACATTGCAGATGCGAATATGGATGGGTGCAAGGGAGATTACTGCAACATTACAGTAATATTACCATATTTTTTTCTGTACAATAAATGAACTGTGTCCAGGGGAAATGGCTTACCAGTGCCCAACCGTAATTTTGTGCTATGGGGTAATATGAATGGGGCTATTAATGAAGCATGCTATGCATCACTGACTACTTTTTTCCCCCATAGGTACTTGTACATGTATTCAGTCTTACAGGTCTGTATGCAGAAACAATGTAATGAGGCAATGAGCTATAGAATTTTCACACAGTGTGTGCAATTTGTAATACCCATAGCAGTGGTATGAAAGGAAGCATTGTCTATGCAACATTTTACCATGTTATAGCATTTGACAATATAACATTGACAGAAAGATTTAAAGAAAAACACTCTTGACATATGATATAGATTGTATCTTAATGTACATGTTTACTTTATCTGTATGTACATTGTACAATAATAAACTGTACAAGCATATTTATCTATACAGAAACTACTGTAAGTTTGACCTTTTGTTGTTTTGCTATTTTTATTCTTAAAGGAGAATGCAACCCAGACATCAGTGTGCTCTGAGTGAATAAAGATGACCAAGAAGAGCAAACAGTGAAAGTTTGAGTAAAATTGGACAATCTGTTCAAGAGTTATGAATTTTGAAAGTTTCAGTAAATCCCTATTATGGGGATCCTTGAGTTGGCAACTTTGCCAGCATCTGTGATGTCATCGTGGACAACCCTCCATTCATTTTGTACATAATTTTTCCAAAAATTTGATTTATATGAAATTTCAAGTCGGGAATTAACATGATTCTTCCCCAAATGAGTGCAGAATTGATATAGCCATGTCATACTCAAACAATAAATCAATAGAATTTTTATTTTTCTTGAAAATAAAGAAAATGTTAAATTCTGTGCACAAAATGAATGGAGAGTTGTCCACAATGACATCACAGATGCTGGCGAGTTGCCAATTCAAGGATCCCCATAATAGGGATTTATTTAAACTTTCAAAGTTCATAACTCTTGAACAGATTGTCCAATTTTCCTCAAACTTTCACTGTTTACTCTTCTTGTTCTTCTTCATTCACTGGAAGCACACTGATGTCTGGTTTGCATTCTCCTTTAATTCTACCTTCAGCAAACAATTACAGAAAGGCCTTTATAGCATAATATTTGCTTAAGTGAAAAAGATGATACTGGGATAGGGGTTAAAAAAAAGTGGATTTTTCAAAATAAAAACATTAAATAATATGAATATGGCAATATGTTTGACTATTTTGAGTTAATGCATGTTAATTAAATACAGGTACAAAATGAACTATTCCTTAATATATCTATCTAGATGCATTTACATATGAGCATTTATAAAGAAATTAGTAAAGAAATATAAGTTATCTAGTACTCAATGATACAAAGGTCTACAAATCCAATGCAACAGAAAGGCACATTGAGCATAATTTTTCAGAAAATGAAAGGAATGCTGCAGTAGCAAGGATAGACTGGGTTCAAGCAGTCCATACTTTGTGAAAAACATTTTCCATTCTCATTTTGAGATGTTAGACAATTGGGAACTGAGTACTAAATCAAACTTCATTCCTTCCTTGTTTGTGGCTTTTCCTTAATTCTTTTTGAAAAATTTGACAAAATGACATTTATGCAAACAGTAATGTTTAAACACACCACAATGTCAATACACAAAACATGCAACTTCTACCAACATGCACAATTTACAATAAACTATACAATATACAGTTACATAATCATTTAGTACAATACTAATATTGCACAATAACTTCAATATGTCTACTCTGTTTCTATAAATTAAGTAGAAACTCACAACAGATTAGGATATTCAGTTCATAAAATAAATTATGAATACAGGAGCTAAAGCTGTAATAAACTTAGCTGAGATAAAAAAGCAAATTTTTTAGTTACCCTCTAATTGCCTCAGTTATGGAATGCCAATTTCGATGTCCAAATTTATACTCTGTCATCACAGTCTATAGGTTGGAAGTGTTTAGAAGAGTACAGTGCAAGTGAAATTTAGTATTTAAATCATTTCACTACAGTGAACAACATTACAATTTCTCTTTCACAAATTATAAATCGTACATCTACTTCTTAAGGCAAGATATATCCACTTGATATAAAGTGTTACACTTCACTTATAGAAGAAATAATATATTTGTCATTGTAGGGTATCTGAAATTTACCAAGGTAACTTTGAGGTGATAATTTCTGGTTTTAAGATTATTCCAAAAACAGAAAAATAAAAAGATGCTATACTAACAAATATTTGTGCACCTTAGCTCAGTTATTGTCACTCATCTAACTTACTTTGTTATCAATAACAGAGACAACCCTCTGCACATGTTAAGGTTGTATTACTCAAACCAAATTGACCCAAAATGCTATTTTAATGAGATAGCTATTCACTTTTTATGAGCTGGAATTTTATCATAAAGCCTTTAATTCCTCACTTAATACCTCATGATAAGTGCGACCAGAGTTGGAGATATCATTTTAGTGAAAATAACTTCATCGTGTGACACTCCTACAGAGACACACTACACCCTAAAGATCCTTGCGCATTTTGATTCATTATCATAATGCTTGTTGTGATGTTTACATGTGATCCAGCAGAAATTTCCATTCAAGACCTGGATTAGTGCTTGCACCATTATGACAAAGGCCTGAACCTCTACAAGCAGGTCATTGTGATAGGTATTCAGAAAGGAGCCAAAATCAATCTGCAATGTAATGTTTATCCAAGTTAACAGTTCAATGTCCATGGCCTAAACCCCAACCCCAACTATTGAGACTGAGAATTTATCTTGTTCATTTACTTTTAACATCACTTAAAGTGCTTAGTCTGGGACCTCGGTGTATACTTCTAGAAAATGAGTTGTGACCAAGAGGATTACATAATATACCTCTTTATGAGTATGGGATCTTCAAAATGTATCTGTCAATACATCTTAACAAGTTACACCCAACACTTATCTGTATACAAATGAAAATGGAAGTGATAGTGTCTTTTGTTTAATTATGATCTCTTATGCATCAGTACGGTCAAACCTGCGACCACCTGTATAGAACGACCACCTGCCTAAAAAGACCAAAATTTTGTTTCCTTTGAACTATGTTTTCTCACTGAAATGGGTATTGAAATAAAACTGCACATAAAGACCACCTGCTCATGAAAACCACTTTTCTTGTCTTTTCTGAGCAGTCTTTCTTTACAGATGTCATTGCAAACAGGTCACTGCCTACCAACTTCTGATTTTAAAAAGCTTCAGTCAGATTTCTTCTAGCTTCTTGAGTCTCTGACCTAATTTTCTTCAATATATGAATTAAAACTTATATCTTGGTCTTAAACTGGAATCTCATGGGCATTGCCATCAAAAATGATCTCCTGATACAATGGGCACTGTCTTCAACGATAGGCTTTTACACTGCTTCAGTCATAATCTCTTCCAGTTTCTTGAGCTTCTGTCCTAACGACTTCTGGTCGTAAGCTGGACTGCTGCGATGGAGAAGGTTGATGATGTTTCTGTATTCCAGTTCTTTGAATGCAGCTCCTTGCTCTACGATGCTGTTCAAGATATCCTGAGGATGTTCAAACATAAGTTGTAGAAATGTAATCATCAAATGTCATGATTTACATGTAGCTATGATAGACCTACAAGAATTTAAAGCTATGTATTGATGACCAAGGGCTGCAAAGTGATGCATTACACAGTGGCAGGGCAGGGTACAAGGGTCATCTCCCCCCCCCCCCCCCCCCTCATCTCAACACACAAACACAAAAGTCAAAAAGATGGAAGAGGAGAGGGGAAAAAACGAAAATTACAAAGGGGGGAGGGGAAAACAATGTGAAGAGATGATGACACAACCATCTCTGCAAGAAACCCTACACAATGGTCTTCTCTCATCATCATTCATCCATCTTGTATTACAGACGGGTGCGCTTCACAGGCTCAACCTGCATTACTCTAGTGGAATTCAAGGATTACGACTGGTTTTCATGGGGCAAGCAAACAATTTGCATAGGGTGCAAATATCAAACAAATATTTTAAGCTCCAAAGGTTTGCATGAGGGTTCAGAAGCATCATCGATTGTTCGCAGAATGCAGGAAACGTTTGAAGCATGGCAAACTTTTGGAGCCTATAAGAATGTGGGACTTTGCCATTTTTTCGACATTCACATACTCCACGAATTGTTTGCGACTCCTGCGAAAACCAACCTTTAGAATTACAATACTATCCATAGAAGAACAAGACAAAGGAGTATAAGAAATCGACTGATGAAAATGGAAAACTATTGGACTACAGCTTAACAACTGAATGCATCCATACAGGAATGATGTAGGTAATTTTAGATGGACACTCTAATCTTACAAGAAGACAGACAGCAGTAATGTATTGAAAACAATGTTGGTGTGGTGTGGTACACAAAGTCACAAATAACTTACATCAGTTGTCTTATACATGAGTTCATAGTACTGCCTAGCATGGTCCAAATCAGTCTCTCTTGACATGGTGATGTTGGTCAGGTTCTGCTGTAAGATGAAGATGTTTCTACACCTGGAGAAAGACAAGTTTTCGTCACAAAATGAGCTTTTGCTACAAGGTATTCTACCATAAATAGTGCTGGGTTATATAGAAAATATACTGATATGATAAATTTCACATAGCATCATTCATTTTTTTAGTCTATGTAGGATCATTAGGAGAAAGGTATTTTGAGAAAAGTGGATTGGTTCACATGTTCATTATAAAGTGAAGCTGGAGGATTTCAGTTATCATGACCACAGCATTGTCAGAATAGCCATATGTCCAAGAATGCATGGACTTCTTCTACTAGGTGCATAATTACTTCTTACTTCACCGTGACTGATAGAGACAGCTAAAGTGCCTTGTCTAAGGATATAATCTCCAGTCGAGATAAAATCTTCAACTTCGTGACTGAAAGTCCACTTAACCCGTTGACTAATGAATTGTCTCATTCCCACAGGCTTTTAACAGGAGCCACTCTGTTCCAGTAGGCAACAGGGTAAGAAACCTCTTCCCCCAAATTCCCCTCTCTATACTCTCATCATATAGCCCTATATGTTCAGCCGTTCACTTACATCTTTTTGATTCCGTTCTCATTGATTCTCTTGATGTACTGTGAGCTGTTGATCAGGAGATAGGATACAAGATGACCTAATCCTTCAAACACATACCTGGAAAAAGAGAGGAGAGATATGTTGATTGTATATAATAAGATCAACGAGGTGCATTTAGTTCGTTAAAATACTGTCTTTAATAGACACCACTCCGTGACACTGATTCAAATCTAAAATCTGCACTTATCTTTATACCTCCCCTTCTGAATTATTCATTATTATTTTTTCCCCTGAAACTGTACGCAAACAAAATTTATCACTACATCCCTTCTCCTCCTACCACTTATCCATCATCATCAATACCATACCATCATCACCACACCACCATCCCTATAATCATCATCACCCCTCATCACCATCACCACCACTACCATTGTCACCACCATGGTTCTCGCCAGTACATAACACCCATGGTTCCAATACCACGCGTAAAGGGTTTCAGACTAGGAAGAACCATGTGTGAAATTGCTGCACCATGTGTGGCAACAAGGGTAAAAAATATTGGAGTATATATTCCTAACAATAATGATAAATGTCACAGATTGTTTTGCTTTTTGGCAATGTATTTTTACTTTTATGCCATTAGTAGACAACTTCTGCCTACCAAGAAGTATTTTTCATCCTTTTACCATAGCATATATTGCCGCCACACCTAACTTTACGTATTATAACGTAAAACTTCCGAAACTTCCATGCTTTGCGCAGAGTGGGAACCGTGTGTGGATTTTTTTCTAGTGAGAGCCCTGGTCACCACACCACCATCTTTATCATCATCACCACCACTCATCATCATTACCCCCACTCATCATCATTACCCCCACTCATCACCATCACCACCACTACTCTCATCACCACACTATACTATCCCAACCATTTCCCAAACTGCCGCCATCATCATAACCACCACTCATCATCACCACCATCATCACATCCATTACCACCACCATTAACATCATCACATTCTCAAATTCCACTCACTTGAACTTTGCTGGATGTAGACTGGTGTGCAATGCTTCCTCCAGACTGGTAAGATCCTTACTCAGCTTGATCACATTGGGGTCTGGATCCACACTATCAACACTTGTGAAGAAGCTAGACTGTGAAATGATAAATGCAAAGAAAGAATCATCACTTAAGTTACATACAGTAGATTTCTTCCTGCATTTCTTTCTCTATCCATCTACTTCTCTTTGGGATACACTTCAATCTTTATTAACCCATTCCTGACAGGAATTATTTCAAGCCTAATTTGATCAGCTTTTATTCTTCAAATTGGCAAACCAACAATTTTATTTTATTGCTACATTTTCTTATAAAACGTCATGTATCTGAAATGAATATAAATTGACGGAAATTATGATGAGAAGTCAAAAATTTGCCAATTTGCAGGGGAAAACGGTGATTTTAAACTTTCTATCACATTGCCAATTTAAGGATTTTGATGCTTATTTTCCTTTAAAAAAATTTTCAACATCAAACAACGAATATTAACGCAACCAAAATGGGCCCAGTTGTGTAGAATTTTTTGCTCTTTCTGCTCATGTATTTGGTATGATTTTTAGGGCTTTGCATGAAAAGATATTAGGCCAAACCACAAAATGTGGACCTCTGTCATGAATGGGTTAACCTCTCTTAGCTCATTGATGACAGAATTCAACATAGTGTGGTATGGCCCAATAGTTTTTGATGCAGAACCCTGAAAAACAAACCAAATACATGACCAGAAAGAGCGAAAAATTCTACACATAGTGAGCCCATTTTGAGCAGTTATGACATCATTAGATTACTCACATGTTTAGTGACTGGCATGAGGAAGAAGAAACAGTGAAGTCTCACTTCAAGATGAAGGACCAATAGACATGTATCGGCCAGATCTTGGAATTCCTTGGCAAGACCAATCAGGGAATGCAAGAGACTCATATCAACTGGTGGGATTTCCTGTAATAAAAAAGATAGGGAGAGAGGGGGGATAAGAATCAAATGGGATTGGTGTTGAAGATCTTTTGGGGTTACTACATCTTATTTCACCTCCTTCATATCAATTAGGGAAAAGAAGGGCACAGGCTTTTCTCAAGTGCAAATGAATGGTACATGTTTATGAGGGACCCCCCCCCCCCCCCTCTAAAAGAAAAAAAGAGTTTACATTATCATTTTTGCCTCCTGGCAGCAAAAAAGTATGGACCGATCAAATTCCAAAAAAGATGGCACAAAATATGATATCAGGAGTTTGTCTGCGCAACTTATGACAAGGCTCTCTTTTATTCAAACACTGATGCATTCACAGAGATGCCAACTGTTCCTTTTCTGCAGAATTTTGTATTGTTTTTATCAAAAATACTGCAGGTTTCATGGAAAATACTTTCTTCCCCAAATTGTATTTCTACACCTATCTATTGCAGAAAGGTGAAAAAAAACACATTTTTTCCACCCAAAAAACCCCTTTTCATCCCTCTAAATACTGAATTACTTTTAAAAAGGTTGGCATCCCTGCATTTATACACATCTCATAATCATATTAAAGTGGCATGGTTTATCGCACCTCTTATCTGAACACTTAAATACGCAGGGTTTGCCGGGGAGGAGGGGAGGGGGGCCTCTGGACATCTGAATGAGCCTTTACGATATATCTATAGAAGATGCCTCAAGTAGTGGTATGTGTGATGCATTGAAGATTGCATTATCTTCATCTCCACCATCTGTAATCATGCTCCTCATTGCAATGCGGAAACCCAGTGGTTCCTTTATGAAGCCCAGGTAAATCAGAGATTTCAGTCATCAAAGTGTTATAAACCTTGAAATTGCCCACTACATACCAACCAAAGTAAGGTTCTTCTTACCAATGACACTGATCCAGGGACTGTCAGGGTGTTGAAGCCTTGACTGGGTAGCAGACCAGCAAAGTTCCGCACTCTACAGGCAAACCATTCCTGTAAGAAGCAGATATTTGGACAAACTTGTCAAACGAAAAAGGTTCAGTCATACAGGGTACACACTTATGGCAATATGTAATTGTCCAGAAATTCAACACAGGCATGTACAGTAATTCTCAAATTGCAAGTTTTCATAAATTCTTCATATTTATATTATTCTTCCTGGAAAAGAAGAGTCCATTTTCAACATATGCACATTTTCAGCACATACTGATCAATCTTACGGCTGTTGATGACAAACCAATACCCAATATACATGTATCTTCACAGTGCATTCTATCATGAATTCAGTTTGAATTAATTTGACATTATTAACACCTAAAGCAATGACTACACATGAGTAACACACAAGATCACACAGAATTATGACTGCTGAAATTCATTTCCAATGTGTTGTAATAAAGAAACAGTGTGAAGAACTGGAAGGCCAGTGCAAAAACATTTATACTCACCAGACTCTCATGCAAGTTGGCCAGTAATCTCAGTGATCCAAGGTCAGTCAAGACTTCATGGGTCTGAAGAAGCTTGTCGCCTAAGTTAGTCACCAGTAATTCTGACTCCTAAGTATCATCAAGTGTTAAACAGAAAATACATGTTAGGGAAGTAGGTTTCCATCATGACTGTTTTTAAAATGAATAATCCTTTATGTGAATATATAATTGCAGAAAAACATAATAGAACAGTTCGGAGTTAGCTCGTGTCACAAATGCCCCTAAACATCCACAGATTTTGTAAACACTGAGAGGTCATTTTTGTGCACTTAGAATAATCACTCCCAAAGTGACAGAGGTGCCTCATGAATAGCTTTTATTTTCCCTTTTGAAAAGAATGCTTCTAGCTGGGTATCATGGAATGCACCATGCATGCACAATTATTAGCACATATCATGAATTCATGTCAGTGGGTTTTAGATTTTTGGTACAAATGGCCTTTATCTGCTCATGCTCAGATTGTATCTACGAACTGGCTTAATGAGCATGATTAACAGTACACTAGTACAAGTATAATTTCTATGATATGATGCATGACTGTTTTAATGACTAGAAATGCAATGTGGAGAGAATGAAGGAAATTTCTTTTTCCAAAGATGTCAATTGTGATAATTATTACAATCTTGTGGATATTATGACAACAAAATAATACAAATCATTATCCTTGACAACTTCGTCACCATCCTGATCAAGGTCCCAGTAAAAGCTACTGACAGCCCCTCCAATATCACCAACATAAAGAGAAATAATAACCCTATCATTATCTATTATTTGATAATAACATAACGATTTGTAAGGTGCCAAATCCACTGGATGATCAAATGCTCAAGGCGCAACTAGTGCAAAAGATGAAATTACATGACAAATAGACAAGAGTGCAATGGGAGAGGTAAGGACATAAAAGGTAATGGTAATCAATTATAGGCCAAATTAAACAGATACTTTTAAAGATTATTTTCTGTACTAAATACCATTGCAATTACTACCACAATCAGACACAAAGGGAAAATTTCAGCAACTTACCTTTTCGTTCCTCTCCCTGATATCCTCAATGGTTTCTGGAACCTGATCGATGGAGTCTTTATCAGCCTTCCTCTCCTCCTGGAGGTTAAGCCAGTTAGGCAGGAAGCGCAGACACTGGTTGATATCGGTATCCTTGACCCAAGATGCGCTGAAGATTCTCTTGTCTTCTGACTCAGGTTGCACCAGCCCTACGCATAGGGGACAAATCATTTGATTTTATTGACCTGTTGGCTACTGAATTCTTTTATTCCCAGACTTAATACAAGGGCCATCCAGTTCCAATAGCCAATGAGTTCACTGACAATATGAACAAAATTTCTTAGGTAATTGACATGGTCGAGTGGATAAAGTCAGAGGACTGTGGATTAGGTCGTACTTTAAACATGGAATATTTCGCGGGGTGGAAATTTCGCACATTACGACACTTGCGCAAAAATAAAACCGCAAGAAATTTTTTCTTCATTTTGCATGTGAATACAGTTATCCTAACTGCCCACGAAAATTAAAAATGCACGATTATGTTCAACTCGGCTGAGCATGAAAATTTCCACTTTTACAATAATCGGTTAAAACTTCGCAACACTTGCGTCTTTTGTCAAGACATGAATCTATGTCCACATCTTGACCCAGGTGAAGTACATGGATGCCTGATAGGATGAAATTGCTTGAATGCTAGAGTCCTTTATCATGGTAGCTTGGCTTAAAGGGGGTACCCAATGCTGAAACAATGTTAGTTCATTTAAAAGAGCATGATTTTATTAGCAGAAATCATCTGCCTAAAGTTTTTTAAAAAGTCGTGTTGCCAAGGAAACCCCCAAATGTGGTAAGATTTCAGGATATTTTTGGCCCCTCGCTGTGACCCAGTTTCAACTGGGTACCCACTTTGACGTCAAAATGACGTCAAAGTGGGTACCTTGTCGCGCAATTCTAGCAAAATGCGTGCAAGGTATAATACATACTGTACAGTATTGTACAACTGCAATGCGCGAAGCTGGGTACCCACTTTTTTTGGTCAACTCTTGACTATTTATGAAAAAATTAGCCAAAATGCATTGATTTCGATTAAAAATCATCAAACTTTTAATGTTGTTCTTCTTAGAATTCTATTCTTGATCATATATCCAAAAAAAAATTACCATTGTGTAATCACTTTAACTTGCTTTTTTAGCACATAACATGATAGTGTCTCTATGCGCTTGTCATCATAAATTCTCTTCTCTCCTACCCCATCCCCATGTTTCTCCAGTACGAAAAGAGATCCATGCCCTACCTCTGTACGTTGCATAGCAAGTCTCCTTGTAATCCTGTAGAATTGTGCATAACATCTGAAGAAACTGATCGGCATACGAGGGTAGATCGGTGGTTAACTGACGAAGCGAAGAAACAGCTTTGTCCATGGTGACCACAGCCTGGAGGAGAGGGCAGGGGGCACCCAAGGTCTTCTGGGTCTGCATGTCTACCAGTGACTTCAGCGATTCACTTCCTGCTGGGTCAAAGTAAATTTTAAAAGCAGAAACAAATATTTATTGATGTTTTGATACATGGTGTCAAATGATAATATTTTTAACTTAATATAGCGCTTAATATACAAAATCTCCAAGCACTTTACAAACAAACAAGGTAAACAAACAAACTAAAGCAAAAAATCAACCATCTAAATATACTAAACACAAAAAGAATTACAATTATAACTAAAACATCTCCCCACAAGTTCATTATGATGTGTCCAAGAATAGTACATAACTTATATATTGTAGGAATAAGCTCAGAAATTCTGACTGACACCATTTTAAAATGAAATGGTTGCATATCACTGCATTGTCCAACACAAGATAAAAATCATATTCTGAACAGTACAGAGTACAATGCACTTCGCAAAAGAAATATTTCTTATTAGAATTCGAGAGGTTTCAACAAACCTTTGGTGGCAGCATGAAGATCTTCCTCAATGTCTCCTTGAAGATAACCCAAGAAGATTTCCTTCACAAAGTCACTGACAAAGTGATGTAATGTGCAGTGATTTCTGAAAATGTAATCAATAAATATAACAAAAACATCAGTTTCAATTTGCATTCCCCATGTGTATCATTTAGAAACAGATAATGGATGTAATCATATCTATGATTATAATGGCCATTAAAGTGATTACACAATGGTAAATATTTTTTTTGATGTATGATCGAGAATAGAATTTAAAGAAGAATAACATTAAAAATTTGATTTTTCAATTGAAATCAATGCATTTTGGCTAATTTTCTCATAAAAAGGCAAGAGTTGACCAAAAAATTTGAGTATGAGGTATGACGTCAAAGTGGGTACCCAGCTTCGCGCATTGCAGTTGTGCTGCGCGCTAGACTGTAGAATATGTATTATACCTTGCACACATTTTGCTGGAATTGCGCGACATGGTACCCACTTTGGCGTCATTTTGACGTCAAAGTGGGTACCCAGTTGAAACTGGGTCACAGCTGAGGGGTCAAAAATATCCTGAAATCTTACCACATTTGGGGGTTTCCTTGGCAACACGACTTTTTAAAAAACTTTAGGCAGATGATTTTCTGCTAATGAAACCATGCTCTTTTAAATGAACTAACATTGTTTCAGCATTGGGTAACCCCTTTAAGCAGAATCGACGCTATCTCTTTCTTTTTCTAGTCTCTATACCTGTCTCCCTTACATATTGCACCCTTTAGTATGAGGACTAAAAATATACTTTGCTATTTCACACGTAGCAGAAACTTAGCACAAGTATCCATAAGAAGCTAACAGGTACGAAATGCCACAGATTCAGAGCATGCGTATCTGTTATACAGTGATATAAACATGCCTAACTGCCATTCTACGTTTTTGATTCCCCTATCCTTTAATTTCTGATATTCTTTCCCTTTTCAGGTCATGTGTTTCCTAAGGAGAAAAAGTTTTCCAATTGTGATGATTATGTGGATTAGTTATCTGTGTTTTTCCCATGGTGTTATGTACAGGGCCTCTTAGGAAAACAATTAATGGAAAGAGTTATCCTGTTTGAATAAAATAAATAAATAAATGAATAGAAATAAGTAAATATAAAACTTTTTGTACCAAAACTTACCCATTAGTGACATTCATTGAAGCTTCGATATCTTTGATGAACCTGTTGAGAGGTTTGAAGATGATGGTGATGTTCTTGATACTAGGTTTACAAACCATCTGAGTCTGTTCACTTGTCTCGTCCTCTGCTAGCACTTGACCATCCTACGGAAAGAAATAAAACAGTGGTTAATACAGACATTAAGAAAAATCTGATACACCAGTACTAAATCCTTAAAACTTCAAAATCAACAAATCACAGATGAAGATAAGTTAAAATAACATAATGCCCCAGCCATGTTGTGGCAGAGGCATAAAAAGAAGACATGAAAGCAACTACATTGCTTGCATTTCAAAGAAAATCATAAAACATAAAACAGTTTTGTTATTACATGTACATTAACTTGAATATAACCTCTCACAACTAAATTACAGGTAGTTTCTTCAGTAGATTAAATGTAGTGAAATTCATACCTCACGCTTGATTTTTAGCTGCCATCTTGAATTTTCTTGTATCAACGATTCTCCCACACTCTTCCCATCTTGTAGTATATTTGATAACACAAGACCCAGACTATTTTCTGTCCCTTGATCACACAACTTTCTAAAAATCAAAGACTACATTTACTGTTAGCAGCAGTATCTGATACTGCAGAGTTCTAGTAAGGCTACCAATTTGGTGCTTTCAGCACTTCAAAAATTTCTTCCTACTACGTTCTCAATTAACAACTTGGTGGAGAGTATCAATAAGCATTATAATATTTTGTTAGTTCCCTTTACCAAACTATATACCCTATTTCTATTTGTTTCATCATCATCAGCAGCAGCAGCAGCAGCAGCATTTAATGTCCATTTATCCCACTTTGTGGGGTTGGACATTTCATTTCCATAATGGCTACTCTCCAAGCTTTCCTGTCTGTGGGATCCACGTGTGCGATACCGGATGTTTTGGCATCTTCTTCTATGGTTTCCCTTCCCAAGTTTTTATGGGTCTCCCAGGAGGCCTTCTTCCAGTGACCGGGAAAGTTGAAAGCCCCCTGGAGCCAGTGTGTTGCCTCTCTCCTGGCCACATGCTCGTACCATTTAAGCCTACTTATCCCCATGTATGCATGTGAAATTTGGTAATGAATGATCAATATCAATATCAGAACAATGTGCTGCTAAAAGACATTGGTCCTTTGGGACTAGAATCCACAACTTTTGCATCATCAGTCAAGTATTTAAAGACATTGGTTAACATTGTTATGATTTTAAAAAATCTTGTTTTGTTACTTGAAAATGGGATAAATATAAGGGTTATAGTGTAAAAACACCAGTCTGAAAGTTTCAAAGTATAATATCCACAGGAAGTATTTTCAAATATAAAAAATGTGAACCAATGTTTGAAAAATCTACAAGGGTCAGTTGCACAGAATAGACAGGAGTGCGCATGCGCGTATGACTCACCTTACCGTACTGTGTGCATTGGCGTATCACGCGGCGGGAGGCAAATAACGGCATTTTCAAATTCAAGCAAAGTGGTCCTCTTAGTGATTGTCTCGTGAGACGAAGGATAATAAAATCGCCGGTTGCATCTAACTTACACTTTCTCATTCCAAATTATGGTTGGTTTCAGGGTTTTTGAGTACAAATATAAGTACTCATACACATGTTTCATCTTAGTTTGAGAATTTTTTAAAATCAGCTACTCACAAAGTTAGAAAATGCCTTTAATCCACTTGCTATGACACTCTGTTATCAGCATCATTTCAAACAATCCTGTATTTTACTCACCGAGCCATAGAACTCTTGTTTCTGTTCTCTCATGTAGTTTGTCATGCTGATTGCATGCGATGACATATCAAAACGGAACAGGGGTACCTTCCTCTGTCTGACCTGCTTGCGTCTGCTGAAGTATGTGTTCAAATCACTACAAGAAAAAGAGGAACATACACACAGGATCAGACAAAGTAAATGAACAATGAATACTTCCCATGCATGCTTGAGTCAGATGTCATCAATATTAGTTCTTACAGGCAGGAAACAAGTAAACAAAATCTCTTCCATTACTAGCATTAAAAGATCAGCGATCTAATAGATATGAAGCGAAAAGGGCAGTTTGTAGGAGAAGAGTTTTTCTGTTTAATATCATAATGTAAAGGGAAAGGAACAACTTGTGGTAGATAAAGAAATTGCAAAGAAATATCAGGCTGACTGAATATATATCTATCAAAGGTTATTCCAAATATTGCACAGAAAACATTGCTCTATTTTTTTTCTCCTCTACACTATAGTTCAACTCTGATCTTTCCTAAACTTATGTTTAAATGGTCTCATCCAACTGCATCACAAATGCTTTGACAGTGTGGACAACTATGCCTGTCACCGTGTCTACTCATCATTACTCACCTAGCACTGACTTCGGTGAACGCTGACGTGGCTTGCTGTGCCGTGGCTGTCACATTTCTTACATCCAGGTAACTACTCAGGATCATTTGAAGCTGAACGATACAAACAATACGAAGCAAATATATTGGTTTGGCTGATATGAAAGCAATGCATGGGCATCAATAGGGGGTGGGGGGACAGGGGGTCACATTCACCATCCCCCTCCAAAAAAAAATAGGAGTGGGGACCCACAAGAGGGTATGTCCCCCCCCCCCCCCCCAAAAAAAAAGAATTTTACATGTCCTCTCAAAATTTTAAGCCGAGGACACTTTTCTTTGCTTATCAGCACATTTCCGGAAAGTGCTGCCGACCCCCCCCCCCAAAAAAAATAAATAAATAAATAAAATGGACTGATGCCCAGGAAGTAATGAAAAGTTCAAGTACAACACATTTTCAAGATGACGGTTTGCCAAAATCTTAAGGCTATACATGTATCTATACTTATTCCTAGGTAAAAAGAGTGAGGATCTAAATTATGTGTTTTTACACTTTTTCCTTAAAGTACCAATATGCCACACAAGTGAATACACATTTCACTAACAAATATCAAAGTAAGGCAGACCAAACAGAACGAAATAAAATAAGGAAGGTGCTATTTTGTGGTAATATAATAATTATCTCATGAATTTAAGGTAAGAGTATGGCACAAAAGTGACTTTTTACCTGTGTCTGAATCTTAGACCAAATATCTCCCATTGTGTATAGCTGGACATCTCCACTTGCCTGGAAAGGAAATAATATACAGATGTAGATTTAAGAAATAAACAAACATGATTTAATTAGGACTTTTACCTAACTATACAGATACATGTTTACCACTCATACAAACCATGCGAAGTGCTCAAATTGCTCAAATACCACCTTGGCTCTACCAATGTCATTGCTTATACAAATAATGCACAGATGTGAGTGTGTTAGTGGTGATGCAGCGCACTCGAGGGTATTTACAATATGCGACTAGCACAAGGCGCTTGCGCCGAGTGCTTTTGCATAATATTGTAAATACCTGAGATGCCTGCATCGCCACTAACATCATGAATTTAAATCTGTGCATTATTTGTTTTATAAAACGGGTCGGCAGTATGACTTTGTAGTGGAAAATTTGTTAAAACCACTCCAAATTTCCTCAGATCGTACAGACAAGGAGGCAACATCTGCTTTCTCTTATGACATCACAAGCGTAGCCAGTGTGATGCGCCCCGGGTGCGCCCGAGTAAGCGCATCAAAATCCTTGTGATAACTAGAAAGACCGTGTATTTCATGGCGCGCGTGTCAGTTTTTAAGCGCTAGAGGTAAAGTGATGCATCCAAAATGCACAGTGCTGCACAAAAAATGCACGGCTGGAAGGTTGCGTAGAATTAAAGCATGAACATGTGACATGCATACGCACTCGCTATTGGCTACATCCTTGAACCCGTTTTATAAAACAGCATGTAACACTTTGCTAACTACTGTTGACTATCATCACAATTGTACAATTAAATTACACAATCCTAATAATTAGTTTTCTCCTTTACAAGTGTATCGGGGAACCTGAAAGCGGCTTGGATGCTTGAGCAATAGCTATAGAATAACTATCAGCACCAATGACTGCAAAAAGGCTATTAGAATTTAAAGAAAATGTCAACAACAACAAAGAGAAAAACAATTGTCATTGTTTCTCCCCAAAAACTAACCCAGGAAACACAGCAATAATGATATCCTTCCAAGTACAGTACATTTATTAGTTCTTTGACTTTTTGACACAGGAATGAAAAACAAGAATTTTCAATCAACAAAAACTAAAATCATCTAAAGCTACATAACCTCAGTACGACAGTATTAAGCACCTAAATAATGTTATGTATTATTTTTTACTATTATTACTATTATTGTTACTAATAAAATTCAAAATCATATTCCAGGAGGAAGAAACTTACAGTGATTCTCTGCAGAGCTCCTAGTACACACATATGAGCTGAGGCTACACACTTAAACCTCTCAAAGATGACATCTAGGAGTTCCTCAAGGAGCTTAGGTTGGTTCTGTTGCATGATGTTCTCTCCTCGTTGCTTGGCACTGCAAAATTACAATTTTTAGGCATAAATATTCATTTTTTTGGAGTAAATGTTAATCTTCATGAGTAAATATTAATCTTTTAGGAGTAAATAATAATTTTCATGAGTAAACGTTCATACTTCTGTGTGGTATTCCTATGAAAAAAGTCAAAATTACACTGCATGACCTAATGCATACCTTATGGTTAATTGATGGGTTATTTTGCCTGTTCAAGTTAAAATTCAAGTTCAATTTATTAATTTCCAGTAAAAATACATGTCACACATACAAAAAGAAAAACAGACCAGATACAGATAAATCAAAGGTACCTTAAAAGACCAAGGCAGTCTTGTTAAGACTGTCCCTTATGGTAAAGTAGAAAGTGATTGGATGCAAGAGCAAAGTATGAACATTTGAACATTTGGTTCTACAAATATGCAAAACCAAATCACTTAAATGATCTAATAAAACACAGAATGATAACCTACCCACCCCCCCCCCCCCCCCCCCCCCCCCCCCCCCCCCCGGATATAAACAGACCACATAAAGCTGAACATATTGCCAGCACTGAGTCCTATCTAAGGGACTTGGTAATGAGAGGTTAATGCCTTGCCAAAAGACATCCAGTTTGCAAATCCAGGACCTCCCACTTTAACAAGACCATTGCTCAACCACTGAGCCATTACAACACTACATTCCTTACGGCAAAGCTGAAGGCAGATCATGCACGAATTCTGAGCAAATATATGACAGAAACGGTACTGGTAATGAGAATAAACTTACTGCTTGTTTGCACTAAAGGATGAATTTTGTGACTCTCCAGGAATACCTCAAACAAGACAGTGCAATTCATAACAATGCAATTCATAACAATGCAATTCATAACAATGCAAATTGTATTACCTCTCTGCAACCTCTGTAGTTGACTTGTGGACAATCTTAGCCAGTTCAGATTGAACTTCACCTTTGATAGCCTGTAAAAAAAAAAAAAAATTAAGAAGAAATGCAAGCCAGATTCCATTTAATGTGTCCCAGTGGTTACTAGACTTTCTTTGAAAAGAGGACGAACGTTCTCTACATAACTGCACATATCTAGTATTTGAAGATCTGCATTATCCTACAGTTATTACTATTAACAGCACAAGTTCTCAAGTAAGGCATTTTATGAACATTGCCTCTCTTCACACAAGTGTATAAACAGGCATCTATCAGGATGTGAGCATTACTTGCACTTGGCACAGTTTGCACACCTATGCACGGCTCCCCAGCAGAGTGAAGACAATTATCTATATTTGCAGGATAGCACTATAAGAGATTGCATGTTAAGTACTTAGAAGCATTAAAATGAGGCACTACAAAAATTAACTACTTTATCATTTTTATTCAATAGGGACATAATTCCCACCTCCACAGCCTCTGGTATTCTCTTGAGTAATGACAGTGATTCTATCAGGATGGCAATATAATGGTCTACATTCGTCTCAGGGTCTGTGTTAAGGTCCTCTGTGATTGGTCGATTCTCCTCGTCAGAACTGTCACTCAACATAGGTGATTCTGCCAGAGGCAAGGAATGGGAAATAGATAACAAAGTGTGATAACAAAGGCTCCATTCAACATTCATCTAATACCCCTTTCAAATGACTTTCACCAAATGTCCAAGGGTGAATCTCCCAGTGAACCTCTCCTGGTGAAACTCCCGCTGAATTTTTTTCAACATCCTTTCATACAGGGTTGAGAATGCTCGAAACAACTAACACAAAGCTGGGCTGATTACATCATCCCACAACAGTTTCTGCGTACAACCAAGTAGATGCGGAAGTGCTTACACGCAGCCTAGGGCGCGAGCTACCATGACTTTTGACCTTTCAATCGGGATCTCTATCTGTGTTTCACCGCGATGCCCTTTCAAACAGGCTGTCCCCAGGAGTCACCCTGGAGTTCACCACTGAACTAGCAGAGTTTAATCTGGATGTTTTGAAGGTAACTTTTTCGGAAAATTTAATCTGTGTTTCCACGGTAGTTGTCCTTTCAAACAGATTTTCAACAGGTGCCCCCGGTTGCACCCAGGGACACCCATTGAAAATCTGCTCTGTTTGAAAGGGGTACAAATTTTATAGTCTCCTCCCAGGTGTAGTAAGAGGGTACCGAGAAAGATTCATTCCTATGAATGCTCTTTGTACTGATAAAGGTCACCAGAGATAAAGCCTGTGGTAATAATTTTCAGAGTTTTTTTTAAGTACAACATGACAATATATCATAATTGTGATACATGGCATTATCATTATTAAAATAATACTTATGAATATCATGTATCATGATCATTATCATAATCACTATTGTCATAATCATCCTTAACATCATCATAATTCCATTATTACTCCTATCATCATCATCATCATCATCATCATCTTCATCACCATGAAGCGAGTTGGCTCAGTCGGTAAAGCATCTGCCTGTCGAACCAAAGATTGTGGGTTCGAGTCCAACCCAGGCGGATGACTGGAGCCTACGATGTGTGTTATCGTGCCCCTCCCGTTTCATAGACGCAGGCTATGCTACAGTGGAAAACACTCTGTCCCTCGGATAGGACGTTAAATAGAGGTCCCGTGTAAAGGAGAGTCACCACCTTTGCACGTTAAAGATCCCACTGCACTATTCGTATGAGAGTAGGGGGAAACCCCGGTGTATGTGGTCCACCTGCACACCCCCAATCAGTGATATCGGGAGGAGAGACCTGAAGGTTACAGTGATTCAATTCGCTTTTCGCCTCCCAGGCACAGGTGACACCAAACCAAATAATAATAATAATAATAATCAGCATCAACATCATCATCATCATCATCATCATCATCATCATCATCATCACAATCACCCATCACCACCACCATCATCATCATCATGATCATCATGATCATAAACTGCATACATACTTCTTGGTGTCTTGGATGCTGCTTTCCTGGCTGATCCAGCCATCTCGATGAGAGCTTGTTTCCGTGACAACTTGGGTGATGCGTCTCCGCCGATCCCGCCAGAGCCTCTTAGGGATCCTCCACGGTTGAAGTTTGTTTGGAATGTGTTGGCTGACTTCTCATAAAGGTGCTCCCTGAGCTCTTTTAGGAGTGTTGTATTGAGTTGCTGGAGGTATGATAACAGAGAGGTGTGAATATTCTTATCATGATAGGATCATCACTGAATAACTATTTGATGTTGTCATAATACCAATTGTTGTGTAAAGAGGATGGTGTTCAAATATCTGTGACTCATCAAATGTGCAAAATAAAAAATATCAATGACATTTAATGCAGTTACATTTAATACCATTTTAACCTTAACTTTCTGGAAGAGACCGAGCCTGAGTCGTATTAATTCAATAATAATAATCATAATAATAATAATAATAACAAATTTTTCTTTTTCTCTACGTTGTCGCTTAGGTGCCAATTTTAAATTCTAGAAATTTTTCCATGCAAGTCTTTGGTTTACTTTTTTTTTTTCTCTCTTTCAATCAGTGACTTGAGGGTCTGACCATGACAAGACAGTTAGGTCCCAATTAAAAAAAATGGTGATGTAATGACACGAGCCCAGTGGAGACCCTTTGACTCCTTGCATCAATAAGTAGCTTACATCTTTCCTTGCAAACATCTCTATTCTGGTCTCACTGAGGGCCTCTACACCCTTCAGATCCCCATCCAGCTGTCCCGTGGTCTTAGTAAGAGCCCACTGGACTCACTGTATCAATACGTAACTTACATCTTTCCTAGCAAACATCTCTATTCTGGTCTCACTGAGGGCCTCTACACCCTTCAGATCCCCGTCCAGCTGGCCCATGGTCTTGGTGAGAAGCTCAGTGGCATGAAGGTAGTGCTTGTTGGCAAGGAATGTGGCTAGACGTGCTGATACACTCTTTACATCTTCACTGTAATGAAAGAAAGGGAAAGGGCAACTTGAAGTCATTATTGTTGTCTACCTAATAAACAAATAATTTTTAAAAATAAAGATTATATCTCTTCCCTAAATCTTAGAAACTTGCTCGGTGGTTGGACAGTTGATAAAGTACATATATGTGAAAGGTCTTAAACCCTTTGACTAGTGAATTCTGAATATCCAAAAGCTTAATACATGGAACACCTAGTTCCAGTAGCCAATGGGTTAAAACATGGACTGTAAAGGTGCTTTCACACATGATGCGACAGTGTGGTAACACGCTGTGTCACCACACTTTTTTGTGTACAAGCCTATGGGGTATAGGGCGACAAAAAAATTTCGCCGAGGCAGGTCACACTTTTTTTTCCTGCCTAGATACACAAAAAATGCGCACCAATCAAATTTCTAAAAAGTTAGCGCAAAATTGTTGCCACGAGATTGCTTGCACAAGTTTTGACAATATGCTCTCTTATTGAGAGTTGACGCGTTAATGTGCGTTCACTAGCATATGTGGTGACACAAAGTCCCATCATGTGTGAAGACAAAACAGTGTGGCACCACAGTGTGGTACCACACTGTCGCATCATGTGTGAAAGCACCTTAAATCTCTACTGGAGAAAAGCTAAAATATTACCTTATAAAAATCATATCCAATATTGTTTGTTGAAACTATGTCTGATGCGCCTTTCATCATAAAAGGTTTTGTTTTACAAGAGAAAGTGAACACTTCCTTTTTAGGATGACCTACAAATGCAAAATATCACCAACCGGCTAATACATTAGCATTATGATCATGATAGCCAACTTAAAAACTGACAGCACTGCTATTGGCAGAGACTCAGAGAGGTATCATTTTAACATAATCGTAACAATACAGAATACTGCTTCCTGAAAGATTTACTTGTAGGTTGTCTGCTGAGAGAGTCATATTAAAAGACTGTCTGCATTAGGTGGATGAGTTATCCCCAGAGGAATTCTGTATTCTCAACTCTTAACATGCCACAAAGAGTTGGCTCCACTTCAACAATGACAGATGTATCCTGAAATCCTTATTCCATACTTGTACTCCTTCCTATCGTCAACAAACACTTTCTAAAGAGCAAAGTTGATTTCTGACCGTACCAAAACTGGACTATTCAGGGATATTTTCAATCTAATATGACTCCACATGGTAAAACCTTAATTAACCCTAACCTTCCTCCATGTGGCATGCAATAATAGACACTATCCTGAATCAAGATGACAATTAGAAAACGAGCATTTGAAATTGCAGCTGTTTCAATCCATACTCCAATGTACCCTTTATATGTTCTTGCAAAGCTTATCTCAGAGTACTGATTGAAATACTTCTCCAATAATGAAATTTGTAGAAATTATATCACAAGCCTGACTTCGATGAACATGTCAAGTTTTGAACATGTACACTCATCTCTATGGTTATTCAAAAAATGTGTTCTGCCCTACTTTGACAAAAGGAAGCAGGTGACATATCAACCAAATTTGAGTTACTCATATTTTCATATTTTACCTAGTGTGCTCTTCTTCCGGGCCAAATTTTATACGTGAACACTTCAGTAACACTCATCTTGCTATTACAGATATGTAAGGCAAGACATTATGGTACTGCAATGACATCAGTGTATTATGACAAGATACATTTTGCTCTTTTGTCACTTGCTTCCTTTTGCCAAAGTGGGGCAGTATTCCTTAAACCACTGATTTTAAATCTGTAATTCAATGTTTTTCTCCTTCTTTTTTTTTTTTAAATTACACAGGAACCACCACCCAGTTAATATAGGCAATGGATTAAGCATTCTACCGAAAAACTGACCTTAGCAACAAGGAAGTCTTTCAAAAATTGCTGAATGTAACCTGACATGTAACCTTTAAGCATCAGGCTTGCTTTATTGATATAAGCACTTTTCCTTTGGCAATAACCCAAACTGCATGCTGTTGTATGTGTAAAATTTGCTGGTAACCCACACAATACATTGATATATTCATCTTGAGTCTTGGCAATGAATACGTGTATGAAAGTCTATAGAAATGCAATTATTATCATGAATCATCAATTACTATGATGCCATGACATGTAGATGTCATAAATATTGACGTTTAATTGCCAGATTCCTACCCCAAGGCCAAGTTCAAATCAGAAATTTGGCAAGAGCACAAAAGTTTGATTGAGAAGCTCGAGCTAAATATGTAGCTCTACAATGTACATGATTCCCCATTGTCACACTTGCTCACTTTCATCATGTTACAAGATGTGCATTCCCCTTGATTCCTGACATTCTCTTTCATGAACTTTATACACATACAGATCATTAACTCTGTTCACGTGTTTACACAGTGACTTGGCTCGGGGGTTCGACACGAGAGCCGTGCTCAACACGGCAATTTTATGCTGTGTAAACGCGATCAGTGTGATCCGCGAGCCGTGTCGAACACGGCTTTTTTGATCCGCCAAAATCGTAGGTTTCAACCCGCGAGCCGAGTCAGACTCGCCTTTTTTTTCGTGTGTAAACAGAAAGCCGTGTCGAACCCGCATGACCTAAGTCAAACACGGCATATCCGTATCCGGTAGTTCTGTGCTGTGCCCCTGTCTTCGCTCGGTTTTTATAGGTAAAAATACTCCTTTTAGGGGTCATAAAATTCTGTTATTGCTCATGTGCTTTACTAAATTATTACCTAGTGTATTGCAAAGATTACAAGAGAAAATTATCTCCGATCGCTGTTTAGTGTTTAACGTATGTGAACGTTGTGAAAATAGTACTCTGAATATGAACTCGGTGCTCGCCGTCAGTGGCAAATTTCCCGCATTTATGATGTCTATTCTACTTCCATTCGTGATCCGCGGGCCGTGTCGAACTCGCCATTTTTGTTTCAGTATAAACGCGATCACAGTTGCCCTCTTCGCAGCGTTCGACCCTGCTTGAGGATTCAACACTCGAGCCGAGTCGTGTGTAAACACGGTATGTATGTGGTCAGTCATGCTACACTGGACCAAAATCTTCACATCAGCCCTGGACCGAATATTCTACCTAATCCAGCCTCAACCGTAATCATAAAGCTGAAACAAAATCGCTACCCTATCCCTTACCCTATACCTTTATAGAAATGAAGCTTAGAGTCACAAAAACTGGAGCAACATCAGAGCACCCTACATTCAAGTAAATACATGTAAGCAAATTAAATTTATTTCTAAAGTACACATTCAAAGAAAATTACAAATATGGCAAATAATGTATCACTAGAAATTGGCAATCTAACAGATGGCAATCATATCAGTTTTACATAAACTATGTATCAAGTAATTAAAAAATATTACAAATAAACCACCTCCCGGCATCTGTGATATACGTGTACTAGTGATTCGCCAGAAAAATAATGTTTTAATGAAGTCACGAAAGGGTTCAACCCTCTCCAAGCAGAAAACATCCCATAAAGAATGGACATGATTGCAGTGCAATTATTTCTCATATTATAAAGAATTTGGTCTATTCACACGTGCCCGTATTTCATATCATTCTAAAATGGAAATGAAACCGATTCTGATAACTGAAATCTTTTGTTTTGTAAATACACAGGATAATGGTAAATGAACAATCAAAGAACCACACTTTCAAATTGAAATGATTTCAAATGATTGCATGGATGGTATTTGCTCCCTCTTGAAACACGAACATACCCCGGTGTATGCAGTTGTAACTGCAATGGCGTCTATTTTGTTTACAAGCGACTGATTCCTTTATATATGTGAAAATATGTGAAGATATGTGAGATGTTATGGGACATCGTCTGCTTGTGCAATTAATATCCCACCCTTGACGTCATAAATCTCAGCGGCGTTCGGAGAGGTCTTCAGGTGCTATGTCAGTGCTGCATTTTAGAGCTTTGTATCTGATAATAATCCTTACTTGGAATGTTTCTAAGCAATGCATTTTGACAAATTTGTCCAATCTAAAGCTTCACCTATGCAATCATGAAAATTAAGTCAGTTTTTAAAATTTACGAATTTCTACTTTAAAGTAAAAATAATAATCCGAAATTGGTAATCAGTCTGTCATTACAGATCCATTTTCTCTGTTCCCTGATTCTAATACAAAAGGTATGAGAAGATTAGTTTTTAGCCTGGTGAGTAATGTCCTGAGAAGGAGAGAGCCTTCCTCTCACTCTTGAATTGGCTGATATCTGTGGATACAGATACATTTTTTAGAAATCCAGATATTGAGAAAAAAAAAAGTTACATTCCTGTTTCATTGAAGTTTTCTACCTATATTCATATTACTTGGTAGAAGCATTTTCCAAGAACTTCTACAGTTAGTGAACTGTCCATATAACATGGATTTACACCGATGGTGTAACATGCCCCTAACATCATGGTGTGTGTGGGGGGGGGGGGGGGTGTAACGGTCTTGAGTGACGGATGAAATGTGAATAAACCATTCGACTGATAGGTGGAGGAGGTGGGAGAGGGTGGTGTGGCCATTGCTTTTTCACATTCCTTTCTCTTTCTCCTTTTCTTCCTCTCCCTTTCTCTCTCTCTTTTTTGGGGGGAGGGGGGCCTTGAAAAAATGTACCTTGGGTACCATGTTAATTTGATGAAATTACCATCAAATCATGGTAATCTGATGGTACTTGCATGGTACTTGCATGGTACTTGCATGGTACTTGCATGGTACTTTCATGATTTTGTTGGTAATTTCTGCAGGAGGGAGGGGGGTTCTTTTTAGTTTATTAATCATTAGAACCATTCACTAATGTATTCCAATGTACACCTGTATGCACATTTCTATCCAGAACCCTTGGTTACCAACTGTTCAGTTCACCTGTTATGCATAATGGCATCTAAATAGATGGAATCCAGTGTGCATACATTAACTGTTCCTATGTCAGGTATCTGACATGCTTCTTAGTTGTCAAAAGAAACATTCATTCAACAAGTATGCATAACAGTAGTAAACTGGTAGGCAAATGAGGTGAGATAAGAGCCCTTTAATAGAAAAAAAAAATTCTACACTGCTTGATATCTAAATTCCTTTCAACATACTAATACCAATGCGAATCCAGCTTTATTAAAGAATTCCTCTTGCACAAAGCTAAATACCGCAATGACGCAATCTGTGGTAACAGTGGATATTTGAGCTGAACAACACTACATGTGTGAGGGAAGCAATCTAGGAATTAAAGCGATCATAGGACTTAGCAAGAGGACTAGGAACTAAGGGAAACCCTCAATTTTGTTGAGATATTTTTTTTTTTTTCTCAGAAAAAAAGTGTGTAAGTTTGTTGTCTCACCAAAGAAATGGCCCATGTATTTCATGATAGGGAAATATGATATCTGCAGCTGAAATGCAAGCATCGGGAAGATTTTCTTTTCTGCATTCATTATTTCAAACTTGACAACTCTGTGCTACATGTATTTAGTGAGTGTTTTAAGTTTGCATGTCTTTAAATATCCAATGAGTCATTAAGAAACCTATGCAAAGAATTTCGCTAAGAAAGGTCTTTTACGTGTCTTTTATTTTTGTACTATGTGTACTTTTCGTCACGTCATGAACGTTCTAATGAAAAGCCATAAACGCAAGTCCATTGACATTATTTTATGGATGCGTCATTTCCTCTTTGAGGGAGAAAGGGAGAGCAGGAATGAAAGGGATGAGAGAGAAATAGAGATAGAGAGAGATAGAGAGAGATAGGGAGAGATGGATAGACAGACACACAGAGACAGAGAAGAGAGAAAGACAGAGATAGGGAGACAAAAAGAGAGACAGAGACAGAGAAGAGATAGAGAGACAGAGATAGATATAGAGAGAGACAGACAGAGAGACAGAGGAGAGATGGGGATTAAGAAAGGGAAAGAGAGAGAAAATGGGATGGAATGAAGATAGATGAAGGAAAGAAAGAATAGGTGGGAGAGAAAAGAAGGGAAAGGCAAAAAGAGGGAGTGGAAGACAGGGTAAGAGAGAGAGAGAGAGAGGGAGGGGGAGGGAGGGAGGGAAAAGTTTATGTCAGGAGCAATGCTGTTGAATTACCATGTCTGTTTACACACAGTACATCATACTTTCTCGCTCTGCCAACACTTGTCTCAGGGTGCTGACATACGACAAGCTGAAAACAGTTCCTTCCGTCTGAACTTCCCAGTGACATTTGAAGGGGGAATATTAAACTTCAGGTTTCTTCAATCAATTATTGCACCTGTTAGTTTAGCACTGCTAGACTTCTCTAGTTATAAACTAAAGTGCTCATTTCAAAGAGCAATGCAAGGAACAGCAAAGAAAAAATACAAAATTGAGAAATATGACAAAGTGGAAAGATATCAAGATTTTTCTGTGTTCTACAATGTGTAAAACAATTTTTTTAAAGGTTTTTCACAAAATATTTGTTATCTACATAAATCCGATTTTCTCAGGACATTGTTATTATAGGTCATGTGATACACTATGTTCTGTCATAAAATGATTTAATGTCAATTTATACAAGTACAACATGTCAGGATTTTCATTTGCTAAAAACCAACATGAAACATATTTTGTATTTGTGTGTTTAATTAACATGTAGGTAGTTGAATTCTTGATATTTCTTGCAAGTAAAACCTTTCAAGATAAAAAAAAAATGCAAGGAAGAGCAGAAACTTGTCAATTCTAGTTTTTCTCTAAGTATCTGTATCTTAAATCATGTCTCCTAAAGTGACAAACACATTAAAAACTCATTTTTTGCACTCATAAATATTTACCTACTGTATAGCGTGTTCGTGTGTTGATTTGTTTGATATTTTTCAGGAGAGCTATTTTCTGTCTTACCAGAGCTACTTTTTCAGTGCATATCTCTATCGTTACTGTAGTTTAGTCCATACTTGGAGAGGCCTGTGAGAGCGATTTTTCAATACATATTCCAAAATTTTTCGCTCTGGTAATTTGTGTTACCAGAGCTATTAGATAGTTTACGGGAGCAAAATCACTCTCAGCTCCCATGTATTTTTTTCTCTGCTATTGACAGAGAAGCCTTAAACTAAATGCAACATAAAGATTCATAGCAGACCCTTCTCATCCCTCTCAAAATAACTTGCTTTTCCATGACAACTGCTCTGTGGTAAATTTCCTTTGCTCATCAAAGCAATAACATCAACTCTGGACCCAACAGTACCTAAAATACCTCATCCTAACCATAACCACTAACCCCAAACTCGTCTTAAACCCTGTAGCAAGCCTAATGTACATCTTAGATGACACAAGTGCAGCTAAACCTAATATCAGGGCCCCATTTCATAATACTTGTTATCAATAACAAGTTGCAATAAATGTTATAAGCTACTGAAATCCTTGCATCTGATTGGCTGAGAGCAAATTTGTCTTAGAAATGTGGCAGTTGATACTGATAACAAGTTTTATGAAACGGGGCCCTAACATTGGCTTTAGCTGCACTTGTTCACAGCTTGATATGTCATCTAAAATGTACATTAGGCTTGCTATGGGATTTAAGTCAGGTTTGGGGTTGGTGGTTGTATTTATGATGAGGTATTATTATTGTAAGGATCATCTTAGACCCTTACACCATCTCCCTCTGAACACATCAACTTACATCTGGTCCAGAAGAGCCAGGACCTGCTTCTGCTCGATACCCTCCAGCCATAGTTTGCGTAGCTCGTCTCTTCGGCAGTGCAGGAGTTCCTTGCACGAGAGAAGATCAGCTTTGACCATCTTGGTCCTCTCGCGGGCATTCTTGATGCGTCCCGAGATGCTGCTGTATGCCTGGATTGTCTTTGTGAGAGTGTCATAGTTTTCTGCAAAATAGACAGAGAAAGGAGGGAACGGAATAGGCCTGTCATTCACATCCATCTAGTTTGCATCAAAGCTTTTCTCTAATGAAAAACCCATTAGAAATATCAGACAAGATGAGGTCTTATGAGGAACAAGGATCAATAAATTACAGATGCACAATATATCTCTAGTTAACCTGAGGAAAACTGGATTGCACTGAACTGAATGGTTTTGCGGAAAATTCCATAATCGCATCTTACAACTGACTTGACATGGAATATCATCAAAAAATAATATTTTCAAATTGAGAGGAGTACAATAGTCTTCAACATAATACCAAAGTAGGAAACATCTTTATACTGCAACTCTAGATAAATTTAAAGAATACAGAAAAGAAAAAGAACAGAGTAAGAGGAAGAGGGAGCAAGAACTAACAAAAGATTAGAATGAGATGAAGATACAGTAATATAATAATAATATATAAATTTGTAGAGTGCAGAACCTATGTACACATATTCTTCTGTGCTGCAAGAAATCCTGATGTGCTTGAAAAGTAGTGAACAGCATAATGAAGAGGTGTTTTAAGCCTTAATTTGAATGATTCCACAGATGGGGATTTCCTAATTTCTTGTGGAAGGTTATTCCAGTTTGTAGAAGGAAAGGGGGAAGCTTGAACAATAGGGAACAGTTAAATGAAGAGATGTGTTTTTTAATAAGCCTTAATTTGAATGATTCCACAGTTGGGGATTTCCAAATTTCTTGTGGAAAGTTATTCCAGTTTGTAGAAGGAAAGGGGGAAGCTTGAACAATAGGGGACAGCTAAATGGAGAGACGTGTTTTAAGCCTTAATTTGAATGATTCCACAGATGGGGACTTCCTAATTTCTTGTGGTAAGTTATTCCACAGCTTGTAGAGGGAAAGGGGGAAGCAAGAGAAGTAGAGAATTGGGAGGAAAAACATCTATATAAGCCTTCTGCCTAAGTGTTTGACAGTAACTGATGAAATGAAGTAAACCCACTGCCTACAAGAACCTGGTGGCCCTGTATCATACCTGTAGGAATCCTATAATTCAGTAGTCAACAGGTTAATTACGAGTCATATTAATGAGGAGAATGCCTGACCTCATCATCATGACTCTGCAAATTTCAAAGACAGTGTTGATATTATAATGAGTGATAATTGAATGTGGGGGTGCATTGACTGTCTGATGGGTGCAACACTTTTGACACTTTATCAGGGAGTGGTATCCCTTCTTGGCCATAAAAACCACATCCTGAAAATAGTGGCTGACTTCCAAAATGGGGTCAAAGCTCTTTCTTTGGAGAATGCTCCCTTCCGCCTCCTATTTCTTTCTCTCTCTCTCTTTCTCTCTCTCTTTCTCTCTCTCTTTCTCTCTCTCTCTCTCTCTCTCTCTCTCTCATTGCATCCTATACCACATGATTATGATGAGTGATTTGTGCTATCCAATAGTTTATTAATCTCTGTACTATAATACTATATAATGCCATGTTCTGTGTGGAGATGAGGAAAGAGGAAAAAGCAGTGATTTTCCTCATCTCCACACAAAACATGCCATTATATATTGTATTATAGTATAGAGATTAATAAACTATTGGATAGCACAAATCACTCATCATAATCATGTGGTATAGGAGCTTTACAATGAAAACCACTGCTTTCATTACTGCTTAGCATGACAATCATAATGATAACTTAAAAAACATTTGACATTTTGACTTCTGCATGTCCAAAGCCATGTTGGGTTCAATAATCATACAAATATTATGTAGATCTATTTCTCGCATATATTCTTGTTCACTGTCATGGTTGGTGGAGAGTGGGTGGATTATTCAGCAATTTAGATTAAACCTGTTAAAATCTTAGAAACTGTAAAGAGATACCATAACCAAGCCACAATTATGCAATCTATCTTTTAAAAAAACACTTCTGGGGTGGGTTTTTAAATATTTTAGTATAAATTAAGTGCCCACCCACACACACACACACAAAATACACACTTTGTCTCCACATAAATCATGTATACAGTTTGCTTGAGTACAGGGTGTATTATACAATGTATATAGTGTAAACGGAACTGACCCTGCAGACTCTGGAGGAAGGAAATAATTCCTGTCTGATAAACTCATATCAAATCTGGTCAATTCCCATGGGACAGGCTCATCTCCAATTCCAATACCATGCAAAGAATCACTAAAGGCTTGTTCAGATATGGTGTATGAAACCCCCGCTACAACCCCCCCCACGGTTGTTTCAGAATTCAGATGTGGCACGGCAAACCATGCCACTTACATGTTAATGAATGAATTAATGTGTCAACCCTCAAATAAAAGAGATTTTTGTCAAAAGTTGCGCAGACAAACATGACATTATACTTAGCACTAACTTTGAAAGAATTTGATTGGTCCACAGCTTTTTACTGCCAAGAGGCAAAAAATATGCCTCTTGCCTCTGCATTGTTTTGGGGGTTTTTTTGCCGCCTCATATCCCATGCACTTACTAATACTACACAAAAAACCATGGGGATTTGCCGCATCATATCTGATCAAGCCTTTATGTACTTAGTCAGTCACATCACACCTGCATAAAGTCCAAATAATCTTGATCAAAATGTCTTATATCTTTTGAATTTCTCCAAAATCATAAACTTGACACTGGATTGAAGCTCAGTCTAATATAAAATTCAGCCCCTCCCCCCCCCCCAAAAAAAAAGATAGAATAAAGCGTAATTAATAACAAAAACAAATTTCACCACAGAAAAGACATTCACAAGTTTCAGTATAGTTCAATGCTTTGATATTTTGTTGGAAAAGTAAAGCAAAGCTGTAAAGAGCAACAACATCAGCATTTTCTCATTTATTTCACCTCCTTTTTCTTTAATAATACTTTGCAAAAAGAAACATATTTTCTATTTTAAAAAAGAATGAGCTACACATGAATGTTGTGGCTTTACTAAATGAGTATGCAACTTGACTTGAATTCCCTCAAAATGACGAACCAACTTAACAAGATTCTTGAATTTTAACGAGTCCTTTTAGATGTGAAATGTGCATTAAATATGATATCTTTGAGGATATCCTCTTGCATGCTTATCTAATTCCCTTCCTTCCGTTCATTCATGAGTGTGAAGTACTCAGCATTCCACTATTGTTAAAGCACGATTTCTCAGTTTCTAGTAGAGTTACTGCAAGGGATACAGGTGAACCTCATTAAATCAAACCCCTCCGGACCAGGGAAATTACCTCCTTATATCGAAACCTTGTTATATCAGGGCTAAAAAACAGTAAAATACAAAGAAGTGGGAATGGCAAAATTACCTTGATATAACAAGAGTTTGTTATAACAATGTTCTTTATCAAGGTTCCACTACACTTTAAAAATACATGTATAACTAAGGCCCCCATCTCACTAGAAAGGCAATCACGGCGACCATGGCGACCAAGGCGATCTGTGAAAATTTTGCAAAGCGTGGCAGAATCACCCTCCAACTCCATTTTTGACCTGCGCGGCGATTGCACTGCTGTTGTGATGACGTAACAATACCAGCCAGGATGCGCGAATGAGATGCGCAGAAACATAACCGTGGAAAATCGTCTTGGGGAGGGGCCTGAAAGCACGGGCGATGGGAGCCGCTTTCAATGCGCTTGAAGTACGCTTTAGGCATTGCTGAAACGTTAGAGCTACGGGCATGTCGTTTTTAATACGCTCCTAAGACGATTGAACATGTTCAAAACTTGGTGGCGACAGGGGCGATGGTGGCGATCACTGGCGCTTCAGAAAGGCTCAAGATACGACTGAGAAGATTGAAAAGGCTCAAGCCAAGATCCCCCACGCTTTGTCGATTTTTGAGGATCGCAGCGGAATCGCCTTCTAGTGAGATGGGGGTATAAAACGTAGTAATTATTATTTGGAAAATATGGAATGTACAAACAAAAAGGAATTCTTTGGTGGACTACTGGTAAATGAAACTATATCATTTGAACCAATTTCATATCAAATAAAAGGAAATTAAGGATCAAAACATACATGTATGATTATTAATGATTTTTACAGACAAATGAAATCTATCATAACATCGTTCCATATTCAATCTGAGTATTGTATTCAAAAGCCTTTAAATAATGTAATGTACATGTATGCTCTGTACATATCCCTTTCATTAGTTCTCTAAAGATGGCATGTTTACTAAAATAATGAAAATGAGTGTACATGAACATGTGCACACATGGAATCAAAATGAGTGATTTCTTCTGACATCTGTTATTGTTAATTGATTGCCTGATGAGAAAGACACAATGTGAAGTTACTATCTGGGAAAGATATACCGATTAGAACCCTTGGCTCAAAGAACGAATCTCTTAATCTTCAAGATACGACTTGTGATCAAGCCCGCTGAGACGGGAAACGAAGCGCTGATTGTTGTTTTTTCTTCTCGGTTCAACATAGTGTCAATGGAAGGTTGCAAGATTAGGTTTCATAACATGTTCTCAATGAGTGATAAGGACTTTGCTTGCTCGCTTTCAGTATTTGGTACACGAGTATACCAGTGTGGAAGATTGGTTTACAGAAATTGCTGGTTCATTTTCACTTAAGTACTTTTCTTTTGACTGAAAAACAATGCCCTTCACTATGGTAACCTGGCAAAAAATGACAGGAGGCTATAATGAAGTACATTACTTTCGGTGCCTTCAAAACATATTTCCTAGATCATGAATGCACTAAAGTACTTTCAGTGCTTTCAAAACAAATTTCCAAGATCATAAACACACTATTAATGAGAGTGAAATATATTCATGCAGATGCGAGACGGCAACTCCAATTTAATACATGTAGCTTAAAATCATACAACTGCTAAATGGCAGTAGTTTTTACTTTACCCTTCCCAAACTTTTTACTTTGAATTTTTGTATCTGGCACCAGATGGCAAATGGATGTACATGAAATTCTCACTAAAATTAAAATTATGAAAAGGAAGAAAAAGTGGTCTATAAATTTGTGTAAAAACTACCCCCTAATTCACCATATTGTAACGAATCACTGATTATCTTTTGAATAAATCTAATGTTCTTAACCATCAAACCTTTCTTCTTGATTTTTTTTAGCTCGCAAATACGGAATGCCCTTCGGGATTCGCTTTACGTCATGTTCACCTAACATGATCATAACTATGTGACAGTCAACTCTACAGCAAGCATTCGAATGTTCTGAACAACAGCGTATTTTCCTGACTAGGTGACGTTGTTGTCTAACCCAATTCAATGTATCGCCATGGCAACAATCATGGGTGGAAATGCCAAATTAGTCACAACCCGAAACTTAAAATAAAACGAGCTGAAGGCTACTGCAGCACTCTTTTGTTTGCGGTATAGCCAGGATCTGACAAATCTGGAGACGATTCTGATGGATGCAACGGCTTAGAAGACAAGCCTTTGACAACTTCAAGGGAAAGAAGATGAGTGGCAGATTAAGCACTCCTATTATTAGCTTGGAAATAAAAAATGACTTGCAAGATTTCGAACAACAAATATTAAAAAGCATGTATAGATTTTTTCAAAACATATATTAACAAAAATTACATCTCTTTACATAAATGGTTTCAACAATTAGAACCATGCGTTTAAAAACAGTAGGTACATACTACAGGCCTGCATGTGCTATGTTAACATTACCTTTGTGGTATGCTACATGATGGATGAAACAATCTCTGAGGCTGGATGAACATCAGAGTGGATTTATTGTAAACTGACGCATTGGGGTCCAAACCTAGTCTACTCTATTGAAAAAATACAAGGGGCAAAGGGTGATTTGCCCCTTAAACCTTCGAAATTGCCCACCTGAGCCAAAATACAAGGGCTAAAAGAATGAAAATTACCATAAAAGTTTCCCACCGACTCAAAATATTTGGCACATTACACAAATGACTGGGATCATTGGGATGCAATAATCACTGTTACAACAAATTAATTTTGAAAATAATGAAAATTATAAAATAGCTCCTGTGAGCTCCAAAAAAGCCCTTCTGGCTCCAAAACAGAGGGTAAATTGATATACAGGGTGTATCAATAAAAATGTTACACTTCTGATAAACCTGCCAAAATTACATTTCAAAATATTTCGAAGATTTGTTTGTTCATGTTGATATATGCCCAGTATTCTCATCCAACAAGTGCCACTAACAGAATAAATTTTCGTTCGTTCACGCTTGTTCGAACACTGCCTGTTTTTATTCAGAGTGTGAAAAATGGCTTGTGCCTAATTGAAAGAAGAGGGACAATTTAAAACAGCAGTCCAAATAAGTACTCCCAATGTCTCCCATTCAAAGGAATTGCTCTTTGCTACAGAGTTACCCGACTGCCTGACTGGTTGATTGACTGATCGATAATTTGCGAAATTGATTAATTTCTTGATCAATTAATCTATTGAATGATTGTTGATTAACTGACCTTTTTTTATTGACTGGTTGATTGAATTACTGGCTGAATGAATGGTTGAATGACTGAATGATGCACTAATTGCTTGATTGACTGACTGACTGATCTATCGGTTGATGTATTGATGGGCTGATTGTTCCTTGATTGACTTTTAGTTTTTAGTTGATTTATCTAATGATCTGGAGATGTATTAATTTGGTACTTTTCTTCTTGCCTGAATGACTGGCATCAGTGGCATGTGGATTGGATGTGTATGTAAAGTGTGACTCCTGTGCTTAAATCTCACTCATGTATAAGGCAATGAATCATTAAAATTATGATAGAAAATTGACATACAATTTCTAGACTATCATATCATAATCGTTAATTTAAGCAAAAGAGCAATTTCTTTGAATGGAAGTACTTATTCGACTGCTGGTTTAATTGTCCCTCTTCTTTCAATTTGGCGCAAGTCATTTTTCACACTCTGAATAAAAACAGGCAGTGTTCGCCCAAGCGTGAATGAAAATTTGTTCTCTTATTGGTACTTGATAGATGGGAATACTGGGCATCTGTCGACATGAAAAAAATCTTTGAAATATTTTGAAATGTAGTTTTGGCAGATTTTTCAAAAGTGTAATGTTTTTATTGATACACTCTGCATACTGCCAGTGTGAACTACAGCACGGGTCTAGGACAATGGCACACACTATGAACATGACCGACAAAGAAAGTGGACAAAATAAACAACCTCTCATTCTACCCTTCACAATGGTTCTGGTTGTCAAAAGAACATCCCTTCACTGCTATTATGTTTAATCAGTAGTTCCAGGTGAATATGCATGTTACACCTGTTCCACATATTTTAGATAATAGCAGTGAAGGGATGTTCTTTTGACTACCAGAACCATTGTGAAGGGTAGAATAAGGGGTTGTTTATTTTGTCCGCTTTCTTTGTCCGTCATGTTCATAGTGACAGTGCATTTTGAAATAGGACACAGGCATATTTTGTACAACACACAAAATATGCTCAAGAAAGGACTGATTCAATTGTTAATCATGTCTGAAGTCAAACTGCATCTGTTCCCTAATGGCAGGCTGTCTGTGCTTCTTGTTCAATAACACCTCAACAAATGGCACGTACTTGCTCTTGACATGTCAAAAACCGAACTGAAGACTCATGCAGTTCTAGTACAAGTCATTTAAAAAGTACAAACTCATGCAGGAGTGTATACTTGGAAAAGATGTACCGGTAAACAAAGCATACAGATCACTGGAAAAAAAACACCTTAGGATATAATAGGAAAAGAGAGATTGAAGTTATCATGCTTACAGCTTGTCAAGTATAATTGAAAAATGTTGGGACATTGACTGTACATGTATTTACATGTAAGATTGAGATTAAAAGCATGTCTTGTAGCAAGGGGAACATCAACAGAGAGGTTTCTCAAAATCATGATTTGACACATCAAACCTACCAGTACTTGTGCTAGGAAGACATTTCTTTAGATTAATATTTGATGCTACATATAGCCAAACATACATCCATCATTCAGTCACCTCTTAGTGTTCTTGCAAAGGTGACAACTATATCAAATCTGCTGTTTAAAATGTCCTCCTTTTCTTAATGCTAGGCTTATTTCAAATGAATGAGTAGAGCATCTTGAATGTTTATCAATATACACCGGGGAACCGTATTATAAAGAGTTGCCATTGATTTGAATCAATTGCAACTTAGAGGTTGATCTCAACTCTTATCTCTTAAGTACATAGTTTAGAACAATCTCAAAGTTACAACTGATTTGAATCAATCGCAACTCTATAAGACAGGGCCCAGGTTGGGAAGACTCTAGACTATGAATGACAGACAGATGTAAAGAGGAAATTCATTCGCTATGACAGATCTTAATCGAGTTACAAACTACTCCAGTAGACAGGAGACATGTAAAGAACAAAATTTAGTTGACAGGTTCCTACCCAGTTTAGAAAATAGACCATAGACGACATATGGGCATAAGGTGGAAACTCACTGGTTACGATATAGTCCCAAATCGAGTTTGGTGACTAGACTAGTGAAGACAGATATACATTAAAAGCAAACTACATAGTTAAAGAAGGCATACAGACTTAAGAAGATACACAGATAAAAAGAAGGGGACCTACTGATTTTGATTAGACCCATGCTGAGTTTGGAAACTAGACTAGGGAAGACAAGATATGAGTTTGGAAACTAAATTAAAGATGACCCAGTTAAAAGGAAACCCAGTGTAGACCTATGCAGGGAAAAAAATACACGAGGGCTCGGGGCAAATTCGCCCCCGAAATGCCAAAAAGAGCCCCGGAAAACTAAAAAAGAGCCCCTGAAATTCTCATAGGCTCTCATGAAAACTGTAATACAATGTAGAAAATTCAGGCGAGTGAGCTCAAAAAGTAGCCCCAGAAAAAAGATAATCAATTTTTTCCCCTGGACCTATGCCAAGTTAGGAAACCATAGACTAAGGATGACAGGCGGGGGCGTACGGAGGAAATTCATTGGTTTGGATAGACCCACCTGTGATGAGTTTGTCAAGTTTTTTGTCACACTCCCTGTATGCTTTCTCCAGTCTTGCTTTCTCGACACCTCTCTGCTGCTCATCCTCGCTGCAACGTGGACGGGGGAAATGGGAAAACAAAAACACGATTCATCACAATTGATAAATGAGTGACTACACTAAGCTAGATGACCAATGCTCCGAGTGCGATTGATTGAGTGCAAAACATACGGGTAATTCCATGCGGTTGGGGCAAGTTTTGTGATATACATACCAGAGCTAAAACCAATTTCTCACTTAACGCATTGGCCACAGGAACCTGTTGGCCCCTGTACTAAATCTATGGGAATATAAAAATTCAGCAGTCAATAGGTTAAGTCTGGCAAATATCTACCAATAATGACTTCAGGACAACAACAAAAAAGAAAAAAAAAAAAAAAGAGGTGTACCTCCAAGGTTTACTTCTCAAACATCAAGTACTACAATTTCAGACCCAAGAGTCTATTGCCAATGATGTCATGTTTACATGTACATGTATGTATTAACAGAGGTACAAACATTCATTTGTGCAACAAATCCATAAAAAGATTTTCAGTTCAAACATGATTTACTGTGGTAGGAGACGTACCTCTCATACATGTAGACATATAAAAAACTTTAAGTGATTACACAATGGTAAAAATAATTTGATATATGATCGAGAATAGAATTCTAAGAAGAATAGCATTAAAAATATGATGATTTTTCAATCGAAATCGATGCATTTTGGCGAATTTTCTCATAAAAAGTCAAGAGTTGACCAAAAATTTTGAGTATGAGGTATGACGTAAAAGTGGGTATTCAGCTTCGCGCATTGCAGTTGTGCTGCGCGCTAGACTGTGCAATTTGTATTATACCTTGCGCGCATTTTGCTAGAATTGCGCGACAAGGTACCCACTTTAACGTCATTTTGACGTCAAAGTGGGTACTCAGTCGAAACTGGGTCACAGCTGAGTGGTCAAAAATATCCTGAAATCTTACCACATTTGGGGGGTTCCTTGGCAACATGACTTTTTACCATTTTTTAGGCAGATGATTTTCTGCTAATAAAATCATGCTCTTTTAAATGAACTAACATTGTTTCAGCATTGGGTACCCCCTTTAACCACATCTGTATTTATTTTCACTGTGAAATGAAACAGTTGATACCTCCCTGGCTCCCTTATACGGAGATTATGAGATTTGTTGCCCCAACTTGATGGAATAACAGGCCCCTACAGCTCTGCCATTTTGTCCAGATCCATTAGAAGGCAGACCTAAGCACCATCAATATTCATGAGCAAAAATGAATCATTCATTTTGTAAGATGCTTCCAAAGAGTAGCGTGCATTTGTGCATGTTTTAAAACATTACGGCCATCAGCCAAAAACATGTGCAATAAACGCACAATCAATGTGCAACAAATGCGCATGAAATCAAAGTATCATAATAAAAGTGATACGCGCAGTAGATATGAATAATGCAACAAAAATGGGTGCTTAGGTCGGCCTTCCAATGATCCGAAAGAGGCGGGGCCTAATGCCATTCGCGTAATGATATTCGTGCGTGCTGCTTTTCGTCTAGTAAATTCATTATATGTCTATGTGGAATAACCAATATGAGAAAGTCCTACTGTGCCACATGTACAGAGCATTTTGCTGCTCAATAAACATTGTACAAAAGTGGATAAAAGCAAAATGGTTCAATTTGCATGTATATTTTTTGCATCGTTACAAAGTGACATCTCAAAAAGTATTCATTTTAATTCCATTCCATTCAATGTTTTTATTGTCGATACCATTAAAAATTTGCTTTGTTTACAAGCATACTGTATAATTTGAATGACAAGTTAATGCTTATTAAATGAAGAATTAACAATGTAATGGGAAAAATTATTATTTGCCCTACAACAGAATTCACTTAATATCAGTGATGGAATAGAAAAAAAAAGAGGGTAACTACTTTTACTGGTACGTGTCAATTTGTTTCTTGTTTTTGTTTGTTTGTTGTTTTTTGTGCCGAGACTAGTCGTCAGATCTACTCATGCATAGGTATAAAAATAAATTTGTATTTCACTGTACATGTACCCTATTAGCAACTGAATGCTTCAAGAATGCTACATTGATAGAAACATCCATGTACATGTATGTACTATAACAAAGGTAACAGAGTAGGGGCATGTTGCAAGAAGTCAATATCCCATGGAACATTAGAAAATTAGAAGGCATTTTGGTAGGATGTCAAGAGACTTCAAAATATGATGGTTTCTTGCAATGGGCCCCTGCCGATATAGAGCACTGCAACAGGTTCAAAATATTAACCTGTCAAAAGAGGCTTAATTCCAAGGCTCACAATAAATATATATATATATATATGGCGATGGGCTCTATCAATTTTGCTCCTAGAGTCACCATAATAAACCCCCAACATAGCAACCAATATGGCCCCCACATAGCCCCAGTACAGTATTCATTAATTAGCCTCTTCATGACAAAGTTTGCAACAAAGTTTGAAGAGTTTCCAGCAACTGGAAAAGTGCACAAAAAATAATTTGAAGGTCATCCCTGAAGTTTGTGGTGGCAAAGGGGGGGGGGGGGGGTTACTTGCCTTTCCAGCAACTGGAAAAGTGTACAAAAATAATTTGAAGGTCATCCCTGAAGTTTGTGGTGGCAAAGGGGGGGGGGGGGGTTACTTGCCTTTCCAGCAACTGGAAAAGTGTACAAAAATAATTTGAAGGTCATCCCTGAAGTTTGTGGTGGCAAAGGGGGGGGGGGCTTACTTGCCTTTACCACCCTCCATCTGTAAAACCTCACAAAAACCTGTACAGAATGATAACCTACCATGTACACTGTTGTAATCTGTTTGAAAGTTTATTAAAACCTATACATATAAAAATGAACCTGTATATAAAAAACCACCTGTTTTGGAAAAAGCACTTCCTCTGCCTTCCACATTGGCTTTGTATACAGGTTTGCCTCTATCAACTTACCTGGCAGAAAGTGTCCTGATGACAGACATCAACAGTCCAGTCCCAGACTGAAATGGAAAACAAAGAAGATAAAATATCATGTTACAATGAATACTATGTAAATGAATACATATTTTACAGCTTACAACATTAGCATTCAGCATCTGACATCACAGATCCAGGAGTGGAAAATAATTGATCAATAGAATTTTACAAATTAATGAAAATGACTGAAAAGGAGAACAAAAACAAATGAATAAATATGCAGCAAATCATTTTGAAGCGGTTACTCATACTGTACAGTGGGCTTTTTAATAGTCATTGTATTTCAGACATTTGATATTTGTTACCTGCACAATGTACTCTATTCCGATGAGATTGTACATTCATATGCAGGGAGCAAAAAAAATGGTTTGTATTACCTACAGGGGGTGTAAATGTCAAATAATAACCTTACCAAACCTTTTAGCCTTGGTTTGGTTTTAACCACCTTCAAGACTGGCTTATATGCAGAGGACCTGGGCCCTCCTCTCCTTGGGGAACCCCCTGGCTGCTCAGGAGGGGGCGGGGCTGGTCTCTTTTTACTACCCTCCCTTGACGGCCATCTACTACTGCTCCCACTGCTACTACTACCGCTACTGCTGCTGCTTCCTCGTGAAAAATGTCCAGCGAAATTCGGCTTAAGAAAGAAACCCCTCTCTGAGGGGCTTCCTGTACTCATTGGTCTGCTTTTGGATATTGGTTTAAAGACGCCAGACAGGCGATTTAATTGTTTGTTTTTGAAGCTCTGGCTATACCTGTTTGGGGTAGAGTCATCCATTTTTTAATCAGTCGATGGCTTACTAATTAAAATCAAGTCTAAATAATGCTCCTTTTATGCTTTTTTTTTTAACAACGAAGCAAGTATGAAACTTCAACGTGTATCCCCTATTAAAGAACTCCTCTCTTTAATAGTAACTCCAATTTCTGCTTCTATTTCTGAAATGCAGAATCAATGATGTAACCAGTTATGGATGTGAGGCACATTCATGTACATTTCTCAATATATACAGGGTCTATTCCAAAACAGTTTGATAAAATAGACTCTGTATGAGCAAAATATAAAACAGGGAAAAGGCCACTCAGAACTCTTATGTAATCATATGATATCCAGATTAATCCAGAGACTATGGGCAAAGTGAGGGTCACAATATCCTTTCAAATGCGCTTTATCAATTACACATTTAATAGTTGACCCAAAGGCTGTTCCTGAGTAGCAAGTGTGTGAAAAGCCCACCAGCATATTGGCATGAAGAACAACTATGGGTGCCTTCATACAATGGTGATTGATTGCACAATAAAGACACACTCAAGAAACTTCATTAATAGGACAAGCGCTATACTACTGCATGATCTCTATCCTGTTCTGCGAACTGCCATCAACAAAAACAATCCACAGGGATTTAATTCCATCAATTAATCCACTAATCCACTACATGGAAAGTAAGCCATGGTTTCTCCAAACATCTGATCCAAAAGGACACAAAACATTATCCACAAATCTTCAGAGTAACATGATTCGAGTACGTCTATGCATGTATGATATGAAGAGCTGATTTGAAGTTGAGTCTCTGTGTGTGGGATGCATTTGTTCTAACTAAATGTCAGCTCAACTAACTTTAATCGCTTTGACTAAGGGACATCAACTAGATAAAGATCAGCCTCAGGAAGTCACAAACTGTTGGAACCCATAAAACATTAAGTGGTGAAGTGAAACTTGAATGGCCTTTATCCAATCCCATTTGACTTCGCTATATCTTTCCTATCTATCAAACTTTGTACAGTCAGTATATCCTACTAGAGGAAATACACAGCACAGGAAACAAAGGTTTTTCAGTGCTGCACATTGTAACCATAGTCAGCCAGGTTGGTTGGCAAGTTGGTAATCAGCCATCGATCAGACAACTCCGTCTGTTCGTTGCCAAGTCCGATTTCCTGAATCTCACGTTCATGCTCTGCGGCCGTGCTCAACAACACAATGTCACAAAAGAGTTATAAAGCCTTGCGGACGAACTAACTCCACAAATGTACATGTACATTGAAGAAGCACAGACACGGATCCTTGGCTCAGTCTCAGAGTTCTCTTCTTAACCTCAGGGAATCCTGGCTACTTCCCTGACAGTCTTCTCCAGCAGTACACTTGGAAGGTGACAAGCTTTCTCACCATGGGTGACGGGGGAAGAGCTAGCCTCTGTACCATTGTTGAGTGAGTAACAATATTCGAACCTTTTCCCCTTGTTTCTTCCACTTCCTCGGGAGTGCTGCACTGTGGCTAAACATGACACATAGAGGACTGAGCCAGTGTGGAAACTGTCATTCTTTAGATTGCTTCCAAACTTGAGTGTTCTAGCCCTGTTGCTACCTTCATTTAAGTATCATGTGACACATTAGTCAATCTGATCTGTTTACCTGGTACACGATCTTCAGAAGAAATGTATCTGGCTAAAAGACACTTTGTACATGTATTTTGCAAATAAGTTTCAATTGCAAGAGGTTTTTGAAAATCACAAATTTACTCTTATGAACAATGCTCTTTAATTTACTAATACAATCATGAAAGTAAAACCACGTTTTTAAAAATACTGATTTTGAGTATTTGAAAGTGTATGATATATGTGTGGTTGTGTTTATCTTTATTCTTTTCCTTTTTATCAGGGAGTACACACTACCTTCTTTCATACTCTTTCATAATTAAAATATTCATGGTCTTTGTTTGAAATCAGGAGGGGGGGGGGACCATATGCATCCAGCCCCGTTTTAACAATTTGGTAGGGGTCCTCTTTACTTGAAGTACCAAATGACAACATACATTGTAAAAACAACTTCTGATTTGTTTTATTCCTTTTGCATGAAAAATCAAAGTAACGTGTATCTTGCCCTACCAATGTCTAGGCCTACTACACAATAATTGCAAACAAAGTAATTAAAATGTATAAACAATATTATTGTCATTTAGTCAAAGTACATTCCTTGCATGGGTACTGCACTTCAGTTTGAATGCAACAAGACACAAACTTATTTCTGAGTGTCTTTAATCATGGATCATTAACAAATATGGTGTACAGTACCCTTGGCATAAATACTAGAAAACTATATTCTGTGCTGGCACAGTGCCAGCAAAGTTTCTGCAAGAACTTTGCCACAAGGTGGCAGTATTTCAAGTCTCATGGTGGGTATGATGAAATAGGAACCAGAGAGTACTTGGAGTAGAGTTTAGCTGACAAAAAAAAAAAAAAAAAAAAAAAAATTGATTTGAATTTGCAAGGTAAACTACATTGGTCTTAGATTTATATTTCCCTGACTTCAAAATTCAAGAAATGTTAAATGATCATTTTGGTAACAGAATTCAATCTTGCCAGCTAACAAGACTGTGTAGATAGTAAGGCATACACAAATATTTTAATTCAGACTCTTGTATATGCCTGTCTTGGTGATAGGGTAAAAGTGAATGATCAATGAGATGCCCTCTTTCTTTGTTCAAAAGCTACAGTTCCATGAGTCATAACAATTGCTAAGCTACCTTAGGGTATACCAGATCAGCTGCGGATCCAGGATTTAGAAATAGAGGGGGCTCAAATGACAAATTTGAAAATACAGAGGGCAGAAAATACTTTTCTTAAATTTAAAAAAAAAAAATCAGAGGGGGTGCGCATCTCCTGTGCCCCCGCCTGTATCCACCACTGCAGATAGATGCATCGGATGGAAGTGGGGTTGTTCCATAGAGGGACCACTGTTGAGGCCAACTTGCACAGCACTGTTGGTGTATGATAGTATCATGCATATTGTGCTGTCCAGTCCAAGGAACATTTCCTAAAAGCACCACCAGGTGGCAGCAGTGCATTTCTCATGGTGGATATGATTAAATGTCTTATCATAGGAACACTAGGGTATATTCAGTAGAATTAAGCTGATAAAAGAAGAATACAATTCAAGAACATATTCAGTTCCTTTCTTCTTGAAAAATAGAATTATCAATTAGTTTCTTCTAATTTATAATGGAATAAAGATGATGGAAATTTATTTCTTTTTTTTTTTCCATTTGAATTTTTGTTTTTAGCTTTTTCATTTGCTTTGATTCTTCAAAATGTGGTTAAACAACATGTATCTGAAACCTGTAAATTCAACAATATGCAAGGATTACAATGCCAACGATACAGCTATGCAACACATTATTCATAAAATTCAAGGACTAAATTTGTTGTGTAATTAAACAAATATTTGCTCTGAAAAACAAATATTTGGTTATTTTGGTACAAGGTCGTCAAAGTGTTATACTATAGTTAGTGCTGTAAATTGAGCACCATATTTGGGTTTGGTTCGGGGTTCGGCAATATCTTTAAAAGGCTAGTAAAAAAAAAAAAAAGGTGCATCGATACTGGATGACAGCCAGAACCCTTTCCATTTTAACAGCAAATGGCAGTCACTGTTTCTTATAAATATATTTTGTATGACAAAAAATAGTTAATTAATTTATTTCATGATTCTTTGTTATTTATTTTCTTTTCTGAACAAAAGAGAAAGATTATTTTCATATTATACTGATTAATACTATAACAGAAAAATTTTTTAAAAATAAAATAAAGGAGAGGAGTGAAAATATGAAAAGAAATTATCAATAAAACAGTGTTTTTTATTTTAGTATTATGATCGATTACGATTGTTAATCGATTACAATCTAATTAGGATCAATTACAATCTTCAGTATCTTTGGGCACATTTTCAAGCTTTTAACATGATTTCTTTTTTTTTTTGAAAACAACTAAAATTCATGGTGGCAAACATTATGAAATTTATCAGAATGAAAGGAGAGATGAGACACAAACTGTATTTAGTGGTTTTCTATTTTTTATTCCAGAAAAACTTATAAAACATGAATTTCATAAAATCTTACACCAATAAATGCATGTATTAATTTTTGAATAAAGTCAGGGTGTATCTCCAATTAAGCATAATGAATTCAGGACAAGGTCCTCACTGAGGGCCAAATTAATGATCCTGTTTTAAAAACTGCCGAACTCCCGAACCAGTCCATTGAGTTCGGTTTGGTTTGGTCCTGTTCAGAAGTGCCATGTGCGGCAAACTTCCGTTCGGTTAGGTAACAGCCCCAACTATTTAATAGCCATTTGACAATATACCGTTTTTTAAGGCAAGTCCAGTATGATACTTGTCAGTCATGTTTGGAAAGACCCATGCTGTATGTACACAAGTTTGGACAAATGATTTATAAACCAATGAAACTATGCCTTCATATGTAAAATATTCAAAAATTGAAAATATAACAACAACAATAACAATAATAAAAATAACAATAACAGTAATAGTAATAATAATAATAATAATGACGATGACAAGCATGATGATGATGAGACATGTAGGCCTACCTATGGTGGCCATGAAGTACGCTCGACAACAGGTCATGTGCAACGTGAATTTTGCATCCCAGGTCCTGAATTTCGCATCGCAGGTCATGAATTTCGCATCCCAGGTCATGAATTTCACGCCACGAGTCGTGAATTTCACGACCTCGGATGCGAAATTCACGACCCGCAATGCGAAATTCACGACCCATGGCACGAACTTTGCATCCCAGTTGTGAAATTCATGACCCATGGCGCGAACTTTGCATCCCAGTCGTGAAATTCACGACCCGTGCCGCGAAATTAATGATCTAGGATGCAAAGTTCAGGAACCGGCATGCGAAATTCAGTACCTGGGTTGCGAAATTCATGACCTGGGATGCGAAGTTTACATCGCACATGACCTGTTGTCGAGCGTACTTCAGGGCCACCATACCTACTTGCTTTTAAACTGTAAATGTAGTACAGTTTTATAATATCAAAACAAATAGCTTGCCAACACGTAAAACTGAAACCTACTTTCTGTTCAGAGCTGAAAAGGTGTTAAATCAGCATGTATGAGCTAACAAGCTTCTGTAAGTTCTGTTTCTAAGTAAATGATCAACAAGGATAAATGCATGTTCCTGCATAAAGTCAGGTACAAAAGCAATATAAGCATTTACATGTAGAACAAGTGCCTTGAATACTGTACTAATCTACTGCTTGAAGTTGTTCATCAGTGTCTGTTGTTTGCCTCATAATCAATTACTTCAGATCTAGACATTTTAAGTGACACCTCAGCATGAATTTCAACATGACTACATGTACCCATGTACACATAGCACATATTCTTGAAAGTATTAAAAAAATACCTGCCTTAAACACAGCTTTACATTTTTCTCTATTCTAACTTCCCTCATAATTAATTATATTCCAAGGTAGATACAGGCATTACTAACACCTAAGCATTAAATCCAGTATCCAAGCTGACTGTACAAAGAGTGTTGTTTTCTGTAGCACAGACTACACGGGGATAAATGACTAATCATCATTCCTCTAAGTCCTGACTTTCCTCAGTAGGCTTCACAGGAGGCAAGTCAAGCATTGCAGGATGTGGTTCGCTATTAGCAGTATTACAGACTGCTAAAGTGAAAGTCTGGAATACATTTCTACAGGTTTCACATGTTCATGTATTTCCTTTTTTACTTCTAGACCTTTTTGTGTGCTGTGTATCCCATCACAATTACCTCTACAACAGTGTATCTAACTCTGTGATTTAACTGTCTGTAAACTCTAAGTAAAATTTAAGGAAACTGTAGCTAAACATAATGTCACTTGAAAAAGAATAAACATAAAGAAATATATCTTGAAAAGACATAAATGATTCAATTTTACTGAAAAACTACATGTAGGCCTACCTAAAACTAAAATATAAAGCATTCCCTTGAAAGTCATGCAACACAGTAGCAATCCTAAAATATACCAGATGTGCAATTTAATTACACTGTATGTGTGCCAATGCAAGGCCGTGAAACTTCTTGTATGGTGTATGTGTACATGTACAACGTAGGTGAATGCTATATCAAAATTAACTCATTTTTTAAAATGCCGGACCACAAATAATATCACATAAAGCTGAGGTCTGAATATGCAATGTCTAGCTATTAGATTGCAAATTCTAATTTTTTACCTTACTTCACTGTACTTTTCCCTAATATTCCCTAACATATAAACCCAGTTCTTAAATTGTTACATGTACCTTGCTTTGTTATCTTATGTTGAATAATTTCACTTTTGTTTTCTTGTTGTTTTCTGTTTAGTTTTACTTGCATCAATATTATAAAGCACTTTGCTATAAATCTTTTATGAAAAGCGCTATACAATGATAAGTTATTATCATTATTATTATTATTATAGCAGTCTAAGCAAGACACATTTTTGTTCACTAGAGCTCTTTTGGGGATTTGCTTTAATTTTAAGTTTTCATTGCACAGGTTAATATTTAATTGCATCATACCAGATCTATTTTTTTGTTGCTCTTTCAGACATACCCTTGGGTAAAGTCTTGATAAATTGCTCTCTCCTTTGTTCAACAAAATATGGTAATATCATAGACAAAGTGACAAACAAACAGCCTTTCTATATATATCCATAAATTGGAACTTTTACAAGTGTATGCTCTGTGGATATACATACTTACATGCCTATCAGGAAAATCTGTACAGGAATAACTTTATTAACAAACATTTAAAGTTTTAAACCAATGTCTATTCCACATGGATAATTTTCAAATCAACCATGAATAGAGAAATATGAGTTGTCTTGGTTTTTTTAAAGATATATGGTCATAAAGGATGATAGGCTGGTCACCCTACCCATTAAAAAATAAAATATCAAAATATCACCACTTGGTGTGAAGTTGTGAAGACTCTATGGCTGTTTTACATTTTCAGGGTCTTTGATAAATATAGAGATCATAATTCTTTCATACAAAACTATAAATCTAAAATTCAAAAAAGAATTGTTTTTTTAGTCAGAGACTCAAACTAAAATTTCAAGTTTTCTCAAAACAGAGTTGTCTTTGATTTAAAGAAAGAAGATATTACAAAGACCAGACCTAACCAATTTGCAGTTAAGGATGTAAATAACAGCAATAATCAACAATTTCCTGGCTGAATAAAAATAGCATGCAGTTAGATCTGTCAACATAAAGCAGAATAGGATGTGCACCTGCTCTTCTCGGTACTGTACTGGATCTATTCTACTTTATGATGGAACTTCAAAACATATTCGTTTCCATTTACATTAACTCAAATAATATAATATTCATGTTTTCCTCGACTTTACTGGTTCTATTTTATGATGAAACATTAAAAAATATATCAATTTACAGATACATGTAGTGTAAATGGAGTATTATGAACATTTCTTTAGACTGTTTTGGAACTGCAATTGAACTAATGTGTGCACTACAGTAGTTTGAAATGACACTGTTTGTATTCAAGGAAATCTGAGGGACAGAAATGGCAATGTGTGGATCATGGATGGATGTTTGAAGATAGCCCATCTAAATACATGTAGCATATGTTGATAGGCACATTGGTAGTGGCACACATTGAAGCATGAAAAAGAACTCCTTGATAAAGAGACATATTTACATGAAGGAGAGAAAGGTGTACTGTAGTATTACAGTATCATAGAAACTGACGAGAAGCACTTCTTTGGAACTGTGTCACTCCTGCCCAAACTCTGTATTGAGTTATTTTTTTAGATTGGCTATTTAAATACGCATCTTCAGACATGCACACATTGCCATTCCCACCGAAAAAAAAAAAAAGAATTTCCTTCATCCAGATAGTGTCATTATAAAATCTGCTAACAGTTACAGTTTATATCTTGATAGTTGACAGAAAATTTAACCTTTACAATAAATTAATTTGTGTGAAGAAAAGAAGAAAAATTTTTTTAAAAAATTAACATTTGAAAGAAGTAAGCCAAATTATATGTACACCTGTAGGTAATGAATGTTTGGAAGAAGAAAAAAAAGATATAGTTGACAGAAAATTTAACCTATGCAATAAATTAATTTGTGTGAAGAAAAGAAGAAAATTTTTTAAAAAATTAACATTTGAAAGAAGTAAGCCAAATTATATGTACACCTGTAGGTAATGAATGTTTGGAAAAAAAAAAAAAAAAAAAGATATCCATCAATCTATGTCAATCTCAAAATGAAAATTATACAGTCAATCAATTTTGATGAATTGATGGATAATTTGTTTGTAGGACTCTAACACTTTCTAAATGAACCATTTCTCTCTGGGCCCTTAAAGACTGAAAAAGCTCAAAAAGTCAAAATGGACTGAATAAATCTATTATTAGATAGGTCCTTCAGGATGAAAAATATGATAATGTACATGTAATTAATACATTTTTGAAACATTAACACTGTAGTGACTTTGTGCACTGGAACAACTTGGAGAGTTGTCTGCCTTTACATGTACATCACAGTGACATTAATTTAATACTGATCCAGCCAATTTGAAATTCCCATGTTTGTTTTGCTTCACCCACTGCTACAGTCCTCTATAGCATGCATTCACCTTAATACAAGTGGCACATTCATTGAAACTTAATATTAGGAAACATTTTCATTCACACACTAACATACTAGCAGAAGCAACGCTTGTGATTTTAAAAGAAAAAATATTGGTGGTGATGCTGGGAGATCTTCTTTTTTCCCATATTGTCGTGATTTAAACTCAGAAATCCAACCATCTTCTCCATTCCATTCAGGATAGTTATATTAATCATTGATATTCCTCATTAGATTTTTTCCTAATGAACCGCAATATTTGTTATATTGCACAGGACTACATGTACATGTACGTGTAGCTGCTACACCCGAGCCACATATGACATGATGTACATAATGTACATGTATGTAGTTGATAGCTGTTGAGCTCCACGCTTCCACATGTATCCATCCATGCACTCTGCAATTAAAGTCAACACAATGCCTCAAACTTCCGATGTGAAATTGTGAATGAGCAAAAAGGACATCGCTGAGGTTTGCCAAAAAGAATCAGCAATTTTCCTTCATTTACTTTTTCAATATTACCACTGGCTAAAAATGGGAATTCACATCTTTCGTTTCAAAATCAGAATTTGTATTAAATAATCCATGTGTGTGTACGTGTAGCTTCCCCTTCACTACAAAACTCGAGACCAGCATAGATATTATTAATTGGAAAATATGCGGTGTTGACATTCGTCCATCATTATTTTCTTAACGATTAAACTTCAGAATATGGAGAACCAAGATAAATACAAGAAATTCTCATATTCTAATGAATTAAGTGACATTTTAGCTCCTGAACACATAGTAACTTTTGGTTTCCCCCTCATAGCCTCATTTTGTAATCGTGTGCAGTAATACTGGTTATGCAAGTTGAAAAATCTTTTCTTCTCTCTCTCTTTTTATGATTATTCATGTCTGGGACCGACCTTTACGGTCACCATCTGAAAATGAAAGACATGACTCAGACTCGAACCTGGGTCCGCTGAATCAGTATATTAACTTTCACTGTTTAAGCTGGATTACAGGGGGAGGGGGGGGGGGTCACTCGCAGACTGGAGTGGTACCCATGCTCAGCTGAGCATCTCAAAACTGGACCCTAAATGGCGTAATCATTAGTGTCAAATTCTACCCATAAATGGTGTAAATGGCGTAGGATTATGTAAAATTTACCCCAAAATGGCATCAGTGGTGTAGGAAAATATACCAAAAAAGGTCAAAGAAATCCTATTTCTCAAAAGGCAGTGTATACAGCCAAACGCATGTGTCTTTACCTTACGGCCACACGCGTGTGGTTGTATCCACGGCATCCACAAGAGGATACAGCCACACTCGTCTAAATTCCCACTTTAATATACTCTGTGCCTTGGCGCTATCACTAGCACATTGCAAAAGCGCGATGTGTACATTCATGCGACAGTGTACGTGTGTTGCAGAACCCCAAAACTTGGATCGTCACGAAGGTTTTATCTCTTGAAATTCACTGACATACAAACAATATTTTTGCTTCATTATTGTCACCTGCATGCCGATCAGGTGGGAATGAAGTGAAAATATCGTTTGTACAATAAGTGAAATCGAGAGACAAAACCTTCATGACGATCAAAGCTTTGCACGTGGCAACACGTACCGTCGCATGAATAGGCATCGTTTGTGCAGTGAATACAGTAGAGATAGCTGTCGCAGCCCAGAGTACAAGTGGGAATTCAGACGAGTGTGGCTGTATCCTCATGTCGATGCTGTGGATACAACCACATGCCCCGGGGGGGCACTCGACCTTAAAAGTGGTAGGTATGTGCCGCGGGCGAGACAAAAAATGGGGGCTTTGGAATGGGCTTATTGTGAAAAGGAGGGTCTTCGGAACGGGCTTCGGAACGACAAATGTTTGTGAAAACGGGGGTCTTTGGAACGGTTCGCCTGCGTGTGTGTGCGTATGTATCCCTATGGAACGGGCATACGTGCATGCAGCTAGCCCGGCGGCACGGGCACCGGGTGCGCTCGCACAGAGGCGATGGTCGGACAGCGCTCTGCGGGCCGCTTTTCACCAAAAATGCAGCTCATTGTAGTGGATCAACGCGGCTGGAATGGCAAAACGAAAATCATGCGGAGCTTTGGAACGGATTTCTTTCTTTTTTTCTCGATAAGAAAATGCTATGCTTTGGAATGTTTTTTTTTAGTTCTTTTTCTAAATAAGATAAAAATGCTATGCTTTGGAACGGAAATTTGAGTGTAAAAATGGGGGTCTTCTCTGCGGCACATACCCACCACGCATTATATGCTGAGTGCCCCCCCCCCCCCCGGGCCACACGCGTGTGGCCGTATTAAGGTAAAGACACACGCGTGTGGCTGTATACACTGCCTTCTCAAAAACATCAAATGTTAAGACTGAAAAAACGTCCCCTTTTGCCAGCAATGTCGAATTTAAGTATGAAAAACACCCCTTTTCTCCAAAACGGCGTGGAGGCCTTGGGTCAGAAATCCGACACTTTTACACCGCTTTTTTTGACATGCATGGGTACCACTCTAATCTGCGAGTTGCCCCCCTCCCCCCCCCCTGCCAGGATTACAGGAGCACGCCACAATACCCAAATCAAGGCCAAATCGTGAAATATGTCACCTCTCTTCACGTGTGTGCGTGTGTACAAAGTCTACGGGAGTGGAAAGCTGTCACCAGCACTGACGAAATAAACGGCAGTGAATGGACTGGTAACAAATTTTACAATAATGCCCATATCAATTAGATCTACATCTAAAACAAAAGTTACACAGCAATATTTTTTTCTTTTGGTTATTTAAACTTTCATTTTTATCACTGTTTATTTATGTCGCTCTACACTGTCTGTGGTACTGGTAGACCAAGAATTCTGTCTCTAGTTTTGTCGTTAGCCTCTAGTCTAATTTGGGCGCAGGGTCGGCTCAACTCAGAGCCGACTCTACCAAAAATAGAGGCTAACGACGAAACTAGAGACATGAATTTTAACTAAGTTAGACTTAAAGACAAAATTTTCACTCTAAGTAGAGTCTAAGTTATGTCTGTGGCTGCCCTGTGAGTGTGAGTGTGAATTTGTGACAAAGTCAATGATTTTCCTAATCTTATTCAATTCAATTGACAATTCATTATTCATATTCTGTGTAATTTTCCTGGCCTGTCCTTCAGTGTCCTTAATATCCTTACCACATCTTTTTTGGCTTCTGCTTGCCCTTGTCCCCTTCCGCTGATCGCCGGTTGTGGTTGGCCCTGGCTCTCCATTCCTTTTCCGGATGTATTGTCTACCGTTAATTTTTGCACTGCACTGCACACACACCTAGCTAGCTACAAGGCCTGCAAACCGTACCGCCCTGCAATGCAGTATACGGCGCTCGACTAGCGGAGCACTCACTAACTCACCCCGGGCGCGGCGCGGCGCCCCGATATCGAGCCGTCACCCGACCTGACTAGGTGCACTGCACTACTTTATTAGCATAACAGCGTTAGCATTTAAGGATGACTTAGCATATTGAATTAAAAGTTTGTCACAAGATATTCAAAAGATTAATTTTTACCATTTTAAAAATATAAAAATGTAAATATATATTTTAAAATAGATTGAATTTCATCAGTATTGTTTATCATATTTTTCAATGGGAAATCTATATTCATTGTATTTTCATATGCTCATATTTCAAGATGGCAGCGCCCATGAAGCTAGTTGTGAAGTGGAGCGGTCAGGAATATGAATTTACAGAAGTTAGTGGAACCGATACTGTGAAAGATTTGAAAGAAGCTATTCACGAAAAAACTGGAGTATTACCCCAGCGGCAGAAAATTCTTGGATTGAAGTTTAAAGGTATATTATGAGCTAGTTAAAATTAAAATCAGCGATCCATTTTTTGCTCGGAAGCCAAGCCCTGAGTTGGCCTTGCTGCCAAGGCAAAGCTGCCATTGCCAGGCCAGGCTGGCCGGCTCGCGGCCGCGCTGCCCGCCCGAACGTCCCCGCCCAATATGCCTTCTCGGTCGGGAGCAGACGAAGTACATGAAGTAGACGGTGTTAAACATTTAATTCATTGTTGGCATTTTCCTACAGGCAGGTCATGCAGGTCATTGTCTTTTTTTGTCATCAATTCAATGGTCCTTTTTGAAACAGAAGAAAAGCAGACTTGTAAGATTCATTAATGAATTACTTTTTAAAGCTAACTACTACAACATTCATTAATTCATTTTATTCATTCTTTTATTTACATTGACTGCAGTAATTTGTTGATTTGCATTTTTGTTTCAAGGCAAACCACCAGCAGATGATGTCCAGCTATGTGCCCTCAACATCAAGCCCAACACAAAGATCATGATGATGGGGACCCGGGAGGAAACGATCATTGCTGCCAATGCCAAACCGACTGACATTGGTGAGGTAGTAGATGACTTTGACATTGAAGATGAAGAAGTGTCAACAGAAAATAGGTCAGTAAGTTAGCCAGTATATTCAGATATTTAAGGAAGTCTCTTTAGTCCTACATTTCATTAATATGCTTTCTTCCTACTATTAGAATCAGGGTTAGGGTTAGGTTGCATTGGGCCATAGAGCTGTTGTTGCAGGAACAATGGAATGTTCCAGCTTTAACCTTCTAAACATACTGCCAGTGCAAGATTACATATCCCGTTGATGCGTGAACTGTTAATGTTATATGGAACTAAGGACTGTCTTTTCATCTTAAACCATTTGTTAATTCTAACAGGGAAGAATACTTACAGAAAGTGGAGCGGCGGGTCAGAGATTATGAGATTAAAGTTGTCAGTGGATCCAGGCCAGGAAAGAAACTCCTTGTTCTAGATGTGGATTACACATTCTTTGGTAAGTTTAGATGATTAAAAAGAAACTTCAAATGCAGTGAAAAGCAAAGCAGTGACAATATATCAAATGAATTATGAATAGCAATGAATAGCCTTCTGGCTGGTTTCTCAAAACCATCATAAGTCTAAGTTAGTGGACATCTCATTAATATGTGTGTTAATTTCATAACGCATGTTTCAGTGGGTTGTGACTTGTTCAAGAACTGAGACCTGGCGCTTTCAAGAAATCGCCCCCAAGGTATCCTGATAGATAAATGGGTCCCGTTTCATAAAACCTGTTTTCAGTAGCAACTGCCACATTTCTTTGACTAATTTGCTCTCAGCCAATCAGATGCAAGAATTTCAGTAGTTTATAACTGTACAGTTATTGCAACTTGTTATTGATAACAAGTTTTATTAAATGGGCCCAATTCAGGAATAGTGTCAAATACACATTTGCAATTAGGGAGCCTAATAAGATGTGCAAGTGAACTTGTAATTAGAGCAATATGTATGTATCCAAAATAGTGATTTAATTTCTAGAGACTTTGATATGGTTTAGAACAGGGACCAGTTTTAGTTTGTCTAATTTTTCTGAGACTTTTATGTGGTTTAGAACAGAACGTTGTTACAGTTTGACTTTATTCTGATCTCATAGGAGAATAACACTCTCTCACCTTTGATGTTGTTTACTCTTGGCTAGACATTTTTTTAATTTAAAAATCCAAAATGTGAACTACCATATTTTGTTGACAAAGAAACTTAAGAATATTTCTACAGGTGGTACAGAAACCATTTCATCTCATGGTATTCAAATGGTTTGAACTCTCTCCTTCACTTGTTTCCTTGTGATTGGTTTATCCATTCCTAGATCACCGATCTGTCGCTGAGAATGCCCTGGAGCTGATGAGACCTGATCTACATGAATTCCTTACATCAGCATACGAGAATTATGACATTGGTATCTGGTGTAAGCAGAACAATCTTGAAGGATCATGAAATTGATTTTATTTCATCCCATGCAAGTCGATGTTTGTTGACTTTTTAAAACCTGATGTTTTGATTTATATCACAAAATTTGTATCATACATTTCACACTTGGTATTTCAATCAGGAATGATGTATATGAATCATGTATTGACCTTTGTTTGATGAGTGGAAAGAATATACCAATCAATTATTATTAATTGATTTCCTGAACCTACTTTCAGCCAGACTGGAGTACATATTATCATTATTTGATATGATATAAATTGGAAAGTAATGGTTGGAAAACTTTGATATATTTGCTTTTTGTGATCATTATAATTCTTGGCTTGAAATCTCATTATTTGAGCTGAGCAAGCAGTTATCACTTGGAAATTGGGCTGGTCAGCAAGTCATTTGTAGTTAGAAGTAAAAATATATGAAGCCTAGTAGCCTGGAACAAGTGCCAGAAGCACCTAGCAGAGGCAGAACATGGTCCTATGTAAGAAGCTGTCATCATCATTTTCTTAATATCATAATTGGTAGGATTAAATATATCATAGAAAAAGAATGTGAGGAAATTACAATGCCCCGCCTGGGATTTTCTCACATTCTTTTTCTATGATCATCATTTTCATCAGTTTAATCTAGAAAGAGAAATATTTGTTGTTCATTGATATCCATTTGATCCCCCTTGTTCTGCTGTTTCTGCAGCTGCCACTAATATGAAATGGATTGAGGTCAAGATGAAAGAGCTTGGAGTTGCTGACAACCCCAACTACAAATTAGCTTTCATGGTTGATTGCAGGGCTTGCATCACTGTACATACTCAGAAATATGGTGTAATTGAGGTAAGAAACCATTTTCACCAATTATTTTCCAGTATAAGCTTCTCAGCAGATCTCTCTCTCTCTTTATAGACAGTATCTATCTCATAAATATGTAAGTTGTTGATGTGTTTTTTGAAAACTTGTCACATCACTATCTGACTATTTGCTAATCTCTACAATCTAGCCATGAAATAAAGAACAATACCATTTAAAAAAAGTCTTTTACTGTTATAATTTTGACCCTCTGACATATTTGTCTTGTATTCTTTCCTATTTCAGACCAAACCTCTGGGTGTAATATGGGGGAAATATGAGCAGTACAACTCCAAGAACACCATCATGTTTGATGATCTGCGCAGAAACTTCTTGATGAATCCACAGAACGGCCTCAAGGTAAGAAGAGCATTTGCTGAGCTTATTAACTCTTCTTTTCTTGTTTCTTCTCTCTTCATCATCATCAGTTGTCACCATCATCATCGTCATGATTATCATATCATCATGATCATCAATCATCATTGTCAGCAGCAGCATGGTCAATCATAATCATAATCTTTGTCTTTTTCTCTTAGTCATCTAATTTTCATGTCTGTTGCTTATTTCATGATATTCACTTTCTCTTCTGCTTTAAAATTGTTGTACAAAGCTGGGCGTGGTACAAAGGAAGACCACCTTTTTTCTGTAGTCAGTGGTCATCCGTGTTAAATCTACTCTCAAATAATGTGAAAATTTGTAGCATTTTTCAAGAAAAGTTTAAGATTTGAGATTTATAATACTTTGGCAAAATAGTTACTCTCTCATAGCATAATTAGATTGCTGTACATATTTTTATTTCAGTATTCATCTTTTAGAAATAGTTCCTAGATTTGTAGGACAGTTAAGTGTCAGTTAAATGGCAGTAAATGTCATTAGGAGATGAATCCATGTTGAAATTTGAATTGTAACTAAGCAAAAGTTAGCATCTTATCAACATTTATGTTTGCTTATATGCAATAAAACCTGTATATAAACACTGCCCAAGCGAGACAAGGAAAGTGGTCTTTATGGGCGGGTGGTCTTTATGGACAGGTTCCTTTAATACATGTCTCAGTGGGAAAAAATATTCAAGGGAAACAAATACTGTGGTCTTTATAGACAGGTGGTCTTTCTATACAGGTAGTTGCCAAAGCAGATTTGACTGTATTCCTCATTTACAGATCCGTCCTTTCCGTGAGGCCCATAAGAATAGATACCATGACAAGGAGCTGATGAAGCTGGCCAGGTACCTGAGTGATATCGCACCTCTTGATGACTTCAGTCATCTGAATCACAGGCACTGGGAGAGATACAAACCACCATCAAGATGATCGTTTCTAGAAAGTATGATTACATCATTACATGCTTTCATGCAAGGACATTAAGTTGTGGAGACTTTGAAGAAACACTGCAGGTTGCAGTTCATGGACAATGAAGCCAAGCATGTGGAGTTCTTGTAAATTTGTGTAATACAGAAAGGTGAAGACCGGGCTTTTTTTCAAGAACAGGTCTCAAAATTAACCTTTTTGTGCCTAAGTAATTCATATTTACATGTACTTAGTGTTTTTTTTCCCTCTTGAGCATTCAATTAGTAAATGTACAATACAGTGGACAGGTGTACTTTAAAAATTTGCAATATTCTGAATTTCTATAAGTGATTGTTGCCCTTAGGAGCTAACAAGTTGTTTTAAGATGAACCTAGCAATGTTTATACAGGCTAGGGCACCTCCATTCATTTTTTTAAAAAGATGATAAAGCTAATAATTTTTATTTCATTGTGTACCTTTCTGGTCTTTGGATTGTGTTGTAACAATATTTTGTGTTCGCCTTATCACGATGATGCAGGTAGAAGTCTCTGTGTGCACCGACAATCAGGACTTGATTTGGCACTGGCAAAAGCAACCTGTTTTTGTTGCAATTAAATATGTTGTCAGTATAAGGAAGTAAATATGCCCCTGCTTTTTCAAACAAAGGTTAGCCTCAATATCATTTATGTTTGCTCTGCATCTTTGTAGATACATGTATCCACATATATGCCTTTCACAGTCTTATGATGACCTGATCTGAGGGGAAGTGTATATTTCGGTGACCCAACATATGCTCCGGCGACGATTGCTTCAGGCTCTCTTTCATAGAAAATGCAATAAGGTTTTGTTTAAAGTTCATGTTTACGGTTTCGTATATTGTTAGGCGAAAAGTTGAAGTTGATGATGATGATGATTCCCAGCATTTGTATGGCGCCATATATCTGTTTAAAAACATTCAAAGGCGCAGACTCCTCCAATAAAGTTAGCATTCAAATGTCTGATGAAAGACACGAGTCTTGAGCGAAGTTCAGTATTTGGTTAGTGTACAAAACTGACATGAGCGATTGTTTTGCCAGGCCATGTGTCATACAACATATTTTGTCAGACTAGGTAGATATCCTGCAAGAGCATACAATTTTTCCTTAATTCTTTTAAGGGGTGTTTCCAGGGGATGAATCATTTAAGAGCGATGTCATGGAGTTCTGCTTGTCTTGCAGTATATTACATCTATTATTTTTGTTTTCACTTAATCTTTCTGAAATCATGATGAAATGAAGACACTTTCCTGTTTTCTGTTCTTAAACAATTAATGCACTTTGGAAAAAAAATCACAACATAAGCACTGGTTTTCATGCATTGTGATTGGTGGAAACATTTTCATGTATAATCAAGCTCTTTTCAAAATGAGCATTGACCTATCTGTAGGTCTGTGGTATGAGGAATATTCATATTGAGGAAAATCAATTATGACATGCAGTGGAAACTCAGTATAATGGGGTCCTTGAGACCATCAAGATTTCCTTGTTATAGCAGGAATCTCATTATATCAGGATTAAAAAACAAAATATAAAGAGCTGGGACCGGAATATTACCTTGTTTTATCAGGAATATTGTTATATCAGATCTCTTTATACTAAATTTCCACTGTATTAAGTTTGCATGTTTGCATGTTTTTCAGGTCAGGCAACTTGGGTTTCAGTAAAATACCTTGCAATTTTGTACACTAGGCTAAAATGAGACCAAATAGTACAATAACTGTTTGGTTACTTAGCCTTTTGAATGAAAGGCAATGATATGTTATATAAATACTGATTCATTTTATATTGAAACAAGTGACTTGATATAGACTCAAATCAGATACTTGATAATAAAGCTCGTTCAGTTGTATATTGTAGGTCTGTTTGTGCATTTGTCCACAATTGTTTTTGCAAATAATGTATTTGAAGATAAATCAGTGGTACAAATTGCCTCACATTTTTAGCAAGTACATGAACTGCCAAATTGGCATGTAAGGAAACTCTGAAAGAACAAGCAAGATAAGAAATGCTTGCTGACGTCAAAAATCGTTTTGGCAAATGCTTGTTGCTCAGCACACGTATCCTCGACAGGAAAATCTTGAAATTGATGATTTGATATTTGTTGTTTAAAGAAACAGTCTTCGGTAATACATTTTCAAAAACCATTTTGTCCACTTTATGGGAAAAACCCCCGGTGTTGTCACTCTGTATTGACTTTATGTATGCATGATCATTCGAAATTTCATGTAAAAAGGGATCTTTTTGTTGAGCATGTTCACAAACATGAAATGTTCACGATTTTTAAAAAAAGGGTTGTTTTCATGAGCTTGTACTCAAAATTGAAAAAAAAAGGTGTTTTTGAGCTTGTAGACCTCTACTCGAAATTGAAAATAGGGTGGTTTTTTTTTTCTGGTCCTTGTTTGCAAAAAGTGTACTTGGAATGCAAAAAATAGGGGTGTTTTTTAAAGGCCAATTTGTACCCGTTTTGTGCCAAATAGGGGTAAAAATGGCTGAAAATGTACTTGAAACACTGCGAAATGGGGGTCAAATTCTGGGTTGCCGAACGATCATTGTTACACCTTTGAATGCAAACCTATCAAAAATTCTCATTTCACAACTTAATAGAAAAAAAGAAAGCAGGGAACTTTGATACCAGCCAATTACTTTGAGGGTTCAGCTCCTTGAAGAGTGTAATAATGTGGATGGGGTATTCACTAGCCAGATGAATGTTGAATTAGGATGTCTTAGTAAAATAAGGTATTAACCCATTCATGACAGGAATTATTTAAAGCCTAATTTGATCAGCTTTTATTCTTCAAATTGGCAACACCAACATTTTTATTTTATTGCTACATTTTTCTTATGAAACGTCATATATCTGAAATGAATATAAATTGACAGAAATTATGATGAAAAGTCAAAAAGTTGCCAATTTGCAGGGGAAAATGGTGATTTTAAACTTTCTATCACATTGCCAATTTAAGGATTTTTTAATGCTTATTTTCCTTTAAAAAATTTCCAGCATCAAACAACGAATATTGACGCAACCAAAATGGGCACAGTTTGTGTAGAATTTTTTGCTCTTTCTGCTCATGTATTTGGTATGATTTTTAGGGCTTTGCATCAAAAGATATTAGGCCAAACCACAAAATGTGGACCTCTGTCACGAATGGGTTAAATGGAGGAGAGACATGGGAAGGAAAATGAGAGGAATGGAGAGAGTGAGATGGGGATGAAAGTGAGAAAGAGAGAAAATGAGGGGTGGGGAATATAAAGAGAGAAAAGGTGGGATGGATGGCTGGGGAAATAAGGAAGCGGATGTGTGGAAGGGAAATTCCCCGATCGATCGCGATCGACGCGACAATCAAGCGTGGATACACGCGCGTGACGTGATGATGACGTTTTATGACATGACGTCTACGTCTTGTGTTTTTAAATTTGCATAATTGTTCATGGCGGACAGAGCGCTACGGTATAGAAAACGGAATTCTGAACACGGGCAACATCGCAAGAAATGGCAGACAAGGGCAATGGCATTAGGGAATTATTTGAGAACACACATGCACGTAGTGGTATGACTGAATGGCCATGTGGGGATTTAAATTCAGAGTCTAAGCATGACGAGAGCAAGAACAAGAAGTAAGTTCAGCTGACTTTTGTTTAACTTTTAGTTGCGGCGCACCCTGGGCCTGGTCCCTGGCCTGGCCGCTTGAGGCAGGGTCTCACTCAGTGCATGCCGCTACGGCCTACGCCTACGCCGCGGTTCCGCTTAGAGTTAGACATGTTTTGGTTTAGATCTAGACTTTAGGACTAAATTACATTGAGTCTACGTAACTGTTAGTCTGACTTAGGTTGAGGTGCCACTGGATCTATCTTCATATCTACTCAAGATCTCTCCCTCTGTCTCCCTCCCGCTCAGATTCTGACTCCCTTGTCTAATAACTGTATTGACTAGATCTATTTATTGACTATGCATTTTGTGTAAATTGTAAATTATTTTTCGAAAGACAGAAGCATCCCAGCCCGGGCATCCCAGCCCCATGCCCAAGGCCAGGCGCCGCCATTGCCTGTTACTTGTTAGTACTAAAATACTCTGAATCCAGGCTAACCTTTTCAGGTTATTATTCAGCAAAAGCATGCAGACATAACCGGTGTGTGGATACAAAATACTTTTCATAAGAAGTGACTTTGAACGAATAGATCTTACCTTACTGATACTGTCTGATGTTACACTAAAATTGATTTTTCAATCCACTATCATCAGTTTGACACAGAATGCAGATCGACCTTTTACTTTAGTTTTACTCATTGTAGACACTGTTAGAATTCATAGATATGAATCTAATGTGTCATTGTGTGAGTTTTTATTAGGCCTAAAGTTTATCTAGATTAGACCCTATAATTGTTAACGAATAACGTACCATTTCTTTATTTATTTTCATATTCAGGTTTATGCTATCAGGTGAACCCATGACAAACAGATTACAAACTTTACAGGCAAGTATTTTCTGATTGATAAATTCTTTCTTTTATCTCTGTTTATTTTCAAGTCATAGAGATCTACATACAACAGCTTTAAAGTTTAAACTTGATTAGACCGTGTTGGAAACAAGTCTGTAAATGTTTTATTTGGCTTTCTCATCACTCCTGTTGGTTACTCTGAAATTAAGCTTGAGCATGTTTTTAGTTTAAGCTATTTTCTTCCCTGTGACCTAAATGTAAATTCCCTCTTTCCATAGGAAATGCCACCTGCAAGTTATGGGTTGCCAGATGGGCCAAGCAGTGATGGTGATTTTGATTACCAGAAAGAAATGCAGAACTTAGACAAGCTCTCATCTGAGTTGGATACTATCAGGCAACAGCTCATGGCAGATATCTGTAAGTGTACCCCATAGATTTGTCTTGAAATGAACCTCATTGTGGTTGTGGTAATGGACTTGTGTAGATATTCATGAAACTAGAAAAACTAAAAGATGTGGCAGTGAATAATGGGGGGTGGGGTCTCACTTTCACTTTAAACATAAAAGGCAAATATTTTTGTTTGCTAAATAATTTATGATAGATTTAGTGGCACAGAAAGTGTAGTCTAAGTTCTGGGTACTTTTCATTTAATGCAGTACGTTGTCAACTTCTGCAAGTGGACTTGGCTACTCAGTTTGACCCAGCACTTGTCCAACAGTTGAGATCAACCAAACTCTCATGTGAGAAGTGTGAACAGACCATGGCGGATTCCGTTGATGCCGAGATGAAGCCCTGAAAGAAGTTTGCAGACTTTTATATTGGACTAAATTATCATTGTCGGGAGAATCTTTGTTGTGTAAACAAATATCCCATGAAGCCCATATGTTGTACTTTTTTTTTAATGTTCTTACAAAGATTTTTTTTGTTTTGTTTGAAATTCTGATACAATGTAGGATTTATATCTATGATATATATTCCTGTATTAGTTTATTGTGGTATGTTTGTTTTTTTTTTTTCCTCCATAACTTATTCATAACCTCAGCCGCAGTTTGTTTCTCTGTCTTTTGATCCTTTCGTATAAGTTGAATTTTCTCTAAGTCGAAGCATTTTCTTCAGTCCCAAGAAATTCGACTTAGGCAGAGTTGACTGTATTTTCAAATGCACAACTGTAATGACGAATCAGCACAGGAACTGTTCTCAATTTGGTCATATATTTATTTACATCATAATTCTTTAACTGTACAAGCCACACCTCATAATAAAAGTCTTCTGATTCCAACAATGCATCACATTGCATTATTCCAATGATCATGATACCACTTGATAATGGATTTTATTATGTTGCAGAATGATATTTCGCTTAGATTTCTCAACAAATGTGAGCAAATCATAAGTAATACGGCACATATTCTCAAGCATCAAGTATAATAGTTCTGAAAATGAATTCCCCAGAATAGAATAATTAACTTTTCCAACACCAATTCATTTCTGAAGACAAAGGCAGTTCTAAAGACAAAGCTCAATTGGAAGACATTAGTCGTATAACTTAAAATGAAGGAAATAACAATACATTCTCAGTTAACACATAGATCACTGTGTAATAATTATTCTATCAAAATAAATTATCAGTTTTTATGCAAAATAAAGCATTCTGTAACAAAATAACCTCCGAGAGGTTCTAAAAATGACTTGAAAATGTTCTTGCCTTCAAAATACAGTTCCACCAATATTCAGCAGTTTTAGCATAACGTCAATTGAGTTTTATCAAGACCATAGCACACTATACAATCCGACTGCGACCAGATTTTGGAATAAGGCATTTTGCATTAAATATGAAAGTTTAAACAAGTAAAATTATCTGAAATTATCTGAGATTCGGAATAAATACAGGAATACTAATATCAAAATTTTGGTTAACTGCAAGCCTCTAGGTCAGAGCATAGGCCAAATCGGCTTCAAATCATAGCCAATCGCAAAATTGCTATGACATCATTACGGTTTGGAATTGACTTTGCTTTTATACAGTAGGTCTACGAGAAGGCTTGTATGGGCTCGTAATAGCCCAGAGTTTCAACACTTAGTATTTGTACGACAATTTAGAACTTTGATAGTCTGATTTTCCACATATGAATGTTCACATCAAATACTGTAACATTTTTTTTCCCAAATCAGATTGCAGACAGATAGTGTAGTGTGCTTCATTACTTTCGATCAGAAAAATCATGACTGGAATGTTCGGGTTCACTGATACTTTTAACTTATCAGGCCTTGGCACATTTCTACAAAGATCAATTTAAACAATTCTGATGAAATACATTGTAAAAGGACACTATATACCAGCAAATGAAAAACTTGACTCACAGCACAAAAAATAAGAAAAGTTTCAGTTCGATTTCTTGCAGTCTACTGCCAGAAGATGACATTAAGCACACTTCTAATGAACTAATAATACCAGAAAATATTCATTATAGATTTAAAAGAATCTGCAGTGCCAAATTGTAATTAATCCAAGCATTACCTAAAGGTTATGTCACTGGAAAAATAACTTCAGATCAATTAAAAATACATTTAAGGAAATAAATGTCTTTTGACCTATAGGTATTTAGTTTAGACCACCTTCAAATAATCAAAACAAGATATCATCTTAATCAAATATGTGACCTTGTGTAAAAGATATGTCGTACCTTAATTTCTAAAAATGTAAGTCTCTGAAACAAAACAACAGTAGGAATAACCTACCTGTTTCAGTTGTTCCAGAAAAACAGAAATCAAATGTAAAAAAGGAAAACACTACAATAAATTGCACATAATAGTATACACATTCCAGTACTACTATCTACTAAAGCACTCATTCTGAATATTGCTTCAGCAGCACTGTCAGGAATGCAGTAGAAGAACAAAATAGAGCAATGATGCAATGCTTTATCGATTCAAGTCCAATATATTTCTCCATAGCAAGATTGCCCTTTTGGCACATAAACATGAAGAGGGCGACTTGATATTTATAGTTAGTAGAACTTGATGGGACAGACCATTCATGCCACCTCTTCCTTAAAGATATCGAAGCATTCAAGGAATATTTTCCTCCAAGGTACCCTATCGGTTGACAACAACCAAAGTAAACTGTATATTTCAGTAGTTTATCATGCTCTCTGGAAGCTTGAGAAAATATCCTTTGACACTGCCTTTATCAAGTCTCTGATAAAGTTGGTATTTGCAGACTACCACACTGCTAGCATCATCTAGATGAATCCAAAATTCCTCTGTTTGCCACAGGAAGCTCCCATTTACTTTGAATTTGAAATCTACCAAGCTGCCATCTTATCTAGATGAATTTTCAATATTCCTCTTTCATAAACTGTGAGAGGAAGATGGGATATTACAGTCTGATGGAGTTTAAGTTTGAAGACTACCTATACGCCATCATTATCTGGATGAATTGGAAATTCCTCTGCTTCGTAAATTGTGTGTGGAAGGTGGAACATAGTCCTCATACAGTTGCCTACAGATATCACTCTCACTGATTTCATCACTGTCTGGTCTAAGGTCTGGGTCGTGGGATAGCAGCCATTTTGCAAATTTTGCCTTGATAAAGTTGAAGGTGAAGAGAAAAAAAAAGACATGAGTGGCACATATTTAGCTATTTTGGCAACTTTATGTACTTTAAAGTGAAAAAAAAGACTGAAAAACAAAGGAAAAACAAATATCAATTGCAAGATTCTCATTTATAAAAAAACCCATAACCTTAAAAGTGATGACAACTTATTACAAGTGTTAATTGACAGATATTTCGTGTATATCCATGACAAAGCTCAAATTTGGATATCTCTATTAATGATAAAAGAACATATTGACAACATAAATAGACACAGAGTTAAAATGTTAAAGTCAAGTCGAATGTAGTTTACAAAACTGCACGAATGTTTTTACAAATATTGCATTAAGAGTACTATGGCTACGGCAGATTATAACACAAAAATTAAACACTCATTTTCATGAAGTATTTTTCTTTCAGCTTACCTCCAAGGGCAGTTCTTTGGTGAATCTTCTCGGGAAGTCTTGTCCCTTGGCTTTGCACATGACCTGAGTAGGCATGAAGAAATATGAGTCATTCACAAATAGTTTTTATTTTTTTCCTTTCTCTCTCTACAAGATACTTCTTCAGGTAACAAAATGTGATGAAATAGAATTTTAAAATGTGAATAAAAAAGCAGCAAGGCTCCAGTCCCATTCAAAATACAGAATGATACACCATGCAAAGTGCAAAAAACTATTGAACAGAAATGACATGTATCACCTGTTCAAATGATTAAAAAAAAATAGATGAATCCTTGACCACGCGCGGTCGAAATTTATGCCTCCGTAATTGCCAGATCAGAAATATATGGCACATTCATGTTGATTTTTTATTTTCATGTATACAATGACACAGGGAAAAAAATTAATCATTTTTTTTCCACGGCTACTTTTTGAGCCCACCTGCCCGAATTTTCTGCATTGTATTAGTTTACATTGGACCCTATGAGAATTTCAGGGGCTCTTTTTTAGTTTTCTAGGGCTTTTTTTGGCGTTTCGGGGGCGTATTCGCCCTAAGCCCCATGTATTTTTTTCCCTGCAATGACATCTTTGACATGACCTCTGACCGTGTGACCTTCAAATCAAATGAGACCTTTATGAGACTTCCCATATGCATACATGAGCCAAGTTTGAAGTTGAACCGTCACAGAGTTAAGTTATCACAATAACAAGCAATTTTAATGTATATAATGACCTCTATGACCTATGACCTTTAACCTTGAGACCCAAAAATCTAATCAGATTACTAGCCCTCCCATAAGCATACATGTGCCAAGTATGAAGCTGCTCTGTCAATTGGTTGAGTTATCGCGAGAACAGCCCATTTCTATGTACATAATGACCTCTATGACCTTTGACCTTCGACCCTGAGACCCCCAAATCTAATCACATCATTGTCCCTCCCATATGCATACATGAACCAAGTTTGAAGTTGATCCGCAACATGGTTGTTGAGTTATTGCGAGAACGAACCCTTTCTATGTACATAATGGCTTCTTTGACCTTTGACCTTGAGACCCCAAAATCTAATCAGATCATTGTCCCTCCCATATGCATATATGAGCCAAGTTTGAAGTTCATCCGTCAAATGGTTGTTGAGTTATCGCGAGAAAGAACCATTTCTATGTACAGAATGACCTCTGTGACCTTTGACCTTGAGAGTTGAGATCCCAAAATCTAATCAGATCATTGTCCCTCACATATGCATACTTGAGCCAAGTTTGAAGTTGATCCATCAAACGGTTCTTAAGTTATCGCAGAAACGAAAATGGGACGGACGGACGACCTGAAAACATAATGCCTCCGGCAACCACCCAAGGTGGGCGGAGGCATAAAAATTACTGAAGTGAAAGACTTTGATTTGTATTTGATTTTAGCAATGTGTTTTTAAAAGTGGAAATAACTGAACTGAAGTGAACAAACTTATGTCCACCATAAAGCTGAATTTAAAATATGATGGGGTTCTGCACAGCTCAATCAGAAATTCATAAATATAAAGAAGTATTTGTGCTGGATGAGGGACTTACCATGATGCGTTCCATTTGGGTTGAGAAGGGATGGAACAACTCAAAGAAGATGAGTCCAAGAGAAAAGATGTCCACCTTGTGATCATAGTTCTGTCCTGATACCTATGATAACAAGCAGTAGCATTACATGAACATTATTTCTGATGCACAATGTACTTCCCTGAGCAATGCAAACAAAAGACTACATATGTATTCAGCAAGTGGCTGCAGAAAAAGTATTTCACTTTAAGCCAGGTCAGAGGCAAAGTGCAGTTTGGAATTCTCATCTGCTATCACCCGGAAGTAGAAATTAAATATGTAGATAAGAGATATTAGAATATCAAAATAAGACAGTGTAACAGATTACAGTCCAAAATCTGCATGCACCCGAAAATTGTTCTGAAGTCAAACAGATATGGACTCTCCTCTCACAGCACAGCATTTTACAAGCTTACTTGAATTCAGTATATTTCATTTCAGTCATTACCTACTCAACTAAAAATTTACACACCCCTGTATCAAAACGCAATGATGGAAAATTAATGACTGAAACATGTTCACAATAAACCCTTAAGGCTCATTCAGATATCTAGAGGAAAACCCCCACGGCTTTCTTAGTGTTCACATATCACAGCCTTGATGCTATACAGCCAATCTCCTGAATCCTGATCGATTGTGATCGGCGATATAGCCAGCAATATAGCGCCCATCTTGTGGCGAACAAGCATACGTATTGTTTATTGTTAACAATATGGCAGCCTCCAAACATCGTAAAACGTTGTAGACACGTATAAAAACGCAAGAAATCCAGCAAGCTAATCTTACTTCCATTGTTTCTATTTCATTGATTTAAGGTTTGAAACATAATATTGTGTGAAAACTAGACCCTATAATAGAACTTTAGTTCTTAAACCGGTTGAATTTCAGAGCCTTTTGACAATGTTATGTATTTCTTTATTTCACTGAGGCACCAGTTTCGACCAGAGCAAAGCTGTCGAGCCCCGGTTTACAAAAAAATCAAAATGACTCAGGCTTACCAAAAGTTGTGCTGACAACAATGTGATGTCATATAACTCTATAAGAATTTGATTGGTCCACACTTTTTTGCCTCCAGGTGGCCCCTAAATACGCCTTTTTATCACAGCATTTTTAATTTTTTTTTTGCTTCCTCATATCTCATTCATTTGTTTAACAACAACAACAACAAAAATGTGGGGAGTTACCGCAGGGGTTTTCCGCTTCACATGTAAACAAGCCTAACTTGTATCCAATAATTCTCTAAAAACAGAATCAGCTGTAAACAATTTCTGCTGCACATATTCTGTTAGGAATTGAAAGGGCATTATGTCTTTATAATGAAGCAAAGCCCTTCTGGCTCTCAACAGAAAACCATATGTTGTCTTAATACCTGTTCTGGGCACATGTACAGCTGAGTTCCCACTTTGCCTGTATGAAGATTTCCAGCAGCCCCGTCCGAGGAGTCCTCAGCACCTTCCATGCTTGTATCGATGGCCGTCACCAAACCAAAGTCTCCTACTTTCACTTTCCCGTCCACAGAGAAGAAGATGTTGGAAGGCTGAATTAGTTTTGGGGGAAAGGGCATTTACTTGTTAATTTCAGAATCAAGAGGCATTGTTCATCTTATGATTGACATTGCTTGAAAGATAACAAATTTAAACCTAGACGACGTGTGGAGCACCAAGTGCCAAGCACTCCATCCTTTACATATTGCACACATTCAGTCACAAAATTAATGTAATGACTTTAGCCATGATATGACTAAAAAGTGTTGAATATTCAGTCAAAACATTATGGAAAATGGTAAATGAAGAAAGGCTTCAAGCCTGGAGCTTTATGAACCACAGGATTAGTTCAATTCATTAAGCTGGGGTTTCTATCTGGCTTAAAGTTGGTTCACTTTGGAGACCAATTCTTTTTATTCTCTTACGCATTTCTGAAAGCACTTGAAGATGCACGATACTGGTTCTGTTGAACACATTGTGCATTAACAAGATAGTAATGGAATGCCTCACCTTGAGGTCTCTGTGGATCATGCCACATCCATGGATATAGTTGACGGCTTCCAGGATCTGATGAAAGATATGAAGCACCTTGTTCCTATCCCTGGACAGGGTGTTTGTGCTCAGCCAATCCTTGAGGGTCTCCTTCCGACACAGCTGCATCTGAATGTACAGATAGATCTTTGGAACTTTTGTCACTGCTGAAGGTGGAGTAGGGGTATGGCTTGGAATCGAGGCATGGTGTGATGACATCACTTTCAAATGTTCTTCAACACAAGGGGTACTGCTTGGGGTGGAACTGTTCTTGGAGGATTTGGATGTGTCCAATCGTGTGGACTCCGAGGCCGAGTCTGAATACCTTTGCTGATCGTTGCATCCCGAATCCTCGAAGACAATCTGGAATGATTCGCTTCTATCAAGGTCTCTTACACCCTTTGCATCATTAGCATACCGCTTAAAGGGTACGTCCATGGTGTTATTGAGGGATGTATCAGTACTTCTGTTCGATTTACTTTCATCCAAGTTACCAAGATTTTGTGGAGTCTCTTCTCCCGAGTCTGAGTCAATGCTCATGTTCTGACTACTTTCCCCTTCTGTGCCTTGGAATACAATACTGAATGAACCACTCTCCTCAAAGTCATTTCCCACATCAAAACCCCTACTGAAATCATTGACAGATCCAGGAAAAAGAATGTCAGACTCTACTCCAACACTCTTGTTGTCTCCTTTCTGGTTAACGCTGTCATCACGACTGATATTGCTGTCATCTGACAGATCAAATTTTAGGATGGGGCTTTCCCTCGTCCTACTAAAGGGAGCATAGCTGGAATCCAGGCCTGATTTACCACCAGTCTGTTGCATCAGCTGCTCATGATTGCGGATGAGTTCACTGTTTTTGTTGAAGAATGCTGGAGTATCCATAGAAGAAAGAACATCATTACCAGTAAGACTGCAAAAAACAAACAAACAAACAAACAGAGAAACAGGATGTTATAACTGCTTATTAATACATTATCACACGACAGTGATACATGTAAATTGGCATGCAGATGATATAAACATGAAAATCACGGTTTCAACAGGTAAAGTTTATCTTCTTTTTTTTTTGTCACATTGAAGTCCTTGCTATGGTTTCTGGATGTTATCTTTGATTTAAAAAAAGGTGTTCTCTCTAAGAGTAACTGGCACAAGTATAAGCTGAATAGTAAAATACCTGCCATAATCTAAACATTTCCCCTTTTTAACACCCAGGCTGTCCTTAGTATTCATTATGCATTCTTCACACAAGAACAAAAGAAAACATTCTTAGTAATTTCACTGTTAAGTTCAACCAAGCAGAAGCAAAAGAGAAAAGTTCCAACAAATGTTACCTATTTCAAGATAGGTTCATTCTTAAGAAGTGACTGTTCTTAAAGAGTGAAACCATGATGACACAGTCAAAATATCATAACACACTGGCAGACAGACTTACTTACCTTTCACCCACAAATTGCTTATCCTGGATATCTTGCCAACCGAGAGGAGGTTCTTCAAGCCACGAATTGAAGTATCTCACAATGCCAGAATGATCCAATATAGCCAGAGTCCTAGCTTCCCTCAGGACTTTATCTCTTGCCTCTTCTCTGTTAACAAACAAATAAAAATCAATAACTAGTGCGTTAGATTTTCTTGATTTATTCATATTTCAGTCTGTGTAATTACTATGCTCTCCAGTTTAAGGAAAAATGACATGTAACTTCTTTTTTCACAATTATACAAATTACAAAAAAATACGGAAGTGATTAAGAATACCAAATACACACTGTCAAACACTGCAATATTACTCACTTACATACACACAGACCATAGATTGGACAATGTCTACACTGTGTTCAACAGAACAAAATAATTTTCACTATTTTCAATAGATCCCAAATAACTGCTTCTGCAACACTGGCAGAAGAGTATACAAACATTTATTAGTTGTTCAGAAGTGAATCAGACGAAGTCTGTAACGTGCAGTTCAGGTCCTGAAGGAGTTATAACACAATGTCTCAAATTTTGTACCTATTTGGAAGGGTGATTCTCTTGACTGCATAGCTGTTCTCATCCACTTTGTTCTTGGCTCGGAAGACGATTCCAAACCCACCTTTACCAAGACACTCAGTGTGCTCAAAGTCAGTCAGATACCTGCAGAATATTATAAGCACAAAGATGAAGGAGAAAAGGGATATTGTATTTTCTTTTCTGTTCAGAGCTCATTTTTCAAATATACTTACTCATTCATTCACAAAACAATTTATTTTCACCAGTAATTTATGATATCCTCCTGGCTTTAAATCAACATACTGCAAAGAATCTTAATGAATGTAGGTATGAATGCACCATAATGTTGGTTCATATATTTCTAAAGAACTTGTACTGATGTCCAGACACTTGAGTATTTCTCTGGCTCTCTGACAAATAATGTGCATGGTTGCATAATTACATGTGCCATATATTAACAAAATTTAAGAGATGGGAGAGATAAAGTGGAATACATTTTGCAACTCATCCTGAACTTCAAATGAAACAATGACATGCAAGATCATTTTACTATAGTGTCAATGGCTGTGAAATGCAGTTCGTTGTCTAGATTTGTCTTATTTCAAAAATTTGGCCGACAGATTGAGGAAACTGGTCTTCCAGTACTAAAGCTATGCTTGACAAAGTAAGGGTGTAAAATATGAGATTGACAGATGCTGTAATTTCGGTATAAAAAGTATGTTTAGTTTTCCCTCTCCATTTGCAAGACAAAATCTCGAAATGAGCATCAACCACACTCCTATGTTGACTGTTGACACAAAGAGACAAATACAAGAAATATGTAAGGACATTTTAAACAAATTACTATTCCTTTATGAAATCAACATTTTTGTCATGGAATGTCGCCTTCTTCCATTGTGGGAATTCACTTCAACTCTCATATGTTGTGTGCTCTACAAGTATCTTGTGTTTGTTTAGGACAGATAAGCGGTTTTTATTATCATCTGAGCTGCAGCGAACCACTTTGATTGGCCTATTTGGGATTCTGCTTGCAGGGACTGCTGGTGTAGGGTTATCTGTTGATACCCAAAGTGGTTATTGTTCAAAATGACACTATATACTGTATATACAACAACAACAACAACAACAACAACAACAACAAAACAAACCTTGACTTGTACCCATCTGCACTGTTTGCTTCTGGACTGGTGGATTGTGCCTGTTCCCTCTCTGTGTCCACTCCTTCACTTACAAGCTCTTTCTGAGCAGCTCTCTTTCTCCTTCTTGGCTTAAGGACATAGTGGAAGAAGAGTTGCATCCCAATGGCGAGCAGCATACTGGTTCCAAATATCTCTCTCCTGTAACATGAAGAGGCAGTACAAAAAGCTACCAGTTTGTATTCAAGAAAGTTTGTTAAATCTTAATAAGAGGACTTTGCCAATCATAAAATTACTATTATTAATATTCTATTTTAAATATAATACAAATTTCTAAGATAATTTCAAAAGTAATGAAATGGGTGGAGTCAATTCACTAGTGTATGGAAAGCAAAGTTACAGCCTTCCACTAATCTGCGTATTTGACTTTTCTCTTTCCACTCAGTCCAATGTTTTTCCATGTAGGTTTAATATTCCCTAAATACTTTGCTTATCCCTTGTGAGACCTTTTTCATACATCACTTAAACAAAATATTGTTTATGCACCTTGAGCACTCCTCAGAGTGTATTTGGCACTACATAAGTTACATCTATTATTATCATTATTTTTTATCATTAGTAGTAGTAGTAGTATTATCATTATTATCATAATTATTGTTATTAATAATATACTCGTTCTTTGCTGATAACTCACCACCATGTCCACACAGACACACTGAAGAGTATTTCTAGGCTGCCTTCTCCACTATCATTGACCTCTAATTGTCTGTTCTGAGGCATCATATGAACAGGTGTCAGCTGATGCAGTAAGTAATAGCCATTGTCTGCGGAAAAAAAATAAAATAAAAGTAAACAAAGAGCATTATCACTAACAATATACAGTTCTTGTATAGCGCATATCACATTAAGATGTAACATCTCTATGCACTTCCAAAGGACTTGGATATAAGCTTTAGCCAGGCAGCCTTTTTTTTTACAGCGCACAAGCATTTCAAGGAATAAATTCCTGCCAGGTACCCATTCACCTCACCTCGGTTGAGTGCAGCACACTTGTCCTTCTCTTTACATATCTATGATTCACCACTTCTTCTCAGTAACTATTGATTAATGTGGCACCTTATCATTTCATTCAGTTTGAGATTATTTTCCACTTATAACAAGACTAACAGAAACATATACAGATACAAAATGATAACATCATTTACATAATGATATATGATATAACATCATAAATCAAATTTTGAGAGGAACCACCACAGGCCAAAGGCCTGTAAGATTTTAGCTCCAAGATATAATAAAAAACAATTATCTATCTAAACATAACATTTCAAAACTGAAAGAGAAGACGATTTCCCAAAAAAAATATGCTGACAAGATATTTGTATAAGTGAGCTAGAAATTCTTGTCAAAATATCTTCTCTTTTCTAATATGGAAATGCCAAAAGGAAGGAACAAATTTGCACTAAGTATAAGACTTTACAGAATAGAAAAGGCTATCCACTTAGTTTCTCACCAAAGGGATACTGGTTCCACACCGTAACATCCTTTCCAACCTCTCCCTTCTCCCTGTTGCCTGCCTGCAAGTTCTCCTCGTTCTTAGCTGCTACAAGGGTGGGAGTCCTAGAGACAGAGGTATATGCGTAGGGTCTCCAGCGTACCCTGGGTGCTATCAGGCTACCATCCTGAGGGTTGGCATGCCCCCTCTGCGCTGCCCAAGCTGCCTGGGAGATTTCAGAGTCAGTGTTTGATGACGGCTGGACATAGAGCTGGTTCTTGTGGTTACCTATCAAAAGAGAATCAAGGATGAATAAAATGAACACATTTCATGCCTAAAACGTGAATTATCAAAATGGAATGTGCCCATACATGTACATTAGATATGCTATGAAGTCAACGTTCATTGATTATACCTTTCCTCTCGTATTTTGTTTTTAACACGGATAACAGGGCGCGACAAATCCGCTTGCCCGCTTGCCCGGGGCAAGTAAAAATCACGGGCGTGCAAGCAAATGTCAAACTCACTTGCCCGATCGGGCAAGTGGTGATTTTTACAATATAAGTATTCGAAATCAAATTAGCCTATAGAAAGGTGGAAAAAGTCACAATTTCCATATAATCTCAAACCGGCAAAACCAGAGAAATTGAAGTAAGATTATCATGATTTATCGCTAAGTTTATATCCACTTATTGTCCGAAAACGGTCTGTAGAGGCTGCCATATTGAAAACATAAACGCATATTTCACTAGATCCCAAACTGACTCGACCATTGCGGACTTGACTGGTCAGTACGGTCCACACACAAGACTCGCACTTTTGCAAAACGGGTAACCGTTAAAAAAATGTAGAGAAAAATCCTTCCACACAACTGGCAAATCATCGGTAAAATTCACATCTCACACCTTTGAAATGCCCTTCCAATGTCAATATTTTCTTAAAAGTGGTTTAATTTGGTCATTTACTAACAATGAAAAGAGATAATATCAGTTCCTTCTTGGATCAGAAAGATCGAGTGTGAATGATGCCGTCATTACCGTACGACAATTAGTACATTCCCACGTATGTGTTTTCGTGTTGGTTGATGTACTTAACATCACACGGTACCATTCAAAAGTCGATCTTTCTGAGCGAAGAAGGAAATGATAATTTCTCTTTTTATTTTGAGTAAACAACCAAATTAAACCACTTTTAAGAGAACATGGACATTGGAAGGCCATTTCATAGGTGTGAGACATGAATTTTAACTATATTTTGGCAGTTGTGAGGAAGGATTACAGGCTCTCTTTATTTATTTTTCATCCAGCATTATTGTAGATCTATTTTAAACAGTTACTGTTGTCTTCATTTTTTTCTTAAACGGGTTTTAAACATTTTGCAAAAACCTGAAATGACTAAGCCCTATTTAAAATGATATTTACTACTGGAAAAAATGAGATAAAAACAAAGGAAATAAAAAGAAAATTCGGGCAAGTTGTTCTTCCTTGAGGGCAACCAAATTTTTTTTCACTTGCCCGACGGGGCAAGTGAAGAAAAATTTTTTTGTAGAGGCCTGCAGATAACATGTATTTAACACAGTAACATTCCTCTGCATGTGCATGTTGGAAAAACACAAACATTTAACACCTAGGAAAACATCTATGTAAAAGGGTACTTGTTCAGATTAGCCTTTTAACATTAAGAACCTTTGTTTTCAATTTGTATTCTATGTATAGAATACTAGAGTTCATCATGAAAAACCTTCAACCTCTCCAAAAAGTGAAAAAAATTTCATTAAACATGAATACACCATGTAAGGTGAAATTTCACTATGCTTCAATAAGCTTGCCTTCAACTTTATCATGGAATTGACCGAGAGGGTAATCTTACTTTTTTTTGTTGTTGTTGTTGTATATACAATGCAAAAGTGAACAATAGTCCATTACCTCAAATGTTTCCTACAACGTGGCCAGGGAGGGAATTCCACAAGCCAACATAATTGATGATTTGTTACTCACCAATGAACAGCATGGGCTGGGAATAATCCGAGAAGAAAGGGGTCATCAGAGGATCCGCAGCAGAGGAGAGGCCAAGGGTCACTGGTTGAAAGAGGTCCACCTCACTCACAATTCCATTGTGGATAGTCCAGGCACTTGCTATACAACTCTCCATCTAAGGAATGAGAAATAGGAACACACACTGTTTAATAGTGAATTGTCACTTGGTCTACTCCCACTTTGTCTAATGCCCATTTGGTCTCATCCCACATTGTCTAATCCCATTTTGTCTACAACCAGTTTGTCTGATAACCATTTGGTCAAATTGCCACTTAGTCCATTTACCATCTCGTCTAATTTGCAGTTAGGCTATGCCCATTTTGTCCTATATCCACTTGGTCTAACACCACTTAGTCTATCTGATTGGATGAACTGGTAATAGACCAAACAGTCAATAGACAAAATGAGGAAAACTAAGTAGACGAAGTGGCAATTAGACCATTTGGTCATTAGACAAAATGACAATTAGCCCAAGTGGATATTAGACCAAGATTGGACCAAATAGCAATAGACCAAAATGATAGTAGACCAAATGGGTTTAGCTATGGTGGTGTTAGAAGATCTGACAATTAGGCCAACTGGTAGTAGACCAATTGGCTGTAAACCACACTATCATGAAAGGATTTCTCATTGGTTCACCTTAGCAGAGATTACCCCTAATAAAGTGTAGTGATGATAGTGCTACTGTGATAGTAATAACTGACAAAATAATATGATATATAAAACCCCATTTCAATAGGATACTATGCACTATCGTTACAAAGAAATATAGACAGAAGAATAGAGGTATTTTCCATATTTTTTTTTCAGTTGGTCAAATAAGATAATTCATAAAATGACAGTAAGTTTTCATGTAATCCACAGCCAAAATGGCAACTGATTGAAAATATATTTAGGTACTTGTACTACACAATACAGCCAAAACAAAGCTGGAACACCCGCTGAGACCAAATAAACAACATATCTTCAGCTTGATATTTCACAAAACCTACCTCATGAGACCAAAGCAGCTGCCTCCCGCTAGCCCCACCTAGAGCAAACACTGTCTTGGCTGCCATATCCACCTTCACCGATGGTACACCATCGTCATCATCGTATTCATTGTCCACCTCGCATACCACATCTTCCTCAACATCTAGGCCATCATTTGATGGCAGCTTCCCTTTCAGGAAAGAAACGTCATGCTGGCCAACACTGAAATTCCATCTGAGAAGGAAAAGAAATTACATCGAAATGATAATGCAATTACAATACCTTTTTTTCCCCTATAAATGGAACAAAGGTCATATTTAGTATCCTTTAAAAAGGCAGCTTGTGTTCATTTCGTACCTGTACATCTAATCATTTTACCTGAAAGAGCTACACTATTTAAATAAATAAAAACAAAATACATCAGTAACTGTGCTTCATGCAAACAATGGATAGTTTGAATAATGTATAGGCCCATAAAGCAATGCATTCTGAGTATTTCATGAAAAATCTTGAAAAAAATTTCTTTGGGGTGAGTTGGCATGGGAGGTTAATCTTCTATTGCAGATCAGTATTCCTCTTTTCACACAGCAAAAATATTTATTCTACATAACACATTATTTCTTAACCCCCCCCCCCCCTCCCCCTCTCTCTCTCTCTCTTTCAATATACTCACTTTTCTAGACCATTTCTTTGGTCTACTGCCCTCACTGTTTGCCGGGTATGCTGAATGACAATGATATCCTGGTCATCTGATGTTTCGTCTCCATAAAGCTGACATCCACCCGTTCCACAAATATAATGCAACTGGAGAATGGTCAGAATAGATTGAAAAGAACTTGATAAACTTGATCAATGGCATGGTACAACTGAAAATCGTGACTGAAGACATGTGCTGTTTGATGAAAACTCCTGCATGAGGATAATTCAGTTTTCGACAGTATCTCAATGAACAAGAAATCCTTTGTTAAAATATCCAATATGTGAAGTTTGAATGAACATTACAGTATGAGGGAATATAACATCAAGATTTGATGAATCTAAAAGAAAAAAAAAATTGAACCCAATAATATATGAAATATCATAATTCTATGAAGATACCTTCTCAGATTTTAATTTCAAAATTTTTCTAGGTAAATAAAAACTTCAGATCAATTTTTCTGCATGTCTTAAAAGTTGAATTAAGATCAACTGTTTTCACTTGCTAATATAAAGTAAAGAAAAATGAATCACTTGACAATGTTTATTTTCTTCAAATATGGTACAGCAGAGGTTGTACTTATTAAATACATTCTTATCATGCAAGAGATGTGCTACAAAACAAAGAATTGAGGAATATCTATTGTGAATTTCTCCCCCTACCCCCCCCCCACCTCAAATACTCTAACATACCTCTCCAGTTCTAGCATTGATCCCAAAGGTATTGATCTCTTTTCCACCAACAATCACTGTCTCTTCATTGAGTCTGAAGGAAGTGCTGAGAAGAGTCTCTGCTGTGAAAGGCACTGCTTCTAGGGTCTCTCCATTCCACTTGAAGAGGCCTCCATTCAGGGAAGGTATCACCTTGTATACTCCTTCTGGACCCATGATCTGAAATATGATGATGATGGAAGTGAGTACAACTGAATACAAATCAAGTAATGTCACTGAAATAAATACTTGCCCATACAAGGTACAACTGAGATTAAGATGAAGTAATTTCATCCCTCAAAAGGAAAAGTGGCTATTCATAAACAAATCTGCCAAGAATGTAGCAGTCTTCTTCAATGCAATAATTATTCTGTCAAAGGTTACAGGATAGGAACAACAATCTTGTTTTATAGTTCTTTGGACTACAAAGATGAAATTACAAACAAAAATAGAATTTGAATATGACAGTTTCAGCAGGTAAGATAATATGGGAAATTGCAAAAAGATCTTTAAAATCACATTTAATTTTAGGCTAGGGAGTTAAAATGCATCTTCAAGAAAAACTGCAACATTATAGTTCACATTTATTTTATTCTTGTGTAATCTGTGAACATTCCACATGAAAGATGGCCTGTTACCTCTTACTTGGGCTACTGGGGTACTGGACACACACATTGCAGTTTCAATTTGTTTGTGATTTATAAGATAAGGGAATTAACAAGATGAATGATATGTTAACAAGGCTAACACCTGAAATTTTGGAATGGACTCTGTGACCTTTGACCTTTGACCTACATATCCCAAAATCTAATCAGATTGTCTCCTTATGATGATACACACTTGGACCAAGTTTGAAGTTCCTACCTCTAACAATTCTTGAAATATCGCAAAAACAGAAAAGGGGGAAGGATGGAAGGAAAACCCCCCAAAATAATGCCTTCAGCACCAACTTTGGTGGGCGGAGGCATGAAAAGAAATAAATAAGGATATTCTAATCTGACCTCAAACTGACTGATGGAGGATGAGAGAAGAGGGCCAACCCCTGGATCCATACTCCATTGCTGCTGGCCAGCATTCTGGATGTCCAAAGCAAGTACTTTCCCATCCACTGTGCTCAGGATCATGAGTGGTCTAACAATGAAGAAACCAAAGTTCGAAAACTTTGAAAAATTTAAGAATTTCAGTTCACATTTTGTAAATTCATGATGGTCTTGCATGTACATGTGGACTGACAAGTGAGAAATGACGATAGGATAGGCCTACAAGTTGAAACAAAATCTGTTAAAAAATCTTTTTGCACAGTGTGTAATACAACCTTGATAATAGTATACCTGGTCAATGCGTGCTTGGACAGATTGTGTATATGGACAAAACAGCAATTTGAAACAGTTTAATATTACAAATTTACAAGTAATATCAAAATTGTTTCAAAATTATAATTGGAGAGAAGTCATTGTATAGGCCTTACAATTGAAGGCCTATATGATTGAAATGATTGAAACATTTTAAAGCACAAATATTTATGATGATCAGTGCTATATATCTTTTATTTAATCCAAAGGAAAAAGAGATGGTTTATTTTTCTTAAGTGTCTGAACACATGACACCCCCCATCTGCCTTAAAGTTACTCTTTACAACAAAATGGATAAAAGAATTTTAAAAAATAGAAAGAGACCAAAACATTTCATTAATAAAATGGGCATAATCGTGTTTCAGGCCCCACTCAATTAATGCATGGTGAGTGGGGCTGATGCCCACATTCATCATGATCGATTATCTCTTCTGACCTAACTTAGACCACAACAGCTAACTAGGACAGAAATACAGAAATAGAAGACGACGGACTTTCAAATTTTGAAAAAAAAGAATGTGTTAATCGATCATCACGTTTAATCATCTTCTTTTAAAACTCTCTTATATATACTCGTGTTAACGGCCCCACCAAATGCGATTCAAATATTATTAATACAGCATCGGGGCTGATGAGCACAGTATATATACTCGTGTTTACGGCCCCACCAAACGGGATCCAAACGTGATTAACACAGCAGCGGGGCTGATGCCCATCAGCCCCACTGCCGTGATAATCAATTCATAATCCCGTTTGGTGGGGCCGTAAACACGAGTATATATTAGGGAGTTGTCAATCCAGTAATGTTAAAAATGTGAAAATATGAAAATGTAAAAATGAGTATCATGATCGATCAACTATTGAACGAATAATCAAATGTAGGCCTAATACTTCGTGGGGGAATCAGCCCCACATTCAAACTATATTAGAGGTGGGGCCTGAAACACGATATTGCCATAAAATATTGACAGAAATTGCTTCCTACATGTTCTAACTATATCATAAGGCCTATACGATGACTTCTAAAGCATTAATCAATTAATAACAATATGCCACCTTATTTCTGTTTATTTGGCACAAAAACATGGAAAATCAATTGTCAATGACAATGATATGAGCAAAATACATGTTTCCCTCCTTCATGTCCTTTGAATAAAAATATATTACCGGTATTCGGCAATTGATTTACAATGATTTACATTAAAAAACTGAATAAAATCGCAATATTACCTATCGACACCTTGTGAATGAGAAGCTGTACAGCTTTCTGATGGGTGACGCAGAACATCTCCAATACCTGAGGCTGAGCCACTCCTGCTGCTTCTTCCAGACCGCTCATTGTCATTTTCGCCATAACTCCCGGGGTTCCCCTCCGCTGACGTAACGCTGTTGGAAGCCACTGCAATGCAAGCTAAAAGTGAGCAAATCCTCCATAGATTTGCTCTATGGCTAGCTGCATCCATCAGTCATTTGTTAGTTTCAACGTCGGTCAGCCTTAAATGAGATTTGGGAACTATGACTCACCACTCTAGCATAAAATTTTCACTAAAACATTGCGTGATGTGGAACTTTTCTGAAATGTTTAGCCTGACGTGTATTTACGTTTCGTTAATCACGTGACAATTGATCCGTGTCGACCCGGCCCGACTGTCGCGTCATCCGATCCGATCATCCGACCAAGCGCGCGCATTTTAAAAGTTTTCGTATAGCAGAGCCAGATAGGGCCAGAGAGTGCACCTCTCTGGGGCTCTCTGGCTTGGGCTGAGGCTAGGCTCGAGGGCTATCTACCCAAAATAGGTGGGGTTCAAGTTCTACAAGTACAACCGTACGTGGCAACGAGCGCCTCCAGGGCGGCGCTACAGGAGGGGAGTGGCAGGAGGACCACCTATGATTTTTCAAGTGACAAAAAAAAAAAAAAAAAAAAAAAAAAAAAGAGGAGAAAAAGGAAGGAAAAGAGGAGGAAGAAGAAAGAAGAGTATGGGAGAATAGAGGGCTGAGGCATGCAACTGTATAATACCTCCGTTTGATGGTCATACCCCCCCCCCCCCCCCCCCTCTATCAAAACATATCAATTTGTTGTGTACAAAAAACGCTCCTCTTATAAGGCATAGAAATGGGACGTTTAACGCACAGTCACTAATACGCGCCGCTGTCTTCGCATCGTGCAGGCAGTCTACGTGTATAGTGGCGGGCTGCTACATTGCGGTGCAGGGGTGTTCAACTTACATATCGTGAGCGCACTCAGCTGCGTGTTTTCACTTCTTCTCCTTTCTCTCCTTTTCTTGTCATTTTTCCTCGCATTACTTGTTTTCATAAATTTCCCTCTCACTTTCCTTGTTTTCTCACTCCCTTCAGTTTTGTAACTCTTCTTGATCACTTGCATTCATTGGCTTGTGCTTTTTTTTTTCCTCTTTTACTCTCACCTCCTTGCCATCTCTTCGCACATAATTTAATTACACACAACGTAAGTCTGGTGCATGAAAACGTGCAAAATTCTTCACGCGCTGCGTTGCCTAGCTATGCGTGTGTACTGTGTACTATACTGTGTACACACAATGCCATCGGCTGAACCCGCCAAACTACAGTGACCAATTGCAAAAGCTTTTGCAAATGTGAAAAGTGACAGAGGTTTTTTTTATCCAATCAAAATCATTCTTAGGTATTCGCAATCTACAGCATTTTCTGCAAAATGTCTTTTTTTGATAGGGTCTATTGTGACGCATATATTTTTTTACAACAATGTGAAGTCGCACCAAACGTTTCGTTTCCCGCACTTGCCCATTGGCTCATGTACAAATGGATTTCCAAAATCATCAAGAAAGGTTCCAAAAACCTCAAAAGTGACAGAACTTAATTTGACTAAAATTAAATGAAAATCATATCATGTTCAAGGTGAGAATCTGCTCTATTCTATTCTGTTTTGATAGATCACCTTGTTGACGCGTTTGGGAGATATCTTAGCAAATCCCTCAAAAACGGCGTATTTTCTATTATTCTCCATAGGGAAATAATTTAACACGCTACGCGCTGCAAAAAAGGAGCGCAAACAAATTGATATGTACCCTGGCGCCGCCCCTGAGCGCCCCTCTCTATATCTCTCTCTCTCTCATATCCCCAGCCAGTAATAAATAGGCCCCTTCTTTTATGATGATACAGAGAACATCTGCATATATAAGTTTGCCCATGTTCTGCCCCCCCCCCCCCCCTTCCCACCAAACGTAATACATCACAGAATTGAACATTTTTTCACCCTGATTTTCATTGTCATTTTCTTCACAGGGCCCTAAATTATATTTTTACCTATCTTTCTTTTTTAAGAAAAAAGTACGGTACCCCATATATATTTGATAGCATACAAAATTACCGTGGTATACTAGTACGTGTGGCCTACCATCAATGTACCATGGATACCGTAGTACCTTTTTACAAGATGCTGTCAATTGGTGTCGATTTGTATAATATATTCGTGATTGGCCTAGTTGGGGGATGAGGGATGACTGATGCCGAATATACAAGTATATTACTCGGCGAGGGAGCGAAGCAACCTAGTGGAGGAGGCACGACAAAGGAACGACAAGGCACGAGCACTTTGAATAATGGTAATCCCGGGGGGATACGTCTCATTGAGGCCTGTACATCATCCGCGTAAATCACTTTCTGAAAAGCACTCTAAACGGGGATTAAAGTAGAACGGAAGTAGGAGTGATTTTAAAACCCTAAACAGAGAAATAATGTATTACATCTCCGATTCTTATACCCTCAACGGGGATTTTATGCAAGGATTGCATCATAATCTCCTGATTAAATAACATTTTTCCGGATTTTCCTGATTTTGATATCCTTTTTTCCCTGATTTTTCCTATTAATTTTTGATACCCTTAACTGCATGAATCCCCGGGCTCCCCGCCCGATGCTGAAAAACAACCCCTTTTCTACGTTTTTGTTTACGCGGATGATGTACAGGCTTCAATCATTCAAGGAGACATATCCCCCCTTAGTAATAGTGTCGACAAATCATTAAGTGGTGCGCCGAACTTTGTAAACAATATATGCCACGTACACTCTGATCTATTTCCCCATACACACAAGAGATTATTTTCAGATAATATCGCAGACATGTTTACGAGCAGCGTTTTTGAAAATTGGGGAGCTGACGCTAATTCTTGCTAGATTATTAGTCATCCCGCATTCTTAAATTTGCGGACGAAGAGATAGCGAGAGAGCAAAAAAGCCACTCTTTGTTACGATAGAAGTGTTATTTCATCCGCATCAAAATAGACTATAATTTAAATAATTTGGTCATCATCTCGCTGCCAAAATATGACTGTAATTTTTTTTGCACTTCCCTTTATTTGTTAGCTGGGGGCATAAAATTTGGGGTTGGGGGACATAAATTTGCCGACAAGCAAAACAATAAAAAAAAATTTAAAAATCCTCAGTTAATTATTTGGGGACACATAAAATTGGGCGGGGGACATACACCAAAATTGGGGGTGTCCCCCTGTCCCCCTCCCCCCTCCCGATTGACGCTCATGGGTACTGACTCTAAAAATTAAAAAAATATATACATGATTTGGAATCTCGTTTGTCATCTACAGGCGCTCTCAGTGGCGATGTGGGGGAGGGGGTGGGATCTCCTATAAGTAATTAGAAAGTTTTTTATTTTTTCCTTTTTATAGTTATAACTAAAAAGCATTATTTTTTTCCTTTCAATTAGTTATGACTAAAAACGTTATTTGGAGCACCGCGCGGCACCGGACCCTGAGGAAAATAAATAAACTTTTTGTTTTATTATCATCGGGATCCGGTGCGGTGCTGCTCCATCCGGCAACGATTCCTCCGGGCTTTATTTCAGAGATAAAAGGGTAGAGTAGGCTTAATGGTTGGGGTATGGTTGGGGTCGCTGTTTTTATTATCATAAATGAATATTTTGTGTTTAAGTGTTTGTGTTTTTTTGGATGGATTTTGTCTACTGTTTTGTTGGAAATGAGAAAAAAATAAAATTGAAATTGAAATTGAAATTGAAATTGGCGTCACTGGCGTACTGATGGGGGTGGGGGGGGGGGCTTGGGGCAGTTGCCCCCAATTGAAATTCAAACGTGGTTTTATTTTACTCCTGAAATTTCATTTATTTCTCTCCTCTCCTCTCCTCTTTCTTTTTTAATTCATCTGTCCTGTATCCGTAGTTTTGGTTATTCGTTCTGTTTTCTTGTTCAAAATGTTTCATTTCCAGAGAATCATCTCTGCATATGACAAGCCTTCATATGGCTTTATATGATTCCCCCACTTCTTATCCGCAATCACTTGTGAAACATGCATTGTATATAGTTTTGATGTTTTTAAGAGAGTGAAATAAATAAAATGAAATTTTTAATTCGATGCCAGTGATTTACAAATGGTGCCGAAATATGATTTTCTGAGGTTTCTTCCTCATTTTTTGTAACTTGAATTTTTTCTCCCCCCCCCTAAAAAAAAAGGTTTTTGCTCATAACGCCACTGTTTGGCGTCTATTTAATAGATCTGGGAGGGGAAAAGCGAACTGAGTGACCCTCGGGTCTCTGAGTCTCTCCTAATTATTATTGGGATAATATATGCGGATGCTATCTCGCCCATCCACGTTTTGTTTTTGTGGAGTTTTGTTTTTTTGGTGTTTTCTTCTATTTCTTCTTCTTCTTCTTCTTCTTCTTCTTCTTCTTCTTCTTCTTCTTCTTCTTCTTTCTTCTTCTTCTTTCTCTTTCTTCTTCTTCGTCTTCTTCTTCTTCTTCTTCTTCTTCTTCTTCTTCTTCTTCTTCTTCTTCTTCTTCTTCTTCTTCTTCTTCTTCTTCTTCTTCTTCTTCTTCTTCTTCTTCTTCTTCTTCTTCTTCTTCTTCTTCTTCTTCTTCTTCTTCTTCTTCTTCTTCTTCTTCTTCTTCAAAGATACCATAGATCGCGTATGGCGTAGTTAGCAACGCCAACGGAGTTTCTGTACTGTTGTTGTTATGGACCATTTTGATTTCAGTTTTTCGAATTTATAACCTGGTACTCCTATAAATTTTATTCATAGCTCTGATTCAGTATCATGAACTGAACCCTGTCATGGACACAAAAGAAAAACATGATGGCGTGTTGGAGAGTTATTCACCTGGTAAGATTCTCGCCGAGGCCGGTGCAACACTTATGACTTAGTATTCAGGCCAGGGCTGGGCCAGGGCAGGCCGGCGAGCGTGCTCGGCCAAGCCGGCCTAAGCAAGGTCATAGCGCATGCAGCTGCTGGATGGATGTGGGTGGATGGTGTGACCATTCGCTGAAGATCAAACTAGTTTAAGCCTAAACCTCTCATTCTCAGGGATAAGCTTGCGCTTGGGTCTATCTTAGTTAAAGAGGAAGAATGTTGAATATCTACTACAGAGGTATTAATATGCCTGCAAATTATATTATGCCTCCAAATCACACTTTCTCATGCCCAGTTAGCCCCGCAAACTACCTTCCAAGTTCGCCAGTGGACCATTAGATCTAGATCTACCTGTGATATCAGAACCTAAAATTTATTTTTCAAACTCGAAATATCGACTTTTGATTGATAGGAGATCCTACCTTCTTGGCGATTTCGCCGCTTGATTAATTTCCTTTTCAATAGCGCGACCTTCGACATCGTGAGTTCACCTACACCCGCTGCATGCCGCTCTTCGCCTAGCACCTGTAGCCGAGACCAGCGGGTGTAGGTGAACTCACGATGTCGAAGGTCGCGCTATTGAAATGGAAATTAATCAAGCGGCAAAATCGCCAAGAAGGTACGATCTCGTATGAATCAAAAGTCGATATTTCGAGTTTGAAAAATAAATTTTATGTTCTGATATCACAGTTAGATCTACTGGTCCACTGGCGAACTTGGAAGGTAGTTTGCAGGGCTAACCGGGCATGAGAAAGTGTGATTTGGAGGCATAATATTTTATGTTGACATCGGACTACACAGGCAGCCAACTATAGCTATTTGTGTAATATCAGAATAAAATCACGAATAGCTAGCCAATAGTCTAGTCTAGACTACACAACTTCACAAGCAGGCCTAACGCAGTGTATTGTTAGGCCCTAGGGTAATACAAACAATGTCAGTGATGTTCTGCATGATTCTAGCATCACAAAAGGCACAACAAACACAAAATCCTTATATCATTTTTAGTGATTTGTAGTTCATGCAAAAATTTGGAAAAAACTGATGAGAAGAGTTATTTTATTTTGCCTTTTATGACGTAGATCTATATTTATTTGAAATAAATGCCTTGAAAATGCCACCTAGTTTCTTGAATCTTGAATCTTGAATTGGTTTCACCCAAAAAGCTATATTGACAGCTGTCGTACAATTACAAAAAATCACAAACTGTAAAGTAAATGAGTGCACAGACATTTACTTTTTACAATGTCGAATTGACACCATTGCCTTTTCTTGTGAAAATGATTATTCTTCTTACTGGAATCTTGAGATTTTTAGTACAATTACATGTACTCTCAAGAATATGAGGATTAAAATGAAGTTAGATACCAAAGAAAAGCCTAAAGGCTTGTCAATTTAAGGTGAAATGTTAGGAGTGAAGATATAGCCCCCCCCCCCCCCCATCACTCTTTAAATGGCACTAGTACCAACGTCGGGTCTATAAGCCAGTAGTAACAGAATTATAACAATTATTTCTGAATAATAAATCTGTCTCAAAAATAGCATTGTTTGATTTAAGTTTCGCTAGTGTCGTTGTTTGTGTCACATTTCCTTGTTTTGGGGGATAGATCTTCCCTTTTTTAATGGCCTTATTCTTTTCCAGCCACCAGCTTTGAAGTACGACTCAATGAGGTGCAACAGAGAAGCGCAAAGTGTCCATCTTCAGAGAGAGCCATGTCTGTCTTTGAAGTGTTTGATGAAGTCTTGCCCCAGCTGGGAATCTTCCAGAAAGTCCTGAAGATGGTTCGAGATGAAACATTTGGTAAGAAAAGTACTTTAAAAAGTTTGTCCAACACAATTTTACTACAGATTGTACTGATGGGTGTTTAAATTTTATTTACCACTGTAATGCTCTGCTTTTGCATTGAATAAAAAATAATTGTAAAAAGATGCTATTCTGTTTTATTTTTATTACTCCTTTTTTTTTCCAATCTGAAACGGGGGTAAAAAGAGGAGTAAGAGAACATATATTTCAATGATTACATTGTGAAAAAAATTATCAGTGACTATTATTATTATAAACGGAATGAGAAGGACAACATCAGTTCTAGTCTGAATTTTTTAAAAAGGAGATTTTCATTTGAGACAGAAAATGATGGCAATTATATTGCCTCTTTTATCCTCCCTTTGAAATTGTATTTTTAGTGTTATATTGTAGTGAATTTTAAGTGTACCGAAGTATAACTTCAATCAATAAGTGATAGAACGATTCATATGAATCCTTCGTTATTTAAACAGAGGCTGTCTACAGTCATCAGTACACAGGTTCACAGGAACAGCATTCAGACTACAACCCTGCTACTAATGTTGTGACAACCAGAGGGGTACAGAACAAGGTCTACATAGAGAGAATGCCATACTTCTCACTGGTGCAGCGAGTCTATGATTCTAGGTAATGGCTTACTTTGATCCATCATGTTGACGTCATGTCGTCGCATTACATGACCTTTCATGAATGGTAGGCCCCAAGTCTATAAAGTGTTTGGTCCTGGTTCCCTTTGTGAAACAGCTACAGCAAATCTACAAATAATAACGTCTTGAATCCGATACTTTAATAAGAGGGGTGTATACACCCTACCTTTTGGGAATTTAGGACCTATAATTCACAAAATGGCATGTAACACGATGAGTGACGTGAACAGGATCACCCGATGGTTCAAAGAAAGCCTAGGCACTAGTAACTCAGTATGTGTGTGGGTGTGTGTGTAATTGGGGTATTTTTATCCTGGGTCCGCTGGAAGTCCGCTGGAACTTCCACTGGATTACAGGCGCACGCCACAATGCCCAGTTGTGGCAAGATAGCAGTCAATTTATTCCATTCTTCTTGGAAAACAAGTCAACAAATAATTCATGAAGACCAATATTTTGAGATATATTTCAGTGATAATGTTTGTGGTCTAGGGAATGTCTCTTGCAATGAATTCATCTTGGACCAAATCCTTGAAACAGCATTTCCCCTCATTTAAACTGCATTAATATAAACTTGCTGCTTTCGACCCAGGTGAAGCGATTGGCACCAGGTGACACACTTGCTTACTTTGTCACAGCACATTTGCCATAGCTGGGATAATATAATTGAAATACTTTGGAATAGTTTCGTTTGATAGATTATGCAAGCTGTTATTTACACTGTTATTGTCAACTAAAACCTTGTTATCATTATACCCAGTTAACCCAATTATTTATCATTCTTTTTTGTTCTTTTGTTTAAATCATCATGTGCTCTCATACGTTTACATCCTGTAGTTATTTTCTTTAGGTCATCATCATACTTCATAAAACAAAATTTTTGAGATTTCTAGACTCCCAGGGTAATTTTAAATTGGCTGAATTGTCTGTCATCATCCATTTTCTGATAGGCATGAAGAAGCGGAGGAATTACGGGAGGAGGTCAAAGTTCTTCAGAAGCGTCTTTCCGACAAGACAATGCAGTTCAACCAGGCGGTAACAACGATTGGTGTCCTGAGGGATGAGATCTCAGAACTTCAGGTCGTTGTGCAGGAGAAAGAAGAGATGATCAACCATAGAGATGAGACCATTGCAAGGTTGGTTGATCAGCATGGCCCTCATCTCTAAGAGTTGACTAAGTAAAAGAGCTTGATTGAATATTCAAAAACCTTCATTTAGAGTGATATGTCAAATATTTCCTGTCATGGGGCCTGGTTTTTATGTTCCCCAGAACGAGGAGAATATGCCATTAGTGGGGTCATAATATATCTGCAAAGCACTTGGAGGCATTACGGATGTATGAAGCTGCTTCTCAATTCAGTTAGCAGTTGTTATGGTATTTTTTGTGTTGTTATTGTTGGTATAATTGTCTCGCCCACCGGAGGTGAAGGCGAGACTAAGGGATCCAAATGTCGTCCGTCCGTCGTCCGTCCGTCGTCCGTCCGTCGTCCGTCCGTCCGTCCGTCACAAACGTTATGAAAGATAACTTGGCAACCGTGACTCACTTTTCAACCAAACTTGGGTTGTAGATGCACTAAGGGGACCTGCATGTTATGGTCCAGTCAGAGGTCACATGGTAAGGTCAAAGGTCATTTCAGGTCAAACGTTAAAGTTTACGTGCAAGACTCTCTTATGACACAAAACTCTGCAGCCGTGACTCACTTTTCAACCAAACTTGGGTTGTAGATGCCCTAAGCGGACCTGCATGTTATGCTCTAGTCAGAGGTCACATGGTAAGGTCAAAGGTCATTTTAGGTCAAACGTTAAAATTTACGTGCAAGACTCTCTTATGACACAAAACTCTGCAACTGTGTGACACTGTTCAATCAAACTTGGGTTGTAGATGCACTAAGGGGACCTGCATCTTATTGTCCAGTCAGAGGTCACATGGTAAGGTCAAAGGTCATTTCAGGTCAAATGTTAAAGTTGACGTGCAAGACTCTCTTATCACACATAACTTTGCAACCGTGACTCACTTTTCAACCAAACTTGGGTTGTAGATGCACTGAGGGGACCTGCATGTTATGGTCCAGTCAGAGGTCACATGGTAAGGTCAAAGGTCATTTCAGGTCAAACGTTGAAGTTTACGTGCAAGACTCTCTTATGACTCAAAACTCTGCAACCGTGTGACACTTATCTATCAAACTTGGGTTGTCGATGCACTAAGGGGACCTGCATGTTATGGTCCAGTCATAGGTCACATGGTAAGGTCAAAGGTCATTTCAGGTCAAACGTTGAAGTTTACGTGCAAGACTCTCTTATGACACAAAACTCTGCAACCGTGTGACACTTATCTATCAAACTTGGGTTGTAGATGCACTAAGGGGACCTGCATGTTATGGTCCAGTCAGAGGTCACATGGTCAGGTCAAAGGTCATTACAGGTCAAACGTTGAACGGTTAAAGTTTACGTGCAAGACTCTCTTATGACACAAAACTTTGCAACCGTGTCACACTTTTCAACTCCACACATGTAAAATATCAATCATACAATGTTACTCATATCAGAGGGATGAGAGTAGAAGCAGGGAAAGTACATGCACGTGAAAATGCAGTACCATTTCATAAAAAACCCTTCTCATATTTTATCAAATGTTATTCCATCCCAGTTATTTCACAATGAGCTTTCGATACAGTTCTGTTGTGTGCCATCACAGATCGCGATATTTCTAGTTATTTTCACAAGTGGGCGAGACACAACATCGCAAACGCCTTGTTGTTATTACTTATGTACCATTTCTTTTTTAAATTTAAAAAATCATTTTAGCATTTTCATTTTTATTTATTATTATTATTTTTATTTATTATTATTTATTTTATATTTGTTATTACTTTTATACTATTCCTGACTTATCATCATGTAGCAAGGAGGAGGAGATCATCAATCTAAAGGAAGAGGCTTTCAGGGAGAAAACACAACTTGAGATGGAGAAGCACCAGTTGGAGGAAGAGGTAGCCAAACTGAAGAGTGAGGTGGAATATCTCAGTCACTACAAGAAGGGCTATGATGCCTTAGAGGAAGGTTCGTATGCATACTTGTGAAGAGGGATGAGGGTGTTATTTATGTTAAGGTGGTTTCAAGACAAGGCTTGCTATGTTACCCATGTATTTTGCCACTGCTGGTAACCCAGTTTCTTACGGAACCAGTCATGAAACGTCCATACCATAGACGTATAATAAATTTACCAGACGGAAAGCAGCACGTGCGGATATCATTACGTGAATGGCATTAGGTCCCGCCTCTTTCGGATCATTTGAAGGGGCCGATAAGCACCCGTTATCGCCATGATATCGAAAGCACTGTTGCATTATTCATATCTTTTGCAGTTTTATTATGACACTTTGATTTAATGCACGTTTTTGCGCATTTATTGTGCATTAACTGCGCATGCGGTAAGCTGATGTGTGTAATGTTTCATAATGCGTACAAACAAATGCTACTAATTGGAAGCATCTTACAAAATGAATTTTTGATCATGAATATTGATGGGTGCTTAGGTCGGCCTTCTAATGGATGTGGACAAAATGGCGGAGCTTTAGGGGCCTGGTCCATACTTTCCGTATGATTATCATTCGGACACAATTTCATGTGTACTCACTTTGTTTGTTTGTGTGTTGTTTGTTTTTTTTCCAGGATAAGCTAGTGATTTATGAACTGAATGCAATTTAGATTTACAAAAATATGTGAAATTTTTTAACACTACAATTTATGAACCTTTGCACTGTTTTGACATGAATCAACATCAGTTGATGATATCTTTCATGTGTGTTCACAGCATTCATATTCAGACCTGGAGAAGACAAATTTACCCATGCTCCAAAGAAATCCAGGAAGTCAGCCATTGCAACAAAAAAGGTAATGATGTAGTTTGCACTTGTACTTTACAGTTGCATTGCTCGCATTCTAAGTCATTCAGACACAATTTGACAAGGTGTTGATGATTTGTTTTTGCAAAACCCTTCTGGCACCGATTCAAGAAGCCCATTCAAATGCAAGATTAAAGCATTTTGTATCAAATGTCTTCCATTAATTTATTGATATTATCTGCTTTTTATTACTATTAAATTTGATGTTCTTTTCGTCTATTAAATTATGAAATGGAATGTTATAAATGCACAATATACGTTTTTATTAAGTCCTGTAGGTGGATATTCATGATGAAGCCTCACCAAAAAAATTATTTCAAATGCATTTGAACCCTATGCCTGTGATAACTCGGGCTACAGTCAATGGAAAATGTGTTCTACATTGAAATCAAATCCTGTTCAACAGGTTGAATTATCAAATTGTTTCTGCAGAACCATCTCCTGACAGACTACGAGGCAGCCAAGAAGATAGAGAAACAGTTACTGCTTGTGAGAAACCAGACCATCGAGGAATTTGATGCTTTCGTCGAGAGTCATGTGATGGAGCTCAAGGACAGGGTGTTCAGGGACAAACCCAGCGAAGATGAAATCTTGCCTGATCACATCTATGATCAGGAAGAGCTCTTGATTGAGAAGTTGGATATGCAGGTAGATTCCACTTTTAGTCATTGTGAATTTTCAAAAAGTTGTATTTTGAGGAAAACCTTCAAAATTAATTCAGTTGATTATTGTAGATTTATGTGTATGATATTGTGCCATTTGAACAAGCATTATGTGAGCAGAGTTGTGGAAACTTCTGAAAATAGCGTACTGTCATACTGAAAATGCATATCATATATGTTTAGCAAATATCATTTATGCGTAGTTTAAGGAATTGAATGGAGAGTGTGGTGTATGTGTGAATCTAATTAGGTATTCTTTAACCAAAGTCAACATTATATTTGATACCCATAAACGTGAAATGAAATACCATCAAAATAGTTTTCATAGTCTGATTGAAAAATTAAGCATTGATCAATGTGCATATTTGTGAGTGATATTTTTACTGGGTTCAAAGAGTTAAAAAAAGAAAAAAATAACATATTGATAGAAGAAATTCACTTGATGATTAATGATCTTTCTTTGGTCTTGTATCACTCAGCTTGGTAGTATGCAGGAGCGCTTCCAGCAGACCATCGAAGCCCTTAACAATGAGCTGGAGATGATTCGGCTCCACAAGGACTACGTGGAGACGCAGCTGGATGAGCTGGACAAGCAGATCCGTGCAGGAGCCAAGCCTCCCAGTCGTGTCATGTTCCGCTCCACGGGAGCCAATCTCAACAGCGCAGGGGCAAGCAGTATTCACTCTGCAGGGCAGTATGGCAAGCAGTCTCGGCTTAGTGGCAAGGGTAAGTTTGTACGATAGGATAGCATTCAAAGGTCATTGAAGGCATTTTGAAGGAGAGGAGTCCTTGAACTTCATCTTTACCATGATTGAAAAGATGTGCAGTGGAAATTTCACCTAGGGGTTGTTGTTGTTTGTTTCAACTGACAGCGAAGAAGATAAATTGTGTAACTCTTGTTTCAGAATACATGCCCTAGATAACTACCACATAGACAGTTACTCCAGAACCCCCCCCCCCCCCCACCACCTACTCCAGAAAAACCACCCCTTGAAAAAAATACCATTCTGACAACAACAACCCAACAAGCAAACCTCCCCTCATACAAGTAAACCTCACATGTAATAATTGCTTGCATAGTATTCTTGTATATTACACATAGTATAAAAAGAGGCTCCATTCTTAAGATATGTCATTAGTGGGAGTGACTTACAGAGTTGGGGTGGCCTTGTAGGGAGTTGTCATAGGGATGAGTGGTTTTAAGGGGAGGGGGCTGGTGGTTTTCTGTTTATATCTAAGTTTATAGCTTGTGGGGTAGCTGAATTTTTCAGGGTATTCTGTTTGGAATTTGAAAAAAAAAAAAAAAAATTAAGAAAGTTTTCTGTTGCCAGTCACATTTTCTCAATTCTCCTTTATAGAGTCCACCATGTCAGTAATAGGAGGTGGAGACAGCTTTGAGAACATGGATCTGATGGGTGCCGAAATGGATCCATTCATCCCGCAGGAAGCTATCCTCAGCAAGTATTCTATCATGGTCTACACATCCACCAATCAGAAGAAGACATTCCATGAACTTAAGGATGCCAAGTTCTGTGCTAGCTGTGGAGAGAAGGTAAGCATGAAGCTCCATTCAGACAAGACACAGTAAACTGTCTCCAGAAAACACCATGGAAACTGATAGTGTAAATGCATGGCTCGTGTAAAGAAGAAGAATGTAATGAGTTACATATTATAATAATAATAATAACTGTAATCTACCCAGGGTAGCCACTTCAGCTATCAGCTGATCTTCCAGCGGGCCCTGCATAACATAATATGTTACTATTACTCTTCTCCATTCTTATATGCCGAGCGCCTGGCTAGAAGGCAGAAGGTCCCATTTTTGTAAGTCTTTGGTATAACTCGGCCGGGGATCGAACTCACAACCTCCCGTTCATGAGGCGGATGCTCTATCAATTGATCAATTGAGCCAACATGCCCGGTTGTATATTGTATATTGTGTATGTATATTTTTATGTTCAATATTTATATTATATTGGATGGCTCTGAATGGGATACCAGAGAATATTACACGAATTAGGGCCAGTATTGCACGAATCGAAGATGAGTGCAATATTGGCCCTAACGAGTGGAATATTCCTGGTATTTCCATGAAATAAAGCCATCCAATATAATTATTATTATCTATACCCAACAAGAAAGGGATTTAAAATTCGATAAATGTTATTCCAGCCACTAAAAAGGGCTCCCATCGTACATTTATTTTGATCACACAAGTTTGACTTACCTCTTTATGACGTCATCAAAGTGTCGTTTGTGCATTGCGTGTATTGCGTATCCGCGTATTGTAATCCTGATTGCGTGTGTTTGTTTTATTGCGCGCACGCGAAGAGACCATGCAATATCTCATAATATTGCACGGCAAATTTGTACATGAGCCATTGGGAAATCGGCGTTTTATACAATATGCTCTGATATTGCACAGACAAATCATGCAGACATGAATATGTGTTTTTAATGCGCCGCTAAAATGCCCTATATAGATAATAATTTATTATAAGACTCTCAGTGCAGCTTTTAGCTGACATGATTTTTATTCCTAATAAACCATGTCAAATCAAATTAAATCACATCAAGTAACCAGGAAACCTCTGATAGCATGAAATTTTCATGGCCAGTTAACAACAAGCATTTTTCACAAGAAGAAAATGCTATGAATTGCAGAAAATTAGTGGTGTTATAGGTGTGGTTTAATTATTTTCTATTATGAAACTTTTGTGAATTTGAAATTCTTGCAAAATTCAAGATCATTTCCTGTACATGGTAGCTTCTGCATTACATTTTATGAAGCCAATATCATTCACAAACTTAAGCTTTACAAAAGAAAAACTGACAAGCTCTAGAGGTGTGGTATTGGCACCTTCCTGTAAAGTCAAAAGCTACAGTGGACTAAGATAGGCTTATGAAGTGTATTTACATTAACCATTGCCTTTTCAGTTGTCATGGGGACAATTGTGTATTGTAAATGGAGGTGCAAACCTTGATTAAGATTGTCACTCATAAGAATAGGCAGAATATTTACATCTTTGTGCAAAACCTTTTTCAATATGTATTCTTTGATATCAGACAGTGATATGCCCTCATAAGGTAAGCAGCGAGAAGATCATCATCCTGCCTCACAACTGCTCTCACATCAAGCTTTCTAGACCAAGGGTTAGGATTCAGTCTGAAAGAAAGGATAAAGAGTGAGTATGAATGGTACAAATAAAATTGATGAGCAATTATAGGGGAAGGGGAAAGAAAGACTGAAAGATACAAACATTGGACAAAGTGATTTAGAGGAGATGAAAGAATTGTGAATGGAATTAAGAATTAATTCAAATATAGAAAGTTTAAGAGAAAGTCCTCCCTTCCCAACCATGGTACCCATAGGTAGATGAAAATGGTGATAATTTATGATGATGAAAAATAGTCCAGGGGGTGTTTCATAAAGCTGTTTGACTTTACGAACGACTTGAATATGGTAAGCTAAATGAAATTCTCAGTCAATATAAATCCCATCGGCTAAAAGTGAAATATGCAGATGTAGATTAACATTGCTTTTGTTTGAAAACAATTTTATTGTGAAGTATATTTTTTATATCACAATTTAACAGATATTATTGGAAGGGTGCAGTTACAATTTGTTAAAAGTCGTTCGTAAAGTTGTGCGTAACTTTACCAGAGACCCCAACTCTCCCGTTTTGGGCAGGAGATCTCCCGCTTTGAGTCCATTTTCACAAAATCTCCCGCTTGAGTTTGAATTTCTCCTGCCCTACCTGTGTTTCTCCTTTTTTCTCCTGCCCAACCACCTTTTTGCAAAAAAAAAAAGGGAATCTGAATCATTGGATTTAACCTCATTTAGTGTTGTCATATGTTAAAATAATAAGCCTTAGATAGCACCAGAAAGCTTCTATAACCCTAAAAGTGGCCTCCGGCCGCAAGGAATTTCATGCTTTGCGCAAGTGATGTGGGCTATGCGCACACTGAGTCAGAGTCTCCCGTTTGCTAGGGGGTCTTGACAGGAGAATCTCCCGCTTAAGAGGTGCTTGGGGTTGGAGTCTCTGCTTTACAAATAGGTTTATGAAACACCCCCAGGGGTAATTATTACTACATGAAATTTACCAAGTGAACTTTAGCTTATCTCTGTTGTGAGTCATATTTATATTTTTTGCCAGCGTGCAAAATAAAATGGTAATGCTATTTAAAGCAGAAATAGAAACATCTTTTATTCAGATATAGATATTCTGAAATAGGTATGGAATTCATATGATTGTTTGTAACGATAGTTTCTTCAAAACTGTTATCCCCTTTTCTGCTTACAGATACCGCAAACCCCATCCACCCAAGAGCAAGAAAGGTGCACCCCCATCAGGCACCACTGATGCCAGCGGGGTGAGGAAGACCAAACGCAGAGCCAGCCAAGAAATCGGAACCCAAGACACAGGAACCCAGGAGGGGGAGGAACCAGAGATGGAGAGACCCGAGGTGACAATCAGGCTGCCTGCTGATGACCAGACGGATGAAGGAGGGACTGGAGAAGATGAGGGAGAGAAAGAAGATGGGGAGAAGGAGGAGGAGAAGCAGGAGGAGGAGGAGAAGGAGGAGGAAGAAGAGACCGAGGAAGAAGGGGAAGAGAAAAAGAAGGCTGCTGCCCAGGAACAGCAGGTATGCGTCAGTGTTAGATATTACTTTTAAAGAATAATAATAATAATAATATGCAACATTTATATAGCGCTTAATACAAATGTTTCTAAGCGCTGCATATCATTACCCCGGCTTTAGCACGGCTGCCGTGATCAGGCGCTCGAGCATTCGAGGAATTTCTTCCTACCGGGTACCCATTTACTACACCTGGATGGAGAGTGACAAATGTAGATAAACGTCTTGCCAAAGGACGCGAGTGCTGCGGTGGGATTTGAACCCCGGACCCTGTGGTTCAAAGTCCGGAGACTTATCCACTGATCCACAACACCTCCATCCTTAATTCGTTCAGTTTAATTTCTCAAGTGCAAAGGGAGTTGGTCAATTTCTATTACATCCCTATATCATTTTCAGCATCTGTAAGGTGTAGAGATGTTTGTTTACTGAACCTGCAGTATACAGAAAGAATATCAATAAGTAATCTAATGAGTGAAAGTAGAAATAAGAGTATGAAATACTAATAACATGTACATGTGAAGTTATATATACAGGGCTCCACATCAACTTTTTAGTAGGGGTTCCTGATTGAAATTCCAGGCCCTCTATGACACCCTATGTTAAAAATTTCAGTATTAGGGGTCAGACCTAAATTTTAGGGAACCGTGTGTCCTGGGTGTCTATTAGTGTTGAGCCCTGTTATATACATTAACTATTGTCCCCTCTCTTCACGGTAATGCAGGAGAAACCTTTCACTGTATTATGGGATGACTACAAAGAAAGAACAGGTCAGACAAGACATGTACCCAGACCATTAGAACTGGTGAGTTCACATTATCATGATTTTGTAATTCCTTAAGTAATCTCTGGTTTTAGTAATAATAAAAGTGGAGAAAAAAAAAACTTGCTGAACCCATGACGAAGACTATTGAAGGAACTACATTGATGTCTTCTTCCATTAGTTTGCTTGAAACTTTAAAACAACTCGATAATAAGGGGGAAAAAAGATGATGACTATGGAATGAACTAGGTTAGCAAAGAAATGGTTTGTGCCATGTACCTTTCCTTGTGTGTATTTCTTCTGTGTTATTATTGTTGAAAATACAAAGAATCCATCGTTTCACAGCTGACATGTCTGCAATAGTTTTCTGTTAATGTAAGTGGCTTGTTGACAGTAGACTTTGATTTCTGCTCTGCGCTAATGTATTTTTACAACTATTTCTGATGCTAGAATTAACACTGCAATTTTTGTTTTATCTTTTTAACTGAATATTAATAGAGGCGTGTGATGTCAATGATCTCACAGTTCTACTCTTATGTGCTGCTCCAAGATGATACCGCAGGCACTCCAGCTGTCTCCATTCTTGTAAGTCATTTAACCCATTCGTGACAGGAATTATTTAAAGCCTAATTTGATCAGCTTTTATTCTTCGAATTGGCAACACCAACATTTTTCTTTTATTGCTACATTTTTCTTATAAAACATCATGTATCTGAAATAAATATTAATTGACAGAATGTATGCTGAGAAGTCCTAAAGTTGCCAATTTGCAGGGAAAAGCGGTAATTTTAACATTTTCATCCCATTGCCAATTTAAGGATTTTAATGCTTATTTTCCTTTAAAAAAATTCAGCATCAAACAACAAATATTGATGCAATGAAAATGGGCACAGTAAGTGTAGAATTTTTTGCTCTTTCTGCTCATGTATTTGGTATGATATTTGGGGCTCTGCATCAAAAGTTATTAGTCCAAACCACAAAATGTGGACCCTCTGTCACGAATGGGTTAATATGGTTAGTTGATTGAGGAAGAAAGAAACTGAAATATCAGGAACATTGCTCTAAATGTGAAATGCATGTTGGTAAATAATTTACTGAACATGGTTTCTTTGGGTCACCACATTGATAGTAGTGATAAAAATGATACAAATAATAATGATAGAGATTACTGGTTCTTGTTTTAAACTCATGCATGCCTGGTAATTTAGTATTATGAGTATAATATTCTTTTTAGAATGGTTCCTGCTTGAACACTCTAGAAAGAGCGAGCTTCTCCTTACCATTTGCTACACATGGGTCGAGAGTGGCATATGTTGGGTAATATCTTGCCAAAGGAAGGAAATACTGAGCTTAAGATTCAAACTTGCAGCTTCTTGAATGAAGGTCTCTACATTAAAGTGAATAATTTGAACTTCCACCCTCCTATTAAAGTCAAGTTATTGAACTACTGTGCGATGATGATAAATGTGTTAACTTTGTCTTTCCATGACTCTTATAGGAAGCCTTGTACACCCATCTTGAGGAGCGATACTTGATCAAAGAAGTGTCCCATCTTTGTATGCATGACTTTATCCAAGGTGTCATCGAGTACGCCCCTCAACACAAGGTTAGTGTAAAGTCTTGTCCAAACAGTATGGCTGGAATTCACAGAAGCGGTTTAAATCATTTGGTGGTTTAAACCTCTGTAAGCATACTAAAATAGGCGTAAATAGTCAAAAATGGGTAACTGGACCAGATTCTGTGCATGTTTAGGCTGAAAAAAAAGCCCTGAGGGGATTTAAGCCAATTCACGGTTCAAACCTTTTTTGTGAATTCCAGCTGTTTATGACCACATTCTTCAGTGGATCTTAAGACTGAAGGAATATGTCTAGAATGAGAGCTATGTTGATGTTTGTTAATCATATTTCTGAAATATTCAGGGATTAACTCTATGACGGATTGAAAAAAATTAATTGCTACCATGACCGTGTCAATATGTTGAATGATGAATTCTACCAAGGATAAAAGGTACATAAACTAGTGCATCATAAATCAAATTTAACTCTTGAAAGATAATTTGCAATTCTTCATAATCAGAGGACCAAGACAAATTTAATTAAACCCAATTTCATCATCTGGCAAGTTACATCCTCACATCTCTTCCACAGTTCATCCAAATCTTTGCTCATGTGATGGTTGGTAACCTGGATGCAGCAGTCTTCCGGTATCTTCTCATCCTGACCGACCTGGTAGACAGGGTAGAGTGGCATCACATAGAGGACTTCAAATATTTCATTATGGCTGTCTATCCATTCCTCAATGTAAGTTAGGCAATAACATGCTCATTTTCCAACAATTTTCATTCATGCATTCATTCATTCATTCATTCATTCATCTATTTATTCATTCATTCCTTATTTTTTAATCGATTTTTTTTAGATAATATTTCAGCTTCTGCCAGAGTATTAACTTATTTATTTAGACTTGGAAGAGTTTGCAAATATGCTTTTGTCATTCTACTACAGAAGAAAGGGGACACCCCATCCTGTCTCTCACTTCATCCTCCAATTAAATCGTGCCAAAGTCTCTGAACAAATCTACTTAACCGAGGTGAAACAAAGAAACGTATCCGTTACAATGATTAAACATATCATTCCTATGCTAGGAGTCCACTGGGCAGGCGCCAGTTCGCGCCAGTTCGCGCCAGTTCGCGCCAAAGACTATGTGATTGGCGCGTAGTGGCTCGCTGTGGCGCCGAATTAATGTCCGCTCGGCATGTTGTGTGTCGCCAAGTGGAATAAACTAGGTGTCACATGGCGTGCGCCATTACATTCCAGTGGATTCCAATAGGCGGATTGTTTGCGCCATTTGGTGCCACTTGGTGGACACTTCGCGCTGATTGCTCGATGCAAGTGGCGCGACGAAAATTTTAAACATTTTGAAATTTCCTTGCCGCCAAATTCAAATTTGGCGCCGTTACGAGCCACCACGAGCCAGTTGGGAGGCAGTTTGAGCCACTGCACGCCACTAGGCACCTTATTGGCGACACTAGGCGCCACAGCAAATTGCATTGGCGCGAACTGGCGCGAACTGGCGCCGGCCCAGTGGACTCCTAGCATTAATGAACCAAAGTACAGTGGCGCTGCAACCGAAGTGGGCTGTTGCTAATTTCAAACTTTTCTGTTTCAGAAATATCCTGGCCATGTTTTGTAAGCATATAAATGCACACACTCATCCCACACACAAATAGACACCGAGCATGCTGAAATAAAATGGATATTCTTCTATAAGTTTTTGAAACCCTTTATTGATAAACTCTTGTACAAAAACTCATTTATATGCTAATGTCTTTGATATTGAGTCATCTCGGATGGAATGGAATGTTTAAAAAATAGTATACAGATATAAAGATAAAGAATACATATAAATGTTATTGTCCACTTTGGAATACCCAGTTACAACACGGAAAAGGGACTTTTTCTCCTGTCAGCCTCGCAGTTTCCATATAGCTATAGGCTAAATGGGAAAGACTTAGTTATAAACAATGACATTTTGTTATCATCATCACTATTTAACATACCAGAAACACATATTAGACATGCACTTTAATAATAATTTAAACTAGCAATGCACGTGAAGTAGGCTATTATGAACACTGACATATTTCAAGTGAAAGTCTTTCTGCAGCTTACAGAAATACTAGTTTTGGCTTGATGCTCCCTAGTTCGAGACCGAGTCTCCAATATTTTGAGAATAAAAAAGAAAAACCCTCAAAATTCAACAAAACAGCATTTTACTTTCAGACATGAATATACAATTGAAATAAATAAACACACCCCTTGAGTTTTAGTAGAACATCCACCTTCAACGCAAAAAAAAAAATTCTTAGTACTTAATTAGAAGTCAAACGTTGGTTGGCACATCATCAAGATTTTCTTGACTTTTGAAGAAGGAACAATGGGTATAACGGCACTGAATTAAGAAGTATATTTTACCATACTAAACAAAACTGCTTTTCCATGAACAAAACACGCCAAATCAATATCACGCTATCCTACAGTAGGAAGTAACATATAGACATAATATCCATGTTAAGAGGAAACGAGACAAAAAATATCAGTGAAGTAATAATTCAGAATGTGATTCAATTTCTTTATAGATGTTAAATCATTGTTGTGTAGTAAAGAAAAATATGATATCAGAGACAAATAGTACATCCTGGCTTTCACAACAAAATTATTTCCTGTCAAGAGAAAACAAAACATGGCAAGAGTCACATGACTTTTTGTATTTTCAGAACAGGTTCATCAATCAAGGCATCTTTAAACATCTTTCAGTAGGAATAAGTAATATGTTCCATGAGGTGTAACCCGCCTCCGATGAAATGAATATCAAATTCTTAAACTTCACATCCCACTGTAAGTCAAACATTGGCAGATTTGTACATTATTATCAACGGGACAGTAACTGCGGACTTACATTTGCACAGAAAAACACAGAGCAATATAATTTAGACAGGAAAAAAAAACTCTCCTTTTAGGCCTATTAAAATACATAACGACATGAATGGGAAAGCTAACATTACTAGTTCACATGTGGTTATCTACCTTTTTTTAATCAAGTACCTCTGGCTTATTATGAGTTATTGACCTGGGAGTAAAGGCTTGCGGTACTCAGAATATTATGAGTGATTATCATCCGAATTTCGGTTGAGGAACAATTTGTGAAAGGAAAGTTAAACTAAAAATAGATCTTTATAATAACAATATTCGATATGATTTGAATTTCACAGTAACAGAATTGTATGTTTATCTTGATTCTTGCAAGTGTTTGAGGTTTCAACCCAGGTTGACCTTATTGCTGTTTGACAAAAAGTAAATGCTGAGATAGATGTTAACTCTACAACAAGTAAGATTTTGAAACAAAAGACACATCTGTTATATTGTCATTCTGTTGAACATTGTGAAAATATCGCCTAGTGTTATTCAGTCATGATCATGCTGATACAGGCGTGACAAGCATTTAGTGATAGATTTAATGGCATATGTTATTGCCCGCAAATATTGCATCAGTGTGCGTTCACCTCGATTGTAAGAGTCCTGACGTCAGCAATCTTCCTCTCCAACATCCTCCACTTTCTCTTCCTAACAAAGAGGAGCAGTCCAATCCTTGCCTGCCTTAGTCTCACACGCTCATTCCGCGATGACAAGCATTTAGTGATATGATTTAATGGCATATGTTATTGCCCGCAAATATTGCATCAGTGTGCGTTCACCTCGATTGTAAGAGTCCTGACGTCAGCAGTCTTCCTCTCCAACATCCTCCACTTTCTCTTCCTAACAAAGAGGAGCAGTCCAATCCTTGCCTGCCTTAGTCTCACACGCTCATTCCGCTCTTCGTCTTTGAGACGGCGAATGAACAAACAAAGCGACGAATGGTTGATCCCTACCTCTTGATTCCACTTCGAATGGAAGCCTTTAAAAGAAGTAACAGGATTTAATGGCATATGTTATTGCCCGCAAATTTTGCATCAGTGTGCGTTCACCTCGATTGTAAGAGTCCTGATGCCAGCAATCTTCCTCTCCAACATCCTCCACTTTCTCTTCCTAACAAAGAGGAGCAGTCCAATCCTTGCCTGCCTTAGTCTCACACGCTCATTCTGCTCTTCGTCTTTGAGATGGCGAATGAACAAACAAAGCAACGCATGGTTGATCCCTACCTCTTGATTCCACTTGAATGGAAACCTTTAAAAGAAGTAACAGGATTTAATGGCATATGCTATTGCCCGCAAATATTGCATCAGTGTGTGTTCACCTCGATTGTAAGAGTCCTGATGCCAGCAATCTTCCTCTCCAACATCCTCCACTTTCTCTTCCTAACAAAGAGGAGCAGTCCAATCCTTGCCTGCCTTAGTCTCACACGCTCATTCCGCTCTTTGTCTTTGAGATGGCGAATGAACAACCAAAGCGATGAATGGTTGATCCCTACCTCTTGATTCCACTTCGAATGGGAACCTTTAAAAGAAGTAACAGGAAAATATGGTTAATGCTATTAAATCTTAAGAGCATGGTGAAGTTTGCCTTCTATACAGCAATCGTTCATGGTCACAAAGTGCCTTCGTTCCTGGATTAGGGGTACTTTTAAGACATATTTTTTATTGTTGTTGTCCTTTATTCTAAATAGATTATAGAATGTATTCATACATACAGGTATTAAAGGACAGCAGAAAGTTTTTCATTGAAGGTGTGGGACATCTGGAAATGGGGACTAAATATGCTCAAGAAGACATAATTATTTTATATACCTAAAGTGCATTATTTGTGATGAAGGAAAATACAATAGGAGAAAAGTCGGCCTCGCGGGCCTTAGGTCTCGTGGGCTCTTTTTCATTTTTTTGGTCTCGCGGTCCTTCAGTCTTGTGGGCCCTTGGTTTCATGGGCTCTTTTTCCTGTTTGGTCTCGTGGCCTTTGGTCCTTGGTCTTTCGGTCAAGTGTTCAGACCCTGTTTATTAATATTTCAGTCTCAACTAATGGACAAATTGCAAAAGTATTTACATAGTTTGAGTCGTATTGAAATACATTATATTTTGTTCTAACTATTTAGAAATTTGATTGGTCCACACCTTTTTGCCACCAGGAGGACTGGGCAGTTTTTTACTGCCCCTCTTTTACTCAGTAAAATGAGGTAGAATATAGCTCTTGAATGGGACTGATAAAACCTGGTATGTTAATAGTGTAAGACGAGACATATCAGTCATAAGGAGTATGAAACAGCAATTATTATTAGAAAGGTTTTGAACATGGAACAAATTATAATATTCTCTCCCTCTCTCCCTCTCTCCCTCTCGCTCGTCTCTGCTTTTGATGAAACAGGAAGATGAGGTAGACCAGCTTCACCTTGGTTACACGTCATTCAGTGAGAACAAAGTCACCAAGACACTCATCTTTGAATACTTCATGTACATCATACTGAAATATAGGGAACCTCGCTTCCAAGATGTAAGTTCATTTTGACATTTCAGTATCAAAATTTGAATGCATCAAAATTTAATAACTTTATTATTCAAGTAGATTTAGGACTATGAGTGAAGCAAATGAGATAAGCAATGTAGACTTTCATCTTTGGATACTTCATGTACATCATACTGAAATACAGGGAACCCTGCTCCCAAGATGTAAGCTCATTTTGATATTTCAATGTCACTATTTTACTACATCAAAATTCAGTAAATGAAGCAGATTTGGATATCTTAGTGAAGCAAATAGGATATTAAAATAACGTAGACTTTCTTCTTTGAATATTAGTACTTCATGACATGCATATCATACTGAAATGCAGGGAACCATGGCCGGTATTCTGAAAATTGTTCCTATCTTTTATTTTATTTCAATTGCCATAGCAATCAGAAAAAGCATGCACCATTGGCTCACATCGCGCACTTTTGTCTTGCGCGCTGGTCATTTGCGCAGTTCAAACCAATCATAATACACCTTTAATATTTCTCATGGCAGTTGACACAGTGAAGATAAGATAAAAGATAAAGCAATTTTCAGAACACCAGCCTATGTTTCCAAGAATTAAGTTCCTGATATTCAATATTTACCATTTAAGGTTTAGTATTTTAGTATTTTTCTAGCAAAAGAATATTCTCTAAGTCTTTTATAAGAAAGTCTTATTGCACATGTCTTCCTCATACTTAGAAATCATAGATTCTTCCATACTTTCCCCCAGTGACTCATAATCCTTACCCTTATTAATTAATATTAGTATCATAGTACCCATGGTAATTTTATGGTACCTTGCATGATTTGGTCAAATTACCATGGGTACTGTGGAAATTTTTTACAAAGGTGTATATACAGTACTTGCAGAATAGATGTCTGCTAGAACATCAGTAATGTATCATTGGAAAGCACTTTCTTCTAAATTATAAAAACAAATATACCAGTTCATTAAAATTCAGTGTAATTCAAATATACCACTTTTTCAAGATTATCCATATGCTTTATGCAACATTTACTGTGCAAGGCATCTCTTCATTCTACAGGTTGAGATGAAGATGGCTCAGAGACCTGGCCGTGAGTTTGGCGTGATGAGTGAAAGAGAATTCAATGAAGCTGCTGATGCATTAGCTCCCTTAGCCAATGAGGGAATGAGACACAGGCTCTTCGCAGAATCATTAGAACACTTCAGCAAAGATGGCCGTGTGGCCATCAGCCGTCTTACTCGTATCCTTTTCTCACATTGGAGTAACTGAATTGCTCTCTTTTAAGGGATGAAAGTTTCTTATGCCAGTTTGGTTGGAAGATACGCAAGGAATTACCATAGATTTTTTAGAAATGGAACAAGAAAATGGATATGAATAAAGTAATGTTTAGTTTTTCAGTTAATCCATTGACTACTGATTTCTCAAACTTCCATAGACTTCAAGATTCATTTATTTCACTCATCATAAAAAGACACAGAAGTACATAATTACACAATCGTACATACATGTATGAAATACGTTATTATAGAAACATTGGAAAATTACGCAGAAATTAACAATGTAGGAAATGACAAGGGACATACATGTGAATGAGGGAGGATGGAGATTAAAGATCTTTAAGGATCTTGGCTATTCGACCCCAATATTGAAAGAATTGTACTGGAATTTCTTGCAAAAAAAAACAACAAAAATAAAAGAATGGAAAGAGTGGGTCGTCAAGAAAGAGGATACAGAAGAAAAGGAGAAGAAAAGAAAGAGAAAGTTTGGATAATTGAGAAGATAAGAAGAAGATAAGAAGAAGACCCAGTACATAATTGAAAATAAATACACTGTAGACATACATTACTTGTATGAGGTGTGACATACATACTAAATAATGAATATGTATAGGGCCTGTCAGCACTCGCCAACCACGCTATCACACCACCACCACTTGATACAGGGCCCAACCGGTTCCTGGATTAAATTCACTTTAAGAATTCATGGTATGGCACATAGCCTGTCTCGTTTATTTTAGAAATATGAAATTTTAGAATGTTAGACCCCTTTCACACCAGGCCGCCGCGGCCGGGCCCCAGCCCGGCACCGCAATTTTGTGCATTTACACCGGGACCACGGCCGCGGCCTGTATCTAGATCCTTTCAAAGTTTGGTCGTAGGAGCACTCTACAATTTGACAAAGTCTTTTTTATCCCCGCGTGCCCGGTTTGTAATTCTACAATATTGGCTTTATGACATCATTGAAAACGGAAGATGGCCCCGCATTCGGCCCCGCTCCGCTTTTACACCAAAACTGGCCGTGGCCCGGCCGAGACTACCTCCAGAGCTGGTCCGAAATTGGCCCCGCATTTGGCCCTGCATTTGATTTTTGAGCTTTTACACCAAGGCCGGGCCGCAGCCCAAGGCTTGGTGCAAAAGGGGTCTAAGAAGACTTTTTTATTTACATGGTCTGATAATCTTTGTGCACACCTGTGCACTTCAAAATTCACCAACTCTAAAACATGCTAGAGTCGGGTTGTTAAGAATTTACAATACTTTCGAGTCACGAAAGTTTCTTGTTTTACAGGAATTGACAATACATATCTTACGTTATGAGTTATTGTTCTTGACTGTAACTGCTTTAAAGATATTGTGAGCTACTTGCTGCTGTATGGAATGGCTCCACTCCTGCGTGAGAAGATCACAGAGACCATGCAGGAGTTTAGGATCAATTCAGCCGAGACCCAGTCCAGGCCTAACCAGTCAAGAGGAGGCATGCAGTCCAGAGGGACTAACCTCTCCAGAACAGGTGAGTTTACTCCTATTATGCAATGGGATGTAAGGAATATGGCTCCATTCCAGATCAGAGAGACCATGTAAGGGTACAGCTTTAACTCGGCTTGGAACCATCCCAGGACAAAGTAGTCTAGATGAGGCATGCAGTTCAGGGGTATAACCTCTCTGCAGTAGGTAGGTTCACTCCATAGGCATATGATAAATTTACTGGACGGAAAGCAGCATGTGCGGATATCATTATGTGAATGGCATTAGGCCCCACCTCTGTCGGATCATTTGAAGGGGCCGATAAGTACCCACTACTGCTATGATATCGATAACACTGTTGCAATATTCATATCTATTGCATGTATAAATTTCATCGTGACCCTTTGATTTAATTCGCATTTGTTGCGCATTCACTGTGCATTAACTGAACATGCAGTAAGCTGACGCATGTAATGTTTCATAACACGTTCAAACAATGCTACTAGTTGGAAGCATCTTACAAAATGAATTATTTATTTTTGATCATGAGTATTGATGGGTGCTTAGGTCAGCCTTCTAATGAATCTGGACAATATGGCGGAGCTTTAGAGGCCTGGTTCACTCTTACCATGCAAAGTGATGTATGGAATGGTTCCACTCCCTTGTGAGATAAGGGAGACCATGCAGGAGTACAGGTTTCACTCAGCTAGCTGAGAAACAGTCCAGGACTTACCAGTCTTGAGGCATTCAGTCCAGGGGGGGTGTTTCATAAAGCTGTTCGTAAAATTAGGAATGACTTTATGAACGACTTGAGTATGGCAAACCAAACAGGAGTCTCAATCATTATAAATTGCATCAGCTAAAGGTGAAATATGCAGACGTAGATTAATTACTATTGTTTACAAATATTTTTGTTGTGAAGTAGATTATTTGCCTCAATTTAATTGAGATTATGGGAAATGCAGTCACACTTTGTTAAAATACCAAGAAAAACTATGGGCATCCCATTTAGCACTTCATATTCAAGTCGTTCGTGAAGTCATGCGTAGCTTTGCAAACAGCTTTACGAAACAACCCCCAGGGGTACTAAACACTCTGGAACAGGTAAGTTCGCTCTTGCAATTCACTTGATTGCATGGAATGGCTCCTGTCCTTTGAGAGAAGGTCACAGGCACTATGCAGGAATACCAACTCAAATCAGCTGAGACCCCAGTCCACTCATAAGTAATAACCAATCTTTAATTATTTGCCAATATGGGCAGTCCTGACAACACTTGAATTGGAAAAAAATAACACATTTGTAACATTTGTAATGACTGAATATTTGTCTTTTATCTCCATATATGTCTCCATAACATAGGGCGAGGCACTGAGAGACCTGTTGCTACAGCAACTACAAGTGGAAATCAAGAGAAGGTGGATGAACCTAAGATCATTACTGCCTCGCAGCTGAAGAATCTGGCGAAGAATGTGGAAAGGTATGAAAGGAAATTCATTTATTAGTTTTCAGTCCACAGTTATTTTAGTAGTGCTTAGTTTTGGATTGATAGGCTAAATTGAGCCATTACCAGTAGGAAGGCTGTTAAAGTGAAGCAATCACCAAAAGACTTTTTGTTTCATATGTAAGGAATTCAATGTCACTGTACTATATTCAAAATGTGGACCTTAAATGTTACTTATATGAAGAGATATTATGAGCTAACATATCCTTTGAATGAACCAAAAAGCAACTAGTGAGCAGACTATTTGACGTATGTGTATGTGAGTCCATAAATAGAGGCTTTTACAGAATCAAGCAGCCATTTGATTCCGTAAACGCCCTGAAAGTTTCCTGCAGGAACATCTCACGAAAGTCGCAGGACATATCCAAAAAGTCACCATTTTGCTTCTGTAACACGTAACTTATGAAATTGGTTGCGTTAGAAATGCAACAGTATTAAGTGCCTCACAGTTCATAGAGTATTATGTATACAAAGTTATGATTCAAGACAGAATATATGTACCCTAATTTCATTTCGTTTTTTAACCCTTTTTTTTTTTCACCATCCTTTTTCTGTGTTCCCTTTCTCCTCCTCTAGACGAGCTCAGAATCGCAACACACGTCAGATCCAAGCAAACCCCAGGATGGATATTGATGATATAGTTGGTGGTGGCAATGCCATTAATGAACTGGCAGAGTTTAGTAGCAGTGGACATTTATTGATTGGACCAGACTAGACCAACAGAATACATTTGGGGGGGGGGGGAAATAAGTGATTTATTTCTGTTCTCTAATTCTCTAATTCTCTTTCTTTCTAGCCATCAAGATAATTTTCTTCCTCTTCTGAACAACTTTTATTTATCTATTTATTTATCTGTCTATATATCTGTCTGTATGTCTATCTATCTATCTATCTATCTGTCTATCTATCTATCTGTCTATATATTTGTTTGTCTCTCTCTCTTTCTCTCTGGAGGCACTGTGGCTCAGTGGATAAAACAGTGGTCTCGTAACCGGGAGTACCCGGGTTCGAAACCAAGTGGATGCGCCAATGCCCTTCGGTAAGGTATGAATCCTCATTACCAAGTCCTTCAGAGGGGACTTAAAGCCGTCAGTCCCCAGGTTGCTCATTAACAAGCATACACATGCTTTCTTAGCAGTCAGGTAAATCAACCAACCAACCATTCTCTCTCTCTCTCTCTCTCTCTCTATCTATCTATCTATCTATGTATCCATCTGTCTTTCTTTATTTGTCTCTCTGTGGCCTATAGCTTCGGGGCAGTTGAGGTGTTGCTGTGACATAGGTTTCCCATTACTTTCTGCATTCAGGAGGAAGTTTTATAACCATAACTATGTTCAGCCAGGTGGGTTGAGAGTTACAAGAAAGACCAGGATGTCCACTGCTTGCTATCAAAGAAGAGATGAATATCTACGTCACACTAAGCCGGGTGTGTGTGAAGAATAAGAGAGCTTTAAACCCACCTAAGCTACTGACTGTTGTTTTGTTCCTTGAAGGTTGACATCCTGTTTGATAGACTACGAGGACAAAGGATAACTCCAAAGATCATTAAGCCATGCCTCAATGTCAGGTTGGTTATTAGACCACTTGGCTCATCATGGAGGTTTGATAAAGGCCAAAGTAAAGCCTATATGCTCGCAAAAGAACATGGCTAAAATAGCATTGAACCTTTGCCGTGGGGGGGGGGGGGGGTTATGAGCTAGTGCATTTTAAAGACATCACGGTGAATTACCTTATTGCTCGGTATTTGGAGACTTTTTAAGGGATGGACTTTCTACTCACAGTGCTTACAGTATTCAGTATTAATTTGTTTTCTGTTTGTGATGTTCAGCATCATATGGCTGGGATAGAGTAGTAAAATAGTTGATATTGTGAACAGAACACTCAGTCATCTGTTTTTAAGATGTTGGAAAAATAACACTTTACAATTTTGCCATGAACATTTGGGATTTCATGCTTTTAAATTGTGAAAATTCAAAGCTGATAGTTTTGAGTTCCGGGGAAAGAGAAAAATCATTTTGTGAGCTTTCTGATTATTTTCAAATGTGAATTTGGAATAATATCATAAAACCCTGAAATGGTTGCTCTTCAGGTACCCTCATATTTGAAATATTACAAGAACCAGCCCGAGTGCTTGGCCCAAATATATGTGTGTTGTCCCATATACCCATTACTGTGTGCAGTGCATGAGCTTTTCAGCAAGATTGGGTCAATTTTTAAAAATCATTTTTGTGATTTTAAAAGCTTAAGGTATCTTTCCAAATTGCCTTTTGAAACAGTTTTTGACATAGTAATTGCATGACTGGTACTCAAGTTTTGCTTTAATGGAAATGTTTATTCTTGCAGAACTGGTCTTGTGCTGCAGAATTTTTAACAAAATTAGGAAAGTTTTTTCAGGTAATCAGATTTACCATCCATTATACATTGTCACAGTATTCATCCACCGGCATAGCCGGGGGGGCGATGGGGGCGGTTGCCCCCTCCAAAACGCTAGAAAAAAATGTGAGCTAGAAGATGAAAAGGTAAAAGAACGTAGCAAAAAGTGCGGAGCAGACAAAGGAACAATGACAAAGAAACATCGGAGCTTCCGTGCTTCGCGTGGCTGGATGGGAAAACTCCCCTCTCCCTGCACCCTCCCCTTGCCAAGGGAGCCCGCTTCGCATGCTCATTACCGCCCCTCCCAAAATGAAATCCTAGCTACGCCGTCGTATTCATCAGAAGAATCCGTCCACCAATGAATGTTAAATTTGAAAAGCATTACATTACACAGTGTATATACTGGTATGTGTGAAATGGAAATCTTTAGAAATATATCATGTATAGAAATTTATATAATTATTGTATTGTTTATATTAGAACAATATTTCTGTATTTTTGCTGTATATTTAATTTGAATAATACTACTTTAGTTTGTATATCAGTGAATCATTGTAATATTTTTGCAAAGAGTGATGCATATACTTTTATAAAAATATAAAAAAACATAAAAAAAAAAACCCATCAAATCTGTGCTTTGGTTTGCTTTATTCATGTCCTATAAATTTGCCTGGATGAAAGAGAGAAAGAGAGAGGATAAGTGTGTGAATGAGGTATAATGAAATAGTAAATATGAAATGGTAAATATCAAGTGCAAATAAATCGAAAGGAAATTGCGTGCGCATTATTAAATTGTAAAGCTTAATTAAAGGAAATTTTTGTTGATGTTGATAAGTAATGGGAGTGTTATAACCAAAACAAAAGTATCCTTTTAATTATGCTATTTTGTTAGTTCCTTTTACCAAAGTGTGCTATTATTATTTATATATTTTTTCATGCCCTCACAAACACATGCACGCATGTGCGTGCGTGCGTGTGTGGAAGAAATGGCACAATGAAGCCAGATGTGATGTAGCATCTCGATCTCAATATCATTTTTATTACCAGCTTTTGGGCGGAGGGGACTTCATCAGGCCTATTGCAAGGGAAAACAAAGAAACCCACTCAATATCGGCATTCTTATTTTTTTTTTTTTTTTAGATTTTAGATATTAAGATGAAGCACTGCACCACGCTTTGCTAAGGCCCCACTTTCATTATATGCACAGCATTGTAGGCCTACATTAGTCTGCATGTAACATGATTTTCGGAAATAAATGATTTATTTCAATTCATTTTAACTACCATGTTGATGCTCTGGCATACTTTGAAGAATTGGTTAGTTACAGCTGTGGATGAGGTTCCATTTCTGCTAATTTTCCGTTGGGAAAGTATGTGCGTGCGTGTGTGTGTGTGTTTTGTATGGGTGGGTACGCGGGTGCCTGTTTTGTAGTTTTAAGATTTATTAAAATTCATTCACTGTTGCTTCCACACTGCTAAGAAATAACTATAAAAGCCACACACACACACACACAAAAGAAACTTTAAATCTTTCTTTATGTCTTCCCCATTCTACCTCTACCTCTTCCTCCTTCTCTTTCTCTCTCTCTCTCTCTCTCTCTCTATCCATATCCTTCACTCTCTTTCATTCTTCCTCACTCTCAATCTCTTTTTCTTGCTGTCTCTTTCCCTGTCTCTCTCGATCTGTATCCCTCTTTAGCTCATCTTCTCATCAAACTCCTTCTCCGAAGTACTCTTTTTCTCACCATCTCTCCTGTGCGCCTTCTCTTGTCCCTCCCTTCCTCCTTCTCTTTCTCTCTCTCTATCCCTATCCTTCACTCTCTTTCATTCTTCCTCACTCTCAATCTCTTTTTCTTACAGTCTCTTTCCCTGTCTCTCTCGATCTGTATCCCTCTTTAGCTCATCTTCTCATCAAACTCCTTCTCGAAGTACTCTTTTTCTCACCATCTCTCCTGTGCGCCTTCTCTTGTCCCTCCCTTCCTCCTTCTCTTTCTCTCTCTCTATCCCTATCCTTCACTCTCTTTCATTCTTCCTCACTCTCAATCTCTTTTTCTTACAGTCTCTTTCCCTGTCTCTCTCGATCTGTATCCCTCTTTAGCTCATCTTCTCATCAAACTCCTTCTCGAAGTACTCTTTTTCTCACCATCTCTCCCGTGCGTCTTCTCTTGTCCCTCTCATAATCTCTCTTTCTATCCCTCCTTTGAATCACATCAAGCACCTTAATTTTTTTCATCTTTTCGAAGTATTCTGCAAGACGATGTATTCCTCAGTAGTTACGACATGCTCTACCTTTCCCTACAATAGTTTTAAAAATGTACATTTTCCCCCCATTCTTTAAAAGTCAAGATTTTCTGTCCAAAACAAGGCAAGCAAACAAACACTTTCTGTTACAATGTTCATGTGTTTCCCCATAATGAAAATCACCGACCTTGTCAGGCTATATTTAGTTGTCACCTAAAAAGGAAAATTATACTGATCAAATGTATGAATTTTGTTTTGACAATGAAACACAATTGATGGTCATATTTTTGCAACTGAATTTCTGCGTTACAAAGTAGGTCCTGAAAAAAAGCAGGTCTCAGTATTCAGTATACCCAAGTCCATTTTTCTATTAACAGCTAGGATATTAGGAACAGCTCTGATATTAGAATTTTAATCACTCATTTTCCTGGTTCTTCCCCATTTTTTTAATACTTCTGGTCAGCTCTCTACCGCCCCCCCCCCTCTCTCTCTCTCTCTCTCTTGGCATAGTCTAGTTTTTAGATCTGGTTCTAATCTATTTCTTTCTCTGCCTTCCTTTCTCTCCCTCTCCATGCTCTTCCTTGTATCTCTCTTTCTCTTTCTTCCCTACGTGTATCTCTCCTTGTTCTCACTTTTCCTCTCACCTCTCGATCTTCTCCTCCTATATTCTTACACTCCTTCTCTTTGTCTTCCTTCTCTCTTTTTTGCATCAGTTGCACATATCATGTTAGCTATTGTAACTATGGTCATCGCAGATGTTTGTCTCCAATGTGTTTTGTATTATGAAAATCCCATGTAAAATTTCCATTCTTATTTCTGAGATGGACAAATGAATTGAATTGGAATATACACACCTTCTAGGGCCCTTCTATTAAACGTGAGGAAATTAATGACTCCCGGTCACTCTGGGAAAAGTTCACTTCCATATTACTTCAGAGCTGAATATTGCCCCTCAAGAAAATAAATAAATAAATGAGTGGAGAAAGAGAAGCTTCGAAGTGATTTATAATCAAAATGAAATAGCATTATCTGGTACAATCATGTAAATTGTACTTTTGTTGGCCTAGTTTTGGAAGAACTTCGCAAGTTTCATTGGTACTAGAATGACTAGAATCGGTGGAAGAAACAAATGGCACATTTTATGCTAGGTACTTTTCCAATACCACACCTTCCGACCCAGCTGTTGGAATTATGCAATACTGTGTGAGAATTGGAGACAATGGACCAATCGAAAAGCGTCGCGCTGAAATTCAAACATGCAATAGACAAACGTGCAAGTAACAATAGTATCAGTCCGCGAGTGAATGTGCATTTCAGAAATTGCTGTTTATCTCGAAATATTCAACTTATGTATTTGTAGAAAGTTTATTTTTGTAAAACATCTATATTCTGGTCCTTTTATTCTCAAATTATAGCTAGGCAGACTGAATAAGTTCTCTATTCCCACGGGATTTACTTTGTTTTGATGGAATAATACACGTATTGTAGGCGGTGATCAGTTCGTATTTTCAGTTTAGGAAATTATATGGCCGTGTAGCGTACCCCGACAGGCTGAAAGGTATGGAAATATATGAATTTCTGGTAACGAATAATGTTTTTCAAATAAATGTTAACGCTGATTGTATGTCTGAGTGTGGTGCTAGTGAAAGAATAAAGGTTTAAGGGCTTGGTTGTCATAGTATGCTGTATTTATTCTGCCAAATAACCTGTGCTGTGACTGAGTGTGAATGCGTGTGACGAACATGACGAAGACGAATTGTGTGCTATGACAATGACAATGAGGAACAGTGAGTGAAACTACCGACGCGACGCGACGCCGGGTGGTGGCCCGGGCGACGCTACCCGAGCTTGAGTTGCGAGTCGAGTCACAACAAAGCCATTTTTATGAAATGCAATGAGAACGCGAAGGCTTGCATTCTTGATTTTAATCTTTTACATTTGTTTTAGTTGTCTGATCTCAATGACAATGAGTGATTATGGTGACGGTGTTTCTAAGTTCCAACCTGGGCAGGGTTTTTTGTTTTTTATTTTTAATAAACTGTTGAAATGGCAGATATTTGCTTTGGCAGAATACCGTGATTGATATTTATGATGGAGTGACCAAACTTCGTGCACATTTTAATTCCTTAAAGAATGCTATATTAAGGAGGGGGGGGGGGGGGGGTCGGGTGTCCAGACACGTAACAAAAATGAAGCTTTCTTTTTTGTTAGATTAAACAAAAACTAGACCAAGGTCTATGCATTCAATTAATGCTAACCATCATCAATATTTGTTCCATTGAAAAAATACACGGGGGCTCAGGGCGAATTTGCCCCTCGAAATGCTAAAAAGAGCCCTGGAAAACTAAAAAAGAGCCCCTGAAATTCTCTAACCGTAGTAGTATGGGGCTTCGCGGCGGAACCTGGTAGGGTTAATAGGGTCCAATGTTAACTGTAGTGTAATACAATATAGAAAATTTGGGCCGATGGGCTCAGAAAGTAGCCTCAGAAAATTTTTTTTTTTTTTTTTTTCTCTGATTTGTTCTTGATAATATTGTCTGCCATTTGAGCTAAAAGTTACATTCAAGAGATTTTTCTTCTAAACTTTTTCAAAAGGCTGTTTAAAATCAACTGTTTGGATACACAGCAACTGGGTATGATGGATAATTTCTCAAATTCTACCCAAAATTATTCTGATTAAGGTACCAAAGCCCGGCAAAGGGAAAGCAATATTTTATTCTACAATTTGGGTGCAAGAACATGACACGAAGAAGAAAACTTGTTGACAGATACAACGGCTCCCCCACTGTGTGCTCCATGCATGCTATGCTTTGGGCAGCGCAATCCTAAACTGAAGCTAATTTTTTGCGAACTTTACGTTTATGTATACAGGAAAGTTCAGACTGCTATCTTTAGTTTTGGATCAAAAGATTTCGAAGCACGAAGAGACCGTATTGAGCGACTGCATCATAGATCGAAGGTGTAATCGAGGTTCCCTTCGTCCAATGTTATTCAAATTCAAAGGAAAGATTGAATACATTCTGCTGATCATTCCATTAAATTTTGAAGCAGAGGGGTTCATTACAACTTGAAATATACGCATGGATATGGAAGTGCATTAGTGCCATACTTATAGAGATATTGTGAACGGAAAATCGCAATTCTTTAGAACTGGAAAAGGTTTACGAAAATGAGTCCAAATTCCATGCACACCAGTTTACAAATGATTTATGCAAAATAGAGATTCATCAAAGGGTAAGATGATTGCATTACTAGCAAGGCAAAATGCTATAGAATCAAGTGTGATGACATCTTCTCTCAAAATGAAGATTTCTTGACCCTTGTTAGTAGGTTCAATTTTTTTTTGGAACATGCACTAAGCATCTATGGCAAAATCTGCTGATATATTTTCACAACATTTTCATGTGCAATTTCTTCCCCAATTTCAAAGGAATTTTGTCCTAAGGTAATTAGGTTCCTCTATATACAGTGATGCTATTTGATTTTTAGAAATCTTTTCTATTTTTGAGATATGACCTGTGCATGAAATTCAAATTACCTCTAACAGCACTCTTTACTCTTATGCAAGGTTTTTATGAAGGAGTAAATTTGAATAATATGGCTTTCAGTACTCGGCTCTGTTTGTCTTTTCTCCTTTTCTGCAGGATAGGAATTTCAGTCTGGCCCCTTAAAAATTAGGACAAAATGACGCTTCATGGCAAGATTGTTGTAATCAAGAGAAATGGTGCTGACGGTGCCCATTTTCCCCTAACAGCTGAGCAGTGTTTATTTGGAAGGTAAATAAAATGAGATTTCATGTACTGGTAAACTGGGACCAGTTTACTCAACCAAACCGTAGAGACATGTGTTTTAGAATTAACACATGTTTCAATGTGATGTCCACAAACTTATGACGGTTTCGAGAAACAGGTCCCAGGATTCTGAAAGAATATTTGCTGGAACAGGGCTTAAAATTACCAATGAGTTTAAAAGAATATCTCATGAAAGTCATGTTTAAACCTTTGATTGAATACTGATTAACAAAATATTTATCAAAAAAATAATCAAAATGCAGATTTATCCTCTATTTCACAAAAAATCAGATATTGATATGTCTATAAGTAGGAAGCTGTTTTGTGCCGGTTCAAGACGATAATTATAATCGATAATCGATACTTTGGCCATAGGCCTTTATCAAGAAATGATAAAGCTCCAGTGAATTGTTGATATTTGAAATATTGTAGTTGAGCTTTTTGGGTCAACTTTAATGTAATTTCATCTCTATCCATCATATTAGAATTATATCTCTTTGTAATATATTATTTTTACATTGCAGGACTAATGAGTGTGATATCCGCATTCAGTTGCCCAACGTGTCCCGGGAACATTGTAGGATCGATGTACAAAAGGATGGCCAGGTAAGATGAAATCCATTATACCCGGTCCAATATTCAATTATTGGTTTCATAATTAAGTATAAAAAGTGAAAGGATATCACTACAAGATGAATTTTGCATGTGGTCTGGTTTTGCAAAAGTTTAGGTCTGGGAAGTGTTTGTGTTACAACTGAAGTTTTTCGTATCACTAGTTTCCAGCTGCAAAAGTGACTATGATTTGCAAAAGTTCATATATACCAGTATTTGTGAGACTTTCAAACATATTGCAAAATAATTTGTGAAATTTTCAGGTTGCAAATTGTTTCTAGTGTATGGTATAAATATTTTCATGTTTGTCTTGGAATTCACTGGGAACAAATTATGCCACATATGCAGACTTTTTTTCTCTCTCTCTTTTTTTTTCCATTGAACATATGCAGACTTATGTGAAACTTAGAAGTATTGTAAAAATTTGTAATTAGAACTCATAATCAGTTGCTGCAATCCAAAACATGTAATAGGTACACAATTAGTGGCCATCAACAGTAATGTCCTCAAGGTGTACCTGGTACATGTAATTGCTTCTTTAAAAGAACAAATCTGTATACTTGACCCCATGTAATGTAGAACATTTTTGCCTTACTTTAACCTTTTATTATTTATTGTTTTGATATGTATGGTTGTGGAGGCACACAAATTCTAGATCACTACGCTAGTGTATGTTCTTGCTTTGAATACAGGTAAACTTGGTGAATTTGAGTCAGGTTAATCCCACTCTCCTGAATGGCAAAGCTGTCACGGATAAAGAACCTGTGCAGCACAAAGACATCTTCACCATCGTTGATAGGTCTTTCAGGTATGGATTCATATTGCTTGCAGGTTGTGTGGTTATTACAGAAGCCTTAGGCACTTGATTGATACCTGGCTTCTAATCTTAAAGAGCCTGGCCAATGGACAGCCCAACTGGATAATCCGAACCACTGTCCTGGACAACTTGACCAGGTTGAGGTGTCCAGGGTAGGCTGCCTCGCCAGACAGCTTTTTTCTCTCTTGATTTTATGAACTAAATGCCCTGATTTTACGAAAATTGTCATCTAAGTGGTAAATTATAATCAAATGCATACAGTCATGACAGAAAACAAGGCAATTGTGGACTTTTTGAGAGTTGCACTGATAGAATAAACTGTTAACTTCCACCTTACTCGGTACATTCGCCACTGAGCATGATCTTTTTTGTCTGTTTTCATGCTCAGTACTATTTTTAAAACTTGCCAAGGGACGGGGGAGAGGAAAGGTTGTGTATTGAAATGTTAGCATACATTTAAAGTCTATTTCTATGTTTTCTGAGAAATGAAATTAACTTGCTCTTAGCCTCCATTGATTTGATCTTCATCAGAATATTTTTGTTGCAAGGGAAAACTAGCTGTTATATGTAAAGTTAGTGTTTATCCTTTCAGTGCAGCACTGAAAAGTCCACAATTGCTGTGTTTCCCATCATGATTATTTACATTTATTTATAATTTTCCACATCAATGACAAATAAAGCTAGGGAATTTAGTACATAAAATTACAGGGGGAAAGGGGGGGGGGGTCATCAAGCTGTCTGGTGAGGTGCCCCATCCTGGGAACGTCAACGAGATCAAGTTGTCCTAGGTAGTGGGTCCTGTTCAGGGTTAGACTGTCTGGAACTCATTATATTGTGTGTAAGAAATGGTTTTTAAGTTTATCTGTGGTCCCTGTTCTCATTTATTTTTTTAAAGATCCGTGGGAAATATCCTCTTTCAATCTGTTAAAATTTAAGATTACAGGAGTTAGATTGGGGGGGGGGGGGTAGTATTGAATGAAGGTAAATTTATTCCCCAGAATTTATTTCTCCCTATCTCACATTATATAGTGAAAAGTCAGCCCGTAATGCAGTGCGGATCATCAAAAGGCATCAAGGATATTTGACAAAAAATCTTCTTGTAAAAGAGTAGTGGTGGATCTGCAGTTGTGGAAAACCCATTATGAAATGAAGGGTTTAGTTGTAGTTTTTGTTATAAAGTGTTGTCTATCAGAAATGCAGCCTTTCAAATGAAATAATCTCATACAAAAGTTGTTTTTATGACATCTCAGTCAGACTTTTTAAAGCAACAATGATGTGATTTGTTTGCACGTAACATAACAATCATCTGTCGGATGAGCGGACTGTGGACTGGCCATGTATTGAGCATTGATTTTTGAATGTAGGGTGTTTTCCATTGTTCATAAAATTTTGAGATTTGTTTGTTTTGTATTTAAACATCTTTTCCTGTTCGACAGGTTTGAATATCCACCAGGTTCAGCCCGCAGAAGCTCTATCAAGCCGGAAGTCCAGAGCCCAGTGATCTCGTCCACCACCTCGAAGCCCTCTGCAGGTGGTGACACACCACGCTCCTCTACGAAGAAGGCCCCAGGATCAGCTGAGAAGACTGCCACACCAGCTCAGAAGAAGGCTGCCACCCCTGCCAAGGCCACACCCAAAGCATCCGCTGAACCGAAGACACCCAAGTCTGCAAAGAAGGAATCCCCAGCTGCTCCGAAGACTCCCAAGTCTGCCAAGAAGGAATCTCCGAAGACCCCTAAGTCAGAGAAGAAGGAATCTCCCAAGGCTCTCACTCCGAAGCCCAAATCACCTGCTGCGCCTAAAACTCCAAAGTCTGCTAAGAAGGAATCGCCAGCTGCTCCAAAGACACCCAAGTCGGCAAAGAAGGAATCCCCCAAGGCTGTCACTCCAAAGTCCAAATCACCTGCTAGGCCTAAGACTCCAAAGTCTGCAAAGAAAGAAGCTCCAAAGCCTACAACTCCTACAGCGCCAGGATCACCTGCCACTCCAGAGACCCCCAAGTCTGTGAAGGCTAAAGCAGCAGCTACTCCAAAAAGTAAGATTTTACAGGTTTGAACAAAATAAGGACTCTAAAAGTGCTTTTACACATGATGCGACAGTGTGGTACCACAATGTTTCGTCTTCACACATGGTGGGACTTTGTGTCACCACATATGCTAATGAACACGCATTAACACGTAAACTTTCAATAAGAGAGCATATTGTCAAAACTTGCACAAGCAATCTCATGGCAACAATTTTTGCGCTAACTTTTTAGAAATTTGATTGGTGGGCATTTTTTGTGTATCTAAGCAGCAAAAAAAAGTGTATCCTGCCTCGGCGATATTTTTTTTTGTCGCCCTATACCCCACAGACTTGTACACCAAAAAGTTTGGTGACACGCTGTGGTACCACACTGTCGCACCATGTGTGAAAGCACCTTAACTGTAGTTTTTAAACCACAGTTGTTTGATTGTTTGAAGGTTTTATATCTGTACATCCCGCATTTTTATTCAATGTGACATCTCGAGAACTGTTTTCAAACCCCTGCATGTTTTTAGTGTCCAATATGATGTAAATCACATCATTTATGATAATGAGATGAGCATTACATGTCCTTATGAGTTCACATTCGTTAGATGGAGAGTATTGCCAAAAGCTGCACAGACTATCCATGCGATGTCATGTTTTGCTCTATCTAATTTTTTTTTCTGTCCAGGGGCAACAAAGATCATTTTTGCCTCAGGATTTTTTTTTTCATGCCCCCCCGCAGACGAAGTCTGGAGGGGACGTTAAAGGGTAAGTCCACCCTGGAAGTTTCACTGTTTCAATAAAAGGAGATAAATTTGAACAGCATTTTAAAAAAGAAATGAGCAAAATCGGTCAAAGAATAAGAACATTACACTCGTTTACATTTTCTAGTAAACTACTCTTGGCTCTGCAAATTGGCAACACTGATGACATCACATGCGAGCAGCTCTCCATTCACTTTGTACATGAAATTTCACATTTTCTCAATTTTCTTGGAAGTTACACATTTTCTAACCCCCATAATCAATGTATGTTATGTAAAAAGCAATTCTTCTGAACATACATTGATTATGGGGGTTAGAAAATGTGTAACTTCCAAGAAAATTGAGAAAATGTGAAATTTCATGTACAAAGTGAATGGAGAGCTGCTCGCATGTGATGTCATCAGTGTTGCCAATTTACAGAGCCGAGAGTAGTTTACTAGAAAATGTAAATGAGTGTAATTTTCGTATTCTTTGACCGATTTTGCTCATTTCTTTTTTTAAAATGCTGTTCAAATTTATCTCCTTTTATTGAAACAGTGAAACTTCTAGGGTGGACTTACCCTTTAAGCGTTGCACCTGTCCGTCTGCCCCAAAACTGGTTTCCATGAAATAACTTGAAAAATGTTGGACAGATTTTAATGATTTTTTGAGTATAGGTAGATGACACTGAAATACAGGTCAAGTTCAAATTTGGAGCCTGCAGGTCAAAGGTCACAGCTCATTATATGCGAATTGGTTTCTGCATGATAACTTGAAAAATATTTGACAAATTTTAATAATCTTTGGTGTGTAGGTAGATGACACTAAAATACAGCTCAAGTTCGAATTCAATGTCCAAAGGTCAAAGGTCTAAGGTCTCGGCTCATTATAAGCACATTGGTTTCCGCACGATAACTTGAAAAATATTGCAGAGATTGTAGTAATTTTAGGTGTGTAGGTAGATGATGCTCTGCAGGTCAAAGGTAAAATGTCACACTCAATTATATATACAAATCAGTAAAAAAAAAAAAAAAAAATGTGGTTTCCCATCCTTATAACTTCTGAAATGCTTGATGGATTTTAATCTTTTTGGTATGTCACTAGACAACAGTGACATACAGCTCAAGTTTGAATTCATAATTTTTTCGGTATGTCAGTAGTTAATTCATTGGTTTTGGAATACAGAAATGTGCATCTGACTTTAATTCATTTTTTTTTAATGCAGGATCAAGTATGAAATCAACATCTCATTACATCTCTTTTTCATACCAAAGAACTAAGAAATGCTTAATAATCTCATTAAGCAGGGGCATCAGTGTCTTATGGACACAAGACACTTTTTCTAGTCTTTTTACCTCCTCAAATACCATTCAGTGACATACAGCTGGAGAAATGAAATATGAGAGGTTTGCCACAACAAATGTGAACACGTCTTATCTGATGACCGAAATTTAAAATTAGCAACCTGAGCAGTATCAAGGTTGTCTGACTGGCAACCAACAAAAATAGTGAAGTGAGCTTCCTGTGTGTTTCCTGTCCACATGTAAAGAAACTTAAAGCTGCAGCTGGCTCCTAGCTGTTTTAAATGAATAATAAACTAATTTGACAGATTAAAATTTTGTTCTGTAGTGGTTGTATTTAATACAAATAAAATCAAATTAAGTTTTTTTATTTTTTTATTTCTTTCCTGAAGGCAAGACACCAGCGAAGAAGACTCCGGTGAAGGCCTCTCCTAAGACACCGACACCTAAGAAAGCTTCACCAGCCCCAGCCAAGCGAGCTAGTCCCAAGGACGTCAAGACACCACCCCCAGCTGCTAAGAGACGCAGTGGCTCTCTCAGTAAGAGTGGAGGAAAGGTAATAATGAGCAGCTTCTATCTTTGTTTGCTCAGTGCCTGTTGTGTGAAGGTTGATTCAAAACAAAATGAAAAAGCAGAGTTGCCCCTGTGAGCTAAATCAAATAAAATGATTTCACTTGGTTGTGTTTATTATGGTAATCTATTTGATACTTCTTGCTGTGTTATGTATTTTATATGTCTCCTATGATAGTGAAATAACGTCCTCACATGTAAGGGTCTATGGTCAGAGATTTCTGAATCATCAAGAACTTCTGAAATTGTTATTGTGATTCTGATATTTATACACAAAAGGGTCTTTCTATGGCAACTAAATGTGAAGTATTGGTATGCCATAGAAACCAAATTGCATTGAATACTTTTGTTGGAATTATGATTCAAGTCAATGCTGATGTGGCATTTGATTTGTATTGGCACTGCCTCTGAAAATATATTTTACCAGAATTGTTGCAGCACTTTGCCTTCTAAGTTTCTCTTGCTTGACTTTGAGAAGTTAACGTAAATCTGTTAAGAATGTAGTGGCTTGGACTGGAGCCGATGGAAAATTTTGTTGTCCCAAAATCAAATTGTATCCTACCGGTCATTGTAAACTGATCAAAATATGTACATTGCATTTCAATTCTTCACTTGTCCACCTATATCAGATGACACCGTTTGGTAGCCCCCGTGTTCCTCAGACCACCCCTCTGAAGAACTCCATCAGCCAGCTGAGGCGTCGCTCTGCTCCGGTCAAGGAGGAAGAAGAAGGTGTGTCACCAGCAAAGAAGGCTACACCCAAGAAAGACACACCGAAGAAGACACCAGTAAAGGCTCCCACTCCAAAATCTGCTGGTATGTCTTATTCACAGAGTATTTTGCATATTACATAACTAATTGTGCATTGAAGGATAATGAAAAGAAATAACAATCATGTACAGGAGAAAAGAATGCTAGTTTGATTAGGCCTGAAACTACTGATCTTAGATTTTTAACAAAATTAAAGATGAGGACCATCTTTGAATATGGTTTCCCTTGGCCTTTGCACACAGTCATTTTAGTGGTTTTAGTTTTGGAGTTCATGCAACCTGATAATATCAGGGCAGTTTTGAAAGCCTGTTTTTGGTGTTCATTTAAACAGACATTGTTTTTGGAAGAGTAATCATTTACTTAGTATTATCATTTTAATAATCGGCTGGCTACTCCAGCCCCACATAGCCCTACACCTTTCAAGCTGTACCAGAGCTGAGGCACGGTTGTGAAGCAGTGAACCCAGTCCCATACTTTCTTTGTTGTTTTTATATTCAAATGAATAATCTTGCTCCTTAAAGAATAAGCTGGTGCATATCACGGTGGCCGATAGGTGCTCGATGAAATAGTTCACACACTTGCTAGATGGAAACGTAGCTTCTGAAGTAGGGGTAGCATGCACAGCCAGACTTTTTTTTACTGCGTGAGCCATAAGAATTAGGCGACCAGAATTATACATTCTGGTATGAATGTTGTGCATGTAGATGATATCCAATACAGTGGAAACTCAGTATAACGAGGTCCTTGGGACCATCAAAATAACCTTATTATTGCAGGAATCTTGGTATATCAGGGTTAAAAAAAAACAATAGAATAAAAAGAGCTGGACTGGAATATTCCCTTGTTATATTATCGGAATATTGTTATATCGGGCCCCGTATCATAAAAAATACATTCAATCTTACGATTGATATCAATTGTAAGTCTATCGCAAACTATGTACTGAAGCATTACAATCGATTGTAAGATTGATTGTATCTCTTTATGTTACACCCCCTGATCTCTTTATACTGAGTTTCCACTCTACCTTAAAAACTGACATATGGAGTGAAACTTTCCTGATTTTTTTTTCAGAATCAGACATTTTGGTAGGTCATACAAAGTTCAAACTATATTTGTGAGTTGTTAATGAAAATATCATTTGTGTAGAGAACTTATTCGGCATGTAAACAGTTAATCAAGTACCTGAAAAAGGTTATGTCCAGATCCATTCTGCATATTGTGATCAGCAGTGATATTGCATCAGAAGATTGTGAAGACATTGAAGCAGAATAGTGGTCATATTGAGATCCAGGATTTTATAAACGTAATATTTAAGTGCCCTGCTATGTTTGGCTTTATAACTTGATAAGAAATATGATTTAAACAGGGGCGGTGCCAAGGTGTTTTGATGGGGAGGGGGGGGGGCAAGATGACCCATAGGTCAATTTATTGACATTTTAGATGAAGAAATAGGGGTATTACATAGTTGCAAGCCAGAGGCCTCTCTTTTCCCACCCTCTTCTTTCTTCTTCCTCCTCTTTTTTCTTTTTTTTTTTCTCCTCGTTTTTTTTTTTTTTTTTTTATTACTTGAAAAATCATAGGGGGTCATTCGCCCCTGCCCCCCCCCCCCTTGTAGCTAAACATAGTATCTTCTGATGTGCTCTTATGATGTACAGATTTGATATGATTTTTCAGTGCCTTAGGTATTAATCCAGCTGAGAAATTTTTACATCGTGTGCACTGAATGATAATATTTTTAAAAATGTTTTCTGTTGTAGGTAAATCCGCCAAGAAAACACCAGCATCGGCAACATCGTCGGGTAAAAAGCGAAAGGGTAGCAGTGAGGCAGCACCTAGTGCCAAGAGAAAGCGTGTCTCGTTTGGTCCTTCACTAAGCCCAGAGCAGTTTGACAAGTATCTACCACCACTCACTCCAGTTAAACGTGGGCAGTCTCCTGCCAGGAGATCTCTCGGGAGCGGGTCTGTACTCACTCCTAAGGGAAACGCCTACAAGAAGCGTTCATCAGTCGCTGCTATTGTCACCCATCCACCCATCCAGGAGGAACCAAGTCCCAAGAAGTCTCCAGCAGCTAAGCCCAAAGCGGCTACTCCTAAGGCTTCACCCAAGGCTGCTACACCAAAGGCAGCTACTCCTAAAGCCTCACCCAAACCTTTGACACCCAAATCTTCTCCTAAGGCTGCCACACCAAAGGCTTCTCCTAAGGCTGCCACACCAAAGGCTTCTCCAAAAGCTGCCACTCCAAAGGCTTCTCCAAAAGCTGCCACACCAAAGGCTTCTCCAAAAGCTGCCACACCAAAGGCTTCTCCAAAAGCTGCCACACCAAAGGCTTCTCCTAAAGCAGCAACTCCAAAAGCCTCTCCCAAGGTGGCTACTCCTAAGGCAAATACTCCTAAGGCCTCGCCTAAAGCAGCTACACACCAAAGGCAACACCCAGAGCTGCTACCCCAGTGGCACCCAAAGGAAGGGATTCACCCAAGCGTTCTCCTAAGAGGCCAGCAGCACTTGCAGATGAGAGTTTCACCGGCCTTCCCGAGCTCTTCAAGACACCGTCACCTCAGAAGGTGAGTCGCGTCAGCAAAGGAAAGGTGACCAAAGTCACCCCGCAAGCTGCATCTGTAGTAAGGAAGATTGCAACCCCGATGAAGGAGGAGATCCAGAAAGCTGCAGCCGGCAAAAGAAGAAGCCTCCCCAAGGCCATCCCGCAGCACATGAAAGCTGAGATTGTTGCTGAGGCAGCTCTGAGGCAGAAGAGACGACCATCACCCAAGAAACCGTTGAGCACCCCATTGAAGGCAGCTATTAAGAAGGTATTTTATTTCATTTTTAATGAACTGCACTGTCCATTCAACTATTAGCTGTGATTAAGCTACAAATTGGTATGCTTTTTGAATGAAAAGGTCACAAAATATACAAGCTTGATCAAAATGCTAGTGACTAATCTTCTTTTAGTTTTATATCCATGATAATTCAACTTAGGTTCATATGTTAAAAGGGGGACATCAAATCGGGCCAAATTGTATAAATTCTTAGAATATTGAAAACTATTTGGTTCTGGAATGTTAAATTGATATTTAACCAGGTTGGCTTTAGGGATTATTTTAGTATTTATTTGAGAGTCCTTTTTGGGGAGATAACCAACAAATTTTATCCTTTCAATAGACCGGCTTACTGATCACAAATTTATGCATGTTCAGAACCCTTTGTTACCAACTTTTCATTTTACTTATGCATAATGGCATCTGAATTGATGGAATCCAGTTTGCATTAGTGTGTGCTATTTCTGGCAAGCCTTGAACAAGCTTCTTAGTTGTCAAGGGAAACTTGTGCTCAACAACTACACAGAAAATTAGTAAACCGGACTATTGATTTATTTATTTAATTAATCATTTATTTATTCATTTGTCTATTTATTGACTTATGTATTGATTGATTTCTTTGCTTGTTTTACTTAAAAGGGGTAATTCTTTCGATTTTAGAACTGTTCTTCCAGGAGACTCTGTTACAAACAAAGCATTAATGTCACTTTTATCAACAAGATTACATTTCATATTGTGATTCATAGTATAGGAATTTTATTTTGTTGAGTAGTGATGTTAGAAAGATGTATGCTTAAGATTTGGTGAAGAATAATTACATCCATACTCTTTACACTTTTTAATATATATATATATATATATATTGCTGACCTACTGCAAATTCTCATTTTGTTTGATATTGCAGGGTGTACAGCTCAAGAAAGCATCTCCAAAACCTGCTACCCCAGCAAAGGCCACAACACCCACTCCCACTGAGAAGGCAAATAGCCCAAAGCCTATCACTCCTGTATCGGCAAAGAAGACCCCATCTAAAGCAGTTACGCCTAAAGATAAGACACCAGCGAAGGCTGCAACACCCAAAGCAGCTACTCCAAAAGCAGCTACTCCAAAAGCAGCTACTCCCAAGGCAGCTGCTCCCAAGGCTGCTACACCTAAAGCTGCTACACCTAAAACCCAAACACCCAAATCAGCTACTCCAAAAGCTGCTACTCCAAAGCCTGCTTCAGCAAAGAAAACACCTGTGTCGGCCAAGAAAACCCCAGCAAAGGCAGTAGCCAAGGAGACACCCGCCAAGTCTGCTGCCAAGAAGACTCCAGCAAAATCAGCCATCAAGAAGACTACAGCCCGCTCAGCTGTGAAGAAAACACCAGCACGTTCTGCTCTGAAGAAGACGCCTGCCCGTGCTGCACTGAAGAAGACCCCCGCCAGGCCCAAGTCCGCTCGTAAACCGGCAGGGAAACCTACCTGGGCTGACATCGCAAAGAAGGGTGCTGCTGTCAACTCCTCCAAACCTAGCTGGACTGTCAAATGGGCTGGCAAGGCCAAGGCAAAGGCTATCGCAAGAAGGTGAAGAAAGTGCGACAGCTCAAGGCCAAGACCCCTAAGGTAAGCAGGATTATTTGACTGCCTTGAATGCATTATGTTGTAAAAACAGTAATTTTAACACATTTGTAAGTGATTCAGAGTTATGAAAAGTTCCATGCTGCAAAGTAATTGAATCACAACATCACAGCAACACTGCACTGTATGGCGGGGGGGGGGGGGGGGGGGGGGAGCTTCTCAAATTTTCCTGCAAAACTGATTTCAATATCTATAATTGGCAAAGGTTTGTGCCTTTTTATGCAGTGATATAAAGTCTTAGCCTTAGGAACACATTGTTGGATTTAAAATCTTGTAAATACTTACGAATTTTATGAGGAAAAATTTGTTGTAACTAAAGATTAACATCTTTGATTAAAAAATGAAAGAATGAGCTCTGATTTAGCATATTTTATTCAGAGTCCTACCCCTTTTAACATTAAATAGAAAATCATCACGGTCAGTTACTCAGAAGAATTCAGGTTATGGGATATCTTATCATTTTTCTTTCTCACTCATTTTTGTTTTTGTTTTCTGTTTTTAATTACAGAAGGTGGCCAGGCTTGGGGTTGCGAGCACTGGTCATGCTGAATCTCCTGCCACCATAGTACTCAAGAAGACCTTGAAGGCAAAGACTCCAGTGAAGACCAGGAAGGGACGAAAGACACCATACAAGAAGCCTCCAACTAAGAAAACCCAGTCTGTTGTTGACACAAGCTTCACAGGAATGCAGGAGCTATTCCAAACACCTCCACGTGCCAAGAAGGCAACCCCAGCCAACACTCCTGATCTCAAGACTCCAGAGGGTCCAGGAGAGATGTTTGTATCACCCCTTACCGCTTCTCCAAAGAAGGCCACTACACCCGCCAAATCTGCAACTAAGAAGACACCTACAGGAAAGGTCACCAAGGCAAGTAGGAAGTCAGAGGGTCTAACTGGAGTAGCACGATTGATGAAAACTCCCAAGCAGAAGGGCAGGCAATCTGTAGACCTTGGAGGACTGACAAGGTTAGTCAAGACACCCAAGCAGAAGGCCGAAGCCAAGATACCTGAAGTGGCTGGTCTGGCAAGGCTCTTCAATGAGGAGAAAGCAAAGAAGACACCCAAATCACCCAAGACACCAAACATGGCTGGTCTTTCTAAAATGATGAAGTCACCTAAGTCCAAACCATCTCCTAAATACACAGGCATCAAAGAGTTGATGAAGACTCCCAAGCCAGTGGACCCCTATACAGATTTTGAAGGTATTCCAGATTTACTTGCATCCCCCGCTGCGACAGTAACTGAGAAGACCCCAGTGAAGCCATCACTGAAGAGGAAGAGGAACGAGACACCTGCAGCTAAGCCAGCAAAGAGACCAAGGGTGCAAAAGACACCTGCCAAAACCCCAGCGAAGGCTCCAAAGACTCCAGCTAAATCACCTACGGTAACCCCGAAGGCTACCCCTGCTAAATCTCCTGCTGCAGCAAAGAAGACCCCAATAAAGTCTCCTGTCGCAGCAAAGAAGACACCAGCAAAATCACCTGCTGCAGCAAAGAAGACCCCAGTAAAGTCTCCTGCCACAGCAAAGAAAACTCCAGCAAAATCACCTGCTGCAGCAAAGAAGACCCCAGTAAAGTTGTCTTCTGTTGAGTCTCCAGTAAAGGAGGTGAAACCTGAAGTTTCAAAGAGAGCAGCAAAGGGTAGTAAAGCAGTAACCCCAGCCAAGTCTCCTGCAAAGAGAGCCACAAGAGGAAAACCTGCAAAGGCTACTACTCCTGATAAACCTGAGCCAGTAGAAGTTGAAATTAGTCCCAAAAAGACCCCAGCCAAGAAAACAACCAGGGGAAGGAAGGCAGCAGCATCCCCTGTCAAGAAAGCCACAAGAGGGAGACAGACCAAAGCCACTCCTACTGAACCTGAACCAGAAGCAGTTGAACAAAGTCCTGCTAAAGCCCCAGCCAAGAGAGCTACCAGGGGAAGGAAAGCAGCATCCCCAGTAAAGAAGAACACAAGAGGAAAGAAAGCAGTTTCTTCTGCCAAGTCTGTAGAAGCTACTCCAGCAGAGACCCCTGCCAAAAAATCAAAGGGAAGGAGAGGAGCAAAAGCGGCCCCTGTTACACCCAGTCCAGTTAAAACTCCAGCAAAGAGGACTACACGAGGCAGACAGGCAGTATCGCCAAAGAAATCACCGGCACAGAAGGCTGTTACGCCCAAAAAAGCACCAGCAAAGAAGGCAACGCGGGGAGGAAAAGCAGCTGCAAAGGCTGCAGAAGTTGTTCCAGAGACACCCGAACCCACCCCTGTGAAGACCCCAGCCAAGAGAACGACAAGAGGAAGGAAGGCTGCATCACCAGCAAAATCACCAGCCAAGAAGGCCACCAAAGTAGGAAAGAAGGCTGTGAAAGCTGTTGAGCCTGAATCAGTTGAGGCTACTCCTGTTAAAACACCAGCAAAGAGGGCAACAAGAGGGAAAAAGGCAATGTCCCCTGTAAAATCTGTGAAGAAGCAAGCATCTGTAGCAGCTCCCAAAAGAGGAACAAAGCGGACTGCTCCCGAGCCAGAACCTGTAGCATCTCCAGCTCCACAGAGGACCAAACGTGGACGTTTTAAAGTGGAACCAAAGTCACCAAAGGCGGCAACTCCTAAAGTTGTAACTCCCAAGCCAGAACCTGCAGCATCCCCAGCTCCACAGAGGTCCAAACGTGGACGTTTTAAGGCAGCAACTCCTAAAGCTGCAACTCCAAAGCCATCACCTAAAGTGACACGGAGAGGCAGGGTAGCAGCCAAAGCACCAGCAACACCTAAGGCTAGCAAGAAAGCAACTAAAGCTGCAGCGCCCACTCCAAAGGCCACTCGAGGTAAGAAGAGTGCAGCTAAAACTCCAGAGCCTGTCAAGCCATCGCCAAAGGTGACAAGAGGAAGAGGGAAGGCTGCAGCAAAAGCAGCAAAAGCTTCACCGGCTCCAACGAGAACCACTCGTTCAAGAAGGAAATAAACTGGTCCATGTTTGAGATTACCACAGTACCATGTTTCTTCTTGTCTTTATATGTAAATATCTTGTAATATATGTAGAATTCTATTTAGCACTGTCGTTTGTGGGTAAATCAGATATGTTGGTACATTTTATCACTTTTGACTAACGGCAGTCTAATTTCTTTGAAATTTGTGGTGAAATGTACCTAAACAATGACTGAAACTTTTTAAGGCATTTTTTACACTGCTCATTTTGTAAAAGCTCATATACATATTTATATGTATTTGTACATGGAGAATTTGATTGGATGATATGATTTTAATCTGAAAGGTAATAGTAAACAAGTGGTCTTCATGCCAGAAAGAAGCAAAGGGGCTTGTGCGATGTCTACCTCATGGGATCTCTAAAGTGCGCAACTTTTGTCATGCATTTTAATGACCTTTTCTAATGTAAATATAATGCTTTTAATATGTGAATGTAAATTACAGGGATGGTAGTTTCTTCATTGTGATAGTGTATTTTGATGATTTTTTTTTTTAATTGCTGTAAAAACAAAAATCAGCTTGCCGAATATTTGATAATTTCATATGCAAGGGTTGCTTGAAATTCAGTGCGAAATCTGTAGATTTTGTAAGTTGGAACTCTGGTGCATTTTTTTTTCTAACAAAGATAAACATGTTTGAATTTAAACTGTTTTACAGCATTAGTAGTTGTTAATTTTTTCTAACAAAGATAAACATGTTTGAATTTAAACTGTTTTACAGCATTAGTAGTTGTTAATGGTTCAAAATATACGTGACTTGGCATAAAATCCTCCATTAGAACTACATGGCATTTCAAATAGAGAATAATATTTAGATTACTGCATGATTGAGAATTCAAGATATAAACAAACATTTTATAAATGACATGAAAATTAGAAATCATGATTATCCTATATTGTTGATTTTCATTGTAAATGAGCAATTTTGATGTAATATTGGATTTCAAAGTTGGACTTCTGTGAATCTCAAGTATATGTATAATGTTTTACGACCTTGTCTTTTATATTAACTGGACATCAATTGGCATATATGCAATGGCAATTTGAACTGTAAATGCTGTAAATAATCTTTCTAATCTCTCTGATGTATTCCAAGATAGTGCCTGGATTGTTGGTTGCTGGCAATACAGAAAATGTACACAAAAAAAACAAGGACACCCATTTACTCATACATCATGTACATAATGCCTGGACAGTATTTCTCATCTTTCAAATGTATTTGCCGATGACGTGCATAGTTGGGGCAGGAAGCGGTGTTTTCGAAAATATTCCAACATGCTGTATATCCTAAACTGAAATCATTGTGTTAGTAATCTGTACATGAACAAATCTCTACATACGGTGTATTCTGCAGTTTACATACATGTGTATGTGTGTGTGTGTGTCCTGGAATGGTCAACCTCATGATCTTCATTTTATTTGAAGTCTGGCTCTTTCCGGCCACTTGATGCTTTACATAACCATTTTCAAGTTTACGTGTGAATCGGACTGCTGTGACTCTAGTAAAGACATTTTATTCATCCACGTGTGATGTTAATGTATAATGTAGAGATGATAGCAACCTGTATACATTTTCTTTAATTAATGAATTGCAACGACAAAATTATGTTCATAGGATACATCCGCATGTACATGGAGGTAAATTTTTGGATAGGGTAAACATGAATTGTGATCAATTTTTTAAATATTGTAAATGCTTTCTAGGAAATGGGTCTAAATGTGCATGCATTTTCTACTGTTTGTTTTTTACCATACCTGTACATGTAATCATTTCTTACAATGGATAACAACAATGGGACCAAATTTTAGATATTAAAACAAGATCTGTTTATACCCTGTAATGTAGGCCAGAGAATTGTAGCACTGTACATTTCTTATAAGATACTGTATAACTTCTTTTTTTTTAATTGTTGATTGGATTGTTCTGTAATTTATTGATTTGTTATTTTTTTTAAATTACTGTTATTTTTTCTTTAATTTGTTTTTCACAACACATTCCACTCCTTGAGACATACCATTACTAAAAGTGTTTCAATACCGTTACATGAACTGTTTAAACTGATAAATCTCAACGGCCCCCTCCGTTTTTGTAATTTTATTGAGTGTCTTGAAGGTTTTACAGTGTAGTGTTAATTCTGTTTTTGTAACATTATAAATACATGTACGTACTTCTGTTTCTCTTGCTTTTGGTTGTTTTTTCTTTCATCGTTCAATATGTGATTTTTTGTTGATGTAGTAAAGTTCACTGTGAACCTCAGAGTATAGATTCAAGTTCTCTTGATTTCCTGTTACCATACTGTATGTTTCTATATACATGTAACAAGATTTGAGCATCTGGGTCCTGTTTCATAAAACTTGTTATTGATAACAAGTTTTATGAAATGGGGCCCAAATCTTCTGTGAGTTTCAGCGTGCAGAGAAACCGCCAAAATGAACTAGAAATGGGAAGGTGAAAGGTGAAGGAGAGGTCGAGAGGGAGAAGTTTTACATTGCTTTAATGCTTGCTGGTGGTGTGTCTGTGATATTATTGTAATCTTCATTGAATCTAACGCAAGAGTAATACATGTACATGTAACACAGAGTACAAGAATCAGAGTTGGTAGTAGAATGCCAATAAAAAATAAAATCATAGATTTTAAAAGAAAACGGAGCATAGCTCTCAAAAATGAAAGGCGAAGTCACACTCTTCGTCAGTGCCCACGGTGTGACAAAAAGATATACATGTAGATCGAAATCCGTTTCTGAAACGGACGAAAAAAAACGTCTGTTCTGTACATGAACTATTATTGCATTCGACCCATTTTTTTTTTTTTTTCAAATTCTCATAGATCAGAAAAACATTAACAATTTATACATTCAACAACAAAAATGATAATGTACAATACAAGAATTTGGAGGAGCCAGCAATGTCTCCTTTTAGAGAGTGCTTGTAGCTAACTGTTAAACTCTTTAAATTGGCAGTGCAATGTAAAATATACATGTATATAATTTTCATGAGCTAATTGTCAATTCTGTTAATTTTTGCATTTTTCATTCACATTGGTTTAGGTATGGGGGAAAAAGAGAATCATTGCCACTTTCTAAAGCCCATTACTGCATATCATTTTAGACCTTATGTAAAAAAAAAAAAAAATGAACCGCTATGGGTTGTTAACATGGTTAATGAATGTTGGGGAGGAATAATGAGGAAATAACTAAAAATTAGAGTTTGTTGTCTGAAAGTCATGTACAGTAATTGTATGAGTTGTAAAGAGGATATGCATCATGTTCCCCCCTTTTTTCTTGGTGGGAGGGGGGGGGGGGGGGACAAATTTCAACAATGTGGTTTCCATTAAAAAAAATAATCTGCATACGACTGCGACGTGCCTTTTAATGCACTGAAAGAGAGAGTGAAAAAAAAATTGAAGGTGAATTCATTACAAGAACATGGAAGAAGAGAAGACAAAAGGATGAGAAAAATGAGGGGTTGTGAGGAGAAAGACTACTTCCACGGTCGTAGCTAAGATTGGTTGATGTGGAGTCGTTGATGAAACAGGGGTCATGGATGCCAGGAGTAAACAGCCACAACTTGGCATGGAAGTAATGAAATTAATCTCTATACGCCAACGTTAAGCCGATCCTCCTATATTATCATGCCTGTATGCATATCGCCAAAAGTGCAATTACGTGTTAATCCGCACAGTGAGTTGTTGACATATGAACTTCAAACACGTCATCTGGAAGATGAGAAAGACCCTGGATTTTTTTTTTTTTTTTTTTTTCATAATATGCGAGGGGAGGGAGCGAGTAAACCTTATTTCCCCCTGCCTAAATTCCAAGTTATCATCTCTGTACCTCTCTCTTTGCCCTCTCTCTCTCTCTGTATCTCTCTCAGAGAGAGTCTCTTTCTCTCTCTTTCTGTCTCTGTCTGTCTCTCTGCCCCTCTCATCTCTGTGATACATTAATAATAAAGACATAACGAAGTAAAAAGAGACAAACTAGTCTGTCTTATCATCTGCCTGTCTGTCTGTCTGTCTGTCTGTCTGTCTCTGTCTGTCTGTCTGTCTGTCTCTCTCTCTCCCTCTCCGTCTCTTTCTCCCTTGCCTCTCCCTCTCCCTCTCCCTCACTCTTTCTCTTTTTCATGTGTCTATGTTTTCTCATTTTCTTTGTCTTTCTCCGTTTCTCTTCTCTCTCACCCTCAATTTTCAGCCATAAAGCCTACAAGATGGCCGTAGCTCTAGAGACTAGACCCTATCACCCTAACCCTAACCCTATCCTAGATGCCAGTGGATTGATGAGTGGATCCGCCCTCTAAGACCAAAATATTCGTGAAGGGAGGGGGGTGTTCCCACGAACATGGTTAGTACACGCTGATTTAAAAGCAGAAATTTGAAGTGTTTGCAAGAAGAGAGGGCGGTCGAAGGAAGATAGAAGTCAATCCCAGCCTCGGGCTACTTTTCCGTTAAGAAATGTGGTCTCTCCTTTATTTCCCTCTTATCTACTTTCTCTCGGATCTATCAAGGGATTAAGCCGCCTCACCCGGGCGCCAATCCCGTTCGGAAACCGTCAGACATCGAATTAAGGGAGGAGAAAAGAGATGCAGACGAAAGGGTGAAATAAGCCCCGCTCTTTTCCTCTGTAAAACCGGAAAGCTTTTACGCTTTCAACTCCATATGCATTGGCACGCTTTATGAATGGCGGAAAGGTTCGGGAGTGGCGTTATTTGATTTTGGCGGATTGATAACATGTTTATAGGATGATGAAAATTTCATAACGGCTGTGTCGCTTTCCTGCTCTCCCATGAAAGTTCAGACTTGATTTCCTTCAATCAATACAACTGCAGTAACCTATGTTACATAATACATGTAGCTGGTAGGGAGTAAAGGCGCGAGCATTTCCTGTAATGTAAATCATCTTTGTATTTTTCTCTATTTCTTCCTATATGATTGTGGGAGAGAGAAAGGATACCATTTCATCGGTTATGAGCTCTTAGGTATAACATATTTTTAAAGGAAACCAGCACCCTAAGTCAAGTAGTGTTTAAATCAAAGCTACGACAGAATGAAACAGATCAAAGAACATTTGAACGAAATCGGACACGGAATAAGAAAGTTATGCCTTATGCAATTTTCTGTGTGTTTTATAATAATAATAATTATAATAATAATAATAATAATAATAATAATAATAATAATAATAATAATAATAATAATAATAATAATAATAATAATAATAATAATAATAATAATAATAATAATAATAATAATAATAACAATAATAATAATAATAATAAATTGTATTTATAATGCGCTTAATACAAATGTTTCTAAGCGCAAGAAAGAAGAAGAAAATAATAAGAAAGAAAAATGATATATAAGCTAAATACGGACAAACAGAAAAGTCAAATATATCACAGAAAAAGACTAAACTATAAGAATTGAATGAAATCATCATGAACATTGGTAAATACTAAGCGTGCTAAGACTAAGACATAAAATGAGCTTTATTTTCAATTATTCATTACATAACTATACTATATATATATATATAAATACATGTATATAATTGTTTTACACTACCGTTGCTATTGTTTTGTACCCATCCCTGCCCATGATTTCACGTGCTTTTCAGTATCTTGAAGAACGCATGTTTTCATTGTCCTTACTGTCTCAAATGTTGCCGAGAAAACACTCCTACGTTTACATATCTTGAGTTTAGCTTAAGAAAATGTGCAAATCTTCAGCAAATTGAAAATGTTTAAATCTGTTTTATTCCCCCTTAGTTTTGATTTAAAAACTACTTGACTTTAGGGTGTTGGTTTCTCTTAACATGGGCGAAATGCAATATTGCAGAGTAAAAATAGGTATGAACAGATGAAGAAGGCACGCACGCCCATCATCACCCTCACAATACCACAGCCAGTATATAGGCCTACAACGACCTCTGCCACAATTGCCATCACCTAACCCATCACCTTAACCATCACCACCATTATCACCATTACCACCACCATCACCTAAACCGTTACCACCATTACCCACAACACCACCACCATCACCTAAGCAATCACCACCAATACCCCCATTTCCACCACAATCACCTAAACCCTCACAACCTACCCCCCAGCATCACCGCCATCACCTAAACCATCAATACTATTACCCCAACACAACCACCAGCACCTAAACCATCATCACCATTACCCCCATTTCCACCACCATCACCTAAACCCTCACCACCATAACCCCCAACACCTCCGCCATCACCTGAACCATCATCACCTGAACCATCATCACCACTACCAACCACCATCACCATCATTTCAGTCATCACCGTCAACATCATTACAATCATCACCGTCAACATCATCATCACCACCACCACCACCACCATCACCACCACCACCACCACCATCGCATCACATCCACCACCTGCATTACCACCATCACCACTACCACCTCCAACAGCAACACTAACATGCATCACCACCACTACTGCTGCTACTACTACTATACTGCTGCTACTACTGATATACTACTTCTTCTTCTTCTACTACTACTTCTACGACTTTTATTGCTACTACTGCTACTACTGCTGCTACTACTGCTACTACTGTTGCTACTACTGCTGCTACTGCTACTACTACTACCACTACTGCTGCTGCTACCACTACTGCTACTATCACTACTGCTGCCGCTACCACTACTGCTACTACCACTACTGCTGCTGCTACCACTACTGCTACTACCACTATTGCTGCTGATACTACTACTACTACTACTACTACTACTACTACTACTACTACTACTACTACTACTACTACTACTACTACTACGGATGGGGGGGGGGATATAATTATATGCCCCCCACCCGATTTCAATCGGGAAATTGCCTGTATTATCAACCCCAAATAATCAATCATCAAAAAATGAAATGAACAAAAATGACAAAAAATGACTCTACTGCTACTGCTACTACTACTACTGCCCCCCCCCCCCCCACCCGATTTCAATCGGGAAAATTGCCTGTATTATCAACCCCAAATAATCAATCATCAAAAAATGAAATGAAAAAAAAATGACAAAAAATGACTATACTACTACTGCTACTACCACTACTGCCACTGCTACTACTGCTACACTACTACCACTACTGCTGCGACTTCGACTTCTACTTCTACTTCTACCTCAACCTTTATTCCAACTGATACTGCGTGGTCACTTTCTTGTATCCATGGGTGTCCACCCCGGATTGGGGGGGGGGGGATGGGGACATAATTATATGCCCGCCCCACCCGATTGCCTGTATGATCAACCCCAAATAATCAATCATCGAAAAATGACATGATAATATAATGAATGACATTTACGATAGAAAGAGGATGATCATGATGATAATATCAGAGAAACTTTAACAAATTGATTTCTATAGACTCTGGTTTATGCCATCTTGTATAAATGACCGGGAATGAAAACATATTATAATTATAAGTATGGTGCACCGATGAACAAATTCAAGAATTCAAAGAATTTCTGGAATTTGAAAAGTATAGTAATTCCCAAAAAAGCACTTTAAATATGTAATGCTTTGGAATATGATTTTTTTTTCACTGAAGGCAAGTTTGAAGGTCCCTCCCACACCCTCTCCTGCTCGGTCGCTTCGCTCCCTCGCTGAGGATACTCGGCACCAATCACCCCCAACCACAAATACAAACTGACACCCATGACTGTACCATTGTTTATTGTGAAGGGGGATCCACCTTCACTCCTGATCAGAGTTAATGATTCAATCGTGACCTAACCCTCCATTATGTCTCCTAAAGATGCTGACTAACTTTGCAAAGTTCATTGAACCTTGCCCTTTATTCTTGAATGTTTAATTAAAATTTAGATGTTTCTCATCGTTCTCTTTTTCTTTGTGAAGTCATGAAGCGCTCACATGGCATGAAAGCATTCGATAGCTTCGTGCGAGTGTTGTCTAATTATTTTTACCCAATCATTGGCGAGAAGAGCTGAATTCGAAAAGCGGGGATGAAGGCGACTTCGGGAAACATGAGTGCTCTAAGGCAAGGAGAATCGGAACCAAGTACTTCGCCGAAAATCCAGGATTACCCCCCGTATTACGTCGATGTCATTGAGATCCCCTCCCGCTCTCACATTTGTTTTCAGACTTTTGTGGACAAGCAATATATCGCAGGACTGGAAGACAAAAAGTCTATTTGGGTAGAATTCCAGAGTGTCCGTCGTAAATTGAGGAAGCTCATAAGAAGCGGGAAAATTGACGCCGCTTCTTCAGCGATCGGTTTCCCACCAGCTACGGGGCCAACCGGGGTCTGTTCGCCGACCACTTGGGCGAAGCCGAGGCGGCGGCGGCGTTTGCAACGCGATACCCCTACTCTGAAGGGAACACGGGAGCGGAAAACTGGTGCTGCTCCAACCACCGCGCAGGAAATGGACCAATTTCTCGTCAGTGTGATTTGAAGAGGGTCCGGATTCCTTTTTACCCCTCTCCTGAACTTCAGATTTATGTCTCGGCTTCTCTGTGTCTTCCTTCGCTTCTTTTTCTACCTCCTTTCCTTGAGAGTACACTTCTAATTTTACCAACATACCTCGGACAAGAATTAAGAGAGAATACAATAGAATCCATGCATACGGTGATGGAAAAGTCTCTCTCTCTCTCTCTCTCTCTCTCTCCCTCCCTCTCTCTCTCTCTCTCTCTCTCTCTCTCTCTCCCCTTTCTCTCTCCCTCTTCTTTTCTTTCTCAGGTACACATTTTGTGCAGCAAGTTTTGTTCTTGTTTTTTCACCTTTGTTGGTTTTCTTATCATGTCTTATACCAGATTTTATGTGTTTTAATATTTTGTTATTGTTCGAAATATCTTCACAACAGTACTGACATACGAGTCGTAGCAAGTATATAAATTGTATAAGTTCACATTAATTTATGTTTTGAAAAAAAAAACACGAAATGAAATAAAAATGCCAATAGTAAATTTGCATTTAATGTGTTGTCTTCTTCTTATCTCTTACATATTTATATTTCATTTTAAAAATTGAACATAAGTTATGTTTACCATATTTATTTGAGGGATCCACACTCTACAAGCATTGTTTTTTAGTGGATCCCTCCATTTCCATGAGAGCTTATACTGTATATATTCTTTTGTAGATTTACTTTGTTTCATATTTCAAATTATGTAAACCATGTAAACGTATCATGTCATTGTAAAAAATATATAAATAGTTTTTTTTTTTTTAATTCAAGCTGATTTCTTTTCTACCCATCTGTTGAATTTATTTTTTTTATATTTATTAGAGAGAGAGAGAGAGAGAGGGAGAGAGGGAGAGAGAGAAAGAGAAAGATAGAAAGTATTCCAAAGCAGATTTAGAAACTAACGTATAGCAGATAAGAGAGAGGGTGAGATATGATTTTAAAAGAGAGAGAGAGAGATAACGTGATTATGATATAGCAGAATTATTATTTTCAACTGTTTTATTCAAGATTTTACAGACTTACTGACTCAACATATACAGGCTTACCCCGTAATGATTAGAAATATTTTGTATTACCATGCAGGATTAAAAAGAAAATGAAACATGGACCAACTAACACATGGTGATTGTTCATTGAATTATTACTTTCTAATATTCATGATATTCAAGATAATTATTGCATGACCAGTGCCTTATTGGAAGTATTTTTTGAAATCGTATGGATTACAGCGCATACTAGTACTCTTCAATATGAACCAACCGTGCATCATTAATAAAACAATGACGCTCGACGATGACGTCATAAACAGTTGGACGGTGATGATGATGGGGATGATGCTACGAGATGCTGTGGATATTGCGAGGACCCCTCAGTGACCAAAACCTGCAAGGGAAGGGGCTACTCTACGGGGAGTAGGGGGTTATACAAAGGTACTTGGAGGAGATTATTAGTGGAGAATCGATGAATAAGTAAACTTGGAGGAGAAAGGAGAAGATAGGAGAAGGGAGAGAGAGAGAGAGAGAGAGAAAGAGGATGAGGAGGAGAGTGAGTGTGTGTGTTTGTGTGTGTGAGGAAGTGTGATGCTTTAGCAGGCGTAACGGGTCTCCTTTGGGCATTGTGGAGCAAAAAAAAAATGCATCTCAAGACTCGAGGTGGCACCAAGCGTGAAAGAGAATCTGCTCATCACTTCTCGTGTCGCTGCACATCGGAGAGAGTGAAGTGGGGTCGCCGAGGGACCCGCCAAGATGCTCTTTTTATACCCATCAACCTACCTCACCCTATACACAGCCATGGTAGCTAGCTGAAGCATGTGTTGCGGGTGGCGTAAGCATGGCGTAAGGGCGACCCAGAAAACGCCCAAAGTGTTCCACTAAAACCGTTGGTATGAACGCATCGTAGCATGGTTGCTGATCGAACAGCAGCTATTTCACCTCAAACCTTCCATCATCATGGCCATGTCTCCCTTTCTTCATCTTTGGTTCAGAAAAAAAAGAAGAAAGAAATAATGATAATAACAAAATTATTTTACTGTCTCTCTTTTATACCCTTTTGTTAAATTTCCTCCCTCTATCCCCCTCTCTCCCTCCCTCTATCTTTCTATCTTTGTCTTTCCCTCTTTCACTCCTCCCCCTCTCTATCTATTATATGATATTGATATCTTTCTTTCTCTTCATCTCTCTTCATCCCTTTCTCTTTCTATTCTCGTTTCTATACCTTGTCTCTGCACCCCTCTTCTCCGCACCCCCTCTCCTTTGTTCTCTCTTATAATGTGCATTTCCATTGGTTCTTTCATTCTTTCCTTACCATTATCTGTCTCGCTCTCTCTCTCTCTCTCTCTCTCTCTCTCTCACACACACACACACACACACACACACACACAGCTGTACATCACTATACTACCGAGCACAACAATTGGACTTCTATTGTCCCCTGTCCTCTCAAGGCTGACGGAATAAACCCAAATCCTTTGTTTGACAACTGAGGACTATTGTTTACCAACCGAGGACTATTGTTCTCAGGAATTTTCTTTGTTCACTGTCCTCGCTTGCAAAGCTATACAAGTGCACACACACACGCAACTCTTTCTTTATATTTCTTCTTCCCTGCTTCTCTATCTCAGCCTTTCCGTCTCTCTCTCTCTCTCTCTCTCTCTGACACACACACACACCCGCACCCACACGCACATAGCGCATCTAAGAGGAAAAATGAGAGGTTCACAACACTGCTCGAAAAGCATGTCATGGTTAAAGGTTGTGAAGGAAAGCACGGTGTTATGCTTAATACCTAGAGACCTGACATATCTGCCTCCATACCCCTCACAACGCACCCCAATTTTTGATTGAAGCTTTCAATTTGTAAGCCTTAAAACGTCAAGCTATCACGTTTGCATCACTGTATCATTTCCATCAAAATTACACAAGTATTAACAACAGGAAAAAATAACACCTAAAAGGTAAGCGCAGGACAAATCGAGATTGTAACGTCGACAAGACTTGGTGAGGGAGAGGACGGAATTGTTGGATAAAATAGGAAGAAAAGATTTTGACAAGATTACGTGGTTAAAATCATTATCGATGGTGTGAGAAAAGTGTGATGGAAGGACGCCGGGGATTTGATCGGGGAGAAATTAGCGAAAATTTGGCGTTATTTTTACCCAATATTCTGCCTTACGCTTTATTTATTTCTCTGTGTCTTGTATTTTCTTAGCAGGGGGAACTTAATCCATTAGGAAGGCCGTGGGGACTGCTCGGGCGAGTCGCGGAGGAGGGACTCGTCTATTTATCTTTTCTTCCCGGTTTCTTGGTTCGGGAAAAGAAAAGCAAATCCCTACCGGGCCCGGGCACGCACGAGATAAAACGTTAAAAAAAAAAAAAACCGGGTAAAAGCTTATAGTTTTAATTCACTCGCTGAAATGAATTTAGGATCAATTTAATGTCAACAGCCATCGACGGGCTATGTTAACGAAATCCACGGGGGTTTCGATCAAATTCTGTTAGTATGTTGAGATGGGAGAGAGGGGTAATTGTCAGACACGGTTTGTTCGAGCTTCTGGTTTAGCTAGCAATCGAAGAGAGTGAACTCGAGAGTGAGCTGGAGAGTGAAGATTATTTTGGCGGTTCGACGACGCGTAATGATCGTCTGCTTGGCTATAAAGGAATCGCGTCATCGTACAATGTGCTTGTTAAATTCTAACAAGCTTGTTTCTAGTCGTCATTTTCAGTTGGTAAATGTAGCCCCCTCGCTGTGACTTTGAAATAATTATCTCGGTAATGGGCGCAAAATGAGCACTTGATTGAATTTGAATACAAATCAGAATATTCCTCTATAACTATTGCATTAAATCTCTCTAGAAAAATTACTCGAATAATCCATATTCTTTAGTGTCGTCTTCTGTCATATTCACCATTTTCACCGTAAATGTATACTGTATACATTTCTACAGGCTTTAAGGTAAAGTTTGCGGCTTAAGGTGTTATTTTTAACCTTAGGCAATTTACTTTATTTTACTATCTTTTAAAAACTGAAATTGTATAGAAGGAGAAATTTTGAGTAGGTATATGGAAGTGATGTAATGTTTTTGTCCATCATTATGAAATCATCGGAGAATTATACATTTTGAAACAAGACGTTATACATGCATTTTAACCGCTGTTTACGTTTTGTAGATTTTACAATTCAGATGAAATTGAAACTGGACACTTTTCACCGATCATCAGTAAAGGACTTGGTTTTTATCAGAAAGTACGCCATCTTTTGATGTGTTGTGCTTTCTCTTTGAAAGCGGAAACAAAACTTTTAAAGAACCCATTGCCCATCATTTTTAAATTCCACTTTTGCAGGAACAGGACTTAGCATCTTTGTTTCCAAATATTACATGAGCCTCTTTGATATACATTTTCATAGTATTTTCTTTGTAAATACGTTTTTCGATAAAGGAATTAATATTCTCTCAAATATTTTCTAGCTCTATAGGGTTGATTCTATAATGTCTCGGAATGTCTCTTATATTTTCAGTTGCCAAAAATATTTATCCGTATACTTCCTTGATACCAAGTAAGCAGGCAAACGAAAACGTTTGTTAGAATTTCGCATATTTTACGCAAGAAATGAATATCTTGAAACTTGAAATGAGGAAAAGTTTGTTTTAACCTCTCCGTAGATTCTTTCATTTTGGATCTTTTAGGAATGTGTTTCTGTTCTGATTAAGTGTCTAAACATGTTGGTGGATATCGCATCATTCAAAGATTGCTGTCTCCTTTATCATTCCTCAACACATCTCGCTCACTATATGTAGCTATATATAGCTGCGTTTACATTAAAAAAAAAACAGCTATAATATGATTTACTGCTAAGCATAATTCACCATCTCATGAAATATATTCGCTGTTTTTTTTTTTATATTATCTCCCATGTTCTAATTCAATTTTCCAGGGACGTCAACAAAATACCAAAATACTTCATTCACGAAATTAATGAATTTGCAAAGAAAGACACAGTGATGCAGAAAAAAAAAGAAAAGAAATTGTGATAAAGAACAATTTCAATCAAGCTTTCCTATATTTCTAATGGGGTTGCATTTTGAACATGCTTATAATAGAACAATGTTGTTTAATATACTCACGCACTTCGACTTTGTCCCGCGGGAACAGTGCTTCTGGTCTGTGCCTCTTACCGATTCCCGCTGAGGGACTTCGGGATGACTTTGTACCTCGGGGCAAAAGAATTTTCATCCACAGGTTATTGATTTGAAAGCAAGATTTTTATTCTTTTTTTTTTCTGTTAAGGGGGGGGGAGGGGTTGTAAGAAAAGATGTAAACTCTAGAATAAAGTAGGTTTTCGATGTAGAAGGGCGAAGGAAAATATAGTACGTATAAACATTTATTTTTATTTTTTATTTTTTGGGTAATCACTTCTGAACTTTCCTCACAGAGCAATGATACATCCCAGGTTTTGTACTCTGGGAGCTGCTGTATATTTCATGTCTGTTATTATTGACTTTATGATGTATTATTCATTTATTTTTATTGTTCTGAAATTGCCAAATGAATAACGATAATAATAATAACATCAAAATGTTGTCTTTCCTCTCTTTTATTTGAATAGATATGCATGGTCTTGCTTTTCTTTTCTTTACATTTCATTCTTCTTGCTCTCTCTTTCTTTCTCTCTTTCTCTCTTTCTCTCTCTCTCTTTATCACACATACTCTTCCGTCTCCTCCTCCTTCACTCCCTCTCTCCCCCCTCTCATGCCATGTATGTTTTCTCCTATTCCTTCTGATCATGTCGATTGAGGAATGTGCCCTCCATAGCTATGAGTATAGCCCTATGAGGAATAGTTATATGGAATGGAATGTGATATGAGATATTAAATAGAGTTCTTTATCTCTACTAACATCTTTTGTTGTGCACTATGCATGACTCATTTAGAGCTACTGATATCGAACTACCAGGGAAGAGTCCGACCTGAGACCCCTGTGGGACCCCATGCATTCACTTCTCCAAGCCTCCAGAATCGGAACAAAGTTTAAAGAAATCAAATATCGGAAAACAGTCCCCGAAGAAAAACAAAACATCTCCAGTATAAGCTCTCTCCATTTACTCCCATCTCCTAATTTTCTGAATTCCCGGGACATTTTGTGGAGAAAACATCGAGGATGATGATGGAGAGTAAAAGAAGATGCTCTCCAAGCCTGTCCAGCCCTCGGAGCGCCGCTAATTTGATGACGAACTTGAACTCTGAACAACCACCTAATCCACCCTCCTTCCTCCTCCTTCTCCTTCTTCTCTTTCATCCTCCAGCAGGAATCAGAGGAAGACTCGAGCAATCGTTGGCGCCCATCGAGTGAGAGAAATCCGTGCAAGCTTCGAACACGTCCTCTCAAAGGTTTAGCATCCCTTGAAAAACCCCCCTGCAGGTTTGACTTCGGAAATTGCCCGCATCTCTGCGCTTTCGATTCCCCGATGATCACGGCGGAAAGCTCTCAAGCGGGTGCGTGGTGGTGGTGGTATAACTCCCAACCAGAAAGTCAAGAAAAAAACCCTCCTTCTCCTTATAACAAACAATTGGCTTTTATTTGCGAAAATACTCCAAACAACTTCGTTTCGGATAATTTCCATCTTTCTGTCTGTGGGGAAAGGCTTAGGTAAGATTGCGCATGTTCGGGAAACGCGCAATGATAATGGACAAAATTTTATAAACAGCTACGGGCATATGCGGAGGGGATAATCTTTGTTGCAGAAAATCAAGACCTTAAAGTGGTATTTATTTCATCGTTTTCATTCGGGTCATGTACATGACACGAGTAGACCTATGGTACAAACCTCTAGATTATTCAAGACCCTTAACTGCATCTCCATAAGTGTTAGTCTTAATTATGGGTGTGTGCTTACACGCAGTACACGCGAGTAATATGTATATTATCATAACCCTAATTCAACAAACTGATAACCGAATTTTAAATAAAAGATTCCCGCATTTGATAAAGAGCCGATTTTTGTGAAATATCATATTACATCTATTTTGTATACAGGCCCTAAGACCATTAAGGAAGGAGCAGGAAAGGAAATCAGTTGTAGGTGCGTATAATGGAAGGCATGATGTTGTGCTGGAAGAAAAAAACAAAAGAACAAGAACATTAGAGCCGTATAAGGGGTCAACTTTAAGCAGCGATGAACTATTGAATCTCGTAAAACTTGACACTAATAATCGCATACATTTTTATTGTGTTAGATTTAATGGTTGCTTTTTGAAAGAGGGAGAGGGTAGAAGAAGGAAGTAAACCTGCGTCGTGGTGACTTCGCAAGGCCTTTATCTGTCGTGCGCAAGGTCACTGCGCAGATTCGTGTCATACGTCACATTAACATGAGACATCAAGGTGATCATTAGCCGTCTCGATCACCAAATAAAAGTCAGTAATAAAAGTGAGAGTAAAAGGAGATCAAGAAAAATGGGCAGAAAGAGTGCACTGACATTCAATAGATAAAAATATACCAAAATGATTTCATATGAAATGGTATATGAAAACAAAAATAAACCAAAACGTACAAAAACCAACACAAAAACACCCCCCCCCCCAAAAAAAAAAAAAAAAAAAAAATGTATATATTATGTAGATATGCTATTCATAATGTATCAGTATTTGGGCGAACATTTGATTGTGGTATAATGATATAAAAAAAAATAAGAATTTTAAAACAGTGAAAAATAAACAAAACCAAACTAAACGACCCCCAATTATTAATGATAATATTAATTTGAATAAAACAGTTTATCTTGACACGACGCATATCACTGTAATAAAATGATGTCTTATTATCTATATTTTTTAGTGAATCAGGCTTGTGGAGATAAAGGAATTACGAAAAACAACACGATTAAAAAAAAAAAAGGAATCAAACTCATATCCTATTAATTCATGTCGATTTTTATCATAATTTTAGACACTTTATGAAGAAACCGTGACATATTGGGTGAAAGAGAGAAAATCTTGTTTTTCTTTACCCCATGAACATAAAGTTTTAATGCAATATGTTATCAATTCTGTTAAGCTAAATCTGTTTACCCATGATAAAGGCAAATACAGCCGAAGGCCTCAAGATCATTCTTGATCTCAGAGAGAGAGCTTAGACTGAATCAGAAGCGAACAAAAAAAATGAACTTACGGAGAAGAAAACAATATGTCAAATCATATTTTTGCCAAATCACGCCATTTTTTCAGGTATTTCTAAAGACCTGCAGTTTCTATCACCCCCTTGATAGCAGCAAGTCATCTTTAGTCAAATCACTATTCATCACCTTCTATAGGTAGTTAGACTGTTGGGGGCTCGTTCACATTGAAGCATACTGTCATGTTTATTATCTGATCTTGAGATGCACGACCATATGTAGGTATATTGTAATAATAACAATAATAATAATAATAATAGTAATAATATAACAATGATAATAATAATATGTTTTGTTCGCAGGGTAGCCTGGGTATTAAAGAAAGCTAATATTGCCTGTTTGGAGCCAGAAGGGCGTCAAGTCTGTATACGAATTGATGCCCTTCTTGCTCCGAACAGACGATATGATCAATTAGAAACGAAAGGTGAGCATGATCAGCGCTACTGCAGAAATCTTTGCAGATGAGATTTGGGCTAGCGGTCCGGTCCGGTCCGGTCACCTCTCTGTCTTCTGTACAAACCGACTCCGGCCGACTCGGAGGGACACCGGTTCGAAACCGTAGTAGTGTCTTTCAGAAGGTGACGCCATGTATAAAGGAAGGCTGAAAAGAATTGCACGCTTGCAGAAGTATTAGAGTATAATACTTTCCCCATGCAATCGCCAATGATAATAAAAACATGTTCCCTGTGTTTCGTCTTTTTACTAGTTTTTGGTGATTTGAAAGAGCGGCTGTAAGAATGTGTAGATTATCATATGGTTTGGACGAGTAGGAATTTATTTGCTTCATTTTTTTCTAACTAATGTAAGAAAAAAATGAATGACAGAAGTATGGTTTATGAATTAAAAAGAAGCTGTATCATTACTGTTGGTTATCAAGGTATACGTAAGCGGAAGATCACAACAAAAAAATTTATTTGATTTATCTGAAATTGAGCCTGACCGGTTAAGAGTATGAGGAATTTTGTCCGTCATTGACATAACACATTGCAATTTTTATGGATTCTAATTTTAGCTAATAACCATGCATGGCATCTAAATTTCATCAAAATATTCCTTCCTTCAGTGATGCCCTTCACAATGAAACATGAAATAGCCCTCTCAAGTAATTACTCATTCGTTTGAAGTTTCAAAATTTATCAAATTCCCGTGACTTACTAATAAAGCTCATAATACACACTGCATGACTTTAATTTTATTTCATCTCATTTCATTTATTTTCATATTTCTTATGTAACAATTGAGTTTCAATAACAGGGTACAAATTATAAGATAAGATTACAATCAGTATAAAAAAAGTACATAAATAACATAATGACAAGCGGTCATGCATTGGTCTTTTTTCACAAAGGTTGTGAACTGTTAACCTTAAAATTCCGGCAGTGTGGACGGACAACCGAAGAATCATTATTCATCATCACTCAGAGTGAATGAAGCTTGATACGAAGAAAGAAAAGAAGGAGTCGAAGGAGAAAAGACGGGACAACGAAATACAGAGCAGAACAAAATGCTCTTGGTATTACAAAATGATATTACTATAAGAGAAGATGGAGGAGAAGGAGGTGGTGGGGAGGGGATGATGGGCAGCGAGATGTAAGAATGGAGAAGGTGTAGACAGACATGATAAGAGATAGCTTTTACTGATACAATGACAAGTTAAAAACTAGATAGACATGACTCGAGGAAGGAGTCATTAATGAGGGATGAATAGGGATATCAAGAATGATTAATTTAAGCAACATGAGAATGTTACAGTCAAGACCATGCAAATCATGGGATATGAAAAGATGAAGAATGACTGGGAAGACAGAAAAAATTAGGTTGGAGAGAGGGGACTAGAGGCAGAGAGGTGGTGGAGAGAAAGATTTCGGGAGAGAGAAGGGAGAAGGGGATAAACATGATAAAGAAGAAGAGTTCAAAAAGAGATTGGGGTGGCAGAAAGAGAAGTAGGAATAGAATGAAGAAAAAAATGAGAGAAAGACACAGATAGGAAAAACACTGTAAGAAAAAAGGAAAATAAAAGAGACAGAATGCATGGGAAGGAAAGGACATAGAGAAGGAAGAGGAGAAAGAGAGAGAGAGAGATAGATAAAGAGAGAAGAAGAGAAGAAGAAGGAGAAGGAGATCATCGAAACGACACTTGGTTTTAATTTCCGTTGCCCTCCTCGCGTCAGTCAGACCGAAGCAAAGAATAATACAGTCTTGTCGAAACTCATAAAACAACCAGTCTACATTTCCAAGTCTAATCCATGACGTATCTAATCACAGACCATCATTTAGAACCCCTGACTCCCCCCCCCCCCCTCCGACTTCAACTAATCGGTTGAATTAAAGAAATTGTAAAGCTTAATCTTTGTTATTGGTATGATGAAGTAATCGGTTTCGATAACATTCATTAAGGGTATAAACAATATAGGGCATCAGTTTTATGCATGTCATGTCAGCATCACAAACAAAAATTAAAGGACTTGTTTTGAATATTAGTCAATAATTTCAATAAAGGATAAATTCCAATTCCCCTCCGTTTTTACAGAGAGTTTTAGATTCATTAAAAAGGGATGATATTAGTGTCCCCCATGCAGTGTCAGTCCCTTAATAGATGATTATTTTGTAAACTTTTATTGATGCCGCACTGCCTTTTTCGGATAGTGTTTAGTTTGGTTTGCATCTGTGTCTCCAAAATCATCAGATCATAACTAAATTTTTTAGATCATGAAATAAGGTCACTTTGCGATGTCATGTTTTTAGGTTAGAATGCAATTTTTTCGTGCATATTATTTCATATATGATCTCTCTCTCTCTCTCTCTCTTTCTCTCTCTCTATATATATCAAGTTTGAAAGTGTTCAAAGTAATGCTCCTGGTTAGAAACCTTGAAAATTTTACCAAACATGTTTTGTAAGATGTTAGATCGTCATACAGCCTCGGATAATTACGATTAAATCATGTCGAAATTCCTGTTATAAGCTTATCTTTGCTGATTAGAAATCATCGATGCAAACAATAGCTGTTATTCATCATGTTTAGGAAGCTTATCAGATGCGTCCACAAGCGATACATGAACCCACATAATGGGGAGAGGGTCACTTTCAGGCGTTAATATTGCAAATCACGTAGATGGAATAGAAACAGTAGCGTGACCGTGTGCATGACTCATAAAATAATAACAAAATATCATATCTCTGAGGCAATGAATTATGGTCATATCGGTGTTTTTGACTCCTTATACTCAGGCAAGATGGTGTTTGGGATAGATGCTAATTAGGCATGCACGAAGCGGCGTGAGAAAAATGATGAGTGCAAATTGATGATCATTCCGTCATTGGTTTTAGCCAGGAGGGAAATATTCAAGGAACTAAATATTGAAGGTCACCGACTATCCAATATTGTACCCACTTACCGATACTCACAAAGCCTTCTTATTCATGGGGGAGGGGGGGGGGGGGCTTGTACAAAAATACACCTAACTAAATGATATTTAATGAATACGCTGACAAATGTTGCATTTCTACAAACAAAATCTTAGATGTCCAGCAAAACTTGCCGGGAAAACGTATAAGAATGTGCCCCCCCCCCCCCCCCGATGTGCATGGGTTACCGGATTCCATCAATTACTTTTATTGTATTACAAGTTTAAAGCCAATAAGATTTATACTGTGACCCTCTGTAGACAAAACTTTATGTCAGGCAATTTAGTGGGCACTCTTCCAAAAATTAAATGGGCCTACAATAAATTTCCTAACGATTAAGCCATTTTCCCAAGAAACACTGATACGTTAGAACCGGAATTCGTTTTGTAAGGTTATGTTATGGTAGAGGTGCATAACCATTGACGACGAAGTTACGAACCCAATGGGTAAGTATAGAACGTAAATCAGGAGTTGTCATGGTGTAGGTGTTCTACCAATTGTCCTCAGCTCAACATCTTTTTTTTGGGGGGGGGGGGGTGAGACATACCCCCAAATTCGCTGACAAATAAAATTCTGTGGGGGACATAACCAATTAGCTTTTCAGGGGTCCTTTTCCCCAATATTTTGCGGTACATACTGATTGTGTCCTTCACCTCTATTTTTTTTTTTTGGGGGGGGGGGACATGCTCCCCTGTCCACCCCCCCCCCCTCCGATTGACGCCCATGGAGAGGGGAAGAGAAGTAATCACAGATGACTTTTTTATAAGCCACAGAACTACATCCTAGTGTCAATAAGAATTGATATTTATTAGTGTAGGCCTGGTACCTATTAGTAGAATTGTCATATGAAAACTACTCTGTCCTCGATCTGTTTCGTAAAGTTTAGTAAGTAATTGACCGACTGGCAAGAAAGACGAACTGACATTACGTAGGCCTATTTCATCCGCTTATAACTGAATATCGCGGCTTCTCCGAAGTTGTTGCCTTGCATGCGGGCAAACCTCAGTATAACATTGCCCACATAAAGTTTTCTTCCTGTAACCCCCTCCCCCGCCCCCGCCCAAGCCCGACTATACAAGTCAAACTGAAGTCAATGACCCGTTACGACTTTTCGCACGTACACCATGATCAACTATGTAATGCAAAAAAGGCAGCATCATTTTGAGACTTGTGCTTGGGGGCTGCGTAGAATCTTAAGCGCACGCTACAGAATTTTCCAATAGCCTTAAAAATATTATTTATCTGAAATTCCTTTTTTTGGGGGGGGGGAGAAAGTGAAGAAAATTTCCAATCAACTTTTAAAATAGACTACATATTAAGTGATTCCGAAGCTTAATGTACATGTAAAAATTGTTTTGATAAAGACATTGAAAACAAACGGGAGAGTTATGTTAAAACAGTGCATTTTGACAACGCTTTGATAATTATGATGATGATAATAACAATGATGAACATGATGATGATAATGATAAATAATAATAATAATAATGATAATAATGATAATAATGATAATAATGATAATAATGATAATAATGATAATAATGATAATAATGATGATAATGATGATAATGATAAGAAGAAGAAGAAGGAGAAGAATGATGATGATAAATAACAATGACAAGAAGAAGAACAACAGCAACAACAACAACAACAACAGAAATTATTTTAAGAAATGTATATAATAAACAAAATAAAACAGCAGATACAAAAGTTTCCTTACTGCCCACCGTAATCTTGTGTTTTATTCTTCACAAGACCGTGGCATTAGATGTGTCAAATCCTTCAAAGAATCAGCAATGAAATATAAATAACTCCAATTAAAATAAAAAGATTTGCATTATATTGCAGACATGAGGTATAAAATCAGAAAGTTTCTAGCTCTGGCGACACGCATCTGGCATTTGTTCAGTTACTAAATTGGTAACTTTGCTTCCAGACAACAAATTATATTTTTATAAGCTGATTTATTCAAAATATTGTTTGCAAATAAAACTTTCAAGTCTTGATGCATCTTTAGTAATTATTCACACGTTTATGAACATGATAAAATTCATATTTTTGAAATAAATTGATTACTCAAGCGATGAAAATTTGGTACTCTTGCCATAAATATAAACCAAATGTAGTATATAAAAAGAAATCTGGCTGGAAATTAAAAACAAAAATTGGCTTGCAATTGAATGAAATACGGCTGTTGGATGACAAACGAAAATAGTTTCATATATTGGCGTCATCCATTAGTATCATTTTTGTAACTCGCTATTACCACCATTCTGCGGTATATACCGAGGCACTAACTCTTTGATTTATGACCAAAACGTTTCCAATGGCTGGGAAATTTTCTTTTCTTGATATGCTGTTGACCTAGCATTGTGAAGAAATGAAGAAAACTCAAAGATAAACTTTCCATGGAGTCAAGTTTACTTCGGTGAGACCATGGCCGCAAAGAATGAAATTCTTCTGCGTTCACATTCGTAGCAATTCGCCATAGATCATTCGAATTCTAAACTTTCGCTGAACCTGCGCGTTTACTTTCCCTGTCGGTTGGTGGGTGGTGTGTATTCTCAACTTGTTGACACGACGAATGAGGACCAGCGAAAGTTGTGGGCTGATTGTTTTGACCTTGTATTTGACTGTTCATTAACCTTTTAGTCTTCTTCACCAGTCGCCGGTTTTACGACCCCCGTCATTGCGGCTCCAGTTGTAATTATAGTTGTGAATTATTTCAGAGCGATTGTCTTCGATTGTCATAATTTGGCAACTGATTTCGATTCCCGTAATTGAAAATGAAAACTCCATTCTAAAAGAAATGACATAAAAATATTCTAAATGTAACCGCGAGAAGGGAGTAAAAGACAGAGAGATTG